>JAWDJE010000001.1:145531145-146131145 GCA_035047345.1 Bradypodion ventrale
CTTTGCTCGGGTGGGGTTTGGGAGGGCGCTGTCCTACCTCCTGGGGTTGCGTTGCTCAGGTGCTCCTTCTCCTGAGCTGATCTCTGTCTGCTGGACTCCTGCCCTGCCCCGCCAGCTGGGGTGCCTGGCCAAGGAATGGGGCCCTGTGATGTCATATTGGCTGACCACTCCCTAGGGCTGACTAGGTCTGGGCAAGATGTCACAAAGGGCATGACATCACAAACATGGTCCACCCTTGTGATTGGTTGAGGACTAATTTATCAAAAAAAATTTTGGGGGGGCATAACCCCCCCATGGGCTTCAGGACCCCGGCAGTGACTTGCTCACTTGTGCAAGGTACGTGTGTGCCGAATTTCACGGGGTTTGGTCAAGGGCTGCAGCAGCCCATTCCGGACATGCCACTCACACCTTTGCTTTAGATGTGTCATGGTATTTTGGACTCTACTTAATGGCCAGTTTGGTTTCAGGTTAATTGCTGTTGATACATTGCAGTGACCCATGTTCAATTTAATTAAGGAAATAAGAAATCATTTCAATTTCTTTTCTAGGCAAAATTCCAGCCCTCTTTTAAAAATCTGCAGCAAACTCTACACCTCGTAACCACTTAGAGCAGTTGTTTCCAATGTGGGGCGCATGCCGCACAGGGGGACTTCAATTCCCAGAAGCCTAAGTCAGTACATTAGCTGATCAGTGCTTTGGGGAATTGACTTAGGCTTCTGGGAATTGAAGTCCAAAAACCAAAGGTTGGGAAACATTGACTTAGAGCAACTCTTACGTTGAATGAATTATTTTAAAAGAATTGAGGGGTGGGGTGTTCTTCTGGCCCATCTCATCATTGTAGTGTATCATTTTCCTTTTAATAATAACCAAAACCTAGAAGAGTAGGTTTTCCAAGCTTTGATAACAACTAAGTCTTATCTCCTGAAAAACTCCTCACCAGAATTTCACCACCTTCTTCCAATCTCTGGAAGCTCCATCTACCCATTCACCAAGTTTCTCCAAGATCTCTAGAATGTGACTGGACCCAGCCATGTGGGTTGGGTCAATTTGAGTTGTAAGAGTATTGACGGGGCTGATGGTGTCTAGCAAGCAAATAATTCCCACAAACTCTTCCCATTTCATTTCAGGTTTCCTAGGTTGCACAGTGCAGTGATCAGGACATTTGTCCTTGTTCAGCACTACTCTGCAGCCATGATGGCAGTCTGCGGCTTGTCTCAGATGAAGAACTACACAACTGTTGAAACACTAGAGATTACTCAGAATCTCATCAATTCTTCACGGCAATGTTCCAGCAGACATGGGCTGATGGTTGTCTTGAGGATTCCTTGCATTCCTTTGGCAACAGTGGCTTACGAACGCCTAAGCCATGTGAGGGAAAGACTGGCCCTGGAAGACCATTTTGAAATCATCTTGGGGAATCCCAATTCTGGAATCACCATAGGGAAGCACTTCTTGGAGCAGCTGAAGGTAACATGTGCACAGAAGAACCCAAGCTACACAAGATTGTGTTGTTGAAGGTTGGGAACACTGGCTGGCAAGAACACCTCAACTTCTGGGCTCAGCATTTGATCACAGCTTTGCTGATTAAATCCATTCATTAGATAACCAGCTGGGATCTGTGTCTATGTGATTAATGGAGGGCATCCTAGTCATCTAGTCTCTGAGAAGCTGGTCTCACTGTCCATGTTCCTCTGGTGTCATGGCTCCTGCCTGATACATCTGACTGTAGTGAAGCCTTCTGTCAAATAATAGGCAAACACTTCCCAGAGTCCCTCAGCCAACAGGACACATTTGTATCCAGCACGAGGGATTCTGGGAGATGTGTAATTGTAAAGGTCACTTTGCCAAATTTTCAGCCATTTAATTTGGACAAGTTCCAACCCCAGCTATATTCATTCATGTGCTATTTTTGTTTGTGTGTATTGTGTGTGCTTCAAATATTGTGATAGATCTGGCAGAAAATTGAGGATGCTGAATGGAGGCCCCAAACCTATTTGGAACTGGAGGGTCTACCTTGCATTTTGATCTTTAGTGGAATGGACCCTCAAGGAGAATCCCTCCCAAGGTAATAATTCTGCCCTGGCTTCTTTCTGGTTACAATTTCATGTTGTTGTGTCACTAATCGTAGGAAAAGTCTTACTGTTGTGTGTTATTTCTGTTGTGTAGGTTATGTACCACTTCACCATTTCCCAAATTCTTTGTATTAATCCTTTACCAGAAATGGCTACTTTCAAAGCTGAGGGCCTTATCACAGTCACGTTTTCTTCACAGCCATGAAGGTTCAAATATAGAAATAGGCTACACTGAAGTTAAGCCATGGTTTATGTCAGCCATGGTTTGTTGTGCTAGCTTTAAACTGTCCTGCAGATAACCAGTTTATTTCTCCTGTTCCCTTCCTGCTTTGCTTCTGTCCTTTAATGTCAGCTGGGAAAACAAGCGAGAAACAAGCCATAGTTCTGGATACAAATGTGACAAAAGTCATGGCTTAAACAAGTCAGAAGAGTGTATGCCAACAACAATTTGTGGCTTCTAACTGTGGCTTGTAGCTGACTACCAAAATACATGAGAAGGAACAGATAGATGTCTCCTTTCCTATCAACAACTAGCAAGAGTGTTGTTCCTAGACCACTTGTACAGCTTTAAGTGCCTCTCTGCACTGAGTCTGCTAATTTTCACTGGACATTGAACATGAAACAGATTTTTGGCCTTTTGTTTCACTATACACTGTCAAAATAAAATGACAAAAATGATCATTCTTCTTCTTTGCTTTCTCTCTTTGTCTTTCTCGTCTAGGTCCTTGAGATATTGTGACCTGCGGCTGATCAATTCATCCTGCTTAGTGAGGACAGCCTTGGAACAAGAACTTGGTTTGGCTGCCTATTTCGTTAGCTCTGAAATCCCTGTGAAGAAAGTTATTCCAGGCAATGATGTCCTAGAGAGTGACCCAGAGACGATGAGCAGCACTGACAATGAAGATGAAGAAACAGTAACAGAAGGTAGAGGAACATCTTCTTTAAGTGCCGTATTCAATTCCAAATATTGGCTATCTTCATGGTGTTCAGTCATGAAGATTGTCCTGGGAGCAATATAATGCACTGGCCTTCCATTTGCCTTCTGCATTGCAGTAGGACACCTGTACCACTGATCCAGTTCTGTGAGTCACTTTCTTGTCCTGAGCTCTTTTGGCACACAGAGTCCTCATCAGCCCCAGGCCAGTATTGTTGAAGTTGCTGCCCTCCATCAAGATGGATTCAAGTGGGATTTAATCCACTTGGGGACCATCATCCTTCCCTGTGGACTTCGGCATCCAAGGCCGTTAGAACTCAAGGTTGTCAGGTCAGTTCACCCAATACCTGCCAATCATCATTGAGTCGCTGGCAGTAGGGTCCACTCTGTTACCATAGCAGGATAACCTGTTCTGATATCAGAGGAAGGGCTGCAGAACATTAAGCTACAATTCTCTTCTGTTCTTCCACTTGGTGCCTACCAGATGTGTCCCAGTGCCCATTATCATCCAACAAACTATCAAATTACATGGGATGATGACAGATGCAGTTCAAACCATCTGGAGAATCTATATATATAATACATACAAATAATAAACAACAACACTAACCTTAATAATAATAATAATAATAATAATAATAATAATAATAATAATAATAATAATAATAATAATAATAGTAATAATAATAATAATAATAATAATAATAATAATAATAACATTTTTTAAAAAAAAAATTATGTCCCACACTTTCTCTGCCGACGCTGACTGGCGGCAACACGACATTGCAAGAAAAAAAGCAAAATACAATAATGAAAGAATAAAGAAAGAAAACAAGTACATAATAGAAAAGCAATTAATACATGGCATGGGGCGATATAGCGGGTACCGAGGGGCGGGCCGCACTCGGGGAATGCGGGGCAGATGCTTAGTATCTGTCCCTCGTTCCAGCCCCCCGGTTACACCTCTAGGTCCTGAGCAGCTGACCCAGGGTGACCCTGCCCTTAGGCTGCTGCTGATGAATGCCAGGTCGGTATGTAATAAGGCCCCCCTGATACAAGATTCCATTATGGGGGAGCGGGCCGACCTGGCATGTATCACTGAGACCTGGCTGAGACCAGAGGATGGGGTTCCTCTGTCAGAAATGTGTACAGCTGGGTTCAGTATTTGGCACCAGCCTAGGGATGAGGGTAAGGGCGGTGGCGTTGCCATCATAGCCAGGGAGTCACTGGGAGTCGCCAGGGCTACCGCTCCACAAATTCTGGGTTGTGAGGCCCTGTTTCTGCGTCTGGGCTCTAAGAGTCAGTTGGGAGTCTTACTCCAGTACCTGCCACCTTGCAGGGTAAGGGACTCCCTGCCTGAGCTCCTCGAGGCCATCTCAGCGTTGGCGTTGGAGTTCCCTAGACTGATGGTTCTGGGGGACTTCAATTTGCCTTCGGTGGGGACTGGCTCCGAGGTGGCTCAGGAGTTCATGGCTTCCATGGCAGCTATGGACCTGATTCAGGTAATTCAGGGCCCGACCAGGGGCAGTGGCCACACACCAGATTTAATCTTTTTGTCGGAGCGGTGGCAGAGTGATCTGAGACTACAGAAATTAGACATAACATCTGTGCTATGGTCAGATCATTATTTGGTGGCTCTAGACTTCCTGGGTGCGACGCTTCATCGTAGGGAGGCAGGGCCTATTAGAATGGCCCGCCCCTGGCAACTGATGGATCCTGATGGATTCCAGAGGGAACTGGGGAATTTCCCTCTGGATCGGCAACACGATTCACCCGAGGCGCTGGTTGACCTGTGGAACAGGATGACAACAGCGGCCTTGGATGAAATCGCACCACTACGGCCTCTCAGAGCTCATGGAGCTAGGTCATCTCCGTGGTTCACAGATGAACTGCGGGAGCTCAAACGGGCAAAGAGATGCCTAGAGCGCCGCTGGGTGAAGACCCAGAGAGACTCCGATTGGACACTAGCTAGAGCCGCTATTAGGGCCTACCTAGTGGCGATGGAGGTGGTGAGGCGGCAATACTTCACCACCCTTATTGCCTCCGCTGATAATTGCCCAGCCACCCTGTTCTGGGTTACCAGGTCTCTCCTTGGTAGGGGGACCCCAGTGCCTGGTTGGCAAGGGTCGGCTGAGGACTTTGCTGACCATCTAGTGGAGAAAATCGATCGGATTCGCTCGGGGTTTAATCCTGGCGTGGATGGGGAGAGTCCGGAGGGAGCTGGAGCACAGTCTTGCCATACCATCTGGGACCAGTTTGATCCAGTTGCCCCTGATGAAGTGGCCAGGCTCCTTGCAGCTGTGTGCGCCACTACCTGCCCATTGGACCCCTGTCCCACCTGGTTGGTGAAAGCCTCCAAGGCGGTGACAGGTGGCTGGGTTGGGGCTATGATCAATGCATCATTGCGGGATGGGGTGTTTCCTGCACCTTTGAAACATGCCTTGGTGCGCTCCCTCCTGAAGAAACCTTCCCTCGACCCAGCTGTCCTAACCAACTATAGGCCTGTCTCCAACCTCCCCTTTTTAGGGAAGGTGTTGGAGAAGGCAGTGGCGCGTCGGCTGCAGGGGGTACTGGATGAAGCAGATTACCTGGACCCCTTTCAGTCAGGATTCAGGCCTGGATATGGTACCGAGACGGCATTGGTCGCACTGATGGATGATCTCTGGCGGGAGCGGGACGGTGGTCACCCATCCATCCTTGCTCTTCTTGACCTCTCAGCGGCTTTCGATACCGTTGACCATGGTATCCTTCTGGAACGGCTCCGAGGATTGGGAATCCAGGGCACTGTGTGGTCCTGGTTTTCTTCATTTCTGAGGGGTCAGACCCAGTCGGTGTGGTTGGAGAGTGAGAGGTCCAGTCCTAGGTCCCTCAAATGGGGGGTGCCTCAGGGCTCGGTGCTCTCTCCTCTCCTATTTAACATCTACATGAAGCCGCTGGGTGAGATCATCCGTTCCCATGGGGTGCGGTGCCATCAGTATGCGGATGACACTCAGTTGTACATCTCGGCCCATGGGGACCCCAGTGATGCCGTCAAAGTCCTTTCCAGGTGCCTGGAAGCTGTTGGGGTCTGGATGGGGGCTAACGGGCTACAACTGAATCCCTGCAAGACTGAGTGGCTATGGATAAGGGGTCCTGCATTAACCCGGGAGCTACCATCTTTGGTTCTGGATGGGGCTATTTTGCCCCAGACAGACCCGGTGCGCAACTTGGGGGTCCTCCTGGATTCGCGGCTACTGCTAGAAGAACAGGTGGCGGCTGTGACCAGGAGGGCTTTCGCCCAACTTCGGGTGATTCGCCAGTTGCGCCCACTCCTGGACCGGGACTCCTTGCTCATGGTCACTCACGCTCTGGTCACCTCCAGACTAGATTATTGCAATGCGCTCTACATGGGGCTGCCCTTGACGACCATTCGGAGGCTACAGCTGGTCCAGAATGCGACAGCCAGGGTGGTGATGGGGTATGGGCGTTATGCCCATGCTTTGCCACTGCTCCGGGAGCTGCACTGGTTGCCAGTTTGTCTCCGGGTGCAATTCAAGGTGCTGGTTTTGACCTTTAAAGCCCTATATGGTAGTGGGCCGGGTTACCTAAGAGACCGCATCGCCCTGAGGACGTCTGTCCGTCCAACCAGAGCGGACCGGAGGGGCTCTCTAATTGTTCCATCAGCCAGAGGGGCTGCACCGGCCCTCTGGAACCTCCTGCCAACAGAGCTACGTCTCCGGACGGAATTGCTGCCTTTCAGAAAAGAACTTAAAACCTGGCTGGCGGGTCAAGTGTGGGGTGCAGGTGGAAGGGTAACCTCCATTGGGTGGTTGGTGTAGAAGAACTCTTCCCCATGGTGCCTTTGGATCCTGCAGCCCTTGTTTTTATGGGGTGGGTAGTTTTAACTGTTTTTAACATGTGTTTTTTTTAAATTTTTATTGTGAACCGTCCTGAGTTGGCTTTGGCCGAGTGAGCGGTATATAAATGTGACAATTAAATTAAATTAAATTAAATTAAATTAAATACAGTGCAAAAATACAATAAAGTCCATAGAAAAGTTTTAAAAGTCCAAGCCACAAAATACAAGCCTGCGCTCACGTCAAGCCTGAAACCGGACAGGCAAAGTCCTCAGGAGCTTCGGCAAGCATCAGGCACAGGAGGCTCCCATCCCCGTAGCATTGGTGTGGCTATGGCGAGAGCTTGGGACCTCCGTGCAGTGGCAGCGGCTTTTCACTCCTTCTAGCCTGGCGTGGCTCAGAAAGGGGGAGGTGGCGTCGGCGAGCACAGGTGGCTCGCATCCCCGTAGCGATGGTGTGGCTATGGGGAGAGCTTTATACAAGTGCTCCTACAACCACTGGGGTATTATTATCCTATTCATATAATCCAAACACATTTCCTATTTCTTATTCAAATCCCCTATTTCCAAAAAGTTAAATACTCTTGTCCTGGTTTTATCCCTTTAATTTTAACAAATACATAATCAATAAATTCACCCCAGATGTCTATAAAATCATTTTTCATCAAAACTTTATTTAGTTTTAATTCATCAATTTATCATTTATAGCATATTCCATAATTCTTTATACCAATCTTCTATTATAAATCCCAAATACATTTTCTAATTTTTAGGTTTTCAACTTTTTCACACCATGGGGCCAGACTGGTGGTTCCCCCACTGTAAACGCTGCCATAAAATGCACCCGCGGCTCCCATAAATGTGTTTATGACAACTGTGGATGCGGTTTGCAGCAATGTTTATGCATTTACAATAGCCGTCGGCACATTTACGGCTGTCATAAAAGCATCCGCTTCTGGTGGTGCAGACCACATGAAATGGTGCTGCTGGCCGTAGGTTGAGAATCCCTGGCTTAATTGGACCAATGTAATATACTGTACTACCTCTATTCTATTTTATAACAGTTCCTTAATTCTCATTGACATATTTCTCATAATCCTTTGATTCCATGGTTTCCCCCATTCATCCTCTTTTTTTCTACCTTTAAATCATACTCCCAGATCTCTCTCAACAATCATCCAGAATTCTTAGACCTCTTTCCTTTTCTAGTTCCAGTCTGAGTTCCACCCCAATGGCATCTACCTTCAAAGGAGGAACTGTCCACATTTGCATACTGTTAACTCTCCTTGGGAGGAAAGCTACCCATCCGCGGGTCAGGGTAGGGGCGTTCCCACCAAACAGAAGTGGCTTCTCTAATTTGACAATTAGTTTTTCTCTATAGTTAAATATTTATCATTACACTATGTGTGTGTGTGTGTGTAAGATCCTCCAAATGTTATTTGACTGTAAATTCCATCCACCTTAACCACCCTTGCTAACGTGAGAACATCAAGGGAGTTGCCATCTAATGATATCTGGGTGGCCATAAATTCACATAATACCCTGATATGGTGAATTATATCATATAAAATTGCCAAAAAAACCCAAAAAGATTAATCTTTACTTCATTACTTTGTGATCCATTTTCCTTGTGTCATCTTGATCCTGCATCTGGTGTATATAAACCATGCCTGGAAGTTTTACTCCTTTGTCTGAAGAAGTGGACTTGATCCACAAAAGCTCACAGTAAAAATATAGCAGATCTTAACCTATAAAACCAAGTGTTAACCATTGGAACTGGCTATAGGTTGCTATGCCTCACCCTACTTGCCTGCACTCACCCTTCATGCAAACGGCCGATCTGGGTCCGCAGGCCAACAAAGGATTGAGAAAACAGGCAGTGGGGCAACAGCCCACAAACGCGAAAAAAGGGAAACAACTTCCTTTCCCAACATTCCTTGCACCGCGCCGCGCCAGAGCCAATCAGGCTGAGAGGCTCTCGCATGGCGCGGTGCAAGGAACGTTCGGAAACGCACAAACCCATAACTACAAGCCCCAGCGTCCTGCGCGCCATGAGCACGCAGAACGCTGAGGAAGTCGGCACCCAAAAAATAAAACAAAAACACCGGGAGAGCAATCCGACAAGCCACGGGAACCAAAGCCCACCTCCCCATCGCCGCCTGAAGCTCCTAATCGGAGTTTCCCCTTTAATATCACTGGGTGGGGGCAGGGGTATTGTGCTCCCCCTCTCTACTGGCTCCCCTGGGGTTGAGAGGGTTGGGGGGGACCAAAGGAGTCTGTCTCCCCAACCCTCCTGACCCCAGGGGACCCGGCAGAGAGGGGATTCCCTCCCCCCCACACACACACGTGCCCCATTTTAAAGAGAAGAAACCAAGCGGTTACTTTTCTTTAAAAATGGAGTTGGGGGGGGGGGAAATCCCCCTCTCCGATGGCTCTCCTGGGTCCGGAAGGGTGGGGGAGACAGACCCCTTTTCTCAAACCAACCCTCCCAAACCCATGGAAGCCAGCAGAGAGGGGGATCACACCCCCCCACTGATATTAAAGGGGAATCCCCAATTGAGATTTCCCTTTTAATATCAGAGGGTAGCCTGGATTCGATACCCTCTCCTGGGTCCCATGAGTCTGGAAGGTTTGGGGGGACCAAAGGAGCCTGTCTCCCCAACCCTCCTGACCCCAGGGGACCTGGCAGAGAGGGGATTCCCTTCCCCACACACACACACGCCCCATATTAAAGAGAAGAAACCAAGCAGTTACTTCTCTTTAAAAACGGAGGTTGGGGGGGGGAATCCCCCTCTCCGATGGCTCTCCTGGGTCCGGAAGGGTCGGGGAGACAGACCCCTTTTCTCAACCCAACCCTCCCAAACCCAAGGAAGCCAGCAGAGAGGGGGATCACAACCCCACCCCCACCCCACTGATATTAAAGGGGAATCCCCAATTGAGATTTCCCTTTTAATATCAGAGGGTAGCCTGGATTCGATCCCCTCTCCTGGGTCCCATGAGTCTGGAAGGTTTGGGGAGACAAAAGGGGTCTGTCCCCCCAAGCCATTCAGAGCCAGAGGAGACAGCAGAGAGGGGACCCCCCCCCCGTAGGACACCAAAAAACACAAAAACAAACAATCAAAAACATTCAAAAATACACAAAAACAAACAAAAATAACACCAAAAAAGTTAACAACAACAAACATTTCCAAACACACCCAGCACCCAGCCAAACACCACAAAATCCAAACACCACCCCCACCCCAAATAAAGAAAAACAGCCAACTCACCACCAGACGACCTCACACAACAGCTACTGGAAAAGAAATGAATAAAGAAAGAGACTACTTATTGGAAGAAGCTCCACCCAGAGGCCACGAGAGAAAAAACAGTCAAAATACAAGATAACCCCTACCAGCAGCACTTGCTGCCCACAATAATAAAAAAAAATCAAAAAGACACAATAGCCCCACACAAAAGGCCCCAAGAGTTTTTCGAAAAAGTATATCATCCTTTATTCTTTTTTTCATCCACAAAACCAAAACACCAAACAAAACTCATCACAGTTTATAACAGGCCATCAAAAAAATTGTATAAATAACAATTTTAAAAATTTCAATTATAGACTAACCTCTTCTTTACAAACATTAACAACAACAACAACAAAAACTTTCCAACACCATTTAAAACAGCCCGGCAACGCCGGGCAACCTTTGCTAGTAGTCTTTAAAGTGCTGCAGTGTTTTTATTTTTATTTATTTTGGGGAAAAAAGTCTGATATGCCAAAAAGAACAGTACATTTCCAACAGCCTGTCAAAAAGAAGTGACTTTTTCCACTGCTTTACATTTTAAGGTTAGATCTGAATGTCCAGAAAGTGTAATAAAAGCTAATTTCCCTCAATTTTGGAACAGGCTCAGCTTCAGAAAAGAGAAGCCCCATCAAAAGAGAAAGGTCAGGCTCAAATGATTCTGCGGCTTCCTCTTCATCTTCCAAAGCATCAAGTAAGACTTCAGCCCTGACTGTTTTTTCAATATTTGTATGTTATGTCAAGGTTATGACATTTTACTAATTTTGCTACTTTGTTTTTTGTTTGTATTTGTTATATGAAGTGTGTGTATTTGTGTGTGTGTGTGGGGGGGGGGGGGGGCGGCGGCAACCTTATGTAACATTGCAAAGTCAGCACCTGTGCTTATGGGATATGATATGTGATATAAATTTTGATGAGAAAGAATATTTTCAAGCAAAGAACCTTCTGCATTTGATCTGTAATGCAGTTCATTGCAGTTACTTACCCTGCATGCCATTGGCTATTCTGGCTAGGAGGTGGTGGTCAAGAAAATGGCAAGGAAATGTTTACACATTTTGAACAAACATTACTTGTGAATGGGGGTAATAAAAGACGAAACCCCAAATTTTCCTGGTGGCTGGCCTTTCTGCTTTATTTATTGCAGGGAAATTACTGTCTGGGACTACGTTCATAGTGGTGGTGCTTAGGGTAACAATACTGCAGCGCTGAACTGTCCCTAACAATTTAACTCTATTAAAATTTATATTCTTTTAATAGGCACAGCATGCAGTAGTGAAACATCCCCGGCTGCAGGGGAAGTAGGAAAGTCTCCTCATCACGTACTTAGTAGCAGTACTGAAGAGAATGCAAACAATGCTGAAAAGCCACGACAGAAAATGGAGAAAGACTCAAAGGTGGCGGCAAAAATTGCTCATTCGTCTGTCGCAACATCAGCATCATCACCCTCCCCTTTCTCATCCTCCTCCACCTCTTCTGTACCAACCCACGGCTCTTTCGTCCTGCAGGCATCTCAGTGTTCCATGACCAAGGCTTCCCAGCATCCCCCCATTGTTTACCTGCCTAAGCTGGTGTATGACATTGTGACCTCTGCAGACAGCACGGGGCTTCCAAAATCATCCTCCCTCTTGCCTTATCATTCGGTGATGTGGGCAAGCTCCTTCCGCCCTCTCATGAGTAAAATGATGACATGCACGGAACAGTCGCTGTATTACCGCCAGTGGACAATCCCAAAGCCGATCCACATGGACTACAACAATAGGACCGAAGGCAGGATGGACGCTTTCCACCCGAGATGGTTGCTGCTGAGTGGGCCACCACAGGTATGTCGCAAGAGCAGGGCAACCATTTCTCAGTTTGTCATGTGGTAAATAAATGTTCCTTCTTTTTCTCACTGAAATGTAGGAACTGCTTTGCTGCTTTACAGCACAATCAGATCTAGCTGTAACAATTTTGCTTTATTATTATTATTATTATTATTATTATTATTATTATTATTATTATTATTATTATTATTATTATTATAAATAACTAGCATATTTGTGCCCGGCCATCCAAGCATTTTTAAAGTGTGTGTTGGTGGTTAGGGGTGGTTTGGGGTGTGCACAACCACCACCACCCATACAATATCACTCCAACCACCAACACACACATAAAAAATTCCTGGCAAGGCAGGAGTGTCGTGTTTGTGTGTGTATGTGTGTATTGTGTGTGTGTGTGTATGTATTGTGTGTGTGTGTGTGTGTGTGTGTGTGTGTGTGAGAGAGAGAGAGAGAGAGAGAGAGAGAAGCAGTGTGTGTGTGTATTGTCCCCCACCCTGAACCCAGGGGACCGGGCAGAGAGGGGATCCCCCTGCAGGACACCCCATTATTAAAGAGAAGAAACCAAGCGGTTTCTTCTCTTTAAAAATGGAGTGTTGGGGGGGGGGGATCGATCCCCTCTCCCAGGTCTCCTGTTTCCAGGAGGGTTGGGGGGACAAAAGGGGTCTGTCCCCACAACCCTCCCAGAGCCAGGGAACCCTGCAGAGAGGGGATTCCCCTCCCCCCCCAGGAAACCCCGTTATTAAAAAGAAGAAACCAAGCAGTTTTTTCTCTTTAAAAATGGAGTGTTTGGGAGGGGGTGGATTCGATCCCCTCTTCCTGGTCCCCTGGGTTTGGAAGGGTTGGGGGATCCCTCCGCAGGACTTACAGCATTTATGGCAGGGGGAACCACCAGTCTGGCCTGCTCAACTGAGATAGCGTGACCCGGCCCATGGCTTTAAAAGGTTGAGAACCTCTGTAGTAAACACTTCAAGGGTAGAAAGTTATCATATATGTTCTTTGTAAAGAGCCACATAGACAGATGGAGCTAAACACTTAACAGTTGTGGTGAAGGTTGGCACTCCAGACCATTTGCTTCAGTCTAACATTGTGAGGTGCTGTCATATCATTTCTGGATTATGACAACCTTGAGGTGTGTGAGAGGTTCAAAGAATGGTTTACCTTTGCTACCTCCCAGTGACTATCCATGCAGGATTTGAACTCAGGTCTCCTAGGTCCTGGGCCGCAGTGGCTTAGTGGTTAAAACACTGAGCTTGACGATCAGAAGGTTGGCAGGCCAGCAGTTTGAGACCCGAGTGCTGCCCGATGGGAGTGAACTCCCATTGTCTGTCCCAGCTCCTGCCAACCTAACAGTTTGAAAGCAAGAAATTGCAAGTATATAAATAGGTACCGCTTTGGCAGGAAAAATAACAGTGCCTGCCACATGACCAAGGAAATGTCTGCAAATGCAGACAGTGCTGACTCTTTGGCTGTAAATGGAGATGAGCACTGAACCCTAGAGTCATATACAACTCGCTTTTAAGCAAGGGAGACATTTACCTCCTAAGTCCTAGTATGACCCGCTATCCACTATACTACCCTTGCTCTCCTACATTAATTTAAAAGTTTCCTATGTTTTGTACATCTATTCAAAGATTGGAAAGACAGGTGCCTACCTGCAGTTCCTCAGTATCTTGTCCAGAATGCTGATTCGATTGACTGAAGTTGATGTTTATGACGAAGAGGAGATCAACACTGGTATGTTCTTCATGTAGAAACCTTTGCTTTGAGGAACAGTACAGGTATATCATTTTTCTGCCAATTGACAGTTGCATGCTTAATCTCCCTTGTTAATTTAGTTCAGTTTAAATCAAGGGAGTCCCTCTTTGACCCTTTCCTTTTAGAATCCAGATTTTATTATTAACATTTTACAATCTGTCTTTTTAAAACCACTTTGAGCAAATGCCAGTGCACAGGCAACTAGGTGTTGCTCAGTTAAATTCTCCTATTCTTGGACCAGCTTCTATTTGTAAAAAGGGGAGGCTTCCCCTGCAAGCCCCTGGGGTCTTCCCAATCTACTTGAGGGAGATTTTAGTTATTTTTATTTACTTTATTTTTACCCTACATTTCTTCCAAAAATGTTTTCAAGGTGGATTGGGGGGGGTGTGTGCCAATCCCCGGCCGCTGGCACCTGGTAAAGTGAGGCTTAATAAGTACGGTAGCTGCTCCTTTATTTTTGTTTCAGCACGCCATTCCCTCATGCAGCAATTACCGAACCTCACAGTGCCTGCACCAGCTCCGGGTGGGATCTCCTTCCTTCAGGGAATGTGCAATTCCCAAGTGTTGGTAGCTTATTTAGGCAGAGAGCTTGTAAAAGACTGAGTTCCACTCACATCTGCAGCAACAAAGTTTTATTTCTGAAAGCATCTAAAAAAGAACAAAGTACAAAAGACATACACACACAAAGATAGAGTTATTCAAAGTCTCTTTCTCTCAGACATTTCCCCGGGGAAGGAAAATGCTCCAATTAGATAAGGAGGCGATGCATAACGAAACTAGGGAGCCTCAAGTTAAGATCGCCCATTTAAGAAGTGTCAGGCTCCCTCTTTTATACTTTTAGTTACAGCTCTCCAAAGGACTGCCACTTGATGATTCAGCAGTCAGTGAGAGTGCCTCTGGCCATACCTGACAAGTTTTGGATTTCAAAATAAGGGAAATTTTGGGCACACCCCCTGTGGGTGTGGCCAAATATAGCCATGTGACTTGCTGGGCTCTAGTCATGCCTGCCACATGGCCATGAAAATGTCTGCAAACACAGACAGCACTGACTCTTTGGCTGTAAATGGAGATGAGCACTGCACCCTAGAGTTGGATTCGACAGGCAGATTTTACTTTCTTAGGATCAAAGATCGCTGCAGATGGTGATTGCAGCCATGAAATAAAAAGGCGACTGATGCTTGGGAAATAAGCTATGAGAAACCTGGGGAACATAGTTAAAAGTAGAGACATCACCTTGCAAACAAAAAATTGCATAGTCAAAGCAATGGTATTCCCGGTGGTAATGTATGGGTGTGAGAACTGGACCATTAGGAAAGCTTAGCGCAGAAAAATAGATGCCTTTGAAATGTGGTGTTAGAAATAGGTTGATCCTAGAAGAAATTAACCATGACTGCTCATTAAAGGTCAAATAGTAAAGATGACACTAAAGTACTTTGGACATCAAATGAGAAGAGAGGATTCACTTGAGAAAGCCTTGATGCTGGGAAAGGTGGAGGACAAAAGAGGGGGGTGGCCAAAAATAAGATGGCTAGATGGTATTGTAGATGCAATGGGCACAAAGCTGTGTGGGCCAAAGAACCCTTCCCCCATCTTCTTGGGGGACTTTTGTTTTGTTTTCTTTCTTGTTTACTCATTTTTAATTAAAAAAATTTTCTTGAGAAGCAAAATGCAGAATAGTAAACCAGCCCCCTAGGGTTAGCAACTGCTTGTAAGCAGCTTGGCTTTAATGAACTAGCCCTGCACATGGCTAGACACCCACCCCTCCACTTTTAGGGTGGAGGAGCAAGGGATTAATTCTCTCAAATTAACCAATCTATTTGTTCCTCACTGTAACCAATTGAAGGAACAACAACTGAGAATGTCGGATCCATCTTAAGGAAGGGAATTAGTAAAGTAAAAAGCAACTTCTGTAGTTTCCAAGCCTCCCAGCAGCTGAGGAGTTAATCTTCCTCCAGATGGTTTGTTAGAAGGCGGGGGGGGGGGGTGCCTGTTGGGCAGGGCAGGGAAACCTTCGGCAGCAGCTTTTCCTACTGTAAAAGGAACCCAGCCAGGCAATTGCAAGCAAAATAAACCTTAGCTCTCTCTCTCTCTCATATAGTGATCAAGCAACACCCCCCCTCCCAAGTTAACCCTAGAACAGAAATAAAAGCCTCCAGGAGGCAGGGCAGAAACAGCTCAATAAACCATGAGAGTGAGAGAGAAGTCTCTGCCCCAGACCAAGAGCTGATTTGCCCCTGCCTATATGAAATATTGTTCACCTAGAGTAGACTCCCGTCCCATGGTGGCTCCGACCACCAGCAGCGAAACCGAAGCCATGTGGCAGGGAATGAAAGAGAAACTACAGAAGGCCCCCACCACCTTCTCTCTCCCCTTCCACAAGCAAAAAGCCACAGCGGCCTCTGGTGGCAGAAAAAACATAATGCAGCTTCGCCTGTGAAGGCTCCGGTCAAGTTTTTTTTTTTTTAAAAAAAGGGATATTATGGGGAAATTAATAAAACGGGAGGGGGTGGGAAGAGGGGTAAAAATAAGGGGTTTTCCCAGGAAAATGGGATACTTGACAGGTATGCCTCTGCCCCCCCTCCTATGGGAAAGAAATCTTGCTGACTAGTGTGGGAAAGAGCATGTACTATATGTACTGAAGAGATGAACATGTTCCCTACTAGAAATGCTGATAAGAGGCAAAACATGAGTTCAGCCTAAGAAACACATAAGTGATAAACATGCTTTCTTGGCAAGCATTCCTGCCTAGCTAAGCAGTGAAGACTTATCTGAGTAGAAATGTGCAAACAATGAAAGGCTGTCTTCAGCCTCCTGCTAGAGTAGAAGTTTTCAGAGCAGAGATTTGCCTGGTTCATCAGGATACCACGACAGGGGGCTTCTGTAACAGAAGAGGTTCACAGTTGTCAGAAGAGGTTCACAGTTGTGTTACATGAATAAAGTGCATGCAATGGCCAGAATCCTAGCATTGTTTGCCTAAGGTTCGCATGACTTATGTGTCTATGTAGGGGTTCCCAACCTAAGGCCCATGGGCCAGATCCAGCCTGTGGCACCATTTCATGTGCCCTTCCGCCCCGACAAGGGAATTCAAGAAACAAAATGACCACCCTTTTGAAGCTGTTGGGACAAAATGACCACTTCCATTGTGCAGGCAGCGCAAAATGGCCAACTGGCCATCGACGCTGACTGAGAGAGCGTGACCCGGCCCCTGGCATGAAAAGGTTGGGAACCCCTGGTTTATGTGTTTGGTTTTGCAATGGATAGGCACATCAAAACCCAATTAGCCACAGCGAATTACACAAACCTTTTGTGAACACCAAGAGGATTTCATTCAATGTTTTCCAGAGAGTGCATGTGAGATTCAGCTCAATGCATTGCAGCATCTGCCTATGTGTTAATATTTTCTCAACTTCATTTCTGTTACTGATGCTACAGATGATAAAGAAGAATCAGAGCAATGTCATCACCAGCCAGGAGATGCATGGCCTGATCTAGAAACATTTAAAAACATGCCTTTTGACTATACTATCCATGATCCAGAGTATGAAGATGCAAGTCTCATTTGTTCAAGGATCCCCAAAACAAAGAGTGAAGGTCAGAAATCACATTCATTGTTTTTGCTATCTTAGACATAATAAAGGAAGCATGGCACCATCATTGAGTCTAGTAAAGGTAAAAGTTGTCCTTGCTTGAAAGCCAGTCATATCCGACTCTAGGGTTCAGTGCTCATATCTGTTTATAGATAAGGAGCCAGCGCTGTTTGCATCTCCGCCTAGACCCTGGAGTGCACGGAATGCTGTTTACCTTCCCACTGAAGTGGTCCATCTTTTTTTTTTTTTTTTTTTTTTTATTAAATTTTATTGAATTTTTAATAGACATACAAAAAACGAAAGAAAAAAAAACATTAACAATACATTAACGATACAATACACTAACAAATTCTTAATATCATACTAACAGACATTACTATATGCTAGCACATAACAATATCTATACTCGTTAACTACTATTTAACCACCAAATATTAAAAACCATTATTTCAATATCCAAAATGATAGAAAAAACTTTCTGTACTAGCACTAATCTTTTTTAACAAATAATAATCACCCAGTGTATATATACAATGCCCGGAGAGTTTATTTTCTACTCAGTTCCAGAAGCTTCTTTGTGATGGTACTGGTCCTGAACTATCGCTTGCCATAATAGAGTGATCCACAAACGGTTTCCATATATTCCAGAATCTATTCTCTTTTAAATTATCTCTTTTGACTTTAATCTCCCATGTCAATTTATCATTCAGTGCTAAACTCCACATTTCTTTATACCATTCTCCAATCTGTATGTCTATATCGTTTTTCCAATTTTTTGCTATACATTGTCTACCTGTTGTCAATATAATTTCCAATAGTTCTTTTTCCTCCTTATTTAAACCCAAACCTTCCACATTCGTTAAAAGAATGGTACCCGACACCAACTTAACACTTTTACCCAATATTTCATCACACTCATTTTCTATTCTTGCCCAGAAATCCCTTATTTTTTTACAGCTCCACCACATATGTTCATATGTTCCGTCATATTCTTTACATCTCCAACATAACTTATCTCTTTTGTTATCCATCTGGTAAAGTCTTAATGGTGTCAGGTACCATTGCCACAACATTTTGAAATTATGTTCTTTAATTCTTACAGACATTGTTCTCATAATTCTCTTTTTCCATTTGTTTTTCCATTCAATCTCCCCAATTTTTATATTCAAGTTTTGTTCCCACTTCCGTTTCAAGTCCTCCTGTGGATCTGCACCTCTATTCAATATAGTATAAAGCTTGCTTACAAGACCTTTAGTACTACTTTCCCCTTTTCTAATCTTCCTTACCAATTCCTCAAATTCTGTATATACTCTATCTATCCCTATTTCTCTTTTATATTTTTTATTCCAATTATCCACCTTTAACTTCTGAAACCAGTTCAAATTTAAAATCTCAAACATTTTTTTCCGCTCGTCATCAACTTCACATGCTTTTAACCAATCCTTCAATAACAACCTCCCATTTTTATCCAATATTTCCATTTTTTCTTTATCTAATTTTATTGGGAAACACATCATATCAGTCAATTCCAAAATTGGAGAGAGATTCGGAACCATGTCTTTTTTTACCTTCTTCCATACCTCCATGAGACCTTTCATCATAGTATTGTTTGACCTTTTCACCTTATCCTTCATTCCCAGGAAAATCAAGTTTCCAATATTTCTGTACTCTTTCATTTCCAATTGTTCCCAAATCACCTTTTCTCTTGCCAAGATCTTCACAACATTCCTGACTTGAAATGCTCGATAATATACTAGCAAATTAGGCATACCCAAACCCCCTTTTTTCTGAGACATATACCATAGTTTCTTTGGAAGCCTAGATTTTTTTCCTCCATTACAGAACCCATTGAACATTTTTTGAAACTCATTAATTTCTTTCTCTTTTAAATGGATCGCTAGTGTATCAAATAGAAAATTAATCTTTGGTAACAATATCATTTTACACATAGCAATCCTGCCGAACCATGACAGCTTTAACTTCTGGAGTTCTTGTATTTTATTCTTAAATTCAATTCTCAAGCTGTCGTAGTTCAATCGTTTAAGATCTTCTAATTTATTTGAAATGATTATCCCTAAATACTTCAGCTTCTCTTTAACTTGTATATTAAGTGTCGACACCGTCCTACCCATCTCGCTCACTTTCAAATTACACAACATCAATTCAGACTTATCCCAATTTATCTTTAATCCAGTTATAGCTTGAAATATTTGTAAATGATCTTTAATCCTATCCATTACCTGTTCCGGGTGCTTCACCATCAGCAATGTATCGTCTGCGTACATACTCACTTTATTACCCATAATCCCTTCTATGTTTGAATCTTCCCTTATACTTTTAGCTAAAATCTCCATTGCCATTATGAACAAGATAGGAGATAAAGGACAACCCTGCCTAGTGCCCGCCTCTAGCTTTACCAAGTCCGTTAGCTCCTCATTCACTCTAACCTTAGCATTTCCTTTTTGATATAGTAAATCTATAACCCTATTAAATTTATCCCCAAACCCATATTTTCTAACTATTTCCTTAATTGAAGACCACTGCAGTGAATCGAATGCCTTAAAAATATCCAATGATAGTAATCCCACTTTTTCCTTTGTTTGATTGACATTGTCTATTAAATCTAATACCCTTCTGGTCAAATCCGCCATGTGTCGTCCTTTTAAAAACCCAACTTGATCAACCTCTATATATTCCCCCATAAAACTATTTAAACGGTTAGCCAATATTGCTGTGAAGATCTTCGCATCTTGGTTTATAAGCGAGATTGGTCTGTACGAATCCACTCTTTCCAAATTCTTTCCAGGTTTTGGCAAAAGAACAATTGTGGTGTTATACCATGAGGTCGGAATTGATCCTCCATCCAATATATAATTGTATAATTTCACCAATTTCGGAACCACTACCTCTTTGAATTCTTTATAGAACTCTGTTGATAATCCATCATCCCCCGGGGCTTTCCCTATCTTCAATCCACTTATTACTCCCCTAACCTCTTTATCAGTTATTTTTTCCTCCATTTTCTCCCTATGCTCTTGTTTTATCCCATTTCCTAACTGCCTCTCCAATATCTTCTTAAGTTTTTCTTTATCTATTTCTTTTTTTGCATATAGCTCCTGGTAAAATTCTCTAACTATTTTACATTTATCGCTATTCTTATTGCACCTTGAACCTTGCCTATCCACTAACACCCCAATTTCTCTCTTTCCCCTTTTAACCTTAGCTGCCCTTGCTAATAATTTTGAGTTCTTATTACTAAATTCAAAATATTCCCTATTTAAATAAATCAAATCTCGTTTAACTTTGTCTATATCTTTACCCATTACTTCTGCCTTAAGTCCTTGTAGTTTCAAAAAAATTTTTTTATCCTTACTATTTGCGTGTTCTACCTGTAATTGTTTTATTTCCCTTTCTTTTTCTGTGTACTCTGCTTTGTTCTTTTTATATTTAAAGCTTGCCAATTTTATGCTTTCACCCCTAAATACCGACTTCATGGTATCCCACACGACGTTAAAATTAACCTCATTATTATCGTTCCAATGCCAACTTTCTTTCCAGCTTTCCATAATTAGCTCTTTACTTTTCTGATCTTTGAACAAATTAGGATCGTACCTCCAATTTCTGACTCTTTGAGTATTTTTTTGTACTTTCAATTCCAAATATACTTTAGCATGATCCGATTCCTTAATAATCCCAATTTCCGTGCCTTCTATATCCCCAATTAAATTTTCCGAAAGAAAAACATAATCTATTCTCGAATAGGTCCCATGCACGTGAGAAAAAAATGAATATGCTCTTTCTAAACCTTTGAACTCTCTCCATGAGTCCTTCAAACCCGTAACTTTCATCCAATTATCCATCACCTTCCCTTTCACACCAATTCCACTTCTAGCTATATTTGTGCAATCCAATCCTGACCTAATCAAATTAAAATCACCAGCCACAATAGTTTTAGCAACATTTTCCAACTCCACTATTTTCCGAATTTTTTCGAGAAACACTGTTTGGTGGTCATTCGGAGCATAAATATTTACCAACAAGATTTCCTCATCCTCCAATTTTCCTCTTAACAACAAGTACCTACCCTCCTGATCAACAATCTTTTTTGTGATTTCAAATCCTAACTTTCTAGAAATCATAGTTGCCACCCCTCTTGCTTTAGATGTTCCAAACGCCATCTCGTAGTGTTGCATCCAACCTAAAAAAAGTTTATTCGTATCTTTTGACTTCTGATGTGTCTCCTGTAAAAACAAAATATCTGGTCTATCTTTTTTCAACGCCAATTCCAACCTCCGTCTCTTGAGAACAGAACCTGTACCTTTCACATTCCATGATATTATTTTAATACTTCCCATATCCAATTTCTTCTTCCAACTTTAAACTCTCCATCGGGCGTGCCACCAACAACCCTACCACCATACCACTACATATAACACACATTTTCACTCTCCCCACCTTCCAACGAAAAGTCGCCTCTGTCAACCAAAGAGGGGAGAGGGGGGACCTGCAAGACGTGCCCTACTGCCGGCGCTATGCGCTATTTGCCCATTCTACCTCTATTAAGTACTTAAGCTTGCTACTATCCAGATCTCATTGTTCCTTGCCTATCTCCTCTTCCACCATAATCAAAGACAACTCCTCCTCCTCCTCCCCTCGCTGAGGTGTTCCACCTGTTGCCCCGCCAGCTTCCTCCCTCCCTTGTTCCCTTCCCAAAGCTCCAGAATCCATCATTTCCTTCTTAAGATTTTTCCATTCTTCTGAATCTGCTTGTACCAATCCCAACATACTCAAATATTCCAATGGATTAGTGCCTTCATCAATAACTTGCATTCTTTTTTCATAAAAAAAGCGCAATTGTTGTGGAAATCTCCAATTATACCTTATATTTTTACTCCTCAACAATTTAGTAACAGGCCTCATCTTATACCTCCATGTTCTTTCTTTTAATGAAATATCATTATAGACTTCAACCTCTGAACCATCAAATTTCAACGCATCAGAACCTGCTCTTTTCAGGTGAGCCATTACTTTTAGTTTATCTGCCCAATTTGCAAATTTAACCAGCACATTTCTTTGTGTCATTCTCCCTCTTCTTGGACCCACCCGGAACACACTTCCTAAATCCTCCTGAACAAATTCCTTCCCCATTTTTAGACCATTTAACCACTGAACCACCCTCTCTCTTAACAAATCCGGAGTCCGTTCCGGTACCTGACGGATCAGAATATTCTGCTTTCTCATCAAATCTTCCACAGCATCAATCCTCATTTCTTGTTCCAACATTTTTAGCTTACTGTCCCGCACCACCTCCTGGGTCCCTTTTAGTTCACTCTTTACAGTATCCACCTCAATTTGAACCACTTTCAGCATTCCCGCAAATTTATTCAAATTTAAATCCATTTTTTTTGTATAATCATTCAATGTTGACATCATCTTTTCTTGCCCTTTAATTATTTCACTTCTATCTTTCACCCTTAAAGTCTCACTTTTCTCGAATTTTTGCATCAATTTACCCATTTCCACCATAAGTTGCGTCTGGTCCATTGGCACTGTAGACATAGATGATGGTTGAGCAGATTCACCCACTGTTGTTTTTCCAGTCGTCTTAGACTTTACAACTTGTTCTTCCTCCTTCGCTTTTCCTCTTGTAACTTTTTCCATAATAATCCACTGTATTTCAAACCCAATGTTGCAGATCGCTGTAACAGTTTGTCAATATAGTGGGGCTTACAACACTGCAGTCATTGGTTCCACAGTTACAGCAGGAAAGTTCTTATGTCAGCAGAAGGTACCAAAATACTGTAATCCACAACGATGGAACTAAAGGAAGCAACTCTCCAAGCAGGCAAATTAAAAATAAAAAAAAATTATTGACCACAACAGATCCTTTCCCCCAAAGCCAGCGGTCCAAACAAACGTCTTCCAGCCACAGAAAAAAAAAAGGCTTCAGAGAAACAGTTAGCCCAGTTGTTGAGGGGGGGGGGGCTCAGGAGGAAAAGAAAAATCCAGCTTCTGAGGAGTTGGGGTGATGAGCAAGATATTCCTCAATCCACACGGTAAAGAAACCAGCAATCAAAGCCATACATTCCTTCCTTTGAGATGAGTATTTAAAGCATCATTCTCCAGCGAGTGCCTTAACTTTTAAGTGAGAAGAGGCCCCCCCTCTTCCCCCCTTCCTGTAAGGAGCAGGCAGCTTAAACAAAGGAAAGGAAAAAAAAAAAAAACTCCCACAGTTTCTCCAATATTCCAGCCCAGAGATGAGAGAGAGAGAGAAAAAACAAAAATTAATCCACCTTTGTTGATGTCAAAACGTGGCGCGGTCCTCTGGAGTATAGAAAAAAATCACAACCCTCGCACAGTCACTTTCGTTTTCCCTGACCGTCGCCATTTCAAGCCTCCACCTTTTCCATTTCAAAGACTCAGCTCTCTTTTTTTTTTTTCTTTAGAAAAAAAAGATCCCAACTAGTTTTATAGCTTGCAACTGAGAATGTAGCTCCTCACAGGCACTTACATGCAAATTACTTCGCACTCAGGCTCCTCTTGCCCCTTTCAAAACCGATTCCAAACGCCTTCTCCACAATCTTGCTGATCCCGTTCCACAGCTCCAGCAGAAAAGCCGCGACTGCCGCCGTAGCTTCCACTGCCAGAGAATCTCTCGAACTTCGATCAGCCAGCCCCAAAAGCTCACCAAACTTTCCACGGAGACAGGCAAGGATCTTATCTTTAGGCTTTGCCACTTTAAATTTTTTCTGTTCTGCTCCTTTCCATTGTTTACCACTTTGTTGAGCGCGAGCGTCCGAAACTAGATGTTACACAGCGGCCATCTTAGCCAGCTCCCCCGAAGTGGTCCATCTTTATCTACTTGCAATTTCTTGCTTTCGAACTACTCGGTTGGAAGTCTTAACACTGGCTTCACAGGGAGGAATATTTAAAGCAATATGTTACTTTTGTAAATGCATCAAAAAAGTTGAATTTCAGTGGCAAATGTCAAAAAGCTGTTTGAAGCAGGTGCTTGCTTGTTTTACATACCATTTCCCCATTTGCTGCTATATTTCACCAGCAGATCTCAAAGCCCCTTTAAAGCAATCAAAATCCTTGCAGTAAAGAGGGGTTTCCTATTTTTGTTTGTGGAGGTATACATTCTCCATGAAATTTGGCAATGTATTTTTAGAGATCCCTGGGAAATGCCAGGATAACTGTGTCCTCGTGATTCCTGTTCCTGCTGTACAACATTTACAAAAACAATACATTAATGGAAATATGAACATTAGAAACTAATTTATGTGAGGAATTTCTTTTCTTTTTTTAATTAAAAAAGTACAAGCTTTATGCAGAAATGAGCTGGAATGAGTTTGACTTTAATCTAAACATGAGATTGAGCAAGGCTTGTAACTCAGCCCTGCTTGTGGCCTTGACTAAGCAAGGAGAAAGCAACGGCGCTGTCTCAGTTAATCCGAAATAGCACCCAAACATTTTGTGAAACGCATGTGGCTGTCGACATATGATATGCACATAGAGGGTTGTGATCAAGTAAATGTGACAGAGGCATCTTAACACCCACATGTTAAATCCCACTCATGCCTTCTGGAGGGATATTCTGAGAGGCCTTCATCACCCCTAGAGGGCGGAATAGAAATTTTAATTTCCTAACATGACCATAATATAACATAGGGACTGCAGTGGCTCAAATGGCTAAGACGCTGACTGGGAGTAGGAAGATCAGCAGTTTGATACCCAAGTAGTGCGTGATGGAGTAGGCTTTTGTCTCTGTCCCAGCTCATGCCAATCTAGCAGTTTGAAAGCAAGAAACTGCAAGTAAATAAATAGGGACCACTTCGGTGTGAAGGTAAACAGTGTTCTGTGTGCTCCAGTGTCTAGTCATGCCTGCCACAAGACTACGGAAACGTCTGCAGAAGCAGACAGCACTGGCTCTTTGGCTATAAATGGAGATGAGGCACTGAACCCTAGAGTCAGATACGACTGGCTTTCAAGCTAGGGCAACCTTTACTTTTACCTATCACTTCAGAGTGTTGAAAGCCTTTTATAGACAGTGTTCATCCTGTTCATTTTAAATGTGAATTACAACGGTAGAAAATACAAATTAGTTAACATAGTTCATGCACAAAAGCTTGGGAGAAATTTCTAAGGCGTGTTGATAGGTACAGAAATTATAAAATGGATAGACTCCACAAAGAAAGCCTCAGCCTTTAGTTTCTAAGACATCAGCATGGTTGTTATACATACTGTAGGACCTTCTGGAAGTCATTAATTTGGAGGGTCACCATCAGTCAGAAGTGGCTTAATGCATATTAACAATAACAGAAACTATAAAAATGTAGCATTATTTTGATTGTAAGAGTAATTAAAATCTCTGCACTCAGTGCAGAAAATCACTGGACAACTTGACACATAAATCAGTTTAGCAACTCAGAAAGCAAATTAGCAAGGAGGGGCTTTATCTCTTCTTACCGGTCTGTGGATAGATAACTGATAATGTTTAAAATAATAATAATAATACTTGTACAGATAGATCAAGCAGAAAGCAAGAGGACTTATATATGCGCCGTCAGACAACTCGGATGAGGTTATCCAAGTATGCTGCTTACAACACTTACCATCACTGTGAGCAATGTCATCAGTACATGGGCTTCAACCCCAGGTACCAGGTGAGACTTATGTTACCTTTTAAAAAACAACAAAGATTGCAAAGTTCCAGTGCATCAGGGTGAATAAAATGCAAATCACAATAAACTGCAGTTTTGGACTGCATGTAAGATATGTTCTGTGCAAAATACAGCTTGTGTAGTCTGGGGGCCAAAGCATTTTCTTAGGTTATATTTCTGTCCACTGTACCTGAGAGAAAAACCTCATTAGACTGATTTTTAAATAAGCATATGTAGGTTTGCAGTGCTATTGGTTTAATGCAGGAATGCTCAAAATACAGCCTGCAGGCCCAATTAGGCCTGTGCATAAGATTAATCCGACTGGAGTGAAAGCACAGGCCAGATGAAATGGTGCCATGGGCTGGATCCGGCTCACGGGCCGTAGGTTGAGTACCCCTGGTATAATACTAGAAGGGACTGCAGTGGCTTAGTGGTTAAGACACTGAGCTTAATGACTGGAAGGTCAGTAGGACAGCAGTTCAAGACCCAAGTGCTGTGTGATGGAGTAAACTCTTGTCGTCTGTCCCAGCTCCTGCCAACTTAGCTGTTTGAAAGCAAGAAATTGCAAGTAGATAAAGAGGTACTACTTTGGCGGGAAAGGTAACAGTGTTCCATGTACTCTGGCATCTAGTTATGCCTGCCACATGACCACAGAAACATCTGCAGATGCAGACAGCCCTAGCTCTTTGGCTGTAAACAGATGATCACCGCACCCTGCCTAGAGTCGTATACAAGGGTGACCTTTACCCTTATGTATAATACTAGAAATAATAAAAATCATTTGGTTGATTATTTATTGGTTCCCTCACCTCCTAAATTCCCCTCAAAGCAGCTGGTCAGCCAACATGCACCCCCCTGCCCACATCCTAATATTTTATCTTCAGAATAATTGAGTGGTGCCATTAGGATTCAGTGATCCTATGCAGAGGGCAGGAATGAGATGGTTCTGTATAACATTCTGTTTTCCTATAAGATAGGTTAGCTTTATTGCATTTTTACTGCTAATTCTATTGAGTGAGACCCTGGACTCTTGTCTCCAGATCCATCCCTTATAGCCCCCTAGCAGCAGCCCTCTGTGAGAATTTAGGCTGAGATACAATAGCTGACCTCATAACACCTAGGGGGCTTCATGGTTATACAGTAAAACCCTTACGTACAAAAAAAAGTCCGTTCTGTAGGCTTTTGCTTAAATTGAATTTTTTTGTAACTCTAAAAAAAACCATAGGAAAAAATATTTTTTTACGCAACTCGAAGCAAACCCATAGGAAAAATGAAATTTTTATGTAAATTGAAGCAAACCCATTGGGAAATGAATTTTTATGTAACTCAAAGCAAACCCATAGGAAAAATAATTTTTTTATGTAAATCGAAGCAAACCCATAGGAAATCATGTAAATCGGGACATGGTTTTAGCACAAAATCATCATGTAAGTTGAATTTTATGTAACTCGAGGGATTTGTAAGTCGGGGTTTTACTATATATGGATTTAAGGTCACATATCCCTAAGCTAGCAAAAAATTTCTGTTTTGAGCAAACCCTTTCAAAATCCTCCAGCTGACATGGCCATTTGCCATGGTTTCAGGGAAGTTCTGAGAAATGTAGCTTTTAAAAATTCCCCAAAGCTTTCAGTCTGGTGAAATTGCTTGCAACACCACAATGGATATGCAAAGGCCAGTTGAGTCCCAAGTTTCCATCCTGGAATATTTATGGTCTTTTTGAATGCTTAGCTGAAACCAGATCAATGTCTGGCAATTTGTTTAGGCTGTGTAGAATTGAGGTGGAATGAGAAAACAAGTAATAAATATCCAGCTACCCTTTTCAGATATTGAGTTTGAATCTGTGTAGAATGGAAAGGTGTATAGTTAAACTGGTGATGCAGTAGTTAAGCTGCTTTACTGCAATCAAAAGGTTGCGAGTTTGATCCTAACCAGGGCTCATGGCCTTCCATCCTTCCAAGGTTGGTAAAATGAGTACCGAGCATGGTGGGGGCAAAATGCTAATTACCTTGTGAACCCGCCAGAGATTGCACTAAGTGCTATGGGAGGTATATAATTGTGATTGCTTTGCATTGCATGGGGATAGATATATACATGTCAGTCCATCCCAAGTCCCCCTTGGAGGTTTCTTAGATGTTTGTGTACTTAGTGAAAATATCTGTACTGGGAGCTGTAATTTGTTCAGCTGAACACACTTACAGAGTTTATATGACCACAAGCTCTCCCTTATCAGGTCTTCTGACTCTGTGACTGCTATAAACATGTTTTGCTGAAGGCACTTACAACTTCTGCTGCAAGCCTTTGCATTATATATGCAGAGATTTGAGATACTTCCCAGTGGAAAGGAAAAATCTCTAATGTCTGAATAAAGCTGGTGTCTGACTTAATTCTTCTTGGGCCTTCTTTCAGCGTGCTTCACCACAAATGGCCATTGATCTCTAAGTAAATGTTTCCTTCCAGACCTATTAATCACGGGCCTATAAGTGTAAATTTCCCTTCACAGATAAGTGCCTAGGCAAGGAGCATGACAGTGCAAAGTTAATCCATCTTTTTAATAGTCTATCTCAGGAGTTCTCAACCTTTTAAAGCCCCGGGGGCCTGGTCATTTTCCCTCAAACAGCTTCAGGGGCCGGACAGCCATTTTGCTTTTCCTCCACCACTTGACACTTCCTGGTGTGGTGGAGGCTGAAACCTTCCTCGGCACCTGTTACTTTTTATCAGCTGGAGAGTTCAGGGAAAGACTTTTCCTCTTAAAACATTCAATACTTTCCTTCCTTCCTTCCACTTATTTACATACATACATACATACATACATACATACATACATACATACATACATACATACATACATACATACATACCACCCTATTAGTGCAAGCACTTTTCTGGGCAGTTTACAGGTTAAAACCTAAACCCCACCGTAACAAAATATTTTCAACAGTATGGTAACCTAACAGTATACATCTCAAATTCATACAAAAAGAGGGGGAGGGGAATTAAAATTAACATTAATAGCAACTTGCTATGGTTGCCTCCTCCACTTGAACAAAGCCTTAACCTGCACTACTGAAAAGGAAGGGTGGGTGTCAAGAAGACCTCTTTAGATGAAAAGATTATTCTGGAACTGTTATGGGTCTAATATTGTCAACCAACAGGCACATCTAGGGTGGTCCAGATTATTCCTTTGTGCAATTCAAGGTGCTGGTTTTCACCTTTAAAGCCCTACATGGTAGTGGGCCAGGATACCTAAGAGACTGCATCATCCCAAGAGTGTCTGTCTGTCCAACCAGAGTGAAATGGAGGGGTTCTCTAATTGTTCCATCTGCCAGAGCGGCTCGCCTCTCTGGCACACAAAGGAGGGCCTTTTCCGTGTCCCCACCGGCCTTGTGGAACCTCCTGCCAGTAGAGTTGCGGGAGCAGACGGAGCTGCTGCCTTTCAGAAAAGAATTAAAAACCTGGTTGGCGGGGCAGGTGTGGGGCCCGGATGGAAGAG
The DNA here is from genome assembly GCA_035047345.1 of Bradypodion ventrale. NCBI lineage: Eukaryota > Metazoa > Chordata > Lepidosauria > Squamata > Chamaeleonidae > Bradypodion > Bradypodion ventrale. The sequence continues at coordinate 145,560,589 of JAWDJE010000001.1, forward strand.
TGGTCCCTGCCTGTTGGCTTATAAAATGAAGCCTCCCCATCTTTTTAATGCGGGCAGGTTTTAATTGTTTTTAATATGTATGTTGTGAGCTGCCCTGAGTCGGGTTTGCCTGATTGGGCGGCATAGAAATTTGAATTATAAATAAATAAATAAAGATTGGTTGTCTTTGTCGATGAATGTATTTCATTTATGGGATATGGCATGTCCTTTTACAACTGCTTAAGTAGATATGCATTAGTATCATGGTTGGGAGAAAAGAGCCTATCCATACAGCAAGTCAGGTAACAGATGATTAGGGGTAGGAAATTTAATTTAATTTAATTTTCATACTTGTATGTCACCCAATCAGGAAACCTGACTCAGGGCAGCTCACATGACAATTAAACAATATCCACAATAAATAAACAGTAACACAATATAAAAAATTCAATATACAAAAACAGCATATAGTATACAACCAAAACATAGCAAAAAGAAAATTATTCAATAAAAAGTTCATATCAGCATATATCATAATCATAACATAGCTCACATCACGGCCCACACCAAAACCATTGGTAACCTTGGTGGCACCTCATCTTCCTGGCTAGTGGTGGGGCTAGGTCAGCAGCAACGTGTCCTGCCTCCATCTGGGCCATGGAGGCAATTTTCAGCCCTGCCAATGGTGGGGGCTGGGTCAGCGGCTGCATGTCCTGCCCAGTTTTCAGCCCAGCCAGTGGTGGGGGCTGGGTCAGCAGCAGCATGTCCTGCCTCCCTCTGGGCCATGGAGGCTCTTTTCAGCCCAGGCGGTGGTGGGGACTGGGAATGTTAGATGGGTGTTGCGGGACGGATCTATGTGTGATATTCAACTAGCTGTTTAGTCTTCAAATGAAAAGTTTACCTATCAGCTTCTATATGTGGAATTGGAAGATACCGTCTTAGCTTTTATCTCAGGCAGCAAAATGTCTTCAATCAGACTTTTATCTTGCTTCCCCTTCAGCTTTATGAGTCCACCTTGCATGCTTTTGCCTTTTCCTACTCAATGCTTGGAGAAGAGATTCAGCTTCATTTCATCATCCCCAAGTCCAAGGAGCACCATTTTGTCTTTAGCCATCCAGGAAGACAGCTGGAGAGTATGAGACTGCCTCTTGTCACAGATAAGGTAGATAAATAAGCGTATGAGGCATATATACTGTACTTCATTTTACTGAGTTGGGAGTAAGGATGTTTGCTTATCTTTGCTGGTGAGGATAAGGAACTACAGCCTCCTTCTGTGCAATAAGGACAGATGCTCTTGATAGTGTTTTTCCAAATTGCCTATTTTTCTGTAAAATTGCACATTTTACATAAATTTTACAATATGTGTAAAACTAGGATTTTAGAGGAGTCTTGTATCGGTTATATGTGTCATTCTTATAAGGTAGCTCTTCTGTGCTTGCTATATGTGTGCATTGCTTCTTAAAATGAAAGGAATTAGTTTCACACAGGGACTACAATGGCTCAAGTGGCTAAGATGCTGACTGGAAGGCAGCAGGTCAGCAGTTTGATACCCGAATACTGCAGGACGGAATGAGCTCCCGTCTTTGTCCCAGCTCCTGCCAACCTAGCAGTTTGAAAGCAAGAAATTGCAATTAGATTAATAGGGGCCACTTTGGTGGGAAAGCTAACAGTGTTCCATGCGCTCCGGTGTCTAGTCATGCCTGCCATATGATCACAGAAACGTCTGCGGAACCGGATAGGCTGGGTCATCTTTGCCACAGTCAGATCCGGTGCACAATTTGGGGGTCCTCCTGGACTCGCGGCTACTGCTCGAAGAGCAGGTGGCAACCGTGGCTAGGAGGGCCTTTGCACAGCTTTGTGTCATTTACCAACTGTGCCCGTTCCTGGACCGGGACTCCTTGCTCATGGTCACTCATGCTCTGGTCACCTCCAGATTGGATTATTGTAATGCGTTCTACATGGGGCTGTCCTTGGTGACCATTCGGAGGCTTCAGATGGTCTAGAATGCAGCTGCCCGGGTCGTGATGGGGTGCGGGCGTTATGCTCGCGCCTCACCACTTCTCCGGGAGCCGCACTGGTTGCCGGTGTGCCTCCGGGTGCAATTCAAGGTGCTGGTTTTGACCTTTAAAGCCTTTCATGGCATTGGACCAGGTTACTTAAGAGACCGCGTCGCCACAAGGAATTCAGCTCATCCTACTAGGGCAGACAGGAGGGGTTCACTGGTGGTCCCATCAGTGAAAGAAGTACATCTTATTGGGACCAGGAAAAGAGCCTTTTCCGTGTCTGTCCCAGCCCTGTGGAACCTCTTACCAACTGATTTGCGTCTCCAGACGGATCTACTTCCCTTTAGAAAGAGGCTGAAGACATGGCTCTTTCAGCAAGTTTTGGGCACGCTTGACTCTACCAGTCAGGCCCCGGTGGCTGATTTAGTTTTTAGTTATTGTCATTGAATTGTTTTTATTGTAATTTTTATTATATTGTTAGCCGCCCTGAGTGGTGTACCCACCAGGAGGGCGGGATATAAATGTGCAAAAATAAATAAATAAGTGAAACAGATGAGCACTAGAGTTGGATACGACTGGCTTTCGAGCAAGGGTGACCTTTACCCTTAGTTTTGCACAGAAAATATTTTGCTTAAATTATGTGCACCATAATGGAGGAAAAATACCCTTGTCTCACTCTTGCTGGTGGCAAAAGATCTTGTGGGGCTTTAAGATTCCTCTTTTAAGGGGTCTGAACAATCTGGAAAGCATAAACCCATGAGAGCAAGGAATTTAGCAAGTATTCATCACAGCCCTATTCAGAAGAACATGAATGACAGTACTTTCCTTGCTTTGCCTCTTCTCTATGATGATGATAATGATGAATTGCTACACTCCTATATAATATATATTTTGTGAGGAGAAACAATCTATAGACCAGTGATGGCGAACCTTGGCACTCCAGGTGTTCTTGGACTTCAATTCCCAGAAGCCCAAGTCAGCACTCCTGCTGATCAGGGCTTCTGGGAATTGAAGTTCCAGAACACCTGAAGTGCCAAGGTTTGCCATCACTGCTATAAATTGTCTAATATGGAAATTACTCTACCATAGATTGAATAGTTCCTTGCAGCATTTCTTGAATCAACAGAGAGCTCTATAAGGTAGATGTTTTAGAGCAACACTGTCATCTGTCCTCTATGGAGAAGCTTAGAAAGCTACCTTGAAGAAGGATGAACATAATGAACTGCTGAAACTATTGATAACACATGGATTCTAGATCATCATGGTAACACTGCTGGGATGGTTACAGCCTGTTATCATATTCATTCTGGTTAAAAATAATTTTTCAGACTCTGCCTAAGTGGATGTTACAAATTGCAAAATATTGCCACTAAAGGAAGGGAAGGGAAGCTCTTCTGTAGGCAGAGTTCATCTCCCTAAGAGGTGCACCAATGCTAACTCCCTAGTCAACAACTATTTTTATAGGAGGTCTGCTGATCTCCAGTTACCCACTCCAAAATAATCCAATAACTTGCTTGTTTTGCTTAAATCATCTGTCTAGCTTTGAGTTTATATCTTCTGACTGTCATAAATAGGAGCTGGTGACAGCTGATTTTGTCTTATGAATGTGTGACAAATTTTAAAAAGTGTCTCATCATAACCTTATTGAAAACTTTAGACAATAGACAAACTATTTAGCTTATTGTCAGCTCATGGAAGCATGTTGATTGCAATGTTAAGTCAGCCTTTGATATGCTTACATTAATTGCCATAATAACACTCCCATTCTTAACTTTACAGAGCCAGGACTACGTAAAAAGCCCTACATTTACTCCTACAACTGGACGTCACGAACATGGACTCTTTAACCTTTATCATGCCATGGATGGGGCCAGCCATTTGCATGTCCTTGTTGTTAAAGAATATGAGATGGCAATATATAAAAAATATTGGCCCAATCACATCATGCTGGTTCTCCCAAGTATTTTCAACAGTGCTGGAGTGGGTAAGTATCTGCTAGAACAGTCACCAATGTGAATGATGAAAGGTTGCAAGCTTTAATTGGCTGAATAGGTAGAAAGAAAAAAAGCTCATATTGTGGCTTATTGGCAGGGGTTAATTTTAACCATTGATGGATGGCTATTTTCAATTGGTGGGACATATACTTACCTACTTGTAAGTTTCTGTGGTTGTGGACAGCTTTCCAGAGGATAGGTCTACCTCCTGATTTGGACTGCTGTAACAGTGGATAACATACTATTAGGCCTGCAATGGCCATGCTACCAAAGTTAATATCAGGGAAAGGAAAGTGTTATTTTAATAGATTTGCTTCCCATTGAAAGCAATGGGAAGAAACATAACTTATGCCAACTGCAAGATCCAAAGCCTCCCCTGATCTAATCACACCACACATGCCATTCAACCTCATTTTAATCCCTTCTTTTGTTGGAGCTTTACCTCAGAGAGGTGAGGGATGCCGATGTTTTCCCTGGGTCTGGGAAGAATCAATATGCCAGAGATGAACCTGGATTTGAATGGAACAGGGCAAAGAGGAAGAGATTGGTATAGCACAGGGGTGGCCAACCTTTTTATGCCATGGCCTGACCATTCCCCCGGACAGCTGAGCAGGCTGGACAGGCCCCCAGAAACAGAAGCGAGTGTGTTTACGGCTGTCATCAATGTGCCCACTTCCACATTTGCGACAGCCATGGACAAGTTTGCACATGCGCAAGCACATTTTATGACTGACATAAATGTGCCCACTTCCAGGTGCGTCAAAGGCAACGACAAGCCAGATGGAATGGCATCGCGGGCTGGGTGGGTCCGGCCCATGGGCCATAGGTTGGGAACCCCTGCTGTAGCAAAAGAAGCTAGATGATTTAACTTTCCAGTTTCCCCTGTAGACATTAAGGTTGGTTTCTTTGGTTTCAGGCGCTGCTCACTTTCTAATCAAAGAGCTGTCCTACCATAATCTGGAGCTTGAACGAAACCGGCAAGAGGAACTAGGGATTAAGCCACAAGACATCTGGCCTTTCATTATCATTTCGGATGATTCCTGTGTAATGTGGAATGCTGTAGAAATTGATTGTTCTGGTGATAGAAAAAGGTGAAGGTTAATTTCTTTGGGGGAGTAATGAATTCTAAGATTTTAAACTCTTTGATGTAATTTCCTCATTCCCATTTTCAGTGAGTACACATGGTCGGAGAGGAATATTTCCCTAAAGCAAATTCTGCAGCACATTGAATCTACCCCTAACGTCACCCACTATGCCTTGATTGGGATGAGGAAGTGGTCAAGTAAAACCAATAGTGGAGAAATCAAGGAGCCCTTCTCCTTCTGCCATGTGCATGACTTTGTCATGCTGAATGTGGACCTGACACAGAATGTTCAGTATAATCAGAACAGGTGAGCCAAGTCAGAGGGAGTAGACCAGGGGTGCCCAAACTATGCCCTGGGGGTCAGATCCGGCCCCCAACACCAATTCATCTGGCCCACAAAGCCTTCATCGCTCCCGGAAGCGGAAGTAAAACATGCCCACACGGCACGTTTTACTTCTGCTTCCGGGAGCGACAAGGGCTTCACGGGCCAGATGAATTGATGCTGGGGGCTGGATCTGGCCCCTGGACCATCGTGACCACTCCACATGAACCACGTGACTGGCCCATGGCCCAAAAAGTTGGGGCACCCCTGGAGTAGATTTTTACTTGAAAGAGCATAAACCAGAGAATTTCAGTTAGAGCTGTGAAATTGTTTATTATTCTAGGGCCCTAAGGTATCTTCTGGAAGATAATGTGGACTTCTTTTTTCTTGAATTTAGCCATGGGAGGAGAGAAGTAGGATGGGGAACTTCCAGTAGGTCATACCTAAACTTCCTAAGAGCTTTAATGGCCAGATATTGTTTTAGCACCAAATTAGACATGGGTGTAAATGTATCCTTGCATCTAAATTGTATGTCTTAACAATGGTAGATAGTAGACTTTGGGGGTGTAATAGTCAAAATACTAGGAGCGTTAACCCCTTCTTTTCACACTGCAATCCTGATAACACATATTTCATTGAACCTACTAATTGTACTGGAAAGAGGAAATTTTTAATACCATAGCTATTTTTCAGCTTAAATTCACAGCAATAACCACAGAACACCAGTTTCATCTTCTGCAAGTCAGGCTGTGATCTTCACTTTTATTATATGGACACTACTATATTTTTCTAGAAGGTTTGGAACATTTGTTTCATGAGTGTTATGTTCTGCTGTTCAAAAACAGATTCACATGTGATGATGTGGACTTTAACCTGCGTGCCCACAGTGCAGGTCTATTGATCTGTCGATTCAATCGGTACAGCGTCATGAAGAAGCAAATTGCAGTGGGTGGGCAAAGATCTTTTCATATTAAACCAAAGGTAAGAAATCAGAAACATGTTTGTCAACACTGCCAAAATAATACTTTTGCAGATTCAGTAATCTAAAAAACATGCTGATGTTAGACCTCTTTTTAGGTAGAGGTTGAGTTTCCATCTTTAAAAGGAGGATCTGCTATTTTTCTACTTGAACAGTTTCTGTTTAGGGTGAAATGACATGTCGCTCCTGTCCAGGGGTATTTCACTGACAACACCTACCCTGTTTTGAGTTCTTCCTACAGTGTTTTAAAAATGATTCATTTTTCTTTCCATGCCCTGTTAGCAGCAGCAACAGAAATCATGGTTGTAAGGAGACTAAATGAACAACATCTGACTAAAAATTGTAAAAATTGGGGATAGGGACTCACACAAAGAAGTCAGACCTTACTCTATTCTTGGAATTCAGTTTGTGAAAGATACATCTGCAAAAAGCAACCTTTTCCCCTTTACTAGTTTTCTTCCTGTAGAGCAGGGATTTGCAACCTGTGGCCCGCAGGCTAGCCCCCGTCCCCCAATGCCATTCCATCCAGCCCACGGTGATGACTCCAGAAGCAGATGCATTTACAACAGCTGTAAATGCACCCACACATGCACAAATGCGCTCACCTCAGTTTACAACAGTGTTTGCGACAGGGAAAACCACGTGTCCATCCCACTCAGCTGTCTGAGGGGGAGTTGTCCGGCCTGTGGTGCAAAATGTTTGAGAACTCCTGCTGTAGAGTCTTAAACATGATCTACGGTTCTGCCAGTTCTAACATTTCCTCTGATTGATCTGCAGGACTATTCAGCTACATAACAGATCTGATTTTGAATTTCAGTTTAGAAAGAGTTCACTGTGATTATATGCCCCAAGATGTGAATTTATGGTTCCTCATTTTATTTTGCCTTTAGGAAGTGAATGTGTATCAGTCAAAGAAATGAAAGGTCAAAAGGCCTCATTGCCATAACTGCAGTATTTAAATCACTCAAATGCATCTCAATGATTACTTCAGCTATCTATGACACAGATGATGATTTGGGGTTTGAATGAATAAAACCCATTTTTTACTCATTAGTGATCCCAGTTTATCATGCTGCAGTTAGAGAAAGAACATTTGGATTATTTTTCTCAATGGTTGTGGATGGGGGCAACCCAGTGATAAGCCATGCTCTACAAAAGCTGTGGCCATTTTAAAAACCCTCCTTGCTTGTGCACAGTTCATGCCCTCTGCATTCTTGCTTTGTCTACTTGCAGCACAGTACCCAGTCTTCTTTCAGGACTGCAATCCTTGAGTTTCCTTTTCTGTTTAATTACTTTTCTTGCTGCATTGTTGTCTGTCTCTTTCCCTCTGGTTGTCTATATTTTAACGTGGCTTTAAAAAAATGGAAATTTGATGTTCTCAAAAATAATAATTAGTGGATCTCTTATCACACAGTCATGGTTCTCTTTTAGATGTCTGATAACCCAGTGGCTATTGCTCCAGCTCAATACATATGTGCCCCAGACAGCAAACATACGTTCTTGGCTGCACCTGCTCAGTTGCTACTTGAAAAATATCTCCAGTACCATAGTCATCGCTTCTTCCCTCTCTCGCTGAAGAACTATAGCCACCCAGTCCTTTCGGTTGACTGCTACCTTAACTTAGGACCACAGGTAATAAACCTGGGGGGGGACCCCTCCTGTTGGAGGATGGTGGGGGCATGTGGGAATCTGATAGGGATGAACCATAAGCCAAGTTCATGAGAGTGCAAACACTCCTGTTTGGTTTTTGAGTTTCCCCTGAGAGATGTTCTGTATCCCTTTACTATGTTTCAATCTTTCCCTGAAAGAATGTCAGTACGCATGTAATCAAGGTCTAAGCTTCTACTATATAGGGACTGATCACGAAGGCTTCACGAGCCTAGTATGCTATCTTAGCCGCTCTAACCAATCAGGATCACGTATTGTAGCTTGCATGATTCTCACACTGTATCCTAATGTTAGAAACAATGTATGCCGAATGTAACCTACAGCTGAATACTCTCTATTGTTCATTTTGTAATCCATTTTGCTCCCTTTCTACTGAATGCACTATTGTTCCTGTATTCTTATCTGTTGCTGAATTTTGGCAATAAAAGATACTGTTTGGGGATGTAAGAGGGAGAGCTCTCCCCAGGCAGTCGGCTGGACCATATCTCTGTCTGGGCATTTCATGGTGTCAGGATTTCCTCCCGCAATACCCTCCAATACTGTTTCTCTTGTGGGGCTTGTGAGGTACAAGAGAAGCTGCTATATACTGAGTCAGACCAGCATTTTCATCAGTATTGGCGACCCTGACTTGCAACAGCTCTTTGTGGTAGGATTATTTCCTAGCCCTGTCTAGATATTGAACAGCTATAGTTCAGTGACTTGGAGCACTTGCTTATAGAGGTGGTGACTGGGAGGTCAAATCCCCTCTATGCCAGCCAAAATTACCTGAAGTGTGTAAGGCTGATGGGATTTCATACCATGTTTTCAGTGCAGTCTTGGGTAAGTTGGAATCCAAGCTAGGAACTATTGTTGTGTTTTAAAAGAGCATAGCAGTCAACACCACCAGAGCCCAGAGGCTGCCAGGGGCTAATGCCAACCATGGCACAGGTTAATAAGCTTCCGTGGAGTTCTATTTTACATTTCTAGCATGTTCAGCAAGAGCTTTCCTGGTTTAAAATTTATTGGATGGCTCTTCGATCATTATTTTAAAGTAGTCGTGCTATAAGGAAATACATCTTCATTTGCAAGCTTGACTGCACAATCATGAAGGTCTGCCTGAATCACTTCTCTGAAACACTTCTGTTTCTAATGTCAGACTGTCTGTAACATATAATGAGCCCTTGGTGCCATGATGTATTAGGAAGGGGCATCACTTACAGTCAGGGAGGTGCAGAATAATTTAATTTTATATCCCCACAACCTTTCAACATTTTGGTTGAACAGAGTTCCAGGCAAAAGATGTTGCCTTGTAGAGATATTACACTGGCCCTAGTCATTTGATATTGTGTATGCTTTAAACCGAGTGTAAAGTAATTCCTATCCCCCCTGCCTACTGCTATTTTTTCTCTCTCTCCTGCAACCAGATCGCAGTTTGTTATGTCAGCTCTCGACCGCATTCTCAGAATGTGAGCTGCTCCAATATGATATTCAGCGGACTCCTGTTATACCTCTGTGATTCCTTTGTCATTGCCAGTTTCTTGAAGAAGTTCCATTTCCTGAAAGGTAAGAAATCATTGCTGACACTTCAAATTATACCTGGATTTTGATACCCTTGATGAAACAAAGAGACAGAGGATGGGAGACCATCTTATCTGGGTTCATTATATCTATACCCATTTCTATCTTTACTGTGTTCCAGCTTTTAGTTAGTTCAAATATTTCAAGGTTGTAAAATGGATGGTCTGTAGTTTCATGTTCCCATTGCTTCTAGTCACAGGGTTGAAACAACTGTTGAAGTCTGACAGAAACTACAGATCAGCAGCGTCTAGAGGTCTGTTAACTTCTCTCCTGCTCCAGGGCTGCTTGCAAGGCTGCTTGTCAACTACCCAGACTGGGATATATCTCATGCCAATGTAGACTATTTAGACAGCAGAGTGTTGTCTGTTCTGGTAGGCTGCAGTGCTTGAGGGTCTGATGCAGATATCTTAACTCATCCTTCTAATAGCAGATGTCATAGATTGAGCATAGTCCATTCTGCATGCAGAGAGTGTGTTGTAGCACTGGATCCTCCTTTTATGCTGCCTTAGGGAACAAGTGGAGAATATCCCAATGATGATGGGACTGAGACTCATACCACATGATAAGGGATGATGGGATTTGTAGTTTAAAGTTAGGATGGCCATTTATTCCATGCAAGCAACAAAGGATTGGGAGCCACAAAAATGGTTAGAAGAACAGTCTACAGTTCTTTATTGTGGTCCCTGTGAAGCCACACAAATGGGTTAAATCCTGAGCATTTGCAGACAACTTCGAATGTTCCAGAACTGTGAACACCTTCCTTCCCAGCGTGTGCGATTCCTGCTCAGCAATTCCTCAGTTCAAATGCCACTGCTGCTAAATGGTAGCTATGCATGATGGACTGAGGGAAAGATGGGTGGGATGTGTGAATTCACAGGTGAACACTTGAAGAACCACAGTTGCAGGTAAGCATCCTGTTCTCTTTCTTATGGTCCCTGTGAAATGGAGAGCTGGGAATTTGGCCCCCTGTTTAGACTGCATATTGATCTGACTGTGTTAAAATTACCATTTGTACCTGTGCATGTTTTATTATTGCAAGCCGTTGTGAGGAAGTGGTATACGCACACAGGCTAAAAACAATAATTGTAACTCCAACAGGTGCCACGTTGTGCGTCATTTGCCAGGACAGGAACTCACTTCGCCAGACTGTAGTCCGACTGGAACTGGAAGATGAGTGGCAGTTCCGACTAAGGGATGAGTTTCAAACAGCCAATGCCAAAGAGGACAAACCCCTTTTCTTTCTGACTGGACGACATATCTGAAGATGCAAATGATCAGTCAGAGGAAGCTGCCTTCTTTCTGATCAAATAAACAGTTTGCCAACAGAGACAGAAAAGGAAGGGTGGGGGGACTGAAAAGTTCAGACAAATTTGCAAGGAGAACTATTATGTAGGCACAAAAAAAAACCCCCCGAAGGCAATTCTGAAATATTTGTATTAAATTTGTATTTTATCTGACTAATTTTTGTTCATAATGCTAAACACTGTTAGTAACTTTTATAATTTAATGAGTTTACAAAGTAACTCTTGCTATATAGTACTGCCAGGATGGAAGCAGGTAATTAGTGACTTTTACAGTTATGAATTGTTTCCCTCCTTGTGTGTGTGTGTGTGTGTGTGTGTGTGTGTGTGTGTGTGTGTGTGTGTGTGTGTGTGTTGTATATATTATACAAATAGTTTCCAGGATAAACTGCTGTGACATATAGTTCTGATTTTAGGAATAAATTCCACCCTTCCAATCTTTAACCTGGATGCCAGTATAAGAAATGGTACATGTGTAATATATTGCTACTGATGACAGAGCAGGGGTTCCCAACCTATGATCCGTGGGCCGGACTTGGCCCACAATGCCATTCCAACTGACCTGTCGCCATCTCCTCCACACCCAGAAGTAGAAACGGGCACATTTATGTCAGCCATAAAACACACCTGCACCCACGCATGTGCAAACATGCCTGCAGCTGATGTAAACGCGGAAGTGGGCACATTTACATCAGCCGTAAATGTGCCTGCTTCCACTTCTGGGGGCGTGGTCTGGCCCACTCAGTTGTTCCGGGGGCATGGTCAGGCCCGCAGTGCAAAAATGTTGGCCAACTCTGACTTAGAGGTTGAATATGTGGGCATTTTGCCTGCTGTTTGGTCCACTGCAGGAATTGACTGGTTTGCTCCTAAAGACAGTGACCAGAATATATATTTGCTGGATGTCCCCAGAAAGTCCTATCCATGTCTTTCTGCACCACTGTCAGGGACTTTTCTTTCAGTTCAGGTAGGATTGTACTAGGTTGGAATTGGTTCTGAAGTGTGTGGTTGTGGAATCAATCCAAGGCATGCCTTCCATTTTGAATTTGCCAAAACTATGAAGTGGCTTAACTAAGTGACCTACTTCAGATATTGGCAAATTAATCACTACTTCAGCTCCTTGACAGAGTGCCAAAGGAATGAATTTTTTAATTGTCTAAAGGACTATTGCTAATGTGTTGCATTAGTTACAAAATATTTTTTTTTAAAAAAACCTTCTCCTTTGCTTCATCTTAAAGCATGAGAAACTTCCTGCAGTTGAATATACAGTCAATTTCCCCCACTTTCTCTGAGAGCAGAGGAAGTGGCTAATTTGCCAATATCCTGATACTGCTCACTCATTATTGGCTGGACTGATTTCTCTGTGAACCATCAGGCTTGATTAGATCGTTCTAATCAAGCTGGCTATTCTAAAACAGCCTGCATTAGTGTATCTACACCTTAAGTACAGTTGTGTAAAACTGCTTTTGTGCAGCTTTTGTTGCTAAAGGCAACATTAACTAGGAGATTGTCCAGTGTCAAACCCCATTGAGATGAATTGGAGGTGTGCCAGAATGTGGCAGTGATAATTCATTTCAATGAGTTTTCCCACAGGATAACGTTATACAGTATATTTCTATTCTAGAGAATAACTGACCTTCCATCCTAACCTCAGAACTACTGGCTGTTCTTAGTAATTTGTAAGATTCAGAAATTTGTAAGATACAAAAATATAATTATAGTGACTTTTTGTGTGTTTTATTGAGAACATTTGAAAGTGAATTATTTGAATTTTTATCTTTCAGTAGGTAAGAAGGAGCTTTAAGGGGAGTAGTGAGTAAGTTAAAGCAAGAGTTAACTGCAAGAAAATGTTTCGAAAACGGATGGATTGTTGCACAACCAAAGACTTCCTTAGGTATGCTGTGCAAATAAAAATTTAAAAAACAACAAAAACCCTAATATACATTTATTTCTTTGCTTTTGATATTCCCTCATGAAGTCATCATAAGAATGTAAGAAGAACCCTGTTGGATGTGACAAGTTTTCAGTAAATTCTTCCTTCCTTCTCAAGAAAGGCTGCATTATTTTGTGAGACCATAAATTAAGAATTTGTTAACCTCATGAGATTTCTCATCTGCATCATGAGATAAAGACAAGAATAAAACATTTCTCATTTATTTCTCATAATGTCATTATGAAGAGTGCTCCCAACTTCCTCACAGTTAATTAATAGCAATATGGACAGCATTGGGCTAACATGAATATTTGTGCATGATAACTCTTCCATATCACAATTGTTAAGTCTCATTGGCTGAAGTTCTGTTGCTTTGCTACACATGCAGAAGGCAACCTCCCCTAACACTCACTTATTCTTAGCTGGCAATTAAAGAGTTACTGCTCTGATTCTTGGGGAGTGCTCATTTCCACTGGGTTGGTGTGACTTGAGAATTCTAGCAGTGGGTGGTGAATGTTATTGCCCTCATAGGACAATATAACTTTGAAGGGAAATGCAGATTGCAACAGTTTTCACTTCCCTGTACACTTTTGGTTTATCTGTAGGAGAAATTCAAACTGGCTTGGCATTATACCAATATTTTTCACTGTTTTTAAAGTTCCAGTGTCTAAAGTATAAGTATATTTTAATTGTGAATGCTTATTATATCCTAATGGTTAAATACTGAACTTCACGAAGTCTATTTGCCCATCATCACTTATTCAGTACTGACTGGGAATCCTCATGTACTAGCTTGCTATAAATAGCAAAGGTTGTTATATAACTTGGGAGAAGGATTTCACATCCTTTACACATGGAGCAACTGGCATAGCAATAAGAATCAGAGGGTCAGTCTGCATATTATTTTCATGAGACATAGCAATGGGACCAAATTGAATTATTAAAATGAGAAGCATTAATCAGAATTTGTGAAAAATGCAAATCACAGTTGGATTGTTTCAGCAATTGGAGCTATAATCCAGTTAAATATTTTGACAGCCAGACTTAAAGATATGAATGGCCATGTCACTCCTGCCATTTTATATGTTAAATACAATGCATGTGGACGTTACAGAACCAAAATTGAGAAGACAGCAAAAGTAGGAAAGGATTGTGTTTCTTCCCATGCACAGGAAAAGGAAATGTAGGATGTGCGATTCAGAGGCTGAAAATTTACTATTTTAGACTATAGCTCCCAGAATCCCCAGATTGTTGGGGCTGAAGTGAGCCTTCAGCTCCTCATTCAGACCTGGAAGTGCTCGTTTGTACCTTTATTCTGACCTCATGACGTGAGAAAATAAAGCAGCAAAGGGCATCTCTATGGTATAAGTTTCACCCACTAGACAGATTATGGGTTGCAGCCTTCTGCTTGCCTACCTTAGGCCTGCAACCTAAAATTGAGGATGCAGGAGGGTAAATGGATGCAAAACATACACATCCTTATCAGAATTTAACTTGTATCCCACTAACTGCGGATACAGTTTGCAAGTAAAAAAAACAACCTAAGGACGGGTTGGCAGAGGAAAAGGTATATCTCTTTGAGTTAACTCACCTCACTCTTTGCTATGTGTGGAAGATATGTTCCCTCACAGCTGAAAGAATTGGCTGTGAGGGGACTGACTTCCAAGTAAGGGAAGGTATCATTTGCAGAGTGATGTTGCTAAGGCAGTGTCTCATGTTCAACTGTTGGACATGAATGTCTGCAAGTAAAGCTTGTCTAAATGGGCACCTCAGTGCATAGGGTTTACCATGCAAATCTCCATAGATGAGTGTGGGTGTGGGACCAGCTGTAAGCCATAATCATAGGGCAGAAATGCTGCTCTGTTGTTCCATATGATTCTCCTTAACGCATTGCACAGATGAATGAAAAGGGTAGACAATGGACCAGATGGATGAAAAAGGCTTGTACACCTCCTCCCCACTGGAATGCATGGGAACAGATCATCTGTGGAGGAGGAATAAGAGGTGCTTTCCATCTTGGCTCTGATTTCCTGCCATAATATAATTCTTGCAAACCACATTGTTCTTTGTCCCTTTTGATAAACCTGCACCCCCTGATTCCTCCCTCTCCCTCATGGTCATTCTTGTTAGTGAGCCTAATTTGCTTGAAACCCAAGTTTTTTTCATGGACAGAAATTATAAAGTGCTTTGATTATGTTGGGTGTGAAGTATTTCTAATTCCTGTTGTTTTCAAACAGGAAACATGGGCCACTGAAATAGGTTTTAACAAGTGTTTAATTACAGGATCATGCTGATGAGGTGGAAGGATAGCCAAACCTCATCTAAAAATCAGCTGGTTGGTTGTGAATGGTGATTCCAGTTTCATACAAAAGTAATCTGGCTGCACCTACCCTAAATTTTGAGAATTGGAGAGGTTCAGATCATCAATTTCTTCCCAACAGCAGTACCTTTTAGAACAGGGATTCTCAAACTGTGGCCCACTGTGCCATTTCATGTGCCCCCCCCCCACTGCCTCCACCACACCCGGAAGTGCTATGTGGTGGAAGAAGGGCAAAATGGCTGTCTGAGGGAGCATGACCCGGCCCCCAGCTTAAAAAGGTTGAAAACTCCTGTTTTAGAATGTTGAACCTTATGATTTTTTAAAATGGTATACTAAGAGGTCTGGCTGTAGTATTTTGCACCAGGTGATAATTCCGAAGCATCTTCAGGGACAGTGACCCAGACAGGCAGTAGTGAAGGCCTGTGTCAATGTACCCAGTACTCTGGGTCTCAATTGATCCGCGTGCCTCCTCCAGATCAGACTAGTGGCTGTTTCGATTCTGTAAGAAACAGGATCAGTCTGATTGATCACAAACCCGGGCACCCACGTAGAACCACCAGCTGCATAACTGTGGCAATGTACGGGGTCTCCGGACGAGAAATCCTTCTGGTGTTGGATTACTATATTTGTGCATTTGTCCTCTACCCTAGAGGGATCCAATCTGTCCAGCAAGGGTGACAGTTTCCTTCGCTGGAGCAATTCAGCAGGGGACAGCCCTGAGGTAAGGGGGTGAGCCTATATGTGAAAAGAAACTGGCATAACTAGAGCGCCAAATCCCCTTCACCTATACGCTGAAGCGCGTCTTTAGTTGTGCGCACCTGCCATTCTACCTGGCCATTGGTGGCTGGTTGGAATGGGGCAGCAGTGATGTGCCTAATTGCATTCCTTTCCATGAAGGATTGGAATTCTGCAGATGTGAACGTGGACGTGTTGTCGGACACCAGCACATCTGGAAGTCCAAATGCCGCAAACAGCCTTCTCAGGTGCATTATCATGGTGGCTGAAGTGGTATTAGGCACCCTAATCACTTCCAGCCACTTAGAGAATGAATCCACAACCAACAAAAATAGGGCACCCCTAAATGGACCTGCAAAATCTATGTGCAACCTGGGCCACAGTATCCGAAGATAGCAGCCTTTTAAGTTCTATGAACGCTTTCTCCTGGCAATGGCCCCAGTGCCAAACAGTATCTTTCTTAAGAAGCCGATGTAATGGTTCAGCAACTGAGGCTTTGCAATGGAGAAAAGTGTGATAGAAGTTTAACAATCCTAGAAATGATTGCAATTCAGCTTTACATTTTGGCCTGGGTGCATTTCGCACGGCTGCCACCTTGGAGTGAGAGGGCATGATACCTTGGGGTGTAATTCGGTACCCCAGGAACTCCACTTCCTGTGCCAAAAACACACATTTGTCTCTTCTGAGATGTAGACCGGCCCTCTCAAAACGTGAGAGGACTCGATCGAGCCTGGTCGCTAGTTCGACGGTGTCCTTAGCGGCGATCAGGACATCGTCAAAATATGGCAGGACACGGGCAAACATTTTAAAATACATTCTACAAAAGATTGAATTCATCCCGAATTGTAGTCGAGTTACCTTAAATGCCCCCCTATGCGTTACTATGGTCTGGGCTATGGAAGCAGCAGGAGACACAGTCAATTGTTGGTAAGCTGGGCAAGCTCAAGTTTTGCAAAGAAATTTCCTCCATGCAAGGAGGCAAGAAGGTGGCTTACCATGGGCACAGGATATGCGTTCGGGTGAATAGCTTTATTGATGGTACACTTGTAGTCAGCGCACAACCTGACGTCCCCGTTACTTTTCAAAGCAGTCACTATTGGTGTCTCCCACTCTGCGGAATTCTCTGGCACTAGGATGCCCTGCCCCACCAGTTTGTCCAGCTCGGCTTCTATCTTCTCCTTTAAAGCAAAGGGTACCCGGCGTGGCTTCATCCAGATGGGCCGGATGGTTGGGTCAAACTCAAAGTCCACAGGGGGTCCTTTGTATAACCCTAAACCCTTTTTGAACACCTCAGGATGTGCAGCACAAACGTCCCAGACTGGGTCAGCGTCTATTGCGTGAATGCCAGAAAGATGGATTCCCAGGGGCCTAAACCACTGGGTCCCAATAAGACAGTTAGTGCCCTGCTTAACTACAACCAATGGCAAGGAGGTGCAAATGTTTTTGAATTTGACCAGCAGTGAAAAAAGCAAACTCAATGTTAGGGATCATTAGGAAGGGTATAGAAAATAAGTCAGCAAGTGTCATTTTGCCTCTTTATAAATCTATGGTGAGGCCCCATCTGGAATATTGTGTACAGTTCTGGTCGCCATACCTCCAGAAGGATATTATGGAGTTGGAGAAAGTACAGAGGAGGGCAACCAGAATGATTAGGGGACTGGAACACCTTCCTTACCATCTGAGGCTGCAACGGTTGGGCCTTTTCACTCTTGAACGACGGCGTCTAAGAGGTGACCTGATTGAAGTTTATAAAATCATACACGGTGTGGACAAGGTAGATAAGGAAAAACTGTTTTCCCTATCGCACAACACTAGAACTAGGGGACACTCCATGAAACTTTTGGGTACTAGTTCTCAAACAAATAAGAGAAAGTACTTTTTCACCCAGAGGATTACTGGTCTATGGAACTCCCTGCCAGAAGAAGTGGTGACAGCTGTCAGTCTTGACAGCTTTAAGAAAGGATTAGACAAGTTCATGGAGGACAAGTCTATCATTGGCTATAATTATGGCTACCTAAGGACAACCTCCGTGTTGGAGAGATAGGCAGGATATCTCTCAATGCCATTTCCAGGGAATCCTAAGCAGGTGAAGGCATCTCCTTGGGAATACCCTGAAGGAAATGGTGAGCCACTGTGTGAGACAGAATGCTGGACTGGATGGGCTGTGGCCTGTTCCAGCAAGGCTGTTCTTATGTTCTTATGTTCTTATGACCAAGAAATTTCCAACCCCCAGGACTGGAATCTGGCAACCTTGCACATCCCGGAGGGAAGTCTTAAGGGATTTAAGCTTGGGCCGAGAGGCAGGGGGAATCCTTAAAAACTCCCGCTGTGGGATTATGGAAAAGGTTGTTGTTGTTGTTGTTCAGTCGCACAGTCGGTTCCGACCCTTTGCGACCCTATGGACCATTGTTCTCCAGGCACCTCTGTCCTCCACCATCCCCCTCAGCACTCCCAGTTCTGTGCCCGTTGAGTTTGGACTTTATACGGGTTTGGACTTTGTATGAGGCATGCAAAATCCTAGCCGTGATGCTTCATACGACGTCCAAATCCTTGCCGCGATGCCTCATACAACGTTGTTTCCATAGAGATACATTGTACTGTAACAGCACAGACTTAAGGGCAAAGCCAAGGAAACAGACAGGAAACTGACAGAACTTTAAGAAATCATTGTCTAAAGGCTAAAAACATTACAAAAACATGTCAAACAACCCTGATTGTCCAAGAACCTAAAGAATGCTGCAAAAATCCCAGCAATGCTTCTAATAATTCTGATGTAAAAATTAAAAAAAAATCCAAATTCACGCTTAAAACCTTTCCTAAACACTCTTCGCCTCATGCAAAACCCACAAGAGCAATGCATGCATGTGCCCTGCCTTTTATCTTGCCCAGGCACAATGCAACCTGGGAAAAACCCCAATGCCTCATACAAAGTCACATGACTTTGTATGAGGCAACTTTTTTCAAGGAATTAGGCGATGTTGTATGAATCCGATGTTGTATGAAGCAGACTTTGTATGAGGTATTACTGTACCTGAATCCATCTCCATCTTGAAGGGGACGTCTTGCAGGCTCAGGTCTGTGAAGAAATGCTCACTGACGATGCCCACTTGGCATGGCTCAGGTTCGGGTGACACCCTGGTGGTGGACGTTTTGTGGTGATGACTCTTTTTGACCACAGGTGCTGGAGTTCTTTGCTTTCGCTGTCGGCATACTTTAGCAATGTGACCACGTCTCCCGCAGTTGTGGCATTCTGTGGTGTGGAAGGAGCACTTCCTGCAGTCATGCCGGGCTCTGCAGCCATCACACTTGCAAAGGAATTTCGTCTCCCGATCGTCACGGTGCTCTCGGTGCTTTCATCGGACTGCTCGGACTTCTCCCTCGCTGGACTCCAATGAAGAGGTGGAACCAGGCAATGCTGAGGAGGATGAAGATGAATTTTGCTGAGTTTGCACAGCTGAGTCGGTGGCACTGCTGGTTGAGTGGCGATGCCGGAAAAGCTTGATGCTGGACCGTGCGGCCTCAGACGCTACCGCCTCTTCTAGGACAGCCTTGAAAGTTAGCGTCTTCCTGATCATGAGGTGACATTGAGCAACTTTGTCCCTCATTCCGGCCAGGAGACGGTCCCGGAGTGCTTCTTCGATGTTGTCCCACTTGCACGGGGCGGCAGCAATGCGCAGAGTGGCGGCATAGTCTGCAATGGACTCCCCAGGTCGCTGCTCCCTTCTGTGGAAGGCCACCCTGGCCAGGAAGATCGAGACCTCTGGCTGCAGGTGTTTCCTCAGTGTGGACACAATTTCTGCGAGCGGCACCACATCCATGTCCCTTGGGAGAATGAGGTGGGTTGCCAGCTCAAGCATCTCAGAACCACACTGAGTGAGGAAACAGGAGTGCTTCTAGTCTTCGTCGGTGATCTTTTGTGAGGCCATTGCGTGGCGGAATCGGTGTTCATATGTTGCCCATTTCTCTGGATGTGCTGGGTCAAATGGGCCAATGTTGCTGCCGTGTGGGGATGCCATCCCATCCTTGTCACCAGTTTCATGTTCAGGGAAAGAAGAAGCAGATGAATGAAGTAGTGAAATTCAGCTTTTTATCAGTGGGGTTTGAACACAGTTTGGATAGGACAAAACTCAGACTTATATACACTATAAACAGTAACAGTAGCAATAATACAACAAGCCCATTGGCTAACAGAGTGTGCACATTTTCAATCCACTTATTTGCATAAGAATAGATACATGAGAAAAGATACATTCCGCTCCTGTCAGAAAACACAGTTAACATACATAACAGTTTGTTATCATTTATTAGTCACATTTATACCTGAAGCAACAGTTAGGACAGGATATGGGATGACGGAGTGGTTTGGAATAGGAAAAGGAGTAAGACAAGGTTGCATTTTGTCATCCTTCTTATTTAATTTATTTACAGAGCACATAATGTGCAATGCATGGCTGGATCAAACAAAAGTTGGAATTAAAATTGCTGGGAGAAACATCAACAATTTGAGATATGCAGATGATGCTACCCTGATGGCAGAAAGTAAAGAAGATTTAAAGAAGCTCTTGCTTAGGTTGAAAGAAGTGAGCGCAAAAGCTGGCTTGAGACTCAACAACAAGAAAACCAAGATAATGGCAACAGGCCCTATCAGTCCTTGGAAAATAAATGGGGAAGAAGTAGAAGCAGTGACAGACTTTACATTCTTAGGATCCAAGATCACATGGAGATTGCATCAATGAAATAAAAAGGCAGCTGATTCTTGGGAGAGAAGCTATGAGAAACCTGGGGAACATACAGGTTGTCAAAAGTAGAGACATCACCTTGCAAACAAAAGTCCGCATAGTCAAAGCAATGGTATTTCCGGTAGTAATGTATGGGCGTGAGAGCTGGACCATAAAGCTGAGAGCAGAAGAATAGATACCTTTGAAATGTGTTTGAGGAGAATTTTGAGAGTACCCTGGACAGCAAGGAGAACAAATAGGTCAATCTTAAAGTACATCAACCCTGACTGCTCTTTGGAAGGTCAGATAGTGAAAATGAAGCTAATGTACTTTTTTCATCAAATGAGAAGAGAGGATTCACTTGAGAAAGCCTTGAGGTTGGGAAAGGTTGAGGGCAAAAGAAGAAGGGGATGGCAGAGAATGAGATGGCTTAATGGTATTGTTGACAAAGTGGGCACAAAACTGGGAGGTTGAGGAGGATGGTAGAGGATAGGGGTGCCTGGCACACAGTGGTCCATGGGGTTGCAATGGGTCGGACTTGACTATATGACTGAACAACAAAAATAAATACCTCTACTTTTCCTTGATTGAGTTCAAAGTGGCAGATACCACGTTTCTACTCCCCAGTATATCCTCACAACAGTTCTTTTCAGGTTGAGATAGACTGCTTAGTTCATGGCCATCCAGTGAATTACATAGCTCAGTTGGGCTAAAAACTGGTTCTACCAAGTCTTACACTGGCTCTCTCCCCTACCCACTGTACTCTCTGCAGACCTTATACAGCTCCGAACAGTATGATATAGTGTACTCGGAGGTATGGTAAGTAACATTGATTTTCCAAAACCAGGTGTTCTGAATTATGCAAAGCCACCATGAAGATTCAGTCCCTACTTCTTCACTGTAGAGTTGACTGTCTGAATCTTTTAATCAAAATACATCTTAATGGATGTAGTTCTCCCATGTACGTCAACATCTTCCTTTTCAGGGTAGCTTATGATTTAACTGAGATACTTGAGTCAGTTGCAAAGCAAGTGCACACTGTCTTCTTGAGCTCATGTTTCTTGTCCTGGCTGAGTTTCCCGGAACTTGAGTAGGCTAAATTAGCAAGCAAATATGATCACTGGGAATTTATTTTCTCTGGATCTTTGTTGTCAACAACATGTCCCTTTAAGATAGCATTTTTGTTTCTGAAAGGAGCTTAAATCAATGGAGGAAAGTGACCATCTCAAGATGTCATCGGAAGATACTGAGTCACCATGGTCTTGGGTAAGGGCCTTTCCACGTATAGCTTCAAAATCAGAGTGTGAATTAAGAAGAGGGTTTTGTTTGCCCTTTTGTATGTTGATGTTTCTACTGGTTGTGTTGTCTGTTTGGACTCAGTGTAAGGTAAAAACAAGGCTTTAAATGTTGGAGAAGGGAACAATGGAACTTTGCAACATTGACAATTCTTTGGTTTGGATGCCATTCAAAATAGTTCTGTGCTTTATTTAAATATGTGATATTATTCCTCCAAGCACAGCTGACAATTTAAAAGTTTAAAAGTATTCTCCTCCTCTGTCCTCACTTGCCCAGAGTTAATATGAGACTGATTGTAGAAAACCACTTAGCTAAGAGGCATAGTATATAGATTAGAAGGATTGAAGAAGTGGGCTATGATTATCAAAGCTCATCCTAAATAAAACTTGTTGTTTTTAATGATGTCACAAGACTTGTTGAACTCTTCAGTATCACACAGTTCTCCTGATGTTCCCCACCACTGTGTACCTTTGCCAATTTAAAAGAGCAATAGAAGTACATGGCATTGGCAGTGTGAGCAAATTTTTAAAATTCTGGTTGTTCTCCAATCTAACTTTATACCAGGGTTTTGCAGAAGGTAGATTAAGGAGGTTTTACTGGAGCTTTGAAGTTCATTGGCAAAGATTTAATGTACCCATTTTCCTAACAACGACAGTGCTGTAAAAGCACAGCTAACCATCTACCATAAATTAAGATGTTTTTTTAAAAATGCTTCGGGGAGGTGAGGCTGATTAGATTTGTGTGTGAAAAGAGGTACACACGTAGTTCTGATCCCAAAAGTATGAACCTCATGTGGCAGAGGTACCCCATTAGAGCTTTGTGTATATACAGCTATCAAGAGTGCCCATTTTGGTGTAAAAGATCTTTGAGGCTCAAGTCTGTATTCCTATGTTTGGTGACTGTACAAGATAGGACTTTGCAGATAAAAATAGGAATGGCTCTTTCTTTATTGAAAACACAGCTTAAGCATGTGAACAGCACAATATTTTTGCCATGTCTGATTTTAAAAATTCCAGGTGAGAAACTGAGGTAAGGTAAAGGTAAAGGTTGCTCTTGCTTGAAAGACAGTTGTATCTGACTCTAGGGTTCAGTGCTCATCTCTGTTTACAGCCAAATATCCAGCATTGTCTGCCTCTGCAAACATTTCCATGGACACGTGGCAGGTATGCCTAGACACTGGAACACATGGAATGCTGGATCTTCCCACCGAAGTGGTACTTATTTATCTACTTGCAATTTCTTGCTTTCAAACTGCCAGGTTGGCAGGAGCTAGGACAGAGACAAGAGCTCATTCCATCATGCAGTACTCGGGTCTCAAACTGCTGACCTGCCGGCCTTCCAGTCAGCATCTTAACCACTTGAGCCACCACAGTACAAATTCTAGATTTATTATAGCTGCAGTGCATGCTTAAACTACAGAATAGATGCCAGTCCATTTTTTCAAGAGATGGAGAGGGCAGGAGAATTATTGGAACCTTATGCAATCGTATTGATAAGTGTGTTGATGCATTGCATGTGGATAAGGTTTCACATTTCTACAGTGGGGTTTGATGAAGGCAGGAAAGCACCATCCTCAGGAAAAAGAAGGGAGAAAATGTCCAACTGCACGAAAAAAAGAGAAAACTTATCTGAAACCCAACACATTTTGAACAGGCATTCTTAGTATCACTGTAAGTAGAAATAACCAAACACTGTAGTACAAGTACAGGTGCATACTGGGTTCATATATATATACAGTAATACCTCATACAAAGTGCGCTTCATACAACATCAAATTCATACAACATCGCCTAATTATTTGAAAAATATTTATAATACTAAGCTATTGCTCAAGGTTGGATCCAAACATGGTTAAGAATATCTTCCAACTTATCTTTGACAACTGAAAGTTTAACCAAACATGTTTATATTGATCGTAAACTTGGAACAGGTTCAGGGCAGAAGGGATTCTTAGGTACATCAACTCTAAACACTGAGTTCAAATCTCCAGTCAGCCACAGCAACCCATTGGGGAATGGGAGTGATAACCTACTCTTTGAACATCTCACATACAGTATCTTGAAAACCCATTAATGTTGCCATTCATTGGAAGTGACTTGAAGACACATAACAGCCACAAAATCCATATCTGGAGGGCACCAAGTTCCAGAGCCCTACACTAAAAAAGGGTGGAGGATTCTGAGAGTTTCATTCTCCCACCCCAACCCCCGCACCATAGTCTGATTTTTAAAATTTCAAACTCTTTCCTTCAACTTTATGAAGAAATTTACAATGTTGGCAAATTCTTACAAACCAAGAGTGAAATTCCCAGCCACGCACCTGCCAGCCATTTAATAATGAAAAATGAGGAGCCAGTCAAAAAACAAAACAAATGATATCCCTAATCCTGTGTCACAATCATGGCTAAAAAAGACAGTTTCAAAATCAGACATATTCAAAGCCTTCTGCCTTGATTGAGCAAATTTCCTCATCTTTCTCTTACGTTTGATGTGAAAATTGTGCAATATACAGTGATACCTCATACAACGTCCAAACTTGGTTCCACAAGTTTGGACTTTATATGGATTTGGACTTTGTATGAGGCATGCAAAATCCTAGCCGCGATGCCTCATACAACGTCCAAATCCTTGCCGCGATGCCTCGTACAAGTTAAACTTTCAGTTGTCAAAGATAAGTTGGAAGATATTCTTAACCATGTTTGGATCCAACCTTGAGCAATGGCCTAGTATTATAAATATGGGTTCTAACAAGACTTTTGAGATATTTTGCAAGAAAAGTAAACTGCCTTGCAACGCAGTCTGTGCCTGAATCAGGCCCTACTGATGGAGGTCTGACCCACCATGTGCCTTTTCAGTGACACTACAACCTGATTTTTTTCTGGGTCTGTGATGGCATTTGTTTCTTTCCAGAGCTCAATGAAGAGCATTTGTCTTGTGAATTGGTAAAGGCAAACAGTAATTATTTTGATGGGGAGGGTTAAGGTAAAGATAAAGCCAGTCGTATCTGACTCTAGGGTTCACTGCTCATCTCTGTTTACACCCAAAGAGCCAGAGCTGTCTGCTTTTGCAGATGTTTCCATGGACATATGCCAGGCTTGACTAGACAACGGAGTGCATGGGATGCTGTTTACCTTCCCACCTAAGTGGTACCTATTTATTACTTGCAATTTCTTGCTTTCGAACTGCTAAGTTGGCAGGAGCTGGGACAGTGCTGGGAGCTCACTCCGTCATGCAGTACTTGGGTCTCGACCTGCTGACCTTCCAGTTGTCAAGTTCAGCATCTTAACCACTAAGCCACCACAGCCCTGGGGCGGGGTACAGAATACTATTAATTTGTGGGAGTAATGTTTGCACAGAAAGATTCTATGAGTAGTGCAATTTTTAGTAAACCAAGCTGGATGAGAAAGGGCAGTGGATTAGGGGGAAAGAATATTCTGGGACATGAATCCTAGTTAGCAGTGAACATTCTGTCCCTTCAGTCTGAGCCCTCCTTAGCTCTTCAGTGGTAACAATGCACAATGTCTGAGTGGTTGCATTTCGGTGGGGGCTTGTTTGTTTGTTTGTTTCAACTGTAACTCTCTCCTGTGGTGCCAACTGGGTCTTCCTGGATATAGCTTGCATTATACCTCCTTCCTCATTTGGAATTGCAGCATGCCTTTAAAACACACACTCACAAGATGACAGATTGAACATGAAGGATCCATGGAGAAGGGACACCTCATCTTGTGGTCACTCCAAAATTGCATAAGTATCACCAATTTGGTCCTTTCCCCATATTTTTGTCCAATGAAAGTATACTTACATTCCTGGTACAAAGCGACTTGCGTATTGTGACTTCAACTGCCTAATTGGTTTCATTGGTAGTTAGTTTATTTCTTCTTGAATGGTTGCTTATTCTAAGGAGATTTATGTTGATCTGCATGTGTGCATACAGAAGGTATTACAGAGTATCATATCACCATCATCATCACCACCACCACCACCACCAGCACCAACAACAACAACAAAGTAGAGAAAGTAGAGAA
Organism: Bradypodion ventrale; assembly: GCA_035047345.1. Taxonomy (NCBI): domain Eukaryota; kingdom Metazoa; phylum Chordata; class Lepidosauria; order Squamata; family Chamaeleonidae; genus Bradypodion; species Bradypodion ventrale. The sequence goes on from JAWDJE010000001.1 coordinate 145,586,499, forward strand.
CATCAAGTAGAGAAAGTTTTAGAAAATGAGAAAGTCAAGACCCTATGGGACTTAAAAATTCAAACAGGCAGACATTTACCTCACAACACACCTGATATAACTGTTGTGGAAAAGAAAAAAGTCTGCTTTGTTGACATTGCTATACCAGAAGACACACGAATTGAAGACAAACAACTGGAGAAAATGACAAAATATTGTGATTTGCAAATTGAAGTTGAGCATCTATGGAGGAAGAAATTGTTATTCCCATAGGGATCGGAGCCCTTGGAGCAATAACTAAAGGACTCCCCAGATATATGGAAATTTTGGACTTATCGGACCTGAGCGTCCTAACTCTCAAAAAAAGAACCAACTTAGGAACTGCATATATACTCAGTCATTACCTTAACAGTTCTTAGGTCCTTGGTTAGGGATTGAACTGTTAATTTCATTCCAGTAAATAAATAAATGGCAGTGAATAAACTGTGAATTAAATGATTGATTTGTATCCAATAATGCTGCTGCTGCTGCTGCTGCTGCTGCTGCTGCTGCTGCTGCTGCTGCTGCTGCTGCTGCTGATGATAATAATAATAATAATAATAATAATAATAATAATAATAATAATAATAATAATAGCAGTAGTATAGAACTTCACCCATGAGTGTCGAATGGAGACATGTGCTTCCGTAAGCCTCTTAATTGTAACTGCCTCAAGGCAACTAATGAAACAGAGGAAGTGGAATAGCAATGTGTCAGCTTAGGTGGGAAAAAATATCTTGCTGTTAATGTCCTTAATAGGATAAACAAAGATCTGCAGATTAAAAACTTGGAAAGTGGGTTGTATGTGATTCTCTATTTGACAGTTCTGTTGTAACTGGCCACTCACATCAATGTGATCCAAATCACTTGGGTAGATTTTAATCCATTCTACAAAGTTGAAAATGTGTGTTTTAAAGGATGTCTATGATGAAATTCAGATCAAGAGCAGTGGAGAGGCCTCTGGATTACAATTAGTTGTCTCATTTATGATTCTAGAATGACTGTTACACAATAACATGGCTCATTTTAAACATGAATACAGCTCACTTGGGTTCTTTATTTTCATTCTGGCTCAGGAAGAAGGCAAAGGTATATTAAACTGGACATATAATGTCAGGGGTGAATTAAAGGGCATTGAGAAGCTGTGCTAAATCATATTCTCAATTTCATGTATCTTCTGCACTATACTGGCCTTCCCCAGCTAGGTGCACTCATTGTCAGACAACAATTTCAATCACCATCCAGTTACCATGCATATACCAAACTTCCTTCCTCAAGAGATTTCTCAGTGCAGGACACTGTAATAAATAGACATTAATATAGGCAAAACTGGGGAAAAATCAGGCTATTTCTCCCAGTATTTCCTAGCCAGCAGTCAGTTGGTATGGGACAAACAAACATCATTTCTCAAGACATGATCATTTCCTTTCTTCCTTTTGCTCATGAACAAGTTCTGCTTATTTTGTACTTGAGAAAAATTTGCTCCTAAAAGTAAACCTTCAAGTCATGGCAGGGCAAATTCTGGGATATTTCAAACACCACTCACATGTACTAAAAATATAACAAAAAGTTAAATAGTTGCTGCCTCTGAATTGGGATCCATGGCCTTGTCCTGCTTCATGTTATGGCTACCTCTCATCTCCAGAACTGGCCATTGTCCAGTTTTCCCCTGGCCTTGAAACCTACTTTATACAACCTTTTGCTTTGTCTAACCCAACAATGGCCATTTAGATTGCTGTATGAGTTTGCTTGCTTATCTTCTTCTGACGGGTCAGATGTTGCATTCTGAATTCCTAAGATGTTTAAAAGAAACCTGGCTAAAGGGCTACATTGGGTATATCCCATACATTCATCACAATACTGTTTTCATTTTTCTTAGCACCTCCCATTCTTCTGTAAAAATATGGAAAGATATGTACATTCTTCTTCTTCTTCCATATCCAAATCCAAATCTAAATATTGGCCATCCTCATGGCGATGAGCCAAGAAGACTGTCCTGATGATATAATGCAGTGGCATTTCATCTGCCTTCTGTATCATAGCATGACACCCATACCACTGATTAAGTTTCATGAGTCACTTTCTGGTCCTGAGCCTTTTTGGCACACAAAGACCTCTTCAGCCCCAGGCCAGTATTGATGAAGCTGCTGCCCTCCATCAAGATGGATTCAAGTGGGATTTAGTCCACTTGGGGACCATCACCTTTCCCTGTGGACTTCGGCACCCAAGGCTGTTAGTCCTCAGGTTTGTCATGTTAGTTAACCAATTCCTGACACTCAGTGTTGAGTCACTGGCAGTATGGTCTACTCTATTACCATAGCAGGATAACCTGACCAGACTGGGGTGTAAATACATATGTATATAAAAGTAGAGAAGCTACGTATGTAACACATAAGATGCGTTTTGTAGGAATTACACTCCCAGTATTTGGACGAGCTAGCAAAACATTTTGGTAAGAGATTTTAAAAGCTGTTACTTTTTCTTCAAAGGTGCAGCTGTGGGAGGATACAGGAAAAAGGCCCCCCAGAAGCTCAAATCATAACTTTTGGAAGAGAAACTCTTTTCCAGTATTAACACAATAAGATGCCTTGGAAAATCAGGTTGTTACTCCAGCAAGAAGAATTGCTGTTGAGTGAGTGAGAGAGACTGGTCAGCTCAACCAGGCCCAGTCAGGTGACACCAGGACAGGTGATGCTATACTGAGTCCTGTTGCATCAGCTGTGACAAATGACACTCTTACTGTGGATCAGTAAATCCCTTGCTAGGAATGTGTCTGTCTGTCTCTCTCTGTGTGTGTAGATTCTCACTTAGGTACTGTACTTTAATATTAGATTAAAGGAAATTTAAAAGCCAGAAAAAGCCCAGCAAAAGATGGGGGCATTGATTTCCTCTGATTTAAAGTGGTTTTAAAAAGTAAAAACCCAGCACACTTTGTATTTGGGATTCTGCAGTGAGTGCCATTTTTGCATCTCAGGGGTACTGATTCTTGGGTTTCCTCAGGTTTTAATTTGATAGCTAGGTGGAATCAGTGTATGAAGCACTCATTTGTGACTTTAAAAAAGTGTGTGTGTGTGTGTGTGTGTGTGTGTGTGTGTGAGTAAATGCAACATCAGACAAAAATCTGTTTGTGTAATGTTGTATACATGCATTGCCGTTGATAGTTCCCTATCCTGGTATTGACAACCACACAGCGATTTTTGACTTTTAAAGGGTCCCCACTCCAATGCTCCCAAATGGTTAGTTTGGGGAAATGAGATCCCTAGGGAGCCTTTGAACCTAAAACCAAAGGATAGGGACCTTTAAATTAATTTAATAAATTACATGTCACCAGTGCAAGCTAACCTCTTCAGCTTCTTCCATGTAACTTTATGTGAACAGGATTTTGCCCATTTTTACATACCTAACTGGTTAGAAGGCCCGAAATACCAGCCTTTATAAAAGGAAACCTGAGGTCAAAATCAGAAACTACTCTTCAGACACTGCCTTCCATAAAAACTACAGTTTGCAATATATACGCCAAAGCAAGAATGTTGGCTAGGACAAAATTACCTTGTTTGACTCCCCCCCCACCTAAAAAGACTACAAAAATTAAAATAAGCAAACAAAAAATCCCAGACCTACATTGGATATGATCCTAGGTGTATAAATTCCAAGAGGAAGAAGAAAGAAACATGGGAAGACATACAGCTCTATTTCCAGATTTATTTTGTTGGTCATGATTTAAACTACACCTACACCTACACCTAGCTGGTATTTATGGAAAGGCCTGCTGGGTGAGCCCATGTGTTGAAAATGATAGACATTTGACTTAAAAACCTGTCCCCAAAGTTTCTGAGTTTTGATACGTCACCTGAAATCCAGTAGTAAGCAGCAACTAGAGTAGACTAAATAGGCAGTGAGACTATTCATCCCTTGAGGTTCCCATGGAGCTTTGCCATTCACAGGCACTGAGAGGACAAATTCATCCTTCTTGAAAGGCTTATAATGGTGGAAGAAACCTACATAAAACTAAGGTAAACTGCTCTCTGGTTTTTTATTCATTGACTGTAGCTCCCAGAATTATGTCTGGGGAATTTCTGGGAAAATTCTGCAAGTTGCAGTTCAAAATATCAAAAATTCCTGTCTTTATAGGTTAGTTTTCTTTCTTTCTACCAGATAATTAGTCTTTACCACTTAAGCATTGGATTCATTTGAAGTCCGATTTCCCAAATTGCCTCAGTCACCCTATTTCAATATTAGCATGTTTTCAGCTCTAACTATAGGCTATTTCCAATGTCCATTTCTGGCCTTGTGGAACTATAAGATTTTTTCCAACCTGTACATTGGATGTCCTATATCCTAATGGTTAAAAAAAAGTGTGTCAGAAATTAGGCCAATGTCTGAACCAGTGGCTGTTTATGTGCTCTTCATTTCAAAGATGAGCAGGTAACCGACAGCTGAGTGATTCCCTGCAATTCTAGGAGGTAGTGAAAGGAGGTCTGAGGAAGGCTTGGACACAAGGGGGTGGGCGGGCAATGATCACAGTATTGCCTCAAGAAAGAGGCAATAAAGTGGTTATTAATAGATATTTGGCAGCCATGCTGTACTGATATTCCATGAGGCTCTAGCGGTAATGTCAGATCAGGTTTCTTGTTAAATTCCAATGAGGTATGCCCAATGGGTAATAGGGCAGAAGGGGAGGAGGTGCAACTGTTTGTACTGTGTTCTCAACATTGTTATTCTTACCAAGATAGTACTATTCCAACTTAATTCCATACTTGCTTTCTCAGGAAGCAACTTGCTTTCTCAAGTTTACTGAGTTTAGTAAGACTCAATACCAAGACAGTCAGGATATTCAACCAGAAATCATTTGTCAGTGCAACATGAAATGTATTGACCAATCCCAATATGTTTCAAACTGAAATAAACTGTAAGGAGATATGTCTAAAAATGGAGATAACAATGTATAAAATAGCTGCCGCAAGAGGTATAATCACTACTGATTGAACAGGCATATCTACTTTGAAGTAGGTCCCTTGGAATTCCAGTTTGGAGGTATTGATCCCCACTTCTTTGCCTAAGTTCTGGAAATGCACAGATGCCAGTCCAGATCAGTCCAGCATATCCCACAAAGGGCAGAAAATGAACTGGATCCCAACCTTTGTATTTTACTTGGGCATAGACAAAAATAAAATAAGGAGTAGGACACAGAGCGAATCATGGCCTGTAATATTTGCCATATTTGGACCACTGTCAAAAACCATAGGTAATATTTGCAGACTTAAGGCTAAACGTGATAGGTTCTTGCAAGAAACAGATGTTCACTGCATCCATCCTGAATTGGGAACAACATGTAGTCTATTTGAAGGGACATCTGTCCTGATACAGAGGACTGAAGATAAGGGCAAACAATTGTTCTGTTGCACACCTACTTCCCTCTAAAATGTTAGTGCTTCCTGTTTATCTATCGGACATTTGTTCTATAGAATTCAATTATTTATAAAATGTCAGATGCTTTTGCACCATGTTTTTCATCGTACATTTGCAATGAAGCATTTGTAAAAGATGTTGGATGCATTTTGGATGGGAAACTGTCTTGCCACATTGTACACACACAGACAATGCTTGCCAAAATTGGACTCGTGTCTGGTTCCCAGAGTTTAGCACTGGGAGATGTAACTTTATCTCCTCGGCTCAGCTAAAATGTTCCTAAGTGAAGGTTGCATGCATTGCAATTCCACTAAGAGAAGCCTGTAGAACATGTTGACCTTTCAACAAAACACCCACAAATTATCAGCCATCTATGGCAGCCTGTCAGGTGTGTGAGCAACCTGCTGTTTTTGACACCTGACTAAGAATGAAAAACAAGGAGGTTGCCAGGAAGGTAGCAAACACCTGCAGTAAACAGATGGGTAAACCACCATTAGTATATGTATTTTTAATCCAGTCCAATATATGATTGACATAGAAAAGTATTGATTTTGATAATGTCCATAACACATGGTTTCTGCATGTGTGTGTCTTGTGTTGTGGCACTTAAGGATACTCCTGACTTCCAGCCTCTTCTCTTTCTAGGAAGCTACAACATGGTGAGATGGCTGTAGATGGCGGTTAAGTGGTATAACAAAGGGAGGGTATATGGGGTCATTTTGATTAGCAGAGATCATAAAATCATAGAATAATGGAGTTGGAATGGGCCTATATGGTCATTGAGTGCAGCCTCCTGCTCAAGGCAGGAATCAAAGATAAACTGTATCTGACAAATGGTTGGCTAACTTTCTTCTCAAGATGAAAGAGTCATGTTGTCCTGTGATATGGCCTTTAGGCTTCTCTCTCTTTTCTTATTACATCAGATAATTTTGAGGCCTTAATGGACAATTTGATCTCTCTAAAGATAGCTATATTTTCAGGACTTCATCGAGGGAACAATAATAAATAAAGCTCTTTCTCCTGTTGTCATCCCTTGAATTTCAGGATGCATCTTTTCATTATTAGCATGTTTCCTGTTCTGCTTTCTTGAATTTCAATTCTGAACTGGTTGGCACTCCACCATCAGATCTCCTTTAAACTGAATGGAACCAGAAATTTACATGCACAGTGTGAAGGTCAATCCAGTTACAGCAGAATGAACTCGCCCATCATTCCCCTGATTGGTCACAAACTTAAACACACACACACACAGCTTTCAATAAGAATAAGAAAGAACCTGAATTCCTTTCTAATAATTATGCTCACCAATTGTTTTGTTTGGTTTCTGCCTCACAGAATGTTGCATACATTAACAGCAGAATAAGATGGTTTTTACTACAGTGATGTAATTTCTAGCGCAGGGGTGCCCAAACTTTTTGCGCTGTGGGCCTGACCACAACCCTGGAACAGCTGAGTGGGCCTGACCATGCCCCCGGAAGCAGGTGTGTTTGCACATGCGCATCCGGAACCACTTCTAGGAGTAGCATGGGCACGTTTGTGCAGGTGTTTGGGCCTGCTACCTTCCTGGCAACCTCCTTGTTTTTCATTCTTAGTCAGGTGACACTCCCCCGTATGAGCAAATGCATCCACACCACTCCTGGAAGTGGTGCAGGCATGTTTGTGCATGCATGAGTACATCCCCATCCACTTACGGGAGTGCACAGATGCATTTGCACATGCGTGGGGGAATCCAGAACCACTTCCAGGAGTGATTCCGGACGTGCATGTGCATTGGCGTGCACGTCCCCCATCCACTTCCGGGAGCGGTGAGGCTGCCATGGGCCAGATGGAATTGCATCAGGGGCCGGATCCATCCTGGGGGCCATAGTTTGTGCAGCGCTGCTCTAGTGCTAAATCACATTTCTACATGCGGGCCAGGAAAGTGATAAAATCTTCAACCCCTTCCCCCCAGTAGTCGAATGAGGGATGAGGTTTCAGCCCATAGTATATTCCTATGAGATTTACCAGCAATTATTTTCAGAGAAGCAGCTGTGTTAGGGGGTCACAGCAAAAGCAACAAAACATGACTTGTTACACTTTAAAGATGTAATAGATTTACTTGACCACATGCTTTTGCATGTTGTAGCCCACTTCTTTGTTCTGTTGTTCTGTTTAGTATTTTGGGTGGCTTGATATGGAACAGGCAATTAGGACCCATTAGCTTCATAGAAAACACATTCCTGATGGAGATGAAAAGTGCTATAATTGGTTTTATGGTGTGAATCAACACAGTTGCCTGCATTTTTGGACACTCTTTGGGAGCCTGGCTCTAAGGGGGACTGTCACAGTGAATGCACACATTAAAAAAATTATCCTGATGCAATTGGAAGGATTGGGGTGGCACATACTCCACTTTTCCCCACCCCTGTTATCCCAAGATCATGGGGATCCACTCTCGTGTTTTCTCTAGTAGCCCAGCAGTTCTTAAATTCTGACATCTTAGGCATCCACTGTGTATCAGACTAGGATGCTGTACCTATGTTGACATATTCTGAGCCCTCCATGGGCAACTTTCTCTATATAAAGAAGTTATATTTATATTTAGTTGGAAAACACAACATTAAATGATTAATAACACTCCACTGACCTTAAAAAAAGAGATAGATTATCTCACTAATTAGGATTCGATCTACCCTCTGATAACAAAAGTCTGCCATTTGCCAGGTGGCCTAACAGCACATTCTAGGCTTTATCACAGAGGATCAGATGAATTTCTCAGTACAAATGGTTTATCTCTTTTGGGTGTCTTTTTGTGCACCTGAGTCATGCTTGACCCTTTGTGCCGTGCCAAGTTTTGCACTTGTCTGGTAAAACTGCTGATTAAGATGTCCTGCTTGCTCTGTGGGTGGAGTGAGGTCTGCACAGAGTGCTTTCAGATCAAAGACAGCTCAGCTGCAAAGCCTGAAAAGCAACTTTTGAATGGATTAACTCATTGAAAGTTCCCAAGAATGTAATATATTATCAACACTTTTGCACCTTAAAGATGAACACATTGTATTTGTAATAAACAGGTCCAGAGCAGCAGATTTTTGGTGTAAACAAAGGACAGCAAACTGTTATGTAACTGCAAAGAAAGACTTTGATGTTTGCAGATTGATACGCAGTAGCCAGCAATCAGGGGGCCAAACACATCTTTATTGGAATGTAGTCAATCTGAACATGAGGTCAATGGCGGAGCAATGCTCCTTATATACAACAGATAATGATTCAAACCTGGCGTGGAGCCACATGATTGGTCAGTACAGGTAAACAGCCAGGTGACAACACTTCATTGGGTAATGAGTAAACAATAGCTACATCTACAGCGGGAACGCAGAACCCGCGATATCAACACAAGAGGAGTATTTACATAAAGAAAAAAGGGAGGGGGAAATGGAGGATCGCTAGATTCGATTTCATTCACATTTCACTTGTGTTACATGTTCGCTTTCAATCACAGTTACATACCCAACAAAGACCCAAGTGAGATGTTCTGCCTCTGATGCCAAAACAACTTTATTAATTTTAGACCAGTGTTTCCCAACCTTTGATTTTTTGGACTTCAATTCCCAGAAGCCTACGTAAGTCAATTCCCCAAAGCACTGATCAGCCAATGTACTGACTTAGGTTTCTGGGGATTGAAGTCTCCCTGTGGTGTGTGTTGGGAACCACTGTTTTAGACACTGTGTAACACATCTTGGCTCTGCCCTGCTGTCAAGGTTGCTGCAACTGAGAGATGACACAGTGTATGACTGAGAGAGGAAACTATTAATCAGGAAGACCCTGGTTCAAATGTCATCTTTGTCACATACTTGCTAGATGGGTGTAGGCGAATCACTCTTTTTAAGACATCTATGTGAAATGATGGGATAATAATAGTCGTCTGTCTTCCAAGATTGACATGCAGTGTGTTGTCAGATGATCCATGTGAATTACTGTGATCCCACAAGTGCTTACTATTTGTAGACCTAGGCAGGTAGCAAAAGCAAGAGACTTCATCAAGCCTTATATGGCTGCTAGGTGGACTAGCAGTTTTGATGACATATTTACCTGTAGTGGGGCATACACAGATGTTGGGCTGATATGGCAAGCAGGAGCTGTGAGTGGACAAAGGGGAACCAATGGTAGCCACTTTCTTTCTTGTGGTGATCCCCCCCCCATCTTCTCAAGTCTTTGAGCTTTGAAGTAATGATCAATTATTCTGTCAATCCATGTTTCTCATTTTACCTAATATTGCCTGTCCCATCTCATTTCTACCTCTGTGAATTATTCACAACACCTATATACCATTGTTAGCTTTCAATGGGATTTTCCTATGTGCTTCTTCTTTTAATTTTTATTAAATTTTATACATATAAAATACAAAACACAATACAAAAGTATACAACATAATACTTAAGAAAAAGAAAAACATAATTATTGAAATACACAGTAAAAAAAGAAGAAAAAAAACTAAAAAAAGATGTATACACCTACCGAGTTCCTAAAAACCATCATTGTAAATAAAAACTCTTGACTTGTTACTTAAAATTTATTCTCTAACCTTAACTACCCTCTCTAAATCTCATTTTCCAATAAGTCAAATAGTACCATTATGGGTAGGAATACAATACTATAAATGTAAATAATAAATCACCCTGTGTTTATTTACATTGCCCTGGAGAGCTCAGAGTGTCTCAGTATTATTAATTCCAAAATCCACTTTGATCAGGTACAGGTCTATTTCTTTCATCCCCCATAAGGGAGTGATCCACAAAAGGTTTCCAAATATTCCAAAATCTGTTTTCTTTCAAATTATCCCTTTTTTCTTTATCTCCAAAGTCAATTTATCGTTCAAGGCTAAATTCCACATTTCTTTATACCACTCTTCAGTTTGTATGTTTACATCATTTTTCCAATGTCTAGCAATACATTGTCTAGCCATTGTAATCATTATTTCTAATAACTCTTTCTTATCCTTATTTAAATTAATGCCTTCCACATTTGTTAACAGAGTGATACCTGATCCCAGTTTTACCATCTTGGCCAAAAAAATTTCCTATGTGCTTCTGAATTTCTCTTGGAAAGGCTACAGAACATGTAAATTGAGGGAAATCTTGCTTTAAGTGTGGAGCAGGCAACATACAACACTTCATACAACACACAACTCAGGGGTCCAAATACAATGTCCCTAGCACATCTAAAGTTTCCAAGCACTCCTACTATCCCCCTTCCAAAATGTTTAATTCAAAAAGTCTCCTCATGACCACCAGATAATGTGGGGGGAATCTGGCATGTTTTGAGGTGCTCTAACACCTTTCCCCAAACTCAATCAATCAATCAATCAATCAATCAATCAATGAATCAATCAATCAATCAAACAGACAGACAGACAGACAGACAGACAGACAGACAGACAGACAAACACTACAGAGCACAAGGGGGATTTTTCCAGTCTAAATGTCACTGTATAGTTCCCAACCCTGCTCTAAAAGGAGAGGATTAATCTCTAGTTGATGGCAATATTCCATTCTGTTCCTTCTTCTTGTACCATATCTGATTCCAAATATTGGCTATCATTATGGTGATCAGCCAAGAATATTGTCCTGAGAACATAATGCAGTGGCCGTCCATTTGCATTTCACATCTCAGTGTGACATTCATACCACTGATCCAGTTCCATGAGTCACTTTCTGGTCCTGAGCCTTTTTGGCATGCAAAGTTATCATCAGTCCCAGGTCAATAATGATGACAGAGGTGAAAGTGAACTAGAAGTGACCTGAAAAGGAATGGGAGAGACACGGAGGAAAAGTGAGAGTCATGGAGGATTAAAGACTGGGAGGTTAGGACACGAGATCCTTTAGACTACGAGAGATTGAAAGAGGCGTTTGGAGTGGAAAGTTTTTCAATGGTGGTAACAGCAGTGGGCTGGGAGGATATATAAAACTTTTCAAGCATTGAAGATCACGACAAAGTACAATATTCAGGGACTGCCCTTGATTGTAGACTGTGGATAGTGTTAATATTCAATCTCCTACCGATCTTGGTCTGAAGGTAGACGACGAAGATACTTGGAAATTCACAGGTGAAATAAATTGCAGTTGGTTAACTTTTAAAAATTTGTCTAGGAATGGGAGAGTGTCTTATTGAGAATTCAAAATAGAGACTGGAGAAGGGGAGTCGTGCAGCAAGGAAAGTGTCCATTAAAGGAAGATACAAAGCTTCGAGGACTTAGAACTCAGCCACCTGGTGATACAACTATACAAAATCTTCCTTATCTTATCTACTGCAACATCTGTGACAGCAGGAGGCATAAGTTTTTCTTATCTTGTGCACTGAACACCTGGGTTTAACCTGAAGGGAGGGAGAATAAGGGAAGGGGAGAGGTTGGAAATTGCCTTTAAAAATACTCAATTTTGAGATTGTCCTATATACTGTCCTATATATTTAAACCTTGGACGCTCTTTTCTTAGAGCTTTCATATACTATTAAGTATTATATTAGGAGTATAGGTTTAAGACTTTGGGGACTTTAATATTATTGATCTGTAAAAAACTTAAGGGATTGTGCCTATTAAGCTGATATTGTAGAAACTGGGATTTGAGGGTAAAGAGGGAGGGGGCAAAATTTAATAGTAATCTCTTAGAAATAATTATATAAGACTCCATTAGGTATTAGTATAATTAGTATAATTATATAAGTATATAAGGTGGGCATAATACCTCTATTGAAAATAATTTGTATAAGATATTAGGATCTTATAGGATAGTATTAGGCTATCCTAATAAGTGTTTGAAATTCAAATGGCTACCAAGAAAAAAACGACTGAGAAAGGGAGGGCAAAGGGGGTAGAAGATGATGTGAGGGGGAAAAGAGATCCAAGTCCAGATATGAGCGATTTAAGGGGTAACTTGGAAGCCAGATTTGATAAGCTCGAAGAAGAAATTCAAAATAGGTTTCAGGAAATGGAAGATCAAAGACTAAAAGACAACCAAAAGTTTCAAAAATAAATAAAAGACACTATTTCCCAGGCAATTAAAGGCACAAAAAAAGGAATGTTCCAAACTTCTCCAGGACATAGAAGATATAGAAGAGGGTGTAAATGCAATTGGGAAAGAAGTTTGGGAAATAAAACATGAACTAAAAGAGGTTAAAGAACAGGTTGAGATAAGAGGTGTGAGACAGAAACAATATGACAGCAGGTTGGAAAATTTGGAAGAGCAAGCTAAAAATAATAATATAATTATGAGAAACATACCTGAATGAAATCCAGACAATTTAAAACAAAGACTGCTGGCATGGTTTAAGGCATTGAAATCAGGAGTGGAAATGGGACCAGAGGATATAAAATTTGTATATAGATTAGGACAGAAAAATAATAGAGAAGGACCAAGAAATGTTTTACTTAAGTTTGACAATTTGGGTCAAAAACTAAAAATAATGAGGTATGTTAAATCCTTGGGAAATGAGCCATTAGAAATGGAAGAAACAAAAATTGAGATCTATCAAGATATTGCTCTTGAGGAATGGTTGTGGAGACTGCTAATAAAACCAATTACAAAGAAGCTTAGAGAAAAAGGTATACAATATCGGTGGGAAGCTCACAAACAACTTTCACTGCTGAGGGAAAAATTTACTGGATTAGTGAGGATTCTTATGCTCTCGATGTATTGACAGAGGCAAAGGTATTAGAAAAAGGTACACAAGAATGGAAAAAAATTAAGGATATTATGATAAATACAGGAATACCATCAACAGTGGGTAGAGAGGAGGAAGAAGAAAAGGTACTAGGGGCAGAAGGAGGCAGTAGTTAAGATCCTAAGGATATTAGCAGTCTCAATATATATATATGTCTCAATATATATAATAAGTATATGTAAGAAGTAACAAATATGGAACATATAGCGGATTTTTAGTCATAAGGTACACTCGCTGCCTGCAACCCCCCTTCTATTTTTTTTCCTATCTTTTTTTAAAGGTTACTTCCCAATGGGGAAGTGGGGAGGTAAAATAATTCTTTTTCTCATGGTTTTTATTTTTTGTGTATTTTCGTATAACCTTGTTCATAATGTGGGTGGAGGAAGAAGGAGATGTTGTTTAAATTTTGTTATATATGTAATCACAATATGGGGGAACTTGCCTCGGTCAGTAAAGAGAATAAAAATTGGGTATGGTTAATAATTTAAAAATCATTTCCTGGAACGTAAAGGGTCTAGGGAACCAGATTAAAAGGAAGAGATTAGAAGCATCATTAAATAGGGAAATACGGACATAATTTTTCTACAAGAAACATATCAAAATGATGAAAATAAAAACAATGTATATGTAAAAGGAGTGGGTATACAGTATATAAAAAGAGCTTGGGATCATCCAATTCAAGAGGTACAGCCATTTTGATAGCAAATAAATTAGATGTTATAATGTCCAAAAGTATTAAAGATAAGGAAGGAAGATTCCAATTGATCAAAGAGAAACTAGATGAGGAAGAGATCACTCTAGTTAACATATATGTGCCTAATAAAGATCAAGTGAACTTCTTAGATAAAATTACATCTATTATTTTAAAAAAGAACACCAAATTTGATTATAGGAGGAGACTTTAATTTAATAAGATCGGCACTGGATGCATCAAAACAATCAAAAACCAGGTCAACTCAATATAGAATAATTGATAAATGGATGGAAAAGTTAGAGCTTAGAGACACGTGGAGAATCATAAAAGGCAAGGAAAGGTTAGACAAAAAAATTAAGGGTCAAATAGAGTCTTTAAGGAATAAAAAAGGGGGAAGCAAGAATAAAAAGTTTTTGTTTTCTTTTATTATTGAGATGTTTAATTGATATACTGTTTTGGGTAATGTTGTATTGCTTATTCTTTTGAAACTACATATTGTAATTGTATTGTAATATGTTCAATTATTGTAATTATTGTAATGATTATTGCATTATTGCATTTTTGCATCATTATTATTTACTGTATTAATTTGTTTTATGTATTCTCTAAGTTTTGTATTTGTTTTCTTGAGCCTGTAAGTCGCATTGAGTTGCTTTTAGCAAAAAATGTGGGGTATAAATTAAACTTTGAATTGAATTGAATTGAAAATGGAAGATAAGCTTCTAATAGCTGAAGAATTTTATACAGAACTCTACACAGAATACAAAACTAATGATAACAAATTAAGCTCATATTTAACTTAAGGGAAGAACATATAAATATAATGGATCAAGAGATTAGCGATAAAGAAATTGATGCAGTGATAGATAAATTAAAAAAGATAAGACACCAGGAGAAGATGGGCTCCCAGTGGAATTTAACAAAGAATGCCAAAGTGTGGTGGTCCCCAAGTTGAAATTATTGTATAATTATATATTAGAAGGAGGCGAGGTACCAAATTCTTGCAGTCATTCAATAACAGTTCTTATCCCAAAACCAGGCAAGGATAAAGAAAGAATAGATGCATATAGACTGATATCGTTATTGAATCAAGACGCAAAAATTTTCACGGCTATAATGAATAATTGGCTTAATAGTTTTCTAAATTTATAAATTGGAGAAGATCAAACTGGATTTATTAAAGGTAGGCAAATGGGAAAATTGATTAATCGTTTAGTCAATATCATAGATAAAATAAAAAAAGGAAACAAAAAATATGTTTTTTGGCATTAGATGTTTACAAAGCCTTTGATTCGGTTCAATGGAAAATGATAAAAGAAATTTGTAAAAAATTACAATTTGGCTCTAAATTTAACCACATAATTGACCAACTATATAATGAAAGTAAGACCAAAATTAAAATGAACAATTGGCTAAGCAAAGAAATTTGTATCAATGTGGGAACAAGACAAAGTTGTCCACTTTCTCCATCATTATTCATTTTGGCTATGGAGCTATTGGCAAATGCGATAAGACAGGATAATGATTTAATAGGAATAAGTAATAAAAAAATAAGTTAGGCTCCTAGCGATCAAAGACCCTTTAGAAAATATAAGTAAAATACAAACTCATTTAAACAAATTTGAGGAGGTTACAGGACTAAAAATTAACTGGGCAAAGACAGAGGCCATAACATGTAATATTTCGCAAGCCGGAAAAAAAAGGATATCAGAGAGATAAAATATTAATATAAATGATAAATTAAAATATTTAGGCAATATGTCACAGAAGAAACAAAGATTTACACAAGATTAACTTTAACAAATTAAAATTTGAATTAAAGACCCTGGTTGATCAAATAAATCAATTAAAAGTTTCATGGTTAGGAAGGGTCAATATTTGTAAAATGAAAATTATTCCTAAACTTAATTTTTTATTCGAAAATCTCCCACTCAAAATCACAGATGCAGAATTAAAAAATTGGCAAAAGTTGGTTAACCAGATTTGCAATAACAGGAAAAAATCAAGAATCAATAAAGGATTATGGTATAAAAAATTTAAGTTCAGAGGATTAAATATACCAAATGTCAAAATGTACTATCAAATGTTTCACCTAAAAATAATTATAAAGCTATTATACCAACAATGTGATGCTCCAGTTGAAGCGGAACAAGAAGAGTTTAAAAATTTGAGAGGCGGTTTGTTTCTATCTAATTTGAGGCCAATCCATCAATTAAAAATTTCTCACTTAGGAATATATACAACGTATGGAAGGGTATAAAAAATAAGTTGGTACCAAATCAATCTCCCATAATAGAAATTATTGACATGCAGGATTGCCCGCTCCCACCAATACACAAAATAAGACAAACTCTATTGCAAAATAAAGTTTTATTAAACATAGATTGGAGGAAGAATTGCAACACTTATCAACGGAGGAAAGAAATTTATTTAAAAAAAGAATTTAAATTGATTACAAGAAATGCAAATGGAGGGATGGGCCAGGAACATAAGGGAATTGGAAAGAACACAAACAACAATAACACCCTTTGAAAACCTTGTGAAGGGAGTAATAGAAGGGAAAATAAAATGTAATGGTTTGTTGGGTAAAATATACCAAACCTTATTGTTAGGAGAGGAGGCCCAGTTAAATCTCAAAAGAATTTGGGAAGAGGATCTGAATATTTCGATAACAGATGAAAATTGGAGGAAAAAATGGAAACTTAGAGTAATGAAAACTATGTCATATAAGGAAAAAGAACATACAGTACCTGTAAAGTGCTTTGGAGGTGGTATTTAACTCCATTAAAACTATATCAAATAAATAAAAATAACTCAGATCTTTGTTGGAGATGTGATAAAGAAAAAGGAACGTATGTTCACATGTGGTGGTTTTGTAAAATAACAATTACATTTTGGAAAATGATAGAAGAATTAAACAAAAAAATTAATGTATCAATAATACTAGAACTAAAGCATGTTTTATTAGGAGAGGTGGAGGATTTAGATTTGGAAGATTGTAAAATAGAATTATTTTTAGCATTAGTGATAGTTGCCAGGCAAATAATTGCTAAAGAATGGAAAACCAAGGAAGATTTAAGCAGGAAGAGATGGTTTGCAGGGGTCTGGCAACTTGCATTAAATGAAAAATTAACCAGCCAAATACAATATAATCAGGAAATAAGAAGGAAATTCTCCTTTTGGGAAATATGGAATCCTTTCATTCAGTATGCATTGACAGATGCAAGAGGTATCAAGCCCGGCTCAGATACAATCCAGTTTTGGAAAATATAATTTCAGACTATCCCTGATAGATTTTGCAAGCCCCATTTACAGCACAGGTGTTTTGTCTCCAATATACAATTTATCATGGTTGTAATTTGACTATATTGAAGTATGTTTCTTTTTTCTATAATTTGTAGTATTGGAAAGAGCTTTTTTTTCTTTGTTTGTCTTTCTTTGGTTATTGGAATGTTGTAAGTTGCGTCTTTATTTTTTTTTGTATGTCAATTAAATAATAAAAAAGAATAATGATGACACTTCTGCCCTCCATAAAGATGGATTCAAGTGGGATTTAATCCACTTGGGGACCATCACCCTTCCCTGTGGACTTTGCCACCCAAGGCTATTAGTCCCGAGGGTTGTTAGGGTAGTTAACCACTGTCTGACAAGAAGCATTGAATCGCTGGTAGTATGGTCTACTCCAGGGATTCTCAACCTGTGGCCTGTGGGCCTGATGTGGATCACAGCACCATTTCATGTGGCCCACCACCACCTCCACCACACCCAGAAGTGCCATGTGGTAGAGGAAGGGTAAAATGGCCATCTGGCCCCCAAAGCTATCTGAGGGAGCGTGACCCGGCCCCCGGCTTTAAATGGTTGAGAACTCCTGGTCTACTCTATTACTATAACAGGATAACCTGCCCAGACTGGAATTCTGTTCCAACCAGACTAATATTACTAACACTTGAAAGCTGCATAGAATCAAACTAAATATTCTTCCCCAAATTATACTCAATATTTCAATTGGATGATGTTTGTTTTCAACATTTAATATCTTAGTGTGCATACAGATAATCTAAACTTTGGTATGGTATTTGACAGTTTTTATTGTCTAGTGTGTAATAATATTTGACAATTTTAAAACTTGTCACGGTTCGCTTTGTTGCAAGTGTATGGCATTTAATGCTTAAAACCTGCTCATGAACATGCGAATGCTAAATTCAAGATCCAGATTTCAAATTGCAAAACAAAATTTTAAGATTTGAAAGGTGGCCTAATTTTCACATTTCAGTATAATGTTAATGTGCACTCCTACAGGCCAGCTATTTTATGTATCGTTTGATGTCATCCATGTCTCTCAACAAAATCCTGAAGGCAAAGGTCCTTCCCCATCTGTTAGGCAATAAAATTGTTGCCAAGAAGCAAACATTAAACACCAGTATGAAAAATGGGTAAAGGTTTCCATCCTACTCTGTTTTCCAGAGCTGAAAACAGGCAAAATTTGATCTCTGAATTTCTTCTTTTTTTTTAAAGAGACCTCTTTGCTACCAGTGTTTTCTGGTACAGGAAATCATAGATTTTGGGGGAAATGTAGTAAAGCTTGGGCCAATCAAGTAAATAGCTTCCTGATTGTGCAATTGTGAATATCTTATTCAATATCTTTTTTTGTTCCTTTTGTTTGGAGAAATTGGGCAAAACATCTTAACCTAACTCAGCAAATTTGGTTTCTTGGGTTTCTTTCCTCCAAAATGTGCACTAAGATTCTACATACTGGCACTCATTTGGGTCAACTGCCCATCCTTCTGGATTTTACTGAACAGAAATGTTAAAAATGGGTAAGAATTTGTGAATACACTTATAATAAACATGCACAGTAGTCCTGGTCAAATATTAGCTCATATGGGAGTGCTCTAATCTCATCCTCATCTCTATCTTCAGTCACCCTCCCTGTTTGGCAGGTGAGAATACAAATATGAGATTTCCTACCATATGTGGCTGCTTTTTGCGTGAATCAGAGCCTCATTTGTCAAGGTGCTGTTTCACATGGAGAGCTTTGAAGGGCAGTGAAGACTTTCCTTCTTTAGCAATTTGTATTTAAAATTCAGAGACACTGGAACTGCAGATGGGCAAGATGAGGCTGGAGTTCCTTCCTATTTCACACGTTTATTTTGTGCACAAGATAATATTGGAATTGTTTTGTTCAGTACCCCCAAGTCAGAACCCCAACAGGGTTTTCAAGGATATTTAAGGAGTGGTTTGCGCATGCATGCACGCGCACACACACATCCATGAGTTTCTACAGCTGAATACTGATTTGAGAACGAGTCCCTCACTCTTTCCACTGTATACCAGTGCTTGAATAGGCCTTATGTAATACTGCTCAAAGACCAAAGGCAGACTTAAGAAAAATCCCAAAATCCATAGGATGGTTTTAAGACAATTGCATATTTAATAAATGCTTTAAAAATACAAAAAACTGAAAACAGTCCCTCAAAGGCAATGTTTTAAAAATAAATAAATATTACTAATTATTAATTAAAAGTAATTTTATTTTATTTATTTATTTAGTATATTTTTATACCGCTTTCCTCACCTATTGGTGACCCAAAGCGGTTTACAGACAAACAAAGATGGTAAATTACATAAAACTTAAAATACAATTAAACATTGTGGCTGAACATGTGAGGGAGCCTAAAAGATTGCATCCAGGCTCAACGTCAGTGACGGAGCCTGGTACTCAACATCCTCTGCAACATCCTCGGGCATCTTAAGGCCCATGTCATGGGTAACAGCCGCTCTCACTCCCCTCCAACTGGCTGAGGGGAGGAGCTCAGGGGGCTCTGTGGCAGGGACGAAGGTGGAAAATGTCCTTCTGCCATGGAGCAAACGTTGCTCCCACTCCCCTCCAACCAGCTGAGGGGAGGAGCTCAGGGGACTCTGGCAGGGACAAAGGTGGACAATGTCCTCCTGATAATAATGATAATGTTGTTATCAGTTGCTATGGTATATTTTAAAAAGTATTTAAGCGTTTCTGCCTTTATTAACCTTAAAATGTTACTCCCCTCCAACATGTTATAGGCAGTATTGTTACTTTTGGGACATCACTTCCAAGCTATAGCAAAGAAGAAGATAGGCAGTGCAAACCAACAGAGGTAGATTTACTCAGATGTAAGCTTCCTGAGTTCAGTGGGATTTAGTTTTAACTAAATAACCCAAGGATGTTTTGGTGTATGCAAACCAAGACACAGGACACAGCCTCGGGCTGGGTTAACTCAGGTTTATTGCATCGTGGACAGAGGGAACATGAGGTAATGGCGGATCGATAGCTCTTTATATACAGTGGTAATACATTTGAACGTGGTGCCATTGTAGCCCATTGGCTACTGCCTGCGTGACGTCATTGCGAGTCACGCCCTTCTTGTCCAGGTGTAGGTCGTGGCGGGAAAGCTTCCCGCGCTGCTGCCTTTGATGAGATCGGACCAAGAGAGCTTGGACGCTCGCTGCTGCCAGCTGGTGGACATTAGCTCGCGTCCTCATTCAGGGTTCATATGATACAGCTGAAGGTTACATTGTTGCTATAGGCAAGGTTACATTGGTTCAGATACATTGTAATCCATGTGGAAGGTAAAACCCTTAGAACACAACATCCCTCCCCCCTAGGACGAGACAACGTCTCGAGCCCATGCTTCCAGACACTCCCCCTCCTAGGAGACAAAATCTCTCAGCCAAGATGGCTTGTTTCGAACACGCTGGGGTCTCGATGCGGGCTGCCTCTCCCCGGGTTTGCTACCTTCTCTTTGTCCCCTGGTTTCCTGTCCTGTAATTTGAGAGGGAGACTCGTTAGTGACTTGCCGCGGCTCTGCGGCGTTGTTGGGAGGTGTGCTCTTATTTAGGGAGGAACCGGGGGCACTGGGGGCTAACGAAAACCCCCTCTTCTCGCTTGGATGGGTGGGGGAACACTCCTGAAAACCCCCCCGGCTCGCTAAATCAAAATCTAAAGTCCATTCGGGGGCAGCGGTCGCGAACTCCTCTCCCCCTTCCCCGGCCTCTGATGGAACTGGTTTATCAAAAGGATATGAGTCGGGGCCGCTGCTTCTTCCTTCCCCCCTTGCTTGGGACTGTTGTCCGCTGCTGTCTCCCCCTTGGGTTACGCGGGTGGGGGAGAACCCTAACGCTGAATCTTGTTGGGGATCCTCACTGACTGGCCCACTGACTCGGTGCCTCAGTTGGTCTGCGTGTCTCCTCCAGAGGAGACCGGTGTGGGTTTCGACTCGGTACGACACTGGCCCCGTCTGTTCTACAACCGTCCCCGGCACCCAGGCTGGCCCCGCGCTGGCATAGTTCCTGCAATGAACAGGGTCGCCGGCGGCGAAACCTTTCGAGACTGCCAGCCCCACGTTTTTCCCCTTATCCTCAATTCTTGTGGGGTCCAGCCTGGACAGGAGCGTAGTCAGTTTCCGCCGCATCAATAACTCTGCCGGTGAGTAACCTGACGCTAAGGGGGTCACCCTATATGCTAGTAGGAACTGACATACTTGGTGGTTCAGGTCCCCGGGGCCCATGCGCCGAAGCGCCTCTTTTGTTGTACGCACCAACCGTTCCACTTGGCCATTCGTGGCCGGGTGAAACGGTGCGGACGTGACATGCCGAATGGCATTCGCCTCCATGAATGCCCCGAACTCTGAGGAGGTGAAGCAACTCGCGTTATCGCTGACTAAAGTGTCGGGTAAACCGAACGTTGAAAAGACTCTCCGTAGTTGGTTAATTGTAGTGGTGGAGGACGTGCTCTTTACCGGAATGACCTCCAGCCACTTTGAGAATGCATCCACCACCAGGAGAAACATGGTTCCTCGGAATGGGCCAGCGAAATCTACGTGCACTCTGGACCATGGCCCCCTTGCTGTGTCCCATTCCCTATGCGGGAGCCGGGCCGCCTCTGGTCGGGATCCCTGGCACGCCTCACAAGTGCCGACCATGTGCTCAATGTCCTCGTCCAGCTGTGGCCACCAGAAGTAACTGCGGGCCAGCGCCTTGGAGCGAACGATGCCCGGGTGACTGACGTGCAGCAGTTTGAGTACCCTCGGCCGCATGGGTGTCGGGACCACCACCCGTTGGCCCCACAATAGGCACCCCCTTTCTATGGACAGCTCTAGCTTCTTCCGAAAGAATGGGTCGAATTCCTTGCTTGGGGACGATGCTGGCCACCCTTTCTGCACCCATGAGCTGACTTTCGCCAGCGTTCTGTCCTTGCCTGTCGCCCTGGCTATATCGGCTGGTACTATTGGGGGTTCGTCTAAAACCTCGATTAGCAACACCTGGCGGTCTCTTCCTATTCTGGCTTTTTGGTCGTCCGACAAGGGCAAAGGGGATCTCGAAAGCGCATCAGCATGGCTGATCTCCTTTCCGGGCCGGTACTCCAACTCGTGTTGGTATGCGTTAAGAAAAATGGCCCATCGCAACATTCTCGGGGATAGTATCTGCGGCGTGGGCTTGCCTGCCGTGAAAATCCCTAACAGGGGCTTGTGATCCGTCACGATTTTGAACGGGCGGCCATACAGAAAATCGTGAAACTTTTTGGTCCCCGCTACTATTGCTAATGCCTCCCTGTCGGTTTGTGCGTAATTTCGCTCTGCTTGGGACAGGGACCTTGAATAAAACGCAACTGGGGCCTCCCGACCGTCATCCAACACGTGGCAAAGCACCGCCCCCACCCCCACCGGTGATGCATCACAGACTAAGACCACCGGCCGTTTTGGGTCGAAGTGCGTAAGGATTGCGTCCGATGTTAGAAGTTGCTTTAGTTCGTTGAACGCCTTCTCGTGCTCGTCACCCCACATCCATGTCTCCTCCTTTTTAAGTAACCGATGAAGCGGTTCGGCCACGGAGGCTTTCCGCGGAAGGAATGTATGGTAAAAATTGAGGAGCCCCAGGAATGACTGAAGTTCGGTTTTGGATGTGGGGCGAGGGGCCTTCTTAATGGCTGCTACCTTGGATTTGGACGGCTTAATACCCTCGGGTGTGATCCGAAACCCTAAAAACTCGACCTCGGTTTCGAAAAAAACACATTTGTCCTTCCTCAGTCTCAGCCCCGCTTTCTCGAACACCGTTAGCACTTTATCCAATCTCTTAGCCAGTTCGGCCTCACTCCCCCCTGTTATCAATACGTCATCAAAATAAGGTAACACCCCCTCCAGCCCCTTCAGGAGGCGTTCCACAAGCGACTGAAAAAGGCCGGGTGCCGAGTTCACGCCGAACTGTAAACGCGACACCTGGAACGCTCCTTTATGTGTGACTATCGTTTGTGCCGCGGCCGTGGCGGGAGTTACGGGCAGTTGTTGATAGGCCTGTGCCAGGTCGAGCTTAGCGAAACACTTTCCCCCATTTAGCCTGGCCAAAAGGTGGCTGACCACTGGCACCGGATATGCATTAGGGCGAATCGCCTTGTTAATTGTACACTTATAATCAGCGCAAATGCGCACCTCCCCGTTAGCCTTCAGGGCTGTTACGATTGGAGTTTCCCACTCCGCGGAATCCACAGGAATAAGAATCCCCTGGCCCACCAGTTTGTCCAGTTCCGCCTCTATTTTGTCCTTTAGTGCGAAAGGCACCCTGCGCGGTTTGAGTCTTATCGGGCGGACCTCCGGGTCTAGGTCGAAGGCTACGGGGGGTCCCTTGAATTTTCCAAGTCCTTTTTCAAAAACGGCGGGGTGCGCGTCACACACCGCTTGTATCGGATCCGCGCCCACGGCATGCACCCCCCCTATGAACAAGCCCAAGGGCTGAAACCACTGCGTCCCTAGGAGGCTACAATTCCCCCCTTTTAGAACGACTAACGGGAGTTCTGCAGAATGTCTCTTATAACGAACCCGAAATTTCCCGACCCCCAGCACTGGAATGCAGTTCCCTTGTACGTCTCGTAGCGTGGACCTCAGAGTCTTAAGTTTGGGCCGCGCTTGGGGGTCGATCTTCAAGAACTCTTTCTGGGGGATTATGGAATAATAGGACCCCGAGTCAATCTCCATCCTAACGGGGGCCCCTTGTACTATTACCTCAATGAAGTAATGGTTTTGTCCCGCGGACACGCTGAACACAGTGTCGTCCTCACTGCCGTCCGAGACGCGGCCCACGCCGTCCTGCTTCCTCGTGGGTCGGGCGCCATCTTGGGGTCTCGCTGGACTGTCCGGTCTGGCCGAACGGTCTTTCGACTGCCTCCGGCCCTCTTTCCGATTTCTGCATGCCCTGGCGATGTGCCCGCGCCGGCCACAGCTGTAACATTCGGCTTTCCTGAAAGGGCACTTCGCACGCTCGTGGGCCGCCCCACAACCATCGCAGCGGCGCCCCCCTTTCCGGACCTTCTGTACCTCTTCGCCGTCGCTGCCATCTGTAGAGGACCTCGAGGTTCGTCGAGTCGCGTGCACCGGCTGTCCTGACTTGCCACGCACCGAGCTTTCCGCTTTGCTGGCCCTAGGACGCCACTCACGCCACTCGTGTATTTCGTCCACTCCCGCATTCGTGGACTCCGCGGATTCCGCGGTCTCTACGACCTCGGCCAACGTGGGTGGCGGCTCCCTGTTCATCAGGCGGCGCTGCACTTCCTTGTCCTTCAGGCCACACAGCACGACGTCCCTCATGATCATCTCCAGGTTGTCCCACTTGCAGGGAACGGCGGCTACCCTCAGGGCCTCCACGAACGCCTCTACCGACTCATCCGGCGCTTGGACTCGCCTCCAAAACGCGCTCCTAGCAGGAAACATTGCCTTCGAGGGTTGGAAACGCTCACGCAGCAACTTCAGTATGTCGTCGGTTTTGAAGTCGTCCAACGTCTTCGGTTCGATCATGCCCACCAGCGTCCGCTTGGTCTCTACACCCAGCATTCGGGTGAGGATGGCCCTCTTCCTTTCCTCGTCGTCTTTGACTTTGAGTTCCACCAATGCCGCCTTGAAATCCATGTTAAAGATGGTCCAGTCTTGCGGCTTGGTAATATTGAACCCGCTCTGTGTCCTGGCACTTTGGGAATCCATGATCCCACCTTCGTCGCCAATTTGGTGTATGCAAACCAAGACACAGGACACAGCCTCGGGCTGGGTTAACTCAGGTTTATTGCATCGTGGACAGAGGGAACATGAGGTAATGGCGGATCGATAGCTCTTTATATACAGTGGTAATACATTTGAACGTGGTGCCATTGTAGCCCATTGGCTACTGCCTGCGTGACGTCATTGCGAGTCACGCCCTTCTTGTCCAGGTGTAGGTCGTGGCGGGAAAGCTTCCCGCGCTGCTGCCTTTGATGAGATCGGACCAAGAGAGCTTGGACGCTCGCTGCTGCCAGCTGGTGGACATTAGCTCGCGTCCTCATTCAGGGTTCATATGATACAGCTGAAGGTTACATTGTTGCTATAGGCAAGGTTACATTGGTTCAGATACATTGTAATCCATGTGGAAGGTAAAACCCTTAGAACACAACAGATGTAATCAATCCTTAGTCTCAGGAGAGAGGAATGCATGTGTGAACTGTTCCTGGGTGGTGGGGTCTCTCTTGCCTCAGAAGCACACACTGATGAATTATAAATCCTCCATTCAGTCACTAGGTGTTGCTCTTTGAGCTTTTGTCAATAGAAGCTTGGTTCTTTATTCTGGGCAAAATTTAACAGCCTCCTCCCTCTGGTACTTACACTGTGACTCCAAGTGCATAGTTCAAAAACAGAGGCACATTTACCCTTACCCTTTACACTAGATAACCATTGTCAGAAGGGTAAACGTACATTTTGATTACTCAGATTTATCAAAACTTGGGGTGTGAGTATCCTGTTAAGGAACATTTTTGGAGTAATTGCAGGAAAACGTGGCTTAGTGGTTAAGAAGCTCACCTTGTTAGCGGGAAGGCTGGCAAGACAGCAGTTTGAGACCCAGGTACTGCATGACAGATCAAATGCCCGTCTCTGTCCCAGCTCTTGGGGACATGAAAGGAACCTCATTTGGGTGTTCCCTGAACGGAGTTTCTTCATTTCTGACACTAAATTATTATTGTGGAACTGGGTAGCCAGTTGTGCAACCTTAACTGTATTTGCTCAAAAGGAAGGCACCCCAAGTCCATCAACAATGGCTCTTTGTAAAGTGTGTTTGTATGGCAGCTGCAAGATTTCAATTCTGGCCTCTTCATGCTTGTTGTGGCTGATACCTCTGTTAGTCTTTCTTCGAAAGTGATTTGATGAAAACATATTTACAGAAGACAGCCTCAGCAATGTAAGTGTGAAAACAGAGACTGAAAAACATACTGGAGGAATCTAGTGTGGGCGTGATTTGAAACAGGCCAGCAACATTGTGGTGAGCTTTGATTGGTTTGGACGGACTTCCTCCCATTTCCTAGAAGCCGTTCAGAACAGTTTGTAGATAACTTGGCAAGGAATGCAGAGTGTGCTTGGAAGACGTCAACTGGGAGTTCCTCTCCCCACCCCTACCCCTTGTGGAATCAATAACTAATTAACAAAATGTATAGAATGACTTTCACATCTTGAAACCAAATAGATGCACACAATTACTTGAATGGTATATTTATATTACATAATTGTTTTTTTTAAAAAAATTCAAATTGTTTTTAGAAGCAACAAATGATCTTGAGTTTATTTCTTTCCATCAATTTGGGGTTTGCATCTAATTTCAGGAGGAATAAACTTGTACCTTCTTTATTTTTGAAGTGATGGGGCAGAATTCTGTTGGAAATTGTGAAGCATAATATCTCCACAGGCTCAATGCTCCATGCTATCTCCAGTTTGCATTTCTGTGACCCATAAATCACCCTGTTTAAAGCATTGGGGCTCCCATTTGTACAATAAGGTAGCAGATGACCCCTTGCACAAATAGAAGACAAAAAAGATCCATTTGCAATAAAAACTTGATTTGGGCTTTCATCCCAAGGCTGTCCAAAGAAATGTTGCCTAATGCAAAGAATACGTAATGCTTTTGCAGGCGCACCCCCCAATAAAGGACTCAGACACAAATGAAAGTGGATAACGGCATTGGGCCACATTTATTGATTCATGCCCTAGTCCGAATTATAAATTTCTATTGGTAATTGACCAATCATAATTCTTAAGGCAAGCAGGCCGAAGTAACACTGGTAAGGTACCACCCAAAATTGCCAACGGCAATTGTTACAATGTATCTATTTGTATCAATTTGTTTGTTGACAACAAACAAATTGTTGACCGTAGTCAATATCTAACTAATGACCCCACCCTCTGACGTGTATCCGTAAAATCAGGGGGTGATGCATGCTGTCTAGCTGTACCCATCACCACCTCGCCTGGTTCGTCGTTGACCGGACAACGTTTAAACAACTTATGCCTGTTGTTGTGTTCTGTAAAGCTGTGCCTTTAACAATGTACCTAGCCATGTGGTAACAATGTAACCTTTCTGTGTGCAACATTATAACCTCCAGCTGTATCACTGTAACCCTTATAAGAGGACGCGAGCTAGTGACCACTAGATGGCAATAGCGAGCGTCCAGCTCTCATGGCCCAGATTCACCCTTGATCAGCAGCGCGGGAAGATTCCCGCCACCTCCTCACCTGGACAAGAAGGGCGTGACCTTCTATAGCGTCACGCAGGCAGCAACCAATAGACTGTCAACGAGCCACATTCAAATGTATAGCCACCGTATATATTGAGCTACCCATCCGCCATTACCACATGTTCCTCCGGATCATCATGCAATAAACCTGTGTTAAGCCAACCTTTCGGCTGTTTCATTGTCTTTGGTCCCATACACTAAATTGGCGACGAAGGTGGGATATGGCTGCCCACGGGACCAAGACATGCGCCGGTTTCGAAATCAAAAAACCGGGAGACTGGGAGATCTTCAAAATGGACTTCCAGGGAGCACTGGTGGAATCCGAAGTCACGGATGAGGCAAAGAAAAGGGCCATCTTCACCAGGATGCTCGGTCAAGAAACCAAGAGAACCTTGGTGGACCTGATCGCACCGAAAAGGGTGAGCGAATTCAAGGTCAAAGAACTCCTACAGATGCTGCGCGAGTATTTCCGGCCCTCGACGGCGATGTTCCCCGCTCGGAGCGCGTTCTGGAGGCGAGTCCAAGCACCCGGGGAGACGGTCGCCGCCTTCGTGGCGGCCCTGCGACTGGCTGCCGGCCCGTGCAAATGGGAGAACGCTGAAGTCACCCTCAGGGACTGCGTGCTATGCGGTCTGAACGACGCCGAGACTCAGCGCACGTTGATGAATCAGGAGCCACCCCCCACGTTGCAGGAGGTCCTGAAAGCGGCACAGGCCGCGGAAGCAACAAAGGCTGGGGTGCAAGAGCTCCAGGACTGGCGGCCAAAGACGGGCAAGGCAGAGACTTCGGTGCATGCAGCCCGGCGAATTTCGAAATCGTCCGCAGAGAGCAGCGATGACGAGGACGTCCGGAGAGTCCGGAAAGAAGGCCGGCAGTGCGACGGCTGTGGAGCGGCACACGACCGCGCCAAATGCCCGTTCAGAAAGGCCGAGTGTCACAACTGCGGCCGCCGCGGGCACATCGCCAAGGTATGCAGAAAGCGGCGCGAGGCCCGGAGGAGCTCGACAGACCGTTTGGCGGGACAAGACCGCTCGACGAGACCCAAAGACGGCGCCCAGGCCATGAGAAAGCGGGACGGCGTGGGCCGCATCTCCGACGGCAGCGAGGACGACGCCCCAGTATTCAGCGTGTCCGCGGGACACCCCCGTTACTTTGTTGAGGTACTAGTGCAAGGGGTCCCCATTAGGATGGAAATTGACTCGGGTTCCTCATATTCCATTATTTCCCAGAGGGAGTTTTTGAGAATTGCCCCCCACATGCGACCCAAGCTCAAAGCGTTGAGGTCCACGCTACGGGACGTGCATGGGAACAGTATTCCGGTGTTGGGGGTTGGAGAATTTCAGGTCAAATTTAAGAAGCTCGCCGCGGCTCTCTCCCTAGTCGTGCTTAAAGGGGGAAACTGCAGCCTCCTCGGAACTCAATGGTTTCAGCCCCTGGGTTTGTTCATTGGGGGGGGTGCACGCCGTTGGGACTGACCCGGTACAGGAGGTGTGCGACGCGCACCCCGAAGTTTTCAAAAAAGGACTGGGGAAGTTCAAGGGGCCCCCAGTGACATTCGACCTAGACCCGGAGGTCCGTCCAATACGACTCAAACCGCGCCGGGTGCCGTTTGCACTCAAGGACAAAATAGAGGCGGAACTGGACAAATTGGTGGGCCAGGGGATCCTTGTTCCTGTTGATTCTGCGGAGTGGGAAACTCCAATTGTAACAGCACTAAAGGCCAACGGGGAGGTCCGCATATGCGCCGATTACAAGTGCACCATCAACAAGGCGATCCGCCCTAATGCGTATCCGGTGCCGGTAGTCAGCCATCTGCTGGCCAGGTTGCACGGGGGGAAGTGTTTCGCTAAGCTCGACTTGGCGCAGGCCTACCAGCAGCTTTCGGTGTCCCCTGCCGCAGCTGCTGCTCAGACCATAGTCACCCATAAGGGGGCGTTCCAGGTGACGCGCCTTCAATTCGGCGTAAATTCGGCGCCTGGAATTTTCCAGTCACTCGTGGAACGCCTCCTGAAGGGGCTCGAGGGGGTGTTGCCTTATTTTGATGACGTGTTGATAACGGGGGGGGGGGGGAGTTGGGCTGAACTGGCCAAGAGATTGGGAAAGGTTCTGGCAATATTCGAAAAAGCGGGGTTGAGACTGCGGAAAGACAAATGCGTCTTCTTCGCGACCGAGGTTGAGTTCCTAGGGTTTCGTGTGACTCCTGAGGGAATAAAACCATCGAAATCTAAGGTAGCCGCCATCAAGAAGGCCCCTCGCCCCACCTCCAAGCCCGAGCTGCAGTCGTTCCTAGGGCTGCTTAACTTTTACCACTCCTTCCTCCCCTGCAAGGCAGCAGTGGCTGAACCGCTACACAAACTGCTGAAGAAGGACGAGGCATGGAAGTGGGGCGACGACCAAGAGAGGGCATTTAGTGAACTAAAACATCTCCTGGCGTCTGATGCCATACTGACCCATTTCAACCCAAAACGCCCGGTGGTCCTGATCTGTGATGCATCCCCGGTGGGGGTGGGGGCGGTGCTGTGCCACGTGCTGGAAAACGGAAGGGAGGCCCCGATAGCATTCTACTCCAGGTCCCTGTCCCAAGCGGAGAGAAATTACGCACAGACAGACAGGGAAGCGCTAGCGATAATTGCGGGGACGAAAAAATTTCACGATTTTCTGTATGGCCGCCCTTTCACTATCGTGACTGACCACAAACCCCTGCTAGGCATTTTTACCGCAGATAAGCCCACACCACAGATCCTGTCCCCGAGGATGCTTAGGTGGGCCATTTTCCTCAACGCGTATCAGCACGCGTTGGTTTACAGGCCCGGGAGGGAAATCAGCCATGCGGACGCCCTGTCGAGATCCCCCCTTCCCCAGGATAGCAGCCACGTGGGCAGGGAGGAACCAGACCACCAGGTACTGATGATAGAGGTCTTAGATTCGCCCCCAATATTGCCCACCGACATCGCCAAAGCGACCGGCAAGGACAATACCTTGGCGAAGGTTAGCTCCTGGGTACAGAAAGGGTGGCCTGCGTCTTCCCCGGCAGCGGAATTCGACCCGTTTTTTCAGAAAAAGCTAGAGTTGTCCCTGGAGAGGGGGTGCCTTCTGTGGGGCCAGCGGGTAGTGATCCCTACGTCCCTACGACCGCGGGTGCTCAAACTGCCTCACGTCAGCCACCCCGGGATTGTACGCTCCAAGGCCCTGGCCCGGAGCTATTTTTGGTGGCCCCAGTTAGACGCCGACATCGAGCACATGGTCGGCACTTGTGAGAGTTGCCAATGCTCCAGACCAGAGGAGGCCCGTCTTCCCCACAGGGAGTGGGACGCGGCTAAGGGGCCGTGGTCCCGGATACACATAGATTTCGCGGGCCCGTTCCGAGGAACTCTGTTTCTCCTTGTTGTGGACGCTTTCTCCAAGTGGTTGGAGGTCATCCCAGTCACGAGCACCTCCTCGGCCGTGACAATAAAGCATTTGCGGAGAATTTTTTCCATGTTCGGCATACCTGACACTCTAATTAGCGATAACGCTAGTTGCTTCACATCCGCTGAGTTCAGGGCATTCACAGAGATTAACGCCATCCGGCACATCACCTCCGCCCCCTTCCCTCCGGCCACCAATGGCCAAGTGGAGCGCCTCGTCCGCGCCACGAAGGACGCGCTGCGGCGCATGGGCCCCGGGGACCTCAACCTGCAAGTGTGTCAGTTTCTGCTAGGGTACAGGGTGACCCCGTTGGCGTCAGGATACTCCCCCGCGGAGCTCTTAATGCACAGGAAACTGACCACCATCCTCACTAGGCTAGACCCCACGAGAGTAGAAGACAAGGGGAGGAACATCGGGCTAGAGGCCACAAAGAGTTTCAGCGTAGGTGCCCCTGTGCATTGCAGGAACTACGCCAGCGCAGGCCCAGCCTGGGTACCGGGCGTTGTCGTGGAGCAAACCGGCCCCGTTTCGTACCGCGTGGAGACCAGCACAGGTCTACTGTGGAGGCGGCACGCGGACCAGCTCCGGCGCAGGGTCCCCGATGAGCAGGGCACGGACCAAAAGGAACAAACCTCAGCGTTAGGGTTCTCCCCCACCCATTTAGCCCAAGGGGGAGGAGAAGGGGGCCGCGGGTCCCCACCAAGGGGGGAGGAAAGGGAATCTGTCCTCATAGATATCCTGCGGGACCTTTCGGAGGAGGAGGAACCCGACCTCATACATACCTCGCGGAATTCCCCCACAAATACGGATACACCAACTGAGTTAGGATTTGATTTTCAGAACCGGGGGAGTTTTTCGGAGTGGTCCCCCACCCGTCCAAGCGAGAAGAGGGGTTTTTCGTTAGCTCCGAGCGCCCCCGGTCTGCCCACAATGGAGTTTTTCCCTTCCCCTAAAGCCGCCAAACCACGGCAAGCTGCTAACAAGTCTCCCTCTCCCGTTACAGGACAAGGGACCGGGGAACGAAGAAGCGGTAGCACCCCCGGGGCAGGTCAGCCCACATCTCGGCCCAAACGTACTTGCAATAAGCCATCTTGGTTGAGAGACTTCGTCTCATCCTAGGGGGGAGGGATGTTGTGTTCTGTAAAGCTGTGCCTTTAACAATGTACCTAGCCATGTGGTAACAATGTAACCTTTCTGTGTGCAACATTATAACCCCCAGCTGTATCACTGTAACCCTTATAAGAGGACACGAGCTAGTGACCACTAGATGGCAATAGCGAGCGTCCAGCTCTCATGGCCCAGATTCACCCTTGATCAGCAGCGCGGGAAGATTCCCGCCACCACCTCACCTGGACAAGAAGGGCGTGACCTTCTATAGCGTCACGCAGGCAGCAACCAATAGACTGTCAACGAGCCACATTCAAATGTATAGCCACCGTATATATTGAGCTACCCATCCGCCATTACCACATGTTCCTCCGGATCATCATGCAATAAACCTGTGTTAAGCCAACCTTTCGGCTGTTTCATTGTCTTTGGTCCCATACACTAAACCTATCTAGTGTTGTCCAGTCAATTGCGAACCTGCCGGATACCTGTGGGTCATAAATGTTTACCTTACCAGTGCTACCCGCCCATGTGACCAAAGTCAACAGCAGCACAGAACAAACCCCTATATCAAACCATAGCAACAGTGTGGGATGGGCGAAAAAACCAGGACTCAAGGGCCAATTGCGAGTCCCAGCCAAAAATTCCCACCTGGCCCCGAAGCGACCAAGAAATCACACTGTTAACTAGGGAGGGGGTTGAGGGGAAAAACTTCTCCGCTCCGTCGCTTCGGCAAAATGGCAGCTCGGCTGCCTCGTGGCCAGCCCTTTTATTAGGGTGCTGGCCACGCCCCTAACTACCCGGATGCCTTCGTCCGGTGGGGGTGGGGGGGCGCAAAGAGCGCGGCGGCCATTTTGGCGCCACGCTTGCATTGCAGGCGCACCCCCCAATAAAGGACTCAGACACAAATGAAAGTGGATAACGGCATTGGGCCACATTTATTGATTCATGCCCTAGTCCGAATTATAAATTTCTATTGGTAATTGACCAATCATAATTCTTAAGGCAAGCAGGCCGAAGTAACACTGGTAAGGTACCACCCAAAATTGCCAACGGCAATTGTTACAATGTATCTATTTGTATCAATTTGTTTGTTGACAACAAACAAATTGTTGACCGTAGTCAATATCTAACTAATGACCCCACCCTCTGACGTGTATCCGTAAAATCAGGGGGTGATGCATGCTGTCTAGCTGTACCCATCACCCCCTCGCCTGGTTCGTCGTTGACCGGACAACGTTTAAACAACTTATGCCTATCTAGTGTTGTCCAGTCAATTGCGAACCTGCCGGATACCTGTGGGTCATAAATGTTTACCTTACCAGTGCTACCCACCACCCGGAGAGGCTTCAATAAAGGCTCGACGCCCCCCCCAAGACCGTCAGCTTGGTCGACAGGCCTGCTCGCCAATCACCCAGCAGGAGGTCCATACCTCCTCACGACAGATGGACCCCATCCCCTGCATAAAGCCCATAATTTTGCAAACTGATGGCAGGATGACGACTGACCCGCCCCCAGCCCTTGGTCGAAAGGAATCGGGCCACAGCCCTGTTCACCATGCGCCTAGCGCGGTCCAAGGCCTGGAGGTCAAGGCCGCCCCTATAAGCGTGCCGTGGGACCATATCTGACCAAACAAGGGTTGTGGCGGGCCATACGTAATGTAAGTAGGCGAGGTCACTGCAAATCGCATGCTTGAGCGATAATCCAGTGACCTGTCCCAAATCATTACCCCCAAGGTGTATGATCAGAATGTCGGGCGGGTCAGCATTCCTTGCGGAAAAGAGAAATGGCAAGAGCTCCCGCCACAACATACCGGGCTTACCGTACCATGTGAGACTTGCGTATGCACCCAGTCCCAGTCGGGGTCCCCAATCTGTCGCCGCAGCGTAACGCGCTGCCCTGTGCACGTAGCTATGGCCCACCAGCCATACTGTCACCGGTGTGATACGACACCCAGGGTCTGTCAAGGGAAAAAACAGGGAAGGAAGAGATGTGCAGTGACTAAAACGGTACTCACGGTAGGAGTGGGCGAACATAAAACTGGAAACACTGCGAGCCCCACCTCCCCATGCTGCGTATGTCAGCCCCGGAGTACCCATAAGCAGCCGCAGTAGAGGCCGCCCCGATTCTAAATGAATGGGGGCCGTAACGGGCCCCAGGGAGGCCCACGCTAGCCAGTGCCTTCCCAGTCACCTTCCAAAACTGAAATTTAGTGAGGGGAGACCCATCTTGGTGACAGAAAAACGGGCCATGGTGCGTGCCACGCAGTGCAAGGAACTCCTGTAGGGCACCAACCGGACAGATGTCTGCCAAGGAACATCGTAGCAGTCTTACTCCACTGCCTACGCCGTGCTGATCTGTTTTAGAGGAGCGTATCCTCAACTGAGCCCAATCATTGCAAACATAGACATCTTCGAGTTCCAGTGCCCTACGACTTGCATCCGCCTTAGACAGCATCACAAGCTCGCTGATGCGGAGCGCTCCAAAAAAGGCCACCGTTGTAGCCGCATGAAACAGGGCTGCCTCATACCTATCGAAACATAGGTCATGCCAGCCCCGTGCCAGTTGGGTAATGACCCCAGGGGAAATTGGGTGACGGTCGTCCAGGCTACGCCCACGTTCCCGCACCCATCCCTCCAAAACGTGTCTCACACGGAAATCAGCGGTACAGTCCGCATGACCTCCCACCTTGGCCATGAAAGCCAGCGCTGACAGCCTAGATGCTATGGTGCGGGGTGCAAGGCCCTGGGCATGCAGGTAAACCATGAAACGAAGGACGTGGGCCACTGGGATCGGCCAGGTATCTGGCAATCGAAATTGGGCACAAAATGCCTGAAAGGAAATGAATGCATGGTGATACGCCTTACGCGTGCGTGGCGCCAGCGACATGCCGATCGCCCGGTTCACCTCTCCTTGCCAAAGGTCCATATCTCCTCCGGGAGTGGCGAGGGAAATTCCTCCGCATCCGGGGCCAAGGCGCGGAACCGGGAGATCTGCAGGCGGGACAAAGCGTCAGCAATATCATTATTGACCCCCGGGACATGCCTGGCCCTGAACAGTACATTGAGGCGCAGGCTGCGCAATACAAACTGGCGCACTAGGTCCATGACCCTAGGAGATTTAGAAGTCTGTGAGTTGACAATGTGGACAACGGCCGCATTGTCACACCAGAAATGGACCACAGAGTTAGCCCACTCCTCACCCCATAGCATCAAAGCTCCCAGTATGGGAAAAAATTCCAAATATGTGAGATCCCTCAGGCGACCCGTGCCTGACCAGGCTGGTGGCCATCCACCATAGGCCCACTTCCCATTGAAGTACATTCCATAACCCAGGGATCCCGAGGCATCAGACTGTATCTGAAAGTGAGGTGAAGCCAGGAGGTCAGACCTCCAAAATGAGACCCCATTGAACTCCCTCAGGAACTGGAGCCATATGTGCATGTCTGCCCTGATGCCCCGTGTCAATCTTGCCCTGTGATGGGGCCTGGATAAGCCTGTCATGGCGTCACACAAGCGCCGAGCAAATGCCCTGCCAGGTGCGACCACCCTGCAAGCGAAATTAAGGTGACCATGCAGCACCTGCAGTTCCCTAAGGGATGCCTTGCGCTTAGCCAGCAAGTCCGATATGAGGGCCACTATCCTTGACACCTTGTCCCCCGGCAACCTGGACGCCTGCGCTACCGTATCAATCTCCACCCCCAGGAATACTAGCTTAGTCGATGGGCCTCCGGTCTTTTCGGGCGCTAAAGGGACACCGAGTTCCTCCATTAGCGTCTGAAATGTGTTGAGGAGACGTGTGCACGTGTCCCAGCCCCGTTCACCCCCGAATAAAAAGTCATCCAGGTAATGGGCTACAGACCGAGACCCTGACCTACGGACAAATGCCCACTGCAGGAATGTACTGAAACGCTCGAAAGCCGAGCAGGAGATGGAACAGCCGAAAGGCATGGCTTTATCAAAATAATATTCCCCCCGAAATTTGAAACCCAGCAACTCAAAGTCACCCGGGTGCACCGGTAGGAGACGAAAAGCCGATTTAATGTCACACTTAGCCAACAATGCACCCGGGCCACATGAGCGCACCATGCGCAATGCCTGGTCGAAGGATGTATACCTGACCGAGCAAAGGTCATCAGGGATAGCATCATTGACCGAGCTACCGGCTGGGTAGGACAAGTGATGAATCAGGCGGAACTCGCCCGGGGACTTCTTGGGCACTAGTCCTAGTGGGGATACTTTAAGGTTGGGGAACGGAGGCGCGGGAAAAGGGCCAGCTACCCTGCCCGCATCGACCTCCTTATTAATGCTGGCAGCAGCCACCTCCTCCCTTCCTCTAAGTGACAAAAGGTTGGGTGCGTCTTGCGGTGACCTATCCCCTGTGAAAGGAATACGAAACCCCAGTTGAAAGCCATGAAGGAGGTAAACTGCGTCTGCCCTCCTTGGGTACAATGCGAGCCAACGCTCCAGCATGTCCACATTAATTGGGGAGGGGGCCTTTTGGTGGACCTGCGCCCTCAGCGGCAGTCCTACCTGCCCCTTGTCCACCCCTACCCCTGCCCCTGAATCCTCCCGGCCTGGGACAGGCGGAGGCAGCATGGGGGCCAGAACAAGAGGGACACTCATGCTTGTACTTGCAATTCTTTCTGTTGCAAGAACCATTGGACGAGAAGGTCCAGCACAGCAGGCGGGCTGGAACCCCCTGCCCCGCCACTTGGCGGGGTACCTGCACCGGGGCTGCTCGTTGGACCGCATGTCCACAATGGTATCTCTCCCCAGGCGCCGGGCGCGTGGGGGTCATATACAGAAGCCACAGCTTCTGGCAGGGCTCATCCCACCTCATCTCTGGGTGCAGTGGAATCCTCATGCGGAATTCCTCGTCGTATGCGAGCCACGACGGACCCGGGAAGTCAACCATAGCCTTGTAAATGTTGTCCAAATACTGGACCATAGGGATGGCCAGATCCGGCCTAGCCCTGAGGTAAACAGCCATGTAAATTAGGTACGCTGGCAACCAATTTGCCCACGTACGTGGCGGCTTATGACGACGAGCCTGCTCCTTGTCCTTCTCGTCCTGCCCTTCCCTCTCTTCCTTGGTGGGCTCCCTGTTAAGAAGGGAGAAGATGTCTACATACTCGCCCCTCCAGATCTTTTCCTTGGTGGACTGGGCCAGATGGTCCCCCAGGGGCAAGGAATATTCTGCTGTCGGCAATGCCATCACCGGCACAGAAGGAACTGCGGGCAAAGGAAAGGGGGCCTGTACTAACCCGGGCACCCCCAAGACATTCCCTACCACATAGGGAGCGCCACCCCAACTAGGACCCTGGGTCAGGGATGAAGTCGCCGGGTGGGCCGGGGCGGTTGTACCGCCGGCCCACCCGTGCGAGGCCATTGCCACTGAAAAGCCCCCCCCCAGGGAAGTCAGTTGTGTGGGTGCACTAGCTTGAACTGCATACTCACCAGATGCACCCCCACGGGCCGCCCCCACCGGGGGTTCCGGCCCGCTGTGGGCGTCGGAGCTCACGACCGAAGCTGAGCTCGTCGACGGGGCCCGATCAGCACAAGTCTGCTGCGCCTGCTGAGTGGGGAGCTGCGAGGCAGTGGCCGCCACCGGCCCACGCGCCTCAGGCAGCTCAACCCGACCCGTCGCCTGCCGCTGCCCGGCAGCCAAAGGGTCAACCTGGAACCCAAAAGACACCCCCGCTTGATTAGCCCTTGCTAGGGATGCCTCGAGGGCCGCTACGCGGGCCAGAAGGGCCTCCACGTCAACATGGCCCCCAGCCCTTACAAGGGGCAAAGGGCCAGCCGGCCCGCCAGTCACGGGCACCTGTCTAGGTCCCTGGGCCCCAGGGGCCGGATACGGCCAAAAGCCCATGCTCGGCCCCTGAGGGGCCGTGGGCACGCCCTGCCAAGGCGGGGAACCCAACCACCCCCCCTGGCTCGCTCCCCCCGTGGGGAACTGTACACCCCGGATAGAAGGCCCAGCTGCACAGACCATGCCAAGGGCAGTGGTCACCGCTTGTGGGCCAAGGCCCCGTCCGGGGCAGCCTGCGCGGACCGCGCATCAGGCCAAGGGGCCACCGACCCCATCCCACCGGTCCCGGTGGGCTCCTCCAAAGGTGGCTGTTGGGCGGGCGCAGTCGCGATCCTCCAACCCGGCTGATGCCTCCGCGCCGATCGAGCCACGTTAGCAGCTGCCTTCTTCTTAGAGGGCATAGCTGGTCTCGCTGGGAAGCCCCAGAAAGGAAAAAACTGCGCCGAAAAAGGCTTCCCCTGAAAGGACACGAGCGACGGAGGTAAGAGGGAAAAACTTCTCCGCTCCGTCGCTTCGGCAAAATGGCAGCTCGTCTGCCTCGTGGCCAGCCCTTTTATTAGGGTGCTGGCCACGCCCCTAACTACCCGGATGCCTTCGTCCAGTGGGGGGGCCCCCGCAAAGAGAGCAGCGGCCATTTTGGTGCCACGTTTGCATTCTCTCCCTTCTACTCCAGGCACATAAAGTTAAAGACAAGGTATTTTGGCATATCAGGAGGAAAATCACAAGCCCTCTCTTCTAAAATACAATAATTATAAATAAATGATACCCAACATAAACTCAAAAGCTAATTTATTGATTTATTAATTTATTGATATTAACCATTTTAGCAATTAAAATATTTTAATATAATTGGTAAGATAGCAATGAAGTATTATTTTTAAATTTAAACTGAGATTTCTGTCACAATGTCTAGAAATAACCTTCCTGATGCTTTCAAGATGTAATGGATTAGAATAACATGACATATTAACCATCTATGAAACCATCAACATTATTGATGTTAAAATAATGTTTAAAATAATAATGAATTTTTAAAAAAGAAATAACAGCAAGATCTGGTTTGAATATCTTCTAGTGAAGCTGACTACCTGCTTATGCCATCCTTAACAAAAGACCTTAAAGGACATTGCCAAGTACAAAGGTTTTGGCTTGCAAAGAGAACTCCATGTTCCTTTCTCTGATTTGTTTAGACCCGTGATGGTGAAACTTGGCACTCCAGATGTTCTTGGACTTCAATTCACAGAAGCCCAAGCCCCCTGTGAATCCACACGAATGGGTTTACTGCAATTCATCCAGCCCGCGCTGCCCTCGTCGCTCCCGGAAGCGGAAGTAAAACACTTGGGCAACAGAATTTAGAAAAGGACCGTGACTAAACTGGCAAGGTCCAGTTATGATGTTTACATAATCTGAATATTCCTCCTTGTGTGACTTATTGGATGTATTGTAACAAAAGAAATAGATTACTCAATGTTTCAATGACATCATGTGATCCCTACTTGATAAGCAAACAAAACAGCTGTGTCAGAAACCAGTATAGCAAAGAGCATTATGCAATAAAGCCTCTCTTACTGAAGAGCATAAGACAGTTGTTTACAGCACTTTAGTCAATCACCTTTTCAAATTCCCCTCTCATATGACCTGTGGACATTCTGGGCTGTTGACACTGTGGCTGGAATGGTTCCAGCAGTCTTATGTAAAAGGCTTGGCAAGGGGTAATGCCAAGACTGTATTACATAGAAGGGGAATGGGCAACTCTAGCAAATATTAAACTATGATGCTTCCCCACACATTCAATAGTCACACATGCCTAGAATCTATAATTGGGCTCACCCTACTTCTCTTGAGTGCTGAGGTGTTCCAGATTGTCTTTACTTTGGAAGAAACTCACTGGAGCCTAATGGAGTTTATTTCTGTTAATTTGCAAATATACAGGGTCAAGACGGATGGAGGCACAGATTAAAGGCATCGGCAGCCAAGGTTTGTCGTTTCCACTTCCAGAGTCTGCTGAAAATGTAGATTTGGACTACAACTCCCATTATGGCCATGTTAGCTATAGACTAGTGTGGACTGTACTCCAAAACAGCAATTGTTCTAATATCTGCCAGATCAGATGTTCAGAAACAGACATGTTTCCATTCCCTACTGATATTACCTTATAATAATTATGTGCTGTCAGGTTCTTTCCAGTTTAGGCCAATCGTTCTCAAGGTTTTTGAGGTATAAAATACTCAGAAGTAGTTTACAAGGCCTTCCTTTGTATAGTGCTCTGGGACCACACCACGTGCCCAAGGCTACACAAATGGCAGAGCAGTTGCATGTCATCAATTACTCATACTCTCTGTGATTTTGGCTGGCTCCTCTCCCAGGAGGCACCCTGGGGATTCAAACTCATCTTCCATGTCATTGCAGGTGCTTCAATCGACTGAGCTATACCAGCTCCAAACCAAGCATTTAGCTTCCTGTATCTCTCTTGTTCTTGATTTCTGGCTCTGGCTCAATCTCCAGTTTCCATTGATCGTTTAACACCGAGGCTACCTTCCCAGTCTCCTGAAATTATTAAGACGTTCACTGACACAGGACTATTCAGTCACTGGAGTGTGCCTGGAGATTAGACTTCAGGATTTAGCTGTCTTTCCCCCATTGCACAGGAACTGTAGAGCAGGAACTGGAATCAAAACTGCTGTATTCCTGCTTGCCCATGCCTCTTCAGGTCTCACATCTCAGGACCTTCTTTTAGTTCTCTTACCATTCTCATACAAGCCCTATTTTTGTGTAAGACATTCACAATTTAATGCAGGAGCAGAGCCATACTACTACCCTATCCTTGATGCCACATCCACAGGTTAGCCTCCCTTCTATGTGTTGAGCATGTTTGCCTAGGGAAAAAAAGGCCAACACATGAGCAGCAATAATAGACTGTAGGCAATCAGGATAATCAGCTGTACATTTTTGATTAGCTAAAGACAGGGGTGGAATCTTTAATTTCCAAAATTGCTGCCACTGGGATGATGATTTTTGCTGCTATTGGCAAGTTTCAGACATTAAAGACTTCCTTTGTCCTATGGCTTCCCCAGAATGAAAAGGAT
This sequence comes from Bradypodion ventrale, assembly GCA_035047345.1. Lineage (NCBI taxonomy): Eukaryota > Metazoa > Chordata > Lepidosauria > Squamata > Chamaeleonidae > Bradypodion > Bradypodion ventrale. The sequence goes on from JAWDJE010000001.1 coordinate 145,627,282, forward strand.
CCTAAAACAGTCTCAAAACCTTCAAAAAGAAAAAGAGGAAACTGCAGTATCTCTCAGCAGCCTTACATGGCATAAGTTCCTCTATTGTAGTGGTCCCTAACCTTTTTTGCACCTGTTATGTACATACCTGTCAACCGCGGCTCTGGCCAATCTGGGACCTGTGCAGAACGGTTCTGCGCAGGTCCCTTCTACGCATGCGTAGCCTTCTACAAATGCGTAGAAGGGCTCTACGCATGCATAGAAGGGCTCTACGCAAGTGTAGAAGGGTTCTACGCAAGTGTAGAAGGGGGCTACGCAAGCGTAAAACCCTTCTACACATGCATAGAAAGTGACCTGCGCAGAAGGGCTGCGCAGTACCTCCTTTCCCCCGCTGCCAAATTCCGGGTTTCGCCAGCGCGGGGCGGGAAATGGCGCAAATTGGCACCGAAAACCGGGAAATCCCAACCAATCCAGGAAGGTTGACAGGTATGTATGTATGTTAACTGTGCTTGTAACTGTCAAGGTGATTCAAACCGCCATGTTCCCGCACTATCCTAGCTGTCAAACAGCGTCCCTGTTTGACAGCTACGAAGTCTCTCCAGACAGCGTAGTCTTGCGAGATTTCGATGTAGCGTGAAAAATAGAATCTGACAGGAGTGGAATGTATCTTTTCTCATGTATCTATTCTTATGCAAATAAGTGGATCGAAAAGTGCGCACACTCTGTTAGCCAATGGGCTTGTGTTATTGTTGTTACTGTTACTGTTTATAGTGTATATAAGTCTGAGTTTTGCCCAATCCAAACTGTGTTCAAACCCCACTAATAAAGAGCTGAATTTCACTACTTCATTCATCTCGTCTTCATTCCTTGAACACTAAACTGGCGACGAGGATGGGATAGCATCCTCACACAGTAGCAACTTCGGCCCATTCGAGCCACTTCATCTAGAGAAATGGGCAACATACGAACACCGGTTCTGCCACGCAATGCCCTCACAGAAGATCACCAAGGAAGACCAGAAGCGCTCCTGCTTCCTCGCACAGTGTGGATCTGAGTCGCTTGAGCAAGCAACCCACCTCATTCTTCCACGGGATGTGGATGTGGTGCCGCTCGCAGAGATCATGTCCACACTGAGGAGTCACCTGCAGCCAGAGGTCTCGATCTTCCCAGCCAGGGTGGCCTTCCACAGAAGGGAGCAGCGACCTGGTGAATCCATTGGAGACTATGCCGCCGCTCTGCGCATTGCTGCCGCCCCGTGCAAGTGGGACAACATTGAAGAAGCACTCCAGGACCATCTTCTGGCTGGCATGAGGGACGAAGATGCTCAATGTCACCTCATGATCAGAAAGACGCTAACCTTCAAAGCCGTCCAAGAAGATACAGTAGCGTCTGAGGCCGCACGGTCTGAGATAAAGCTTTTCCGGCATAGCCACTCCACCACCTGTGCCACCAACTCAGCTGTGCAACCTCAGCAAAGTTCATCTTCATCCCCCTCAGCATTGCCTGGTTCCACCTCTTCATTGGAGTCCAGCGAGGGAGAAGTCCGAGCAGTCCGATGAAAGCACCGAGAGCACCGTGACAATCGGGAGAAGAAATTCCCTCACAAGTGTGACGGCTGCGGAGCCCAGCATGACTGCAAGAAGTGCCCATTCTGCACCGCAGAATGCCACAACTGCGGGAAAAGGGGGCACATTGCTAAGGTATGCTGGAGACCTTCAGTGCCTGAGCTCAAGAAGAGTCATCACCACAACGCATCCATCGCCAAAGTGTCACTCGAGCCTGAGCCGTGCCAAGTGGGCATTGTCAGTGAGCATTTCTATGCAGACCTGAGCCTTCAGGACGTCCCCTTCAAGATGGAGGTGGATTCAGATACAACCTTTTCCATAATTCCACAGCGGGAGTTTTTAATGATTCCCCCTGCCTCTCGGCCCAAACTTAAATCCCTTAAGACTTCCCTCCGGGATGTGCAAGGTTGCCAGATTCCGGTCCTGGGGGTGGGTAATTTCTTGGTTAGCTTCAAAAACATTCGCACCTCCTTGCCATTGGCTGTAGTTAAGCAGGGCACTAACAGTCTTATTGGGACACAATGGTTTAAGCCCCTGGGAATCCGGCTTTCTGGCATTCACGCAACAGACTATGACCCAATCCAGGACGTTTGTGCTGCACATCCTGAGGTGTTCAAAAAGGGTTCAGGCTTTTACAAGGGCCCCCTGTTGACTTTAAACTTGACCCTACCATCCGGCCCATCCGGATGAAGCCATGCCGGGTACCCTTTGCCCTAAAGGAGAAGATAGAAGCCAAGCTTGTCAAACTGATGGGGCAGGGCATCCTAGTGCCGGTGGACTCTGCAGAGTGGGAGACACCAATTGTGACTGCTTTGAAAAGTAACGGGGAGGTCAGGATATGTGCAGACTATAAATGTACAATCGATAAAGCTATTCGCCCGAACGCATATGCTGTGTGGTAAGCCACCTTCTTGCCTCCTTGCATGGAGGAAATTGCTTCGCAAAACGACCTTGCCCAGGCTTATCAACAATTAACTGTGTCTCCTGCTGCTGCCATAGCCCAGACCACAGTAATGCATAAGGGGGCAATTAAGGTAACCAGACTAAAATTCGGGGTGAATGCGGCCCCCGGAATATTTCAATCTCTTGTAGAACATATTTTAAAAGGTTTGCCTGGTGTCCTGCCATATTTTGACGATGTCCTGATCATCGCTAAGGATACCGTCAAACTAGCGGCCAGGCTCGATCGAGTCCTGTCACGTTTCGAGCTGGCTGGTCTACGTCTCAGAAGAGACAAATGTGTGTTTTTGGCACAGGAAGTGGAGTTCCTGGGGTACCGAATTACACCCCAAGGTATCATGCCCTCTAATTCCAAGGTGACGGCTGTGCGGAATGCACCCAGGCCAAAATATAAAGCTGAATTGCAATCATTTCTAGGATTGTTAAACTTCTATCATGCTTTTCTCCATCGCAAAGCCTCTGTTGCCGAACCATTACATTGGCTTCTTAAGAAAGATACTGTTTGGCACTGGGGCCATTGCCAGGAGAAAGCATTCCTAGAACTTAAAAGGCTGCTATCTTTGGATGCTGTATTAACTCATTTTGATCCTAACAAGGAAGTTGTACTTGTGTGCGATGCGTCCCCTGTGGGGATGGGAGCTGTGTTATGCCATGTACTAAATGACGCTAGGGAAGCCCCCATAACATTCTATTCCCGTTCGCTCTCAAAGCCTGAGAAAAACTATGCTCAGACAGACAGGGAAGCGTTGGCAGTTGTGGCAGGCACTAAGAAATTCCACGATTATCTTTACGGAAGGCCTTTTACCATCGTAACTGACCACAAGCCCCTCCTTGGAATTTTTGTGAATGGGAAGCCCACACCTCAAATTCTGTCCCCAAGGATGTTGCGTTGGGCAATTTTCCTAAATGCATATGATTTTACTTTGGTGCACAGGCCCGGCAAGGACATCAGCCATGCTGATGCCCTGTCACGTTCTCCACTGCCAGAGGTCGGGGAAGCCAATTGCGAGATCGAAAGCGACCACCAGGTCCTTATGATTGAGGCATTCGACTCGCCCCCAGTTATCCCCTCAGATATAGCCAAAACTAAGGCCAAGAATGTAACATTGACTAAAGTAATGTCTTGGGTACAAAAAGACTGGCCCGTCTCTCCTCTAGCCGAGGAATTCAGAACATTCCACCGCAAGTGTTTGGAATTGTCAGTGGAATGAGGTTGCCTCCTATTGGGCCAGTGGGTGGTCATTCCTGTCACTCTCAGGAAAAAGGTTTTACATTTACTTCAGACAAGTCATCTGGGAATTGTACGTTTCAAAGCCCTTGCCCGTAGCTACTTTTGGTGGCCTCAACTGGACCAAGACACAGAACAGATGGTCAGCGCTTGTGCCAGCTGTCAATCCTCTCACCCAGAGCAATCCCACCTTCCCTCTTGGGAATTGGATTCTGCTCGGGGCCTGTGGTCCAGGCTACACATAGATTTTGCAGGTCCATTTAGGGGTGCACTATTTTTGTTAGTTGTAGATTCATTCTCTAAATGGCTGGAAGTGATTAGAGTGCCTAATACCACTTCAGCCACAACGATAATGCACATGAGAAGGCTGTTCGCAGCATTTGGACTTCCAGATGTGCTGGTGTCTGACAATGCATCTATGTTCACATTTGCAGAATTCCAATCCTTCATGGAAAGGAATGCAATTCGCCACATCACTGCCGCCCCATTCCACCCAGCCACCAATGGCCAGGTGAAACGGCAGGTGCACACAACTAAAGACCTGCTTCGGCGTATGGGTGAAGGGGATTTAGAGCTCCAGTTATGCCAGTTTCTTTTCACATATAGGCTCACCCCCCTTGCCTTAGGGCTGTCCCCTGCTGAATTGCTCCAGCGAAGGAAACTATCATCCTTGCTGGACAGATTGGATCCCTCTAGGGTGGAGGACAAAGGCACAAATATAGTGATCCAACACCAGAAGGTGGTCCTACGTGGGTGCCTGGGTTTGTGATCAATCAAACTGGTCCTGTTTCTTACAGAATCGAAACAGTCACTGGTCTGAACTGGAGGAGGCACGCGGATCAATTGAGACCCAGAATACTGGACCCACAGGACGAATACAGACACTCAATGTTAGGGTTGGCCCCCACCCATTTAAACCCAGGGGACAGAGGTAACAGTCAGCAGTAAGCTAACTTTGACCCAGAGGTGTGTTTTAGGGACTGACTTCAAGGGGAAATTGTGGAATGCTCCCCTACTCTGGCCAGGTGTACCCCCACACTGTCCCAGCCTAGTCCTCTGGACTCCTTTATTGATGATGACCAATTTTGTTTAGAGTCGCCCTCCGCTCTTTGTACACACAGGAGGGACCCTGACTTGTCTTATTCATCCACAGAATTAGATTTTGGTTTTGAGCGATCCCCTGCTCCTCCATCTGACAAACAGGATTTTAATTTGAGTTTACAATCCTCTCCCTCTAGTCAATCCCTCACTCCAGTCAGATCGCCCATCCTATGACCCCCTGAGCTGGCTCCGCCAAGCGTCCGACCCAGAAGGGAAACTAGACTGCCAGCCTGGTTAAAGGATTTTGTTTTTAACTAGGGGGGAGGAATGTTATGTATGTTAACTGTGCTTGTAACTGTCAAGGCAATTCAAACCCCCATGTTCCCGCACTATCCTAGCTGTCAAACAGCGTTCCTGTTTGACAGCTATGAAATCTCACCAGACAGCATAGTCTTGTGAGATTTCGATGTGGCGCAAAAAATAGAATCTGACCGGAGCGGAATGTATCTTTTCTCGTGTATCTTTTATTATGCAAATAAGTGGATTGAAAAGTGTGCACACTCTGTTAGCCAATGGGCTTGTGCTATTGTTGTTACTGTTACTGTTTATAATGTATATAAGTCCGAGTTTTGCCCCATCCAAACTGTGGTCAAACCCCACTAATAAAGAGCTGAATTTCACTACTTCATTCGTCTCATCTTCATTCCTTGAACACTAAAGCACCACAGACCAGTTTTAAGCTGAACAATTTTTCCATGAACCAGTAAGTGGGGTGTAGAATTTTAAATCTAGGTTGGAAGGAGCTGGGACAGAGATGGGCACTCATTCTGTCATGCAGAACTCAGGTATCGAATTGCTGACCTGTCGCCTTCCACTCAGTATCTTAACCACTACAGATATTGCATTTCTTTGTTTTGGGGTTTTGCAACTTCCCAAGCCAGCCACAGCTTGAATATTGGCAGTATGATACCTCCCTGCGCACAGGCGGGGGGAAGAGCCCCATTGTAGTTAAGCAAGGTGGAGGAGGGTCCCGGCCACCTGTCTATCTGTTATGTCTGAAGCCCATTCTTTCACTCCATTCACCAGGTAGATGCAGCAAAGCATGTTGAGGGCAGAAGACAGCCATTGGGGATCCCAGTGCCACCCAACTCCATGGCCCGGTTCGGGACAGCCTGTGCCCCAGTGGTTGGGGACCCCTGTTCTATTGGATTTCAGCTACAGAGCTCTCAGAAAAAAAACAAGTTGCTGTTTAGTTTATGGGCTGTTTTTCTCTTCATAAATAGAGACTATAGCTTGAAAACAAGAATTAACATTCTGGATGTAGTAAATACAGTTTTCTCCCACAGATGCATAATCTTTTAAAAAGTTTATAATTAGCCATCTCCTTTAGATAATTTCATAGCTTAAATTAGACATTTGGAGTGGCTGCCAACAACTGGAAGCACATGTTTCACATTGCTTTGAGGTAAACTTGTTGACTTTCTTCTATGCTTAGTTATGTAAGTCTGTGGAACATGGGGTGGTATCCTGCAGATTTTCTTTCATGAAGGGGAAGTACCCTATAATTCACTTTATAAATGTATACATCCTGTTACACTATCAGTCCATCTATGTAAGTGAGAGAAAGAAAAAACAAAGAACTTTGGAGTGTAATTTATAGCTCTGTAAAGGAGTTCAACTTGCATTCAGCTCAAATCCTTGGCAAGGGTCCCAACTTGTTGTGGGCTAGTTATATCACACTTCCCCGAAGAAAGTTGCTATTGAGATTTGAATGTTCAGTTGTTTTCCAAGAATCTACACCAACACACTGTTTCTAGTGGCTGTACAACTGCCTCATTTATTGTGTCATATACTACTTGTTGTCTCCTTTCTGAAACAGACTGTGTTGTTCCCTGAGACTAATCCTGCTGAACTTTAGTAAATAAATGTGAATTTGTTTACCCAGGCTTGACATCAGGATATAGTAGTCTTGGGCAACTGCAAATGTCTGTTAGCCCCACTTTAAATAACCCCATCCCCAATAAGCAGTGTACCTTTCAGAAATGAACTGAAAAGCACAAGCAGAACCAAACAGGTGTGAAAAGACATAGCAGATAGGCAGGGGGTTTGGCCCCTCATCCTTGTTTTGAGCTACAGTGGATCTCCCACTCACCCACCACCTGTGTGCAGTGATGTATCACACTGCCCATATTCAAGCTGTGGCTGGCATACAGGAGAAATTACAAATCCCACCACCCCCACTTACTGGTCTGTGGAAAATTTGTTTAGCATGAAACCAGTCATTGGTGCAAATAAGGTTAGGGACCCCTGCCCTAGCGCATCAGGACTTTCAGCCCTTGTTGGGTGGTGTCACTCAGTTCCATCACTGATTACACAGGTAGTGGAGAGGCAAAAGGAGAGGTAAGGGAATGAATAATGAGCAGTAAGGAATAGTAACCAATAGTAAGGAAGCCTCTGTGAACACCCTCACAGCAGGGGACGGCCAGAAGAACCTGGGGAACACCATGTTGGACAGATCTTGCAATTTCAATCAGTTTCAGTCAAAATATTAAATGAAAAAGGAACAAAAATTAAATGGGGCATGTGAAGTTGTGGGGATTTTGGCAGCCCCCGCTAACTACTCCATCTGTTAAACAAAAATATCCTCTGTCTGTTATTAGAAACATGGCAAATCTTTCCCCCTTGCCTCTAGAAACCACAGGATTACTCCCTAAGGCTGTAGTCCAGTGGTTCCCAACTTTTCTTGGCCATGCCCCACCTAAGCATCTCTAACATCCTGATTCCCTCCCCCACCCCCACCCCGTGACTTATAATTCTTATTATTCAAAAAGTGAACTATTCACTGGAGGAAGCCTAAAAGACCATTAATTTAGTCTAAACTCATTCTTGAATTGCCCCCCTGTTGAGTCCGACGCAAGAAGTATTCTAACCAGCAGGATTGGGTTAAACTCACTGATTCTTTATTCAGCTCATAACTCAGACTGGGGACTATGTACAGGGGTGGCCTCTATATATACACAGTGATTTGACTGCCACAAAATAAGATACATTTAGGGGGACTTCCGGAGGACAAGCAAAGTTCAACATTTCCCGCTTTGACATCTATTTGAATTTTGTGCCTTTAGAAATGGTGCACGTCTTCTCTTCTTGCTGCCCTTCAGGAAAGGAGTAAAGACCAGGCTGGCAGGGCAGGTGTGGGGCCCGAATGGGACTATGGTGCCCGCCTGCTGGCTTGTATAAGAACTCTCTCTTCTTCCTTTTTATAGTGGATGGGATGGGTGGGTGGGATATAGGGGTTTTTAAAGGGGGTGGGTTGGGGTTTTTTATAATGTTTTTATGTATTTTTGCATTGTTGTGATGCCGCCCTGAGTCGGGTTTGCCTGAGCGGGCGGCATATACAAATTTGACTAATAAATAAAATAAATAAATAAATAATAACATCTGAATAGAGCAATTAATATATCTTATAAAAGTGATTTGGAAGATAAATACGTCTGCTCTCCCTCTCTTCAGAAATATCTTCTTCATGGATGTTGTAAAGTGGCCACATAGCTTCTTGAAGGGAGAGTGACTCACCATTTGAAGGGCTGTCCAGTTGAAGTTTGATTGAACAAGAAAGAGTCCAAAGGGAGTTTGATGTTCGGGAATTAAAGAGAAGCAGCCAGCATGAAAGGGCCAAACACAGCTTTATTGTAAGCAAACCAAACATGAACAGCAATGGTGCAACAGCTCCTTATATACACTGTACAATGGATACATTTGGGCGGGAAACAACATGATTGGTTAGGAGAGGAGTGGGGTGATTGTGGGGATACCGGACCTGAGTGAAGACTTCGTGTGTCTTGTTAGAAAGGGCGGGAACGCAAGTCCCACGATAGTTCAGTACCAAGAATGAGACAAAATGGAGGATCACCCCAATCCCATAATAACAATTACACAATGTTACAGCAATAATTAAAGTTACATACACAACAGCCTTGCTGGAACAGGCCACAGCCCATCCAGTCCAGCATTCTGTCTCACACAGTGGCTCACCATTTGCTTCAGGGTATTATTCCCAAGCAGATGCTTTCACCTGCTTAGGAGTCCCTGGAAATGGCATTGAGAGAAATCCTGCCTATCTCTCCAACCCGGAGGTTGCCCTTAGGTATCCATAATTATACCCATTGATACCCTTGTCCTCCATGAACTTGTCTAATCCTTTCTTAAAGCTGTCAAGACTGACAGCTGTTATCACTTCTTCTGGCAGGGAGTTCCATAGACTAGTGATCCTCTGGGTGAAAAAGTACTTTCTCTTATTTGTTTGAGAACTAGTACCCAAAAGTTTCATGGAGTGCCCCCTAGTTCTAATGTTGTGCGATAGGGAAAACTGTTTTTCCTTATCTACTTTGTCCACACCGTGCATGATTTTATAAACTTCAATCAGATCACCTCGTAGACGCCGTCGTTCAAAAGTGAAGAGGCCCAACCGTTGCAGCCTCAGATGGTAAGGAAGATATTCCAGTCCCCTAATCATTCTGGTTGCCCTCCTCTGCACTTTTTCCAGCTCCATAATACAACAATCATCCCGTATAGCAATGAAATTGCATAACAATTAGGTTGGGGGGGGGGGGGTTGGGGGGGGGAATGGTGTCCCGCATAACAATTTTCCCTATGGAAAAAAAGCATACAACAAATTTTCAATGGGAAAGATCACTTAGCAAAAAAAAAAAATCATTGTATGATGCATCCCACATGGGAAATTGCTATACAATGCATGTATCATACAGTATAGCAATTGTTTCGTACAACAACGAGCCCCATGGAATGGATTAAAATCGTTGTATGAGGTACCACTGTACTGTAATATCCCGAGTTTGCTGTACTGTAAAATCACCCGAGTTAACTGACCAACTTTTCTTACTACAATGTCTCTGTCTCTGTATGTTTGCCTGGCATTATCATTACTTTCTTACAGGAAATGGGTACCATCCATCTTGTTTTAATGGCAATTACTGGAATTGGAATTACTTTACATGACTTTTTATTTGTTGTATCTGCTGCTTCATCTTTGGTTGTTTTATTGGCTTTTAAATGTTGACACCATTGTTTTATTATATTTTATCTTATCAGTGTGTAAGCTGTTTTAAGGCCTTTTTACAACCTGGAGACTTAGAAATGCCTGAACAAACCTGGTTGAAGATTTTGTGAGAGGTACAGAGAAAGGAAAGGAAATTGAGTGTGGTATATTCTTGAAGATTTCTTGTGCATTTCATATATCATAGCACCAACTGTTGTTAAACTAGAACAGGGGTGTCCAAACTATGGCCCATGGGCCAGATCCAGCCTACGGCACCTAATAATCTGACCTGCGCCACCTTCGCTGCTCCTGGAAGTGGAAGTTAAACATGCCCTTGCCTTGAGTGGTGTTCCCCACCAGGTGGGTGGGATATAAATAAACAAATAAACAAACAAACAAATAAAAAATAAACGTGCAAAATGCTGCCATAAAGCACCCGTGGCTGCATTTACAGCAGCATTTTATGAATGCATGGGCACATTTTACTTCTGCTTCTGGTGGGAGAAACCACATGACTAGCCCACTCAACTACATGACCAGACTGAGGCCCGAAATGTTTGGGCACCCCTGAACTAGAAGGTTAAAAAAGAACACTTCCATTCCTGCCACCAGGACCTTCAACAACTTTCCCCCCTCTGTCTGTCTGTCTTCAAATACAGGAAGAAATGGATCAGGGCTTAGTGTACTGAAGCAGCTTTGGCAAAATGGCACCACCCGTTTGTTTGTTTTTGTCAGTCTTATAAATCACACTAACTAGGTGAGAGCCTTGTTGAGGCTTGGGGGCTTGAGTGGCTTTACTGTATGGGACCAAAGACAACAGAACAGCCGAAGGGTTGGCTTAACACAGGTTTATTGCATGATGATCCGGTGGAGCATGAGGTAATGGTGGTGATACATCTCTATATATACAGTTGCATTATACATTTGAATCTTGTAGCACGGTAGCTCATTGGCCGCTACCGGCGTGGCCTCGCCCAGGCACGCCTCTCTTCAGTAGTTCTTCTTCCTGCTGCTGAATGTGGGGAAGGTTTTCCCGCGGCTGTCCGTGATTGAGCAATGTGAACCATGTGAGACTGAACGCTCGCAGCTGCCCTCTATGGGCTGCTTGCTCGCGTTCCTTTACAGCTGAGATACATTGTAAATGGAGTGGTTACATTCTTATCAGTACAGTGAACATGCATACACAACATCCCTCCCCCCTAGGATGGGACGAAGTCCCGCAACCAATGTGGCTTGCCGCACGTGCGCTTGGGGCGTGCTTGCGCCTGACCTAATACCGGAGAGCCTGTGATCCCTGACTCCGTGGGTGCTTGTCCTGCAACGGAAAACGGGGACTCATTAGTGGCTCTGTGGGGCGTCCGTGCCTGCCTTGCGCTGGGGGATGGGAATGGAATGAACAGCTGGGAAGTGAACCCCTGCCTGTTGCCTGCGGACCCTGGAGACCCTCCCATTACGAATCTCGGGACCGACGAGGATGCCCTTGTGGTTCTGCTACTTTCTGTTCCCCGCTCGGGGGACCTTGAGACTGTGGTGGACGGACTCGCCGTCGCCTCCTGTCTTGGGGGTGTCGGTCTCCGGGGCATTGGCGCTATGTTGCATTCTAACTCACAGGGGCTACTGGGACTGGAGGTACCAGGGGCTGAACTGAAACCCCTCTTTTCGCTAGGACGGGTGGGGGACCACTCCGCTAACTCCCCCTGGTACTGTAAATCAAGGTCTAAACTTCTTGGGGAATCTGTGTTTTGGGGAAACTTCCGAGGGTTATGTGTGAGATCGGGGCTCTTCCTTTCCGCCGCAAACTCCCGCAAAAGATCTCTGAGGATCGATTCCCTTTCCTCCCCCCTTGGTGGGGACCCATGTCCCCCTTTTTCTCCCCCTTGGGCTAAGCGGGTGGGGGAGTACCCTAACGCTGATTCGTGGCTATTTTCGTTTTCGTCCTGCTCTCCGGGGACCCTGCGCCTGAGTTGATCCGCATGCCGCCTCCACAGGAGGCCTGTATTGGTCTCCACGCGGTATGAAACGGGGCCGGTTTGTTCTATTACAATGCCAGGCACCCAGGCTGGTCCCGCGCTGGCGTAGTTCCTGCAATGCACGGGGGCACCTACGCTGAAGCTCTTTGTGGAATCCATCTCTACATTCCACCCTTTGTCCTCTACCCTTGTGGGGTCTAGTTTGGAGATTACTGTGGCCAGCTTCCTGCGCATTAACAACTCCGCGGGGGAGTACCCTGACGCTAGTGGGGTGACCCTGTACCGTAGCAGGAATTGGCACAGTTGTAAGTCAAGATCTCCGGGGCCCATGCGCCGCAGCGCGTCCTTAGTGGTACGCACGAGGCGCTCTACTTGGCCGTTAGTGGCCGGGTGGAAAGGGGCGGAGGTGATGTGCCGAATGGCGTTGAGATCCATGAATGTCCTGAACTCGGCGGACGTGAAACAGCTAGCGTTATCGCTGACGAGGGTGTCGGGTAAACCGAACGTGGAAAAGACCCTCCGTAACTGTTTAATTGTTGTGGCCGAGGAGGTGCTCGAGACTGGAATGACCTCCAACCACTTGGAGAACGCGTCCACCACAAGGAGGAAAAGTGTTCCCCTGAACGGGCCAGCAAAGTCTACGTGTACCCGGGACCAGGGCCCCCTTGCTGTGTCCCACTCCCTATGTGGCAAGCGAGCCTCTTCTGGCCTGGAGCTTTGGCACGCTTCGCAAGTGCCGACCATGTGCTCGATGTCGGCGTCTAGCTGGGGCCACCAAAAGTAACTGCGGGCTAGTGCCTTAGAGCGGACGATCCCGGGGTGGCTGACGTGCAGCAGTTTAAGCACCCTCAGCCGGAGGGACGTGGGGATCACTACCCGCTATCCCCACAAAAGGCAACCCCTCTCTAGGGACAATTCTAATTTCTTTTTGAAAAATGTGTCGAATTCCGCTGCTGGGGAAGACACGGGCCACCCTTTCTGTACCCAGGAGCAAACTGTAGCTAACGTTTTGTCCTTACCGGTCGCTTTGGCGATGTCGGCCGGTACTACTGGAGGGGAGTCTAGGACCTCTATCATTAAGACCTGGTGGTCCCTCTCTTCCTCGCCCACGTGGCAGCAATCCCGGGGAATGGGGGACCTCGACAGGGCATCCGCATGGCTGATCTCCTTCCCGGGCCGGTACACCAACGCGTGTTGATACGCGTTGAGAAAAATGGCCCACCTGAGCATTCTCGGGGACAGGATTTGGGGTGTGGGCTTATCTGCGGTGAAAATGCCTAGCAAGGGCTTATGGTCAGTCACTATGGTGAAGGGGCGGCCATACACAAAATCATGAAATTTCTTAGTCCCCGCAATTATCGCTAGTGCTTCCCTGTCTGTCTGGGCGTAGTTTCTCTCCGCTTGGGACAAGGACCTAGAGTAGAACGCTATCGGGGCCTCCTTCCTGTTCTCCAGCACGTGGCATAACACCGCCCCCACCCCCACCGGGGATGCATCGCATATCAGGACCACTGGGCGTTTGGGATTGAAGTGGGTCAGTACAGCATCTGATGCCAGGAGTCGCTTCAGGTCATTGAAAGCCTTTTCATGGTCGTCGCCCCACTTCCATGCCTCGTCCTTTTTTAACAATTTGTGTAGCGGTTCCGCCACGGCTGCCTTCCGAGGAAGGAAGGAGTGGTAGAAGTTGAGCAGCCCAAGGAACGACTGCAGCTCGGGCTTGGAGGTGGGGCGAGGGGCCTTTTTGATGGCGGCCACCTTGGATTGGGATGGCCTTATTCCCTCGGGAGTAACACGGAACCCTAGGAACTCAACCTCAGTTGCGAAGAAAACGCATTTGTCTTTCCGCAACCGCAACCCCGCCTTTTCGAATTTTGCCAGGACCTTTCCCAACCTTTCTGCCAATTCGGCCCGGCTCCCCCCTGTAATCAATACGTCATCAAAGTAGGGTAACACCCCCTCTAACCCCTTCAGGAGGCGTTCCACGAGTGACTGGAAGATCCCGGGCGCCGAATTCACGCCGAATTGGAGGCGCGATACCTGGAACGCCCCTTTGTGGGTGACTATGGTCTGCGCAGCAGCTGCGGCGGGGGTCACCGGGAGTTGCTGGTAGGCTTGGGCCAGGTCGAGTTTAGCAAAACACCTCCCCCCGTGTAACCTGGCCAACAAGTGGCTGACTACTGGCACCGGATACGCATTAGGGCGGATCGCCTTATTGATGGTGCACTTGTAATCAGCGCATATGCGGACCTCCCCGTTGGCCTTGAGCGCTGTTACAATTGGAGTCTCCCACTCCACAGAATCAACAGGAACAAGAATCCCCTGGCCCACCAATTTGTCCAACTCCGCCTCTATTTTGTCCTTTAGTGCGAAAGGCACTCTGCGCGGTTTAAGTCTGATTGGACGTACTCCAGGGTCCAGGTCGAAAGTCACTGGGGGGCCCTTGAATTTTCCGAGTCCCTTTTTGAAAACTTCGGGGTGCGCATCGCACACGCTCTGTATTGGGTCAGTCTTGGCGGCGTGTACTCCCACGGCGTGCACCCCCCCAATGAACAACCCCAGGGGCTGGAACCATTGAGTCCCGAGGAGGCTACATTTACCTCCCTTGAGGACGACTAGGGGAAGCGTTGCGGCGCGCTTTTTGAACTGGACCTGGAACTTCCCAACCCCCAACACCGGGATGCGGTTCCCTTGCACGTCCTTCAGCGTGGCCCTCAACGCTTTGAGCTTGGGCCGCACGTGGGGGGCTATTTTTAGGAACTCTCCCTGGGAGATGATAGAGTAAGAAGAACCCGAGTCCACCTCCATCCTAACAGGGGCCCCTTGTATTACTACCTCGACGAAGTATCGGGGGTGCTCCGTGGATACGCTGAAAACCGGAGCGTCGTCCTCGCTGTCGTCGGAGATGCGTCCGACGCCGTCCCGCTTCCTCGTGGTCCGGGTGCCATGGTCCTTGGGCCTCGTGGTGCGGTCCTGCCTCGCCGAGCGGTCTGGGGAACTCCTCTTGGCCTCACGCCGCTTCCGGCAGACCTTGGCGATGTGCCCGCACCGGCCGCAGTTGTGGCACTCGGCCTTGCGGAACGGGCATTTGGCGCGGGCGTGGGCGGCGCCGCAGCCGTCGCAGCGCCGGCCCTCCTTCTGGACCTTCCGGACGTCCTCGTCGTCGCCGCTCTCCGTGGACGAGTTCGAAACTCGCCGGGCCGCGCGCACCGAGCTCTCTGCCTTGGCGGTTTTCGGTCGCCAGTCCTGGAGCTCTTGCATCCCGGCCGTCGTGGCTTCCGCGGCCTGCGCCGTGTCGAGGACCTGTTGCCACGTGGGAGGCGGCTCCTGTTTCATCAGCGCGCGCTGAGTCTCGGTGTCCCTCAGGCCGCAGAGCAGGCAGTCGCGGAGGGTGACTTCTGGGGTCTCCCACTTGCAGGGGCCGGCGGCCAGCCGCAGGGCCGCGGCGAACTCGGCGACCGATTCCCCGGGCGCTTGGACTCGCCTCCAGAACGCGCTCCGAGCGGGGAACATCACTATCGCAGGCCGGAGGTGGGCGCGCAACACAGCCAGAAGCTCTTTGGCTTTGAAGTCGCTCACCCTCCTTGGCGCGATCAGGTCCACCAGGGTCCTCTTTGTCTCGTGTCCGAGCATGCGGACGAAGATGGCCCTCTTCTTGTCCTCATCTGAGACTTCGAGCTCCACCAGCGCTCCGTTGAAGTCTATCTCAAACAGCTCCAAGTCTCCCGGCTTCCTGATCTCGTAGCCGGCGCATGTCTTGGTCCCGTGGGCAGCCATCATCCCACCTTCGTCGCCAGTTTACTGTATGGGACCAAAGACAACAGAACAGCCGAAGGGTTGGCTTAACACAGGTTTATTGCATGATGATCCGGTGGAGCATGAGGTAATGGTGGTGATACATCTCTATATATACAGTTGCATTATACATTTGAATCTTGTAGCACGGTAGCTCATTGGCCGCTACCGGCGTGGCCTCGCCCAGGCACGCCTCTCTTCAGTAGTTCTTCTTCCTGCTGCTGAATGCGGGGAAGGTTTTCCCGCGGCTGTCCGTGATTGAGCAATGTGAACCATGTGAGACTGAACGCTCGCAGCTGCCCTCTATGGGCTGCTTGCTCGCGTTCCTTTACAGCTGAGATACATTGTAAATGGAGTGGTTACATTCTTATCAGTACAGTGAACATGCATACACAACAGTGGCCTAACTAGGCAGTGTTACCCATCTCTTGCCAATGATGTTAGGCTGGAACTAAAACTCACCAAAGCATCCTCCGTCAGATCCCTTGAGCAAGGTGAAAGCAGAGGGCACATGTCATGGTCCACCTAGCCAGCAGGTGACATGATATCTAAATGGCTAAAAAAATGCATCCAAATGGACTTGATTTGAATGTGTGGAATGTTGTCATGGAGACGTCTACCAATGCACAGACTCCTTGCTGAATAACAACTCCAAGGTAAGGTATAAATGAATATCGACAGCAACCACTCATATACTTGGTTTCACATGATAGAAATCTCATTAAACTGTTTAATTTTTGTAGTAGGGCTATGCTTTCCCTTACCCCCTCCTGTTGTATTATTCACTCTTCTCCCTGGCTTTCACCTGTTGAAGAAAGATCTGAGGGGAGAATTGGCTCATCTTGTGTGAGCTGTAAAATCTGATTTCACTGCAGAGTCCCTACAATGGGTTGAGCTACCATGGAAGTCTAAATGTTTTTGGGCTGCAACTCTCACAGTTCCTCCCCACTGACTATGATCGTGATGGTGACCCTTGGCACTCCAGATGTTCTTGGAATTCAATTCCCAGAAGCCCAAGCACCCTGTGAATCCACACGAATGGGTTTACTGTGATTCATCCGGCCCATGCTGCCCTCATTGCTCCTGGAAGCGGAAGTAAAATGCGCCCGTACTCTAGAGCCAATGCTGTCTGTGTCTGCAGATGTTTCTGTGGTCACGTGGCAGGCATGGAGCACACAGAATGCTGTCTACCTTCCTACCAAAGTGGTTCCTCTTTTTTTTACAGTACTTGCAATTTCTTGTTTTCGAACTGCTAGGTTGCCAGGAGTTTGGGATAGAAATGGGAGCTCATTCTATCATGCTGCACTCGGGTCTCGAACTGCTGACCTATTGACCTTCCAATTGTAAAATTCAGCATCTTAACCAATAAGCCACAGCAGTTCCTTGGGATATCTAGCATGTGCTAAAAATCCTGGCAAATCATTACCAATCAGCATTGACAGTAGTGTATTAGGCAGTATGACTTGGTGTAAGGCAGCTTCCTATGTTTAGAAGGCCAGTGTGATGTAGTGGTTAGAGTGTTAGACTAAGAAGCCTGAGTTCAAATCCTGCTTGACCATGGAATCTCACAAAGGGGGGAAGTTCCATTGAACTGAAGTAAGTTTTGTCAGACTTACTTCTGATAAAGTATGGACATGATTGGATAGTGAACATGTTTGTAAATTTCCTTGATCACAAACAGATCTCAAAAGTTTGCAGAATTTGTTCATCCCACCTCCAGTTTTATAATGGCTTTACTCTACTTTTCCATTTGTTTGCTTTGAATAGAGTTACTATACTTTGCTAATTGTAAATTCTGTGCTACAGTCTACTTATTTGCTTTGCTTCATAGTAAGTTCACCTTCAGAAGTAATAGCACGAGAAGCAATGCCTTAGGCAGGAATAGCTTCAGTCTAGGTATAATGGTCTCATTCCAAAATGTTGGAAAGGGTTTCTCCTTCCCCACTCACAGTGTAGGTCAGATGTGATAACAAAAGAAATAAAATAAACCAAAATTGTAAGTGAACAATGAAGCTTTGGAAAGATGTCTGCTGGTACTAGCATGCTCGTTGACCTTCAAATAACATCTAGAACAGCCTTTCCAATGGCACAATAAGGACATCTTAGCTGAATCTTCATTTCAACTATAGTCAATTCTGCCTTCTAACTCTGTGCTTGGAGGATCACCAACCCTCTGGGAATAGTGTTGGGAACAATGCCAAGAGTTGCAGGAGGAGGATGGACCTGAGTTTTCACATGGCGTAGTCCTCAAGCCAACTCTGGATATCACACTATATTTGAAAAGTACCACAGACGTTGGATGTTGCTGTTGCTGCTGCTGTTTGTTGTTCAGCCGCACAAGTCTGATCCTATTGACCACAACATGCCAGACTTCTCTGTCATCTGTCATCCTTGGTAGTCCACCCAGATCTATGCCCACTGCGTCAACTATGCCATCTAGCCATTTCATCCTCTTGCCACCCCTTCTCCTTTTGCCTTCGATCTTTTCCAGCATCAGGGCCTTCTCCAGTGAGTCCTCTCTTCTCATATGGTGGTCAAAGTAACTTGAGCTTCAGCATTTGTTCTTCCAAGGAGCAGTCAAGGTTGATTTCCTTCAGGATTGACTGATTTGATCTTCTTGCAGTCCAGGGTACTCTCAAGAGTCTTCTGCAGCACCATAGTTCAAAGGTGCCTATTCTTCTGCTCTTAGCCTTCCTTATGGTCCAGCTCTCACATCCATACATTACTACTGGGAAGACCACAGATGTAGAAGAGGTAAAAAAAGACAAAGAGGTCAAACACATGCTGGTACAAAAGAGCTGGGACCCTACAAAAGAATTTGACCAGGCTTTTGAGTTCTGGATAGGTACAATGACACATTTTAAAGATGAATGAATCATGGCATTAATTATTATTTCTCTTTGCTTTTAGATGAAGATTCCGCTGATGAAAGATCCTGGCTGGATCCGAAATGTCTGGACTCGTAATTTGAATGTGAGTGTGGTCTCTTTTTCTCTGTAATTATCTTGGGGACTGGCTTTCTCCAACAAGACATTTGGAGGTCTTGTGAGGCCTCTGAATTCTGGGGGTTGTACCATACCACACAGTCTAGATTCTGGATTCCACATTGCAGGGCTTTGCCTGTGATTAGAAGTTGCAAATTAGGCAGGAAATGGCCATGAGCCAGACAGATTGCACAGTTCCTCTTCTAAATGTAAGTCATCTAAGTGATTCATCTTTCTCACCTGAGATGGTTCCTGTGTAGTCTGATAATTTAATCACAGGTCAGAGCCGAGAAGTAGGAAAGAAATATTCTGATGCTATAATGGTATTGTTGCAACATAGGTGTATCTCATTCTTACCTATGATGTCACATATATTAATTGTGATGATACTCACTATAGCCAATGATAAACACAATACTCTAAACCAGGGATCCTCAACCTATAGCCCCCGGGCCAGATCTGGCCCTTGACACCATTCTATCCAGTCTGTGCCCTTGCTCCAGCTGTTGCGTGGATCTTTCCCAGAGGCCACTCTGGATGAGAGTGGCTTTTCTGGCAGACACATGTGGCCACCTGTGTCCTTCCTGGGGGCCACTCTGGCCAAGCACAGGCAAGAAGGATAGCCAGGAACCCTTCTTCACCCACACCATGCAGCTCCTCCAGGACGGTAAGCAGGAAAACGGTTTCTGTGGGAATGTTTTGAGCTCAGGGTGGTCCCACAGTCGGTGATGGTGGTGGTAGTGTCAGGGGCTTGGGGTGGTCATGGTGGCGATGGCAGGACCACTAGTCCAGCCCACCAATAGTCTAAGGGGGCATGAACCGGCCCCTGGCTTTAAAAGGTTGAGGACCCTTGTTCTAAACTGAAATTACCTGGCTAACTGTGGAAAGATTGAGGAAGCAGACCTATTCCTATAGGTCAATAAATGCTGGGCCTGGTTCAAATTCAAGACTTTCCTTAGTCACTTTGTTGCCTGATGTGAAGGACAGGATGATGATCTTCATCCCATCTATCAGAAAAAAGGAAGCACTGAATGGTTGCACAGCAACTCCTGCACATCTGTTATGCCACACTTTCTTCCTTATAGTCGGTGGTCGGGGAAGTTGGGTCATTGGAAACACTAAAATGGGTTGCAGGCTAATGCGTGTCTTTCTAACCTTAGGAAGTGACGTTGGCAAATTAAGGTAGAAGTGGTATTTCAGGAAATGGCCTTTTTAGTATAGCTTATGACAGTGATGGTGAACCTATGGCACATGTGCCAGAGGTAGATCTCAGAGGCCTCTCTGTGGGCACCCATGCAGTTGCCCCAGCACAGAGTTTGCCCCACCTCTCTGCCCAGCAGCCCAATGGGAGAATTTCTTCCCTCCCCTGTTGCCATGTTGGCGCTTTGCAATAAATAAGTGGGTTTTTGGTTGCACCTTCGGTACTTGGTCTCTAAAAGGTTCGCCATCACTGTCTTATGAGATGTGTGAAGGCTGCCACCCTTGAGTGTGCTTTTGGCCCTTTGTGCTGATCGTAAGGAGATAACTTCAGCATGCTTATGATTTAAAAAATTGAAATGGGACCTATCTGAATGATTATAAGTTTTACACAAAAATACAGACAATAAAAGGGTCGCAAAGGGTCAGATTCGACTATGCAACAGACAACAGATGTTCTCTGGGGATCTGCAAGAGTTGTCTTAATTATCTTAATTAGTATTGGGCTCCCACATTTGTAAATACTGTATACTTAAAAGGCACCCTTAGTGTTCAGTGCTGATTTTCTGAAAGAAAAGTAGACCACAGCACTGCTGATGAAATTCCTTACTTCTTGAAAGAAGAATATAATTTTTACCCCACACCTTCTTACATACTCTGCTTCTGATGGGAAACTGGTTAACAGAAGGCTTCAGTCTGTCACAGTCTGGCTCTTCTATATTCTTATACTCCTGCTTAACTTTCCTGCTCCTGGAATATGAAACATGTCTGTCTCAACCTTTCTCTCTCATTTCATCTCATTTCCTCCTGCAAGTGTGATCTCAAATACTAATGAAAATGTCACAGCTTCCTGGGCATGATGACATAATGGAACCTTTTAACAACAGACTTATAATGGGACATGGGCAATCAAGGTGGTGAAAAAGACCAGCTGGGGGGTAAAGGTTAAGATTTTGGAAAGGAAGTAATACAGTAGCACAAAAATGGGGAAAGTTACACTAGATTGACTCAAATGGAGAATCCTTAAGGATCTTAGAAACTTTAAGTTCACTAGGTTCAAGAGTTCAAGGGGAGACAGCGCTAATCAGCTTGTCCAATAGTTATCTACCCTAGGAAGAGCCGATAAACTAGACACAGATGGAATACCTAAGGAATCAGGTGAGAATGTTATTTGAGACCCAATATAATGAAACAGTTTCACTTCCATCCTTGATTTGCAATCATTTGAAACCGCCATGCAATTAAAATACAGGATAGGTTATGTGTGAAAAGGCAAAGATTCAAAAGGCTGTGTTTATGTGTCTTATCAAGTTGGATGTGGTTTGCTGAAGGCTGTTATTTTGCATTGGACACATCCAACTCTGCTTTAAAAAGCCACATTATTCATTAGTCAGCTGGAAATCATAATCTGAACATACTGTTTGTTTTGTGTTTGTGGTTACAAATACATTCAATACACAACAGTTTGTTACTGGCTTTTGGAGAAAAGTGTTCATTCCAAGATGCTGGCTTTTCAACAAAAACTTTGGAACTTTGCCTTAACATATGCCTCTGAAATATATTGTAAGCCATCCTGGTCCTTTTACTGAGAGAAAGAGGAATATAAATAAAATGAATGTAATGAATGAACGAATGGCTTGCTTAAACCATGGCTTGTAAACATCCCCAAACCTGCAACCATGGCTTTCCTCAGCTGCTTAACCTTAAAACAACAAGTGATGAATGAGGCAAGAGAGAAACAAATCAGAAATGGGGAGGGACAAGCCACAGTTTGTTTGGTTGTCTGCCATGCAATTTGTGGCTCAAACCACAAATGCATTTGACACAAACCATGACTTACTTCGGCATATAAACGTGCCAGAGTATTTGAATCCAATTTTGCAATGACTGCCTGTAGATGTCTTTGATTCATATCCATTCCTTCCACTACTAATCTCCTCAAACCACCAGACAGACCAGTTCAAGAAAACCTGGTAACCTCCTTGGTTGACCCAGCAGCAAGAGCAGAATTCAAAAAGTATGGCTGAGTATTTAGCCAATGGGCTTATACACTACAGCAGTGTAGCTGAGGTCTTCTTCCGTGTCTAGGTCCGACGTTAAACTGCCGAAACAAAGCTGCCTTTGGTGAATTTATCCTGTAGTTTCTTTTGCCTGACCTAGCATGAGAAAGATTAGCACAACAAGGTTGCCATTGCCCAGGGTACGTCCATTTGTGGTTTAAAAATACCACAATCTTCATAGAGGCTCTTTCTGTGTATTCCTGTGGCTGAGGTGGCACTGAGGTATCACCAGCTTTTTGGAAGATGGGGTGGGGGCAACACTCCAGACCTGCCAGGATTAAACTGTCTACTGAGAAGTAAACTTCACTGAACCAGGGTGAAATGTAGTATCAAATTCTAATTTTAACATCTGGCAGTAGATTTATCAGAGGGTCCATGCATCTGCCTGACAAACTGAGTAACACACAAACGTGTGGTGGATGCAGGGTTCCATTGAGGCCTTCACTCCCACAGAGTGCTACATATTTAGAGAGATGTCTAAAATGGATGCATGTAAGTGTCCATTTCTACGTTTGATGAAACGAGAACCCCATTTGGACATTAAGCTGGATATAGGTCTGCTTATGCAGAAGTATACTCAGATTTTTAAACAGTATGTACAAGCCGACAAATGTAAGCAGTGCATAAGGTGAATGAATAAAATTCAACTCCCAGAAATGGCTTTTGCTCACACATTAGAAGCAAAGGTTCCAGGTGAATTTCCTGAAATCTTCTTTTAAAATAGCAATAGCATTTACACTTATATGCCACCCCATAGCACTTAGTGCACTCTCTGGGCGGTTTACAAGTTAATTTGCATTTTGTCCCCAATATGCTGGGGACTCATTTTATCGACCGTGGGAAGATGGAAGGCTAAGTCAACCTTGTATCCTGTCAGGATCAAACTCATAACATTTTGGCTGCAGTACAGCAGTTTAACCACTGTGCCGCCAGGGATCTTTAAAAGAACTAATTACCCACCAGGTTTGTGAAACCTCAGTCTCCAGTAGGCTCACCCAGTACAACCAGTGGAAGCCATGGATTCCTCACTCTGAAAAGATCTTCTAGCAAAAAGCTGCCAGCAGTTAGATAAACAATACCAGGCAAAACAGACCAATTGACTGAAGTAATGTCTTATGAGAACCATGTCACCTTGTACTACTAAAGGCTCTCAGTATTAAAACAGAGACTGCTTGTTTCTGTACAGATAAAGGAAACACATTTACCTAGAAAACGTTTTGCCAAGTAAAGTTGAATCCATTGCCAGAAATGTTTGATAACCAGGGTTTGAATACAAACTGTTACTTTCTCTCTGTAAATCAGTATAGCTGTTTACAAATGATTAATAGAAGAATGATAAGGAAATGATGTGCAACAGAATCACGAAACACTGCTCTAAGCAAGAGATGTAACTTTGAGGGGTTCTAATAAAGGGGTGTAAATGTTTTTAAATGACCTGTAATGCACTTCACTCAATTTGAGCATTTTATTTTCTAAAGCAAGCACATCCTCCCACTCAAAGGGTACTTGAAGAATTCCTTTGGTGTCTTGCACGGAAGACAAAAAAGGAGCCGCAGTAAGGGCTAATACACAACTTTATTGCATGGTAGTCAGAGTGAACATGAGGTAATGGTGGATCAAACAGCTCTATTTATAGCACACTGTACATTTTGAATAACCCGGGTGATAGTTCATTGGTTACTGTACATGTGACATCATGGATCGTCATGCCCATCTTCTCCAGGTGCGGTGCAGCGGGAAAGTTTCCCGGCCTTCAGGTATTCAGGGGAATCTGTATCAAGTGAGCTGGATGCTGCTACTGGCACGAGCAGTATTGTCCTTAACAGCTTACTACAATGTGTCATTGATTACTTACAATGGATACAATTGTCGGATACAATCAGTTAAAGGGTACTTGTCACATTCTATTCAGTACCTAACAATTTCCTTGCTCGAAAGCCAGTCGTATCCGACTCTAAGGTTCAGTGCTCATCTCTGTTTCAAAGCTGAAGGGTCAGCCTGTCTAATTCTGCAGAAGTTTCTGTGGTCATGTGGCAAGCATTGACTCACAGTCACAGCACAAAACCTTCTGCATTTCACACCTCCTTGTTGGGAAGGTTACGCTTGCAATTCGCAAAAGCCCACAGTCTTGACTTCTTGGCTCAGTTCACCAA
This sequence comes from Bradypodion ventrale, assembly GCA_035047345.1. Lineage (NCBI taxonomy): Eukaryota > Metazoa > Chordata > Lepidosauria > Squamata > Chamaeleonidae > Bradypodion > Bradypodion ventrale. The sequence continues at coordinate 145,651,270 of JAWDJE010000001.1, forward strand.
GGGACAGTAACTATAACCAGTCAGAGTGCCTCAGAGCTTCAAAAAGTTACTTTTTGGGGGTAGCAAAACGGCCAGAATCCCCGACATGTATTCCCCCCCCCCCAAACAAGAGGTGTGTGCATGTGTGTTTTCTTTCATTTCCCACCACCGCCGAGTTTCCTGTTTTCCCTCTCGCTCTACTTTTCAGTGGTTAAACTACTGTACTGCAGCCAGAATGTTGTGAGCTCGAGCCTGCCGGTGGTCAAGGTTGACCCAGGCTCCCATCCTTCCCAACACGTTGCTGCAAATTTGCGAATTCACTTGTGAACCACTTGAGGAGAGTGCACCAAAGCGCTATGGGGCGGTATATAAGTGTCACTGCTATTGCCAGCCAACCATCTCCTCTGCTAATTAAGCCGAATCAGCGCTTTAGCGAAATCCCTTAATTGCGCGGGGAGTGCCTCGCCCACCTCTTCGGGACAAAACCCAAATCCTGCCCTAAAGAGCCACGGCCGCTCCGGCTGGCTCGCTGTTCTCGCCATTACGCCCCTCCCGCCTCCCTTCCAACCATCTCAGCGCTTTCCCGACACTCGCCCGGGCCCGGGGCCAGCACTGTTGACACGACACGTGCCGGGGAAGCTCATGTGAAGCGCAGCCCGACGCGCCGTAGCCAATCACGTCTCGGGATCCTGCTGACGCCCGAGTGACCCTCCTTCTTCCTGCCCGCCGTGTTCGGCTGAGGCCAGGCAGGCCCCTGATTGGTCGGAAGGATCACCTCAGTTCTCCTCCTCCAGAGCGTTGAGTCACAAAGGAGGAGCCGAGCAGGGCAGGCATTGAAGGGCCCCCGCGCGAGGGGTATCCCGACGGCCGCACCAGACGACCCTGGGCTTTTTCTGCCGGGACTGCAGTGGCTCAAGTAGCTAAGACGCTGACTGGGAGGCGGAAGGTCAGCAGTTCGCTTCCCGAGTACTGCACGACGGAATGAGCTCTCGTCTTTTGTCCCAGCTCCTGCCATCCTAGCAGTTCGAAAGCAAGACATTGCAAGTAGATAAATAGGGGCCACTTCGGTGGGAAGGTAACAGCGTTCCGTGCGCTCCGGTGTCTAGTCATGCCTGCCACATGACCACGGAAACGTCTGCAGAAGGAGACAGCGCTGGCTCTTCGGCTTGGAAACAGAGATGAGCACTGCACCCTAGAGTCGGATACCACTAGCTAACGAGCAAAGGAAACCTTATTCCCTGTACTCATCCTCGTTGACCTTTTGTTTGCATCTCTTATTGCAGAGACTGATACGAAATCTGAGCAAAGCATCACTGTCCCCAGCTCATTCATTCACCTTTTGCCCACTGCCTCCTCGCCACGTAGATTTGGGCATGTGTAGAGTGCATTTTGCCTTGAGGAAATCCCGAGATTTCCTTAAAACGTTTATTTGGTAGAGTAAACCAAAACAAGACAAGTGGATCAGCCATCCCACACAAAGGAAGAGAGGGATTCATTTGCTTGAATGTATTTATAGAGTCTTGCTTTAACAGATATCAGAAGCATGGTTTCTTTTCTTTTTAAAAGATCTGATCCTTATGTGCCCCAAATCTGAAATTTTTATGTTCTGCTGCAGGTAACAATCTGCATTTTGGTCAGGGGAAATCAGCTCATAGATTTAAATTTTCATATCATGGTAGTGAAATTATGAAATAAATAATTCCTTTATTTTTTAAAAAAATGTTCTAGATCAGGAGTTCTCAACCTTTTAAAGCTGTGGCCCGGGTCACTTTCCCTCAAAAAGCTTTGTGGGATGGGGACGGATAGCCATTTTTGCCCTTCCTCCATCACATGGCACATCCTGGTGTGGTGGAAGCAGTGTGTGTGTGTGCGCGCGCGTGCGTGCGTGCGTGCGTGTGTGCATGCCGCGGGATGCGTCTGGCCCATGTGCTGAAGGTTGAGAATCCCTGTTTTAGATAAACAGCTATATTTTAATACAGTTAAAATGTGCTTGGCAGAAGTGCCATTAAAGTTGTTTCCCCAGAATATTAATTAAAATGATGACCTACCTGTCAACCAGAAAAGGAACTCAAGGTGGCTAGCAACACTAACATTAAAAAAACCCCGAATACAAGTGCAGCATAAGATATGTTAAAACGCAGATAAAAGACCTTAGTAAAAGGAGACATTGTTGCGAGTGACACAATCAACATGTTTTGGTGACTGGAATACATCCAGTACATTCTGTGAAAATGTTCTCTGTGCATCTTTGTGTTAAGCGGTTTGCAAAGCATGTATTTCAAAACATTTTTTGTTTTTGTTTTTTTCTCTGTCTACATCAACATGAATGTTGTTAGTTGGGGCTGGCCTGTCTCATCTATCAGTAGGTCCTGGCAGGCTTAGCTGGTTGAATGGCACTATTCTGAATATCACTGGCCTACTACAGACATATTTTATTTCTCACAGTACAGTACCCCAGATCAACATAACATTGAGGGCATTGTGGGAAACCAGAGATATCGCTGGAACCGTTTATTTGTTACTGCTTAGACTCCAAGGTCAAAGTGTTCCTTGGATAAGATAGGCATAGGCATTAGCAGTAGACTCAGTCTACTGTGTATGTGAGATACTATCTGTGTTTCTTGTGTCACTTGTCAGACAATTGTGAGACATTGTGAGCATCAGACTTTTGCTAGCTGTTGAGTCTGCAGATTCCCTGTTCATTTCAGAAATCCAGTAGTAACTTCAGAGATCACTATTGGCAAGTAGGCCCTGATAATTACATTTGGTCCAAAGGCAATTTGCAATGATCTTGTATGGCAAGAACTCATCAAGGGATGTGTAATTTTTTTATTACCACCCCCAATATTTTATTATTGACCATTATAGATTAATTTCCAGTATGGAAGGCTCATCATTCTTACCCCGAGCTTTGCACATAGCCTTGTAATATTGTAATTTAATTACTTTCCATTTGATAGGCTAAGGCTGTAACTTTCTACTTATTCACTGCCTTATTCACTTGTTCCACTGTCCTTATGCCAATGCAGCCCTCTGCAATAAAAAGAGAGGTTTCCCTCATTTCTGTTTTAGGGGAAGCTATAGATATAGATATCAGAATAGATATACACGGGATCATGGCTGGGGAGTTCTGAGAGTTGTAGTCCAAAGAGGGGTGGTAGCCCTAGCAAGGCCCTGTAGGCATTACAGAAGTGTTCCAGACTGTCCTGTCCCACCTGGACTGTTGGCAATGCCTTCACTTGGGCAGCACAATCTCTACTATTTAAACAACACTGCCGTTTTTTAAAATAAATTTTCAAAATATAATTACAAAATCTAAATAGAAAAAAAATTACAATGCCGTTTTTAATGTAGTGAAGTAATGTCTGGGGCAGAAGAGTTTAATGTGTTAATATAGATGGACCTTATTTTCATTGGGAAGAATTTAAAAAACCATCTTCCTCTGTTGATCCTGATATGGTAGAATTCAGAACATTCATTTCATTTTATCTATAGCAATTACACTTATAGGGACTGCAGTGGCTTAAGTGGCTAAGACGCTGACTGGGAGGCAGAAGGTTAGCAGTTCGATTCCCGAGTACTGCAGGATGGAATGAGCTCCCGTCTTTGTCCCAGCTCCTGCCAACCTAGCAGTTCGAAAGCAAGACATTGCAAGTAGATAAATAGGGGCCACTTCGGTGGGAAGGTAACAGCGTTCTGTGTGCTCCGGTGTCTAGTCATGCCTGCCACATGACCACGGAAACGTCTGCAGAAGCAGACAACGCTGGCTTTTCGGCTTTGAAAAAGAGATGAGCATTGAACCCTAGAGTCGGATACGACTGGCTTTCGAGCAAGGGAAACCTAGTGCTTAGAGCACTCTCTGGGCAGTTTACAAGTTAATTAGCATTTTTGCCCCCAACATGCTGGGTACTCATTACCCAGAACATTCACCTCATTCTATCTGATGTGTGATCTCATGGTTCCAAGGCAACATTTCTGTAGTGCAGGCTACCCACCCTGATGGTAGTAGGGCTCAATGGTCTCTCCCATATCTGTCATGTGAGGAAACTACAGTACAGTTCCTCACATTGTGTAAAACAGCTGCATTATAGCACATGATACACCTTAGTGGAAACCCTAGGATGTGAATAGAGTGATAGTTTGTAATAATAATGGGACTGCAGTGGCTCAAGAAGTTTAGATGCTGAACTCAACGACTGGAAGGTCGGAGTTCGATTCCCGAATACTGCATGACGGAGTGAGCTCCTGTCTTTGTCCCAGCTCCTGCCAACCTAGCAGTTCAAAAGCAAGAAATTGCAAGTAGATAAATAGGTACCACTTTGGTGGGAAGGTAAACAGCATTCTGTGCACTCCAGTGTTGAAGCATGCCTGCCACATGTCCACAAAAATGTTTGCACACACAGACTTTTTGGCTGTAAACAGAGATGAGCACTGAACCCTAGAGTTGGATACGACAGGATTTTGAGCAAGGGCAACCTTGTAATAATATGACATTCTCTTCTTACCATATAGACAGTCTGCTTTTTTGTGAGTGCGCTGGTGTTGCTGAGAAGAATGATAGAGTAAAGGAGGATGCTCGTAGCCAGAGGTTGGCTTTTCTTGTTTGGTCAATAGAATAGCCTTTGCAAAGTTGGCATATGAATGCCAACAGAAATCCCTGTTCCTCTTGAAGCTCCATTATGTGAAGAGCCTTGAGTCGCTTTTGCGGCTTGAAGTAGATAGTTTGTGACTGAACTGAGTAAAATATTTTTAATGGCATTTCCTTCATCAAGTAAATAGAGAGACCTTGTCATATTTTCAAGCTAGAAATTTAAACAGAAAGTGTAATTTAAGCAGTTACGTCACAAATCCTCACGGAAAAGTTCTCTAGCTTAGACTTAATGGATCTATTATTCTATTTAAAACATCACAGCCGGATGTGGGTGCCCTACCAAGGGCTGTTTGCTTATTTAAGTCAGTTGGCACCATCTTGTCTATGATGGGCAGGGATTTGCTCTATGGGCTCTTGGTTGTTGTTATTATTATTACCACACCCCATTCTTTCTTTGTGGAAGGACCATGCAGCTCTATGCCTGAGCACACGTTTTGCTTGAAGCAAGTTCCAGTCTGGATCCTCAGCACCTCTGTTTAAAGAGGATCAGTTATCAGAGGAACTGAAAGATTTTAACCTGTGACCCTGGAGAATCTCCTACTAGTCAGGGGACATGGCAGTGGGCTGGATGCATAATGATTTGATGTAGTGTAAAGCAGGCTTCCTTTGTTGACTGTGACAGAATGGATGCTGGTATAAAGGAATCTTTCACCAGTGCCTAAGCATGTTCAGTGAGTTTTGTGTATGGGAACCAAGACACAGGACACAGCCTCGGGCTGGGTTAACTCAGGTTTATTGCATGGTGGACAGAGGGAACATGAGGTAATGGCGGATCAATAGCTCTTTATATACAGTAGTAATACATTTGAACGTGGTTCCACGATAGCCCATTGGCTACTGACTGCGTGACGTCATTGCTGGTCACGCCCTTCTTGTCCAGGTGTAGGTGGTGGCGGGAAACTTCCCGCGCTGTGGCTCTTTGATGAGTTTGGACCAAGAGAGCTTGGACGCTCGCTGCTGCCAGCTGGTGGTCATTAGCTCGCGTCCTATTACAGGGTTTATAGTGATACAACTGAAGGTTACATTGTTACCCGTAGGCAAGGTTACATTGGTTAAGATACATTGTTATCCCATGTAGGAGGTTACACCATTGAACACAACACTCCTCCCCCCTAGGATGAGACGAAGTCTCGAACTCAACACTCCTCCCCCCTAGGATGAGATGAAGTCTCTCAGCCAAGATGGCTTATTTCGAACACGCTGGGGTCTCGATGCGGGCTGCCTTTCCCCTGGTTTGCTACCTTCTCTTTGTCCCCTGGTTTCCTGTCCTGTAATTGGAGAGGGAGACTTGTTAGTGACTTGCCGCGGCTCTGCGGCGTTGCTGGGAGGTGTGTGCTTTATTTTGGAAGGACCGGGGGCACTGGGGGCTAACGAAAAACCCCTCTTCTCGCTTGGATGGGTGGGGGAACACTCCCAAAACCCCCCCCGGCTCGCAAAATCAAAATCGGAATCAAATTCGGGGACAGCAGTCGCAAACTCCTCTCCCCCTTCCCCAGGCTCTGATAGAGCTGGCGTATCCAAAGGATATGAGTCGGGGCCGCCGCTGCTTTCCCCCCTTGTTTGGGACTGTTGTCCGTCGTTGTCTCCCCCTTGGGCTAAACGGGTGGGGGAGGACCCTAACGCTGAATTCTGTTGCTGAGCCCCACTGACCGGCCCCTCACTCACTCGATGCCTAAGTTGGTCCGCGTGCCTCCTCCAGAGGAGACCGGTGTTAGTCTCTACCCGGTACGATACTGGTCCCGTCTGCTCCACAACCGTCCCTGGTACCCAGGCTGGACCAGCGTTGGCGTAGTTCCTGCAGTGTATGGGATCGCCGACGGCGAAACCTTTCAAGACCGCTAACCCTATGTTCTTCCCTTTGTCCTCGACCCTCGTCGGGTCTAACCTGGACAGGATCGTGGTCAGTTTCCGCCGCATCAGCAGCTCTGCCGGCGAGTAACCTGATGCTAAGGGGGTCACCCTATACGCTAATAAAAACTGGCATACTTGGTGATTTAGGTCCCCCGGGCCCATGCGCCGCAGCGCATCCTTTGTTGTACGCACCAGCCGTTCCACTTGGCCATTCGTGGCCGGGTGAAACGGCGCGGATGTGACATGCCGAATGGCGTTTGCCTCCATGAATGCCCTGAACTCAGCGGACGTGAAACAACTAGCGTTATCGCTGACCAGAGTGTCGGGTAAACCGAACGTGGAAAAGACTCTCCTTAGATGGCTAATTGTAGTGGCGGAGGACGTGCTCTTTACTGGGATAACCTCCAGCCACTTGGAGAACGCATCCACCACCAAGAGGAAAATGGTTCCTCGGAACGGGCCAGCGAAATCTACGTGCACTCTGGACCATGGCCCCCTTGCTGCGTCCCATTCCCTATGCGGGAGACGGGCCGCCTCCGGTCGGGAGCCCTGGCAAGCCTCGCAAGTGCCAACCATGTGCTCTATGTCTGCGTCCAGCTGCGGCCACCAGAAGTAGCTCCGGGCCAGCGCCTTGGAACGGACGATGCCCGGGTGGCTGACGTGCAGCAGTTTGAGCACCCTCGGTCGTAGGGACGTAGGGACCACCACCCGTTGGCCCCACAAAAGGCACCCTCTCTCTAGGGACAACTCTATCTTTTTCCTAAAAAATGGGTCGAATTCCGTACCTGGGGATGACGCCGGCCACCCCTTCTGTACCCATGAGCTAACTTTCTCCAGCGTTCTATCCTTGCCTGTCGCCCTGGCAATGTCGGCTGGTACTATTGGGGGTGAATCTAAGACCTCTATTAGCAATACCTGGTGGTCTCTCTCAACCCGTGCCTTTTGGTCGCCCGACAAGGGCAAAGGAGACCTTGAGAGTGCGTCTGCATGGCTGCTCTCCTTCCCGGGCCTGTATTCCAACTCATGTTGGTATGCGTTGAGAAAGATAGCCCACCGCAGCATCCTCGGGGACAGGATCTGTGGCGTGGGCTTATTTGCAGTGAAAATTCCTAACAGGGGCTTGTGATCGGTCACGATTTTGAACGGGCGACCATACAGAAAATCGTGAAATTTTTTGGTTCCCGCTACTATCGCTAATGCCTCCCTGTCGGTCTGTGCGTAATTCCGCTCTGCTTGGGACAGGGACCTTGAATAAAACGCTATCGGGGCCTCTCTTCCGTCGTCCAACACGTGGCAAAGCACCGCCCCCACCCCCACCGGGGATGCGTCACAGACTAAAACCACTGGCCGTTTGGGATCGAAATGCGTTAGGATTGCCTCGGATGTTAGGAGTTGCTTCAACTCTTTGAACGCCCTCTCTTGCTCATCACCCCACACCCATGTTTCCTCCTTTTTTAGCAACCGATGGAGCGGTTCGGCCACCGACGCCTTCCGTGGAAGGAAGGTGTGGTAAAAATTGAGGAGCCCCAGGAATGACTGTAGCTCGGTTTTGGATGTGGGGCGAGGAGCCTTCTTGATGGCGGCTACTTTGGATTTGGACGGCTTAATTCCCTCGGGTGTGACCCTGAACCCCAAAAACTCAACCTCTGTTTCGAAAAAAACGCATTTGTCTTTTCTCAGCCGCAGCCCCGCTTTCTCGAACACAGTCAGTACTTTATCCAATCTCTGTGCCAGTTCGGCCTTACTCCCCCCTGTAATCAACACGTCATCAAAATAAGGCAACACCCCCTCCAGCCCCTTCAGGAGGCGTTCCACAAGCGACTGAAAAAGGCCGGGTGCCGAGTTCACGCCGAACTGTAAACGCGACACCTGGAACGCCCCTTTATGTGTGACTATTGTTTGTGCCGCTGCCGTGGCGGGCGTTACAGGGAGTTGCTGATAGGCTTGTGCTAAATCGAGTTTAGCGAAACACTTTCCCCCATTCAGCCTGGCCAGAAGGTGGCTGACCACCGGCACCGGGTATGCATTGGGGCGGATCGCCTTGTTAATTGTACACTTATAATCAGCACAAATGCGCACCTCCCCGTTAGCCTTTAGCGCTGTTACAATTGGAGTTTCCCACTCCGCGGAATCAACAGGCACAAGAATCCCCTGGCCCACCAGTTTGTCCAGTTCCGCCTCTATTTTGTCCTTTAGTGCGAACGGCACCCTGCGCGGTTTGAGTCTTATCGGGCGGACCTCCGGGTCTAGGTCGAAGGCTACGGGGGGTCCCTTGAACTTTCCCAGTCCTTTTTTAAAAACGGCGGGGTGTGCGTCCAATACCGCTTGTATTGGATCTACCCCCACGGTATGCACCCCCCCCTATGAACAAACCTAAAGGCTGAAACCACTGCGTCCCTAGGAGGCTACAACTTCCCCCCTTAAGGACAACTAGGGGGAGTTCCGCAGAATGTCTCTTAAAGCGGACCCGAAATTTCCCGACCCCCAACACTGGAATGCTGTTCCCCTGTACGTCTCGTAGCGTGGACCTCAACGTTTTAAGTTTGGGCCGCACGTGGGGGTCGATTTTCAAGAACTCTTTCTGGGGAATTATAGAATAGGAGGACCCCGAGTCAATCTCCATTCTGATAGGGGCCCCTTGTACTAGTACCTCAACAAAATAATGGGGCTGTTCCGCGGACACGCTGAACACGGGAGCGTCGTCCTCGCTGTCGTCCGAGATGCGGCCCACGCCGTCCTGCTTCCTCGTGGTCCGGGCGCCATCTTTGGACCTCGCCGGACGGTCCGGTCTGGTCGAACGGTCTTGTGAATGCCTCCGGCCATCTTTCCGCTTCCTGCACGCCCTGGCGATGTGCCCCCGACGGCCGCAGGTGTAGCACTCGGTTTTCCTGAATGGGCACCTCGCGCGCTCATGGGCCGCTCCGCAACCATCGCAGCGGCGCCCTCCTTTTCTGACTCTCTGGACCTCCTCGCCGTCGCTGCCTTCCGTAGACGACTTCGAGGCCCTTCGGGTTGCGTGCACCGACTGTCCGGACTTTCCGTGCACCGAATTCTCCGCTTTGCCGGCCCTAGGGCGCCACTCACGCCACTGGTGCATCTCGTCTACTCCAGCATTCGTGGATTCCGCGGCTTCCGCGGCCTCTACAACCTCTGTCAGCGTGGGTGGTGGCTCCTTGTTCATCAGGCTGCGCTGCACTTCCTTGTCCTTCAGGCCACACAGAACTCCGTCCCTGAGGGCCATCTCTAGATTGTCCCATCTGCAGGGGGCGGCGGCTATTCTCATGGCTGTTACGAAGGCCTCAACCGACTCGTCCGGCGCTTGGACTCGCCTCCAAAACGCGCTCCGAGCGGGAAACATTGCCCTCGAGGGTCGGAAACGCTCACGCAGCAGTTTCATGATGTCATCGGCTTTGAAATCGCTCACCTTCTTCGGTGCAATGATGCCCACCAGCGTTCGCTTGGTTTCCATCCCAAGCATTCGGGTGAGGATGGCCCTCTTCCTTTCCTCATCGTCTTCTTTGACTTTGAGTTCCACCAGTGCCGCCTGGAAGTCCATTTCAAAAAGCTCCCAGTCTTGCGGTTTGGTGATGTTGAACCCGCTCTGTGCCCTGGCTCCTTGGGACTCCATGATCCCACCTTCGTCGCCAATTTTGTGTATGGGAACCAAGACACAGGACACAGCCTCGGGCTGGGTTAACTCAGGTTTATTGCATGGTGGACAGAGGGAACATGAGGTAATGGCGGATCAATAGCTCTTTATATACAGTAGTAATACATTTGAACGTGGTTCCACGATAGCCCATTGGCTACTGACTGCGTGACGTCATTGCTGGTCACGCCCTTCTTGTCCAGGTGTAGGTGGTGGCGGGAAACTTCCCGCGCTGTGGCTCTTTGATGAGTTTGGACCAAGAGAGCTTGGACGCTCGCTGCTGCCAGCTGGTGGTCATTAGCTCGCGTCCTATTATAGGGTTTATAGTGATACAACTGAAGGTTACATTGTTACCCGTAGGCAAGGTTACATTGGTTAAGATACATTGTTATCCCATGTAGGAGGTTACACCATTGAACACAACAGTGAGTCACACGTTGCCATCTTGTTGAGCGCTGTTACGTGCTTTTCTTCAGGCTGACTGCTTTCCTTGGCCATGGGACTGGGTGTAATGCTTATGGGCAAATACCTGTGTTATATCCTGGTGTGTGGCAAAACAGTGTGTGGCTGATGGTGCCTTTCATGTGTGTTCTCCTGTCTCACCTTTTTTAGTAACATGGCAGGAGTGTCTGAGGGTTTGCAGCATGTCATTTTTAGATATTTGTTAAATACACATACCACTCCTGTGCATGTAAGCACAACGCAATGTTTGCAGTTCTCTTTCTTCCTGCTTCATCCTCATCATGGGGTACACAGAAAGAACCTCCTCAAAGAATGTGGTATTTTTGAACCACAATCGGGCATACCCTGGTAACAGCAACTTTTTTGTGCTGGCTAATCTTTCTCACACTAGGTCAGGTGAAAGGAACTGCAGAATGAGCTCACCAAAAGCTGCCTTCATTTTGGCAGTTTAAGGTCTGGCCTAGACACAGAAGAAGAATACCCTCATCATAACACTGTTGGACAGGTCAAAGAGGTATAGAAACGGAGTCCCAGTCCAGACCTCTAACTCAGCCAAAGGTGGTCCATTACAAAAATGAGGCATCGTCCAATCTCAGTCTCAAGCTTCTTCCCCAGAGTTGGATGGGCAAAGGAACATACCTATGTTCTTCTCTAGTTTATTTCCCCAACTCATCCTACTCTCTATTGGTGCCTGATGCGAAGAGAGGGAGGAAAGAACAGTGGATGGTGGTAATAGGCCATGAACACAGACTCAATTTGCCAATGGTCCTGTTGCTTTTGCCCATCAACTGCACTGGGCACTGGGCACCACTGTTTGAGCTATTCCAATCTCCACTGGCTCTCTCATTTCAATTGCACAGACGGGGTTTGGTTAGTATTTGTAGCATCCCAGGTCACAGGTGTAAAATCATTCCCAAGAGCTCATTCAGCAGTTTAATTACATATATGTATCCATGGGGAAAGCCACTAGGGTGAGACATATGGTGGCTGGGTCTATGTGTCAGTATCTCTCTCTCTTTTCTCTTCATTTAAATTATAAAAAGCAGTAAAATATAACATAGTCCAACAAGTTAATGCTCATACAAGCTCTCGTAACTGTGTTGACTGCTGCAGTAAAAAGGGTAAATAATACCTAATTACTAGTGAAGTAAAGATGTAAAAATAGTAAAGATGAAGCTAAAGTACTTTGGTTGTCAAATGAGAAGAGAGGATTCACTTGAGAAAGCCTTGATGCTGGGAAAGGTGGAGGGCAAAAGAAGAAGGGGGTGGCCCAAAATGAGATGGCTAGATGGTATTGGCACAGAGATGCCATGGGCACAGAGCTAGTCGGGTTGAGGAGGATGGTGGAGGAGGACAGAGGTGCCTGGCGGGTAATGGTCCATAGGGTCACAAAGGGTCGGAATTGACTGTGCGACTGAACTACAAAAAACTAGTGATCCCAATAGGGTATCTTCTGTTGCTCACATTTTCATGAACGAAACCTTCCTTATTTGTTTACATTTGTGTCTGATTTAATTTTCCTAATTTTCATTTAATCATCATTCTAATTTTGCTATGAAAACCAGCACCTTTGTTTACTGTGGCTCAAATAACAGGAGTTTTACTACTTTCTCAGCATGTATTTACAGTCTTGTTGAAGCTCCTTCTTCTTCCGTGTCTAGGTCAGACTTTAAATTGCCAAAAAGATGCCACCTTCTTGGCCAAAATTAAATCTTCATCTGTACAAATTTCTACTAGTAACCAGAAGACCAGCAGATGATCTGGATTCTGTATCCACATTCACACAGCATGTTGTTATCCTCCAACATCCTCCACTTGAACATGTTGGATTTGCATTTAGGGAGTCCAACCAGTGGTGGGCATCAGCAGATTCGCAACAATTCGCCAGAACCGGTAGCAGAAATTCTGGCTGGCCCAGCCCATCCAAGTTTTGAAATGAAGTAGTCCTAATTTTGTGTGCAATGCAGGGCTTTCCCCCTGGCCACGCCCATCATACCACGCCCACAGCGTGGTGGTAATTTTTTTGGGAGTCCACCATTGAGTCCAGCCCTTGGCCGATTCATCACCCTCCAAATGACATTGGGGAGGTTGAGTTTCTAAGCTATATCCTCCTTTAATGTTATTCCTTGTCCAATGAGCTCCTTTCTCCATTTTCTAATTTGACTTTGCTCTTGCGTACCATCAAGAATGTTTGTTCTTGCCATAAAGCTCTTCCTGGATCTACGGCTGCAAACTTGAGGCTCATATCCACTCAGAGGATGTTGAGGGTCATTCTCTTGCTTAGTTCTTTTGGTGTCTGCTGTTACTTCTTATCTTAGGTCTGTGGTGGTGAACCTTGGCACTCCAGCTTTTCTTGAACTTCAATTCCCAGAAGCCCTGATCAGCAAGAGTGCTGATTTGGGCTTCTGGGAATTGAAGTCCAAGAACACTTGGAGTGCCAAGGTTAGCCATCGTGGTTCTAGGGCAGTGATGGCAAACCTTGGCACTCCAGGTGTTCTTGGACTTCAATTCCCAGAAGCCCGAGTCAGCACTCCTGCTGATCAGGGCTTCTGGGAATTGAAGTTTAAGAACAGCTGGAGTGCCAAGGTTCATCATCACTGTCTTAGGTGGAGCAATACCAACACTAGGGCAAAAAGTTGAAGTTCCCAAATCCATCTGAGTGGCTTTGATTGGCTTGCTGGACAACCAGCAAATACAGGATCAGGCAAAGAGGTGGTTGGAATGAAGTGGGTGGGTGGGACTGTGCATGAAGACAGATTCTTCTGATAGCATCAGCATCTGAGGTTGCCCTGCCAGGTCCTGGTGGGTCCTGCTCCTGCCTGTCTCTGTTGGAAAGTGGCCTGACGTTCCCCTTGATTCCCCCTCCCGTGCCCTCCTTCCTGTCAGTCTTCCTCTAGATCCCTCCTCCAGGGCGGGTACCAGGCTGCTGATGTGGGACGAATTGACATCCCCACAGCAGCTTGTTTGCACACTAAAAGCAAAGCGCAGCCGTATCTGATGGTAAGCAAAACAACGTTTGTGGGTTAGCTGTGTGACATTTCTCTGCTTTAGCCTTGTCTGGGGGAGCCCTTCTTCTTCTTCTTCTTCCTCCTCCTCTTCCTCCTCCCTTGCTCTGGGCTAGGGAAGCCGTGGTTCTCGAGAAGCAGCTGCCAGGTTGCCTTCCCCACACCTGGAAAGCTAGCTGATATCTCTCAGCAGATAAGAGCAGCACAGACAGGTATAAAACAGGTGACGTAAAAAATTGGATGGGGAAAGGGGGAAGCTAAGGACAACAGAAAAGGCTTTAAAGATTGCTTTACATGAGATGGTTTTGGTATCTAATCTAGGGCAAGGGCATAGCTACAGCTTGTGCCAATTATCCCATTATCCATTTCCCCTCATTAGTTAAGTGCTGTGATGATGGGAGTAAATGTACTTTCTGTAAAAAACAACAACAACAACAACCCCAGAGGACCGCCTTATCTTAAACTGCCTGTCTTTGCCATGGTTTTGGTTATTAAGTTTGCATATTAAATAACAGCTTGCACATTTACAGTGTTATGAATAATTGCCCCTTTCCCCTTTCTGGTCGGTTGACTAGGATTATGAAGGATTTTGGGACAGCAAAGGCTCTGGTGCTTGGAAAGTGGGCAAGGGAGAGAAGAGTAGGCATTTGAATGTGCCTGGTTGGCAAATGACAAGGGTTTGCAGGCTTGATGAAGATTTCAGGCCTTAGCGGAGCCTCATTTGCTAGCAGAAATGTCTAAAACGGGTGTCTTATTTTTATCACTGCTATTTTGGTTTAAGAAAAAGACAGGTTTGTCTTGCCCTGTGTTAGTGGAGAATGAAAAGCAACCATCCCCAAATATAGATTAAGGTTGTACAGTATTGCTATTATGATTGCACTGTGAAGCATTGTTGAAATACTGCATTGGTGTTTCCCCCGATGTCCTGTGGCTCCTGTGTGGGTGTCTAGTCTGCTTGATTGCTCAGTTGTCTAATGCTTACGGAGAAGCGATCCACAGAGATCAGATTAGGTATGTTTTGTATAGCATTGATAACCCAAAATGGCTTTTCTAGGTACGAATCTCCTTGCTACACATTTAGGCCAAGTGACCTTTTTCATACCAAGGACTCACAGCTCTATATATTTACCCCAGTGGGTTTGTGAATCCATTGTTTCCATTTTTTAAAAAATAAAACACTGTTTTCTCTGTTATGCCAAATGATGTAAGCAGAACTATTTTAGATTGTAGTCAGCAGAAAATTGCAGATTTGTATTTTTGACTATATCATCCAGAATCCCCCAGGCAGCACATGTGTTGTAGCTCAGTACAAAGTATAAATCTGCCCACCTATAGTTGTCAGTACAGTATTTCTATCATAAATCAAACTGTAGTATTTGATAGTCATCCAAATAAAAATGTCCAGTTGATTCCAGTAGGATATCAATAAAGATGTCCATGCTTCTATCACTGAAATTATTATAACCTTTTAAAAAGTGCTGGAATGTGTCCTTTTTCTTTTGGGAAACCTAATGTAGATGCTGCTGGTGATTTAAGTTGTCTGTTTTGTTAGCAAACCCTTAGTTTCTCTACAGGTGGGGGTGTGGGTGTGGGGAAGAGTCTGAGTTTTTTTTTTAAATGTTACTTCTGCTTTCTTTGCATTAAAAATATTTTAAACTACATTTTGACATGACAGGTCTATCAAAACCCATGATCTTACCAACGGCCAACTGTTAAGGCATTTTATTCTGTCTGTCCATGTCACAAATAGGTTTTCTTTTTAGGGTTTCTTGGGTTTTGATGTACTGTATTTATATGAAAATTTAATATTTGTGTCTATGTTTTGTTGAGTTTTATGCTGTTAGCCACCCAGTGTAGGAAAGTTTTTCCTAGAGGGACGGGATATAAGTTTAACAAATAAATAATAAATGATTACATTGTTTATTATTGTACTGTTACACATTTTATTCTTATGATACTGTTTTTACTGTTGTAACTTATTCTTTTCCTGTATTTGTGGTTTTCTCTGATTCTAAGCCACCCTGAGTGATGCATGCACCAAAAGGCAGGGTATAAATATAAATAAATAAATGTCGTCATAAAGAAGAACATTTTAATCCTAGCCTGTTTTTCATAAACTATTTGCATAGTTTTAAAATTGAAACAGAAACTGTGTAGTCTGACTGTATTCTGGCAATTTAGAGGTTTAGACTTTGAGAAGTTAGTTTCCAGAAGTAAGCTAAACAGGCTAATGGCAACCAACAAGTCTTACTGTGAGTTCTCCTTCATGTTGTTTGTGAAGCCACACTGATGGGTTCTGCGCTTGCGCGTGAGCCAGTATTGGAGCTGAAAGCTGATTAGTTAAAACTTTTGAACTAAGACCGCCCACCAGCTCCACCTGCCCTCAGCGCCATTAGCTTTCAGCTCTGATACTGGCTCCCGCGCAAGTGCAGAACCAATCAGTGTGGCTTCACAAACAATCACTCGAAGAACGACAGTTACTGGTAAGTACAATATGTCCTTTTTAGGAAATGCAAGGAGTTGGACCCAGAGTCAGATCCTTGATGTGAACCATATTCTGCTTTTCTTCCAGTGAGGAAAGAAATGTAGTATGCATGAATCGCCTTCCCGCTTTGTCCACACAATAACCCCATGAGGTGAAGCTGAGAGAAAGTGACTGGGCCAAGGTCACCCTGTAGATATCTTGTTTCAGTAGGAACTTGAATCTGGCTTTCCCAAGTGTCTGTCCATGATCTTAATCCTCATGTCTGAATATGGGTGTTAATCTCCTTTTTAGCCTAAGCTGTTTGTAGGATGATGAGGACATAGTGGTATCATCACATCTACCTTTGAAGGTGGTATAAAAAGTGTGATAAATAGAGCATGTGATTTATAGTGGAAGTTAAGAACGACTGACTAGAAAAAAGCCCCATGGCATTCAGCCAGAGACTTGATGTGTTTCTTTGATTAGAATTAAACAAGTCCTTCTGGCTAAAGTGGTGTTTATTCC
This sequence comes from Bradypodion ventrale, assembly GCA_035047345.1. Classification (NCBI taxonomy): domain Eukaryota; kingdom Metazoa; phylum Chordata; class Lepidosauria; order Squamata; family Chamaeleonidae; genus Bradypodion; species Bradypodion ventrale. The sequence continues at coordinate 145,667,856 of JAWDJE010000001.1, forward strand.
CAACTAAGGATGCATTGGATTGAACCTCCACTTGGTTTGAAAGCAAGTGTTTCAAAAATTGTATGGCATTATTTAAAGTGTATTGGCGGTTGGTATTAGAAGCAGATATTTCTCTAAAAGAAGTCTTAGGTGAGACATGATATGGTCTTGATACAGTTCTGTATGGTTTGGGACCCCCGTTCCTGTCATCGTGCCCCTCCCCAAAAACCTCTAGCTGTGTCACCCATTCCTCTCAGGCTTCATTGCTATGGTTGGTCATGGGAGGTATCCACAAGGAACTGGACCTTCTCGGTGGTGGTTCTGTCCTTATAGAATTATCTTCCTAGAGGTTTGCTAGGCTACCCAATCTTTTCTAAACTACTTAAAGCAGAGCTTTATAAGGAAAGCAGTCTTCCAATCGACCCATATTCTTATGATTTATTTTAGTGGTCGACACTTGGTTTTGTTGTTCCAATTTAGTTATTTCTAGCTTTGCATTCTGGATTTTTAATTTTGTCGTTTGCTGGGCTGGGTTGGTGGTTGTGATTTTGAAACTTTGTTGTAAACAGCTCAGAGTAGTGGCTTTTTGTTAAATGTTTAGTGTAAAAATCAACAAATAAAATAAATAAGTAAATATAAAAAATAAACGATTTCTTTGTTGTCTTCTAAATCACTGTACCCTATACCAGTGGTTAAACCAGAAAGCTTTTTTGCTATCATTTGCAAAGTTTTTATATATTATGTGTGGATTTGTGCAGTCAGTGGAGTTTCTCATTGGAATTCCACTTGAATGGAGTTCACAAACACAGCATTGGCAAAAGATGGTGTTGTGAGTTTATTGTTTATTCTGAGATATCCTTTCTGCTTTTCTAGATTTAAAGTCTACAGTCTTAAAGCAGTGACATTGTGGTTTCAATCAGACATAAGAAATAACATATAAAGAACTGTTTTAGAGGCATGCACTTGTTAATGAAACAATGCTTGTTTGTCCAAGCATTGTTCCAAGAAATGCTTCTGCAGCTGTTTTATTACATTTAGTAAACAAATCTCAAGTATGTGAGCAAGAACACTCTTGATTTATACATGTGTTGACTTTAGAAATGGGGCAGCATAGAAGCAATCCAAACTCTTTGTCAAATATTTCAGCTGTGTAATTTATCTGCTCTGTTTACTCTGATAGCAACATTAAAGTTTGTGGTATTTTATCATTATTGTACAGAGTGCAAAAAATATGCTTAGAAATATGACAGGAAGGAATTTCAAGAGGAGACAATGATAAGTGGTTGGGAACATAAAGGCTTGTCAGCCTCCCAGGAACTGCTGACTTCTAAAAAGGCACTAAAAGGTAAACTCCCACTGCTTGTTAGTAAACTGGATGTGTGACTACATTGTTGTTTACCCCACAGTCTGTGTTGGAGTAGGCATAGTTAGAGTTGACTTACCGGTATTTACTAGTGACCACTGGATGTAAAGCTAAGTGCTGGGAACTCCTGTCTTGTTTCACATGAGGAATAGTTAATTTTTGTTCATCTGTCATGGGATGATTTTTTTTTTACCAATTCATCTGATACCACTTTTTTCAGTTTTCTGACATGGATAATCACCTACAGTATCTCGGTCCAGAAGGATAGTGGCATGTGTGTCTTGAGTTGATAGTGACATCTTCAGTGCAGTGCACTATTACAACAGAATAATTCCTGTCAGCTGAGTGCCTGTTTAGTGTATGAGAACCAAGACACAGGAAACAGCCATGGGCTGGTTTAACTCAGGTTTATTGCATGGTGGACAGAGGGAACATGAGGTAATGGCGGATGCAAAGCTCTATATATACAGTGATAAACATTCGAATGTGGCTCCACGATAGCCGGTTGGCTATTGTCTGCGTGACATCATTGCTGGTCACGCCCTTCTTGTCCAGGTGTAGGTAGTGGCGGGAAACTCCGCGCTGTGGCTATTGATGAGTATGGACCAAGAGAACTTGGACGCTCGCTGCTGCCCACTGGTGGTTATTAGCTCGCGTCCTAATACAGGGTTTATGGTGATACAGCTGACGACTATATTGTTACTTGTAGGAAAGGTTACATTGTTAAGATACATTGTTATCACATGAATGAGGTTACACTATTAGAACACAACACTCCTGCCCCCTAGGATGAGACGAAGTCTCTCAGCCAAGATGGCTTATTTCGAACACGCTGGGGTCTCGGTGCGGGCTGCCCTGCCCCGGTTTTGCTACCTTCTCCTTGTCCCCTGGCTTCCTGTCCTGTAATTGGAGAGGAAGACTTGTTAGTGACTTGCCGCGGTTCTGCGGCTTTTTTGGGAGTTGTGTGCTTTATTTGGGAAGAACCGGGGGCACTGGGGGCTAACGAAAAACCCCTCTTCTCGCTTGGATGGGTGGGGGAACACTCCAAAAAACCCCCCCGGCTCGGCAACGCAAAATCAAATTCGGGGGCAGCAGTCGCAAACTCCTCACCCTCTTCCCCGGCATCGGATAGAGCTGGCGTGTCAAAAGGATCTGAGTCGGAACCGCTGCTTCCCCCCCTTGTTTGGGACTGTTGCCCTTCGTTGTCTCCTCCTTGGGCTAAGCGGGTGGAGGAGAACCCTAACGCTGAGGCATTTTCCATGCCGTCCGTGGATTGCTTCCTGGGAACCCGGCTCCTGAGCTGATCTGCATGCCGCCTCCAGAGTAGACCGGTGCTCGTTTCCACCCGATATGACACTGGTCCCGTCTGTTCTACAACTCTCCCCGGTACCCAGGCTGGCCCTGTGCTGGCGTAGTTCCTGCAATGCACAGGATCACCGGCGGCGAAACCTTTCGACACCGCTACCCCTACGTTCTTCCCTTTGTCCTCGACCCTCGTTGGGTCTAACCTGGTCAGAATCGTGGTCAGCTTTCTCCGCATCAGCAGCTCTGCCGGCGAATATCCGGATGCTAAGGGGGTCACCCTATACGCTAATAAAAACTGACATACTTGGTGATTCAGGTCCCCCGAGCCCATGCGCCTCAGCGCATCCTTTGTTGTCCGCACCAACCGCTCCACTTGGCCATTCGTGGCCGGGTGAAACGGCGCGGATGTGACGTGCCGAATGGCGTTTGCCTCCATGAATGCCCTGAACTCAGCGGACGTGAAACAACTAGCGTTATCGCTGACCAGAGTGTCGGGTAAACCGAACGTGGAAAAGACTCTCCTTAGATGGTTAATTGTAGTGGTGGAGGACGTGCTCTTTACCGGCATCACCTCCAGCCACTTGGAGTACGCATCCACTACCAGGAGAAAAAGGGTTCCTCGGAACGGGCCAGCAAAATCTATGTGCACTCTGGACCACGGCCCCCTTGCCGCGTCCCATTCCCTATGCGGGAGTCGAGCCGCCTCTGGTCGGGAGCCCTGGCATGCCTCACAAGTGCCGACCATGTGCTCTATGTCTGTGTCCAGCTGGGGCCACCAGAAGTAACTCCGGGCCAGCGCCTTGGAACGGACGATCCCCGGGTGGCTGACGTGCAACAGTTTGAGTACCCTCGGTCGCAGGGATGTAGGGACTACCACCCGTTGGCCCCACAAAAGGCACCCCCTCTCTATGGACAACTCTATTTTCTTCCGAAAAAATGGGTCGAATTCCGTACTTGGGGAGGACGCCGGCCACCCCTTCTGTACCCATGAGCTTACTTTCTCTAGCGTTCTGTCCCTGCCTGTCGCCCTGGCAATGTCGGCTGGTACTATTGGGGGTGACTCTAGGACCTCTATCAACAATACCTGGTGGTCTCTCTCTACCCCTGCCTTTTGGTCACCCGACAAGGGCAGAGGAGACCGTGAGAGTGCGTCTGCATGGCTGATCTCCTTTCCGGGCCGGTATTCCAACTCATGTTGGTATGCATTGAGGAAGATGGCCCACCTCAGCATTCTCGGGGACAGGATCTGTGGCGTGGGCTTATTTGCAGTGAAAATTCCTAACAGAGGCTTGTGATCGGTCACGATCGTAAACGGGCGACCATACAGAAAATCGTGAAATTTTTTGGTTCCCGCTACTATCGCCAATGCCTCCCTGTCGGTCTGTGCGTAATTCCGTTCTGCTTTCGACAGGGACCTTGAATAGAACGCTATCGGGGCCTCCCTTCCGTCGTCCAACGCGTGGCAAAGCACCGCCCCCACCCCCACCGGGGATGCATCACAAACTAAGACCACTGGCCGTTTGGGGTCGAAATGAGTTAGGATTGCCTCGGATGTTAGGAGTTGCTTTAACTCTTTAAAAGCCCTCTCTTGCTCGTCACCCCACAGCCATGTTTCCTCCTTTTTAAGCAACCGATGGAGCGGTTCGGCCACAGACGCCTTCCGTGGAAGGAAGGTATGGTAAAAATTTAGGAGCCCCAGGAATGACTGTAGTTCGGTTTTGGATGTGGGGCGAGGAGCCTGCTTGATGGCGGCTACTTTGGACTTGGACGGCTTAATTCCCTCGGGTGTGACACGGAACCCTAAAAACTCAACCTCTGTTTCGAAAAATACGCATTTGTCTTTCCTCAGTCGCAGCCCCGCTTTCTCGAACACAGTCAGTACTTTATCCAATCTCTTTGCCAGTTCGGCCTCACTCCCCCCTGTTATCAATACGTCATCAAAATAACACAACACTCCCTCCAGCCCCTTCAGGAGGCGTTCCACAATCGACTGAAAAAGGCCGGGTGCCGAGTTCACGCCGAACTGTAAACGCGACACCTGGAACGCCCCTTTATGTGTAACTATAGTTTGTGCCGCTGCCGTGGCGGGAGTTACAGGGAGTTGCTGGTAGGCTTGTGCTAAATCGAGCTTAGCGAAACATTTTCCCCCATTCAGCCTGGCCAGAAGGTGGCTGACCACCGGCACCGGGTATGCATTAGGGCGGATTGCCTTGTTAATTGTACACTTATAATCAGCGCAAATGCGCACCTCCCCATTAGCTTTTAGCGCTGTAACAATTGGAGTTTCCCACTCCGCGGAATCAACAGGAACAAGAATCCCCTGGTCCACCAGTTTGTCCAGTTCCGCCTCTATTTTGTCCTTTAGTGCGAACGGCACCCTACGTGGTTTGAGTCTTATCGGGCGGACCTCCGGGTCTAGGTCGAAAGCTACAGGGGGTCCCTTGAACTTTCCCAGTCCTTTTTTAAAAACGGCGGAGTGCGCGTCGCACACCGCTTTTATTGGATCCGCACCCACAGCATGCACCCCCCCTATGAACAAACCCAAAGGCTGAAACCACTGAGTCCCGAGGAGGCTACAATTTCCCCCTTTGAGAACAACTAGAGGGAGTTCCGCAGAATGTTTCTTAAAACGGACCCGAAATTTCCCGACCCCCAACACCGGAATGCTGTTCCCCTGCACGTCTCGTAGCGTGGACCTCAACGTTTTAAGTTTGGGCCGCACGTGGGGGTCGATTTTCAAGAACTCTCTCTGGGGAATTATAGAATAGGAGGACCCCGAGTCAATTTCCATCCTAATAGGGGCCCCTTGTACTAGTACCTCGACGAAGTAATGGGGTTGTCCCGCGGACACACTGAACACGGGGGCGTCGTCCTCGCTGTCGTCCGAGATGCGGCCCACGCCGTCCTGCTTCCTCGTGGTCCGGGCGCCATCTTTGGACCTCGGTGGACGGTCCGGTCTGGCCGAACGGTCTTGTGAGTGCCTCCGGCCCTCTTTCCTATTTCTGCACGCCTTGGCGATGTGCCCCCGACGACCGCAGTTGTAACACTCGGCTTTTCTGAATGGGCACTTCGCGCGCTCATGGGCCGCTCCGCAACCATCGCAGCGGCGCCCTCCTTTTCGGACCTTCTGGACCTCCTCGCCGTCGCTGCCTTCCGTAGATGACTTCGAGGTTCGTCGGGTTACGTGCACCGACTGTCCGGACTTGCTGTGCACCGAATTTTCCGCTTTGCCGGCCCTAGGACGCCACTCACGCCACTGGTGCATTTCGTCTACCCCAGCATTCGTGGATTCCGCGGATTCCGCGGCCTCCACAACCTCTGCCAGCGTGGGTGGTGGCTCCTTGTTCATCAGGCTGCGCTGCACTTCCTTGTCCCTCAGGCCACAAAGAACGCCGTCCCTTAGGGCCATCTCTAGGTTGTCCCATCTGCAGGGGGCGGCGGCTATTCTCATGGCTGTTACGAAGGTCTCAACCGACTCATCCGGCGCTTGGACTCGCCTCCAAAACGCGCTCCGAGCGGGAAACATTGCCCTCGAGGGTCGGAACCGGTCACGCAGCAGTTTCATAATGTCCTCGGCTTTGAAGTCACTCATCTTCTTCGGTGCAATAATGCTCACCAGCGTTCGCTTGGTTTCTATCCCAAGCATTCTGGTGAGGATGGCCCTCTTCCTTTCCTCGTCGTCTTTGACTTTGAGTTCCACCAGTGCCGCCTGGAAGTCCATCTCAAAGAGTTCCCAGTCTTGCGGTTTGGTAATGTTGAAACCGCTCTGTGCCCTGGCTCCTTGGGGATCCATGATCCCACCTTCGTCGCCAATTTAGTGTATGAGAACCAAGACACAGGAAACAGCCATGGGCTGGTTTAACTCAGGTTTATTGCATGGTGGACAGAGGGAACATGAGGTAATGGCGGATGCAAAGCTCTATATATACAGTGATAAACATTCGAATGTGGCTCCACGATAGCCGGTTGGCTATTGTCTGCGTGACATCATTGCTGGTCACGCCCTTCTTGTCCAGGTGTAGGTAGTGGCGGGAAACTCCGCGCTGTGGCTATTGATGAGTATGGACCAAGAGAGCTTGGACGCTCGCTGCTGCCCACTGGTGGTTATTAGCTCGCGTCCTAATTCAGGGTTTATGGTGATACAGCTGACGACTATATTGTTACTTGTAGGAAAGGTTACATTGTTAAGATACATTGTTATCACATGAATGAGGTTACACTATTAGAACACAACAGCCTGTTTTCTCCAATCTACCACATAGTTTTTCTCTTTTTAAGTTAAGGTTTTTAAATCTAATGCTATTATGAGATCAACACTATCTCACTTCTGGAAAAAAACTAAGTGGAAAAAAGAGGATGAAGAGAAAAGGTGGAGAAGGGGTAGGTATTAATAGGTAGTTGTGGTCCCAATGGAACTAGAACTGATGGGGAAACGAGTTATAGCAGGGATTCTCAACCTGTGGCCTGTGGGCTAGATGTGGCCCACAGCACCATTTCATGTGGCCCCCTACCGCCTCCACCACACCAGGAAGTGCCATGTGGTGGAGGAAGGGCAAAATGGCCATCTGGCTCCAAAGCTGTCTCAGGGAGCGTGACCCAGCCCCCGGCTTAAAAAGGTCAAGAACGCCTGAGTTATAGACTCTTTCCAGAGGGTAATGAGTTGAATTATTGTGGACGACTATTGAGCTTTCACCAGCAGAACCCAGTAGGGATCCAGTTTAAAGAACTTAAAAACCTAGCTAGTGTTCTTCCCTGTGTAGTACTAGTCGGACCCTGAGCGCCATGCATGTAAAAGTAGTGGACAGGAAAAGGGAAGAAGGTGCAAGCCAGAATCAGGCTCTTTCATCTTAATAGCTCATATGATTCATGTAATCTTTGAAACTGATTTCCTTCCTGCCCAGTTCACTAGTGCCCCATTCTGGTTGGGTTTAAGGATAACCTTTGAAAGTTGGCAACAGAAAGCAATAAGGTACTGCTACTCACTCTCAAATAGCCAAGGCTAAGAGTTAGGCTGAAGGGCAGCCTGCTTGATTTTTCACATGCATTAAAAACTCTTTCGTTCACTGGGAGCGACAACTGAAAACTGCTCTTTGTCTGGTGTATTGCCTATAATTGCCATTCTAGATCCCACTCCTTATTCTTCAGTCATTAGGAGGATGAACAAACTACTCATGCCTAAGCAGGAGTGTTTGGTTTGCTTTTGCTTTGCATTGCATTGCATTTTGGAGTCTGAAGAAATAATGCTGCTTTTATAGCTCATAGCAGGAGAGGTGCCAAAAAGCATTGTTGTTATGGCAAGACAATCGGATGACTGTTAATAGTTTTTAATCAAAACAGAGAGCTGAGCAGTTTCAAGTAGTGTTTTTTAGTCTTATACATACAGAGACAGCCGGTTTTCTTATTTTCACTGAAGAAGCAAAAGAGTGTAATTTTAGTTTTTGGCCACTTTTTCGGTATTCCAAACATTGGAATCTGCTATTTAAATTAAGATGTCTCAGTAGAAGCAGACAGTTTCATTTCATTAACTGTTGTTAACTGCTGATGATAATGATGTCCACAGATTTACATGAATCGCTCTTGGACTCTATACATTGAATGATTCAGCAATTGTAGTGGATGTTGTCAAGACAGGCAGCATTTAATCATCATCTTGAAAATGCTCACCCAGGGAACTATCAGAATTAAACCTCTCTCTTCTGAGTAACTTTCTGCAGTTTTGATAGATTTATGCTTCATTTGCTGTTGGCAAAGAAAAACATATGGAGGGAAACAGTGTTCAGTGGGCTTCCTGTTTAATAATGCAAACAACATTGATTGTATAGAAGGAAAACCCAATGAAAAACTGATAGTGGCCACAGACCTCTGCAAGGCTGAGAATTCTCTTTCCTTGTTCCTTCATTCTTTCTGTATTCTGTTTGCTCCCTATGCTGGGTCTACCATAGTCAGTGGTATGATATTTGGCGGATGCCATGCAGGGTGGGGAAGGAGGAGAGTTGGAAACCTTGCAGCCAATGTGATACTTCTCTTAGCTCAGTTGGGTCTAGCTCTCTAGTATTCTGGAGATACCCAGGGTAGTGTAATGGACAGTGACTAGGACTCTGGAGGCAGGGTTTGAATTCCTACTCAGCCATGGAAACTCCCTGTGGGTGTGTAATTGGTAAAACCACTCCTTAAACACTTCACTTGCCTTGAAAGCCCTACTAGGTGTGCTGTAAGTTGACTCGGTTCCAGCTTGACAACACACAACAACTCTAGCTTTCTGCCTTTTGTGGTCATGACTCATACGCTTTTGGTGGCCTGCTGTCAGAGTATCTGCAACTTCCCCACTTTAGTCCAGTGGTAGTCAAACTTTTTACACTGCAGGCCTGACCATGCCCCCCCCGAAACAGCTGAGCAGGCTGGACCATGCCCCCCCGGAAGCAGAAGTGGGCACATTTACGTCAGGAGTGGGTATGTTTGTGCATGCGCAGGTGCATTTTACAGCTGATGTAAACATGCCCGCTTCTACATCCGGGTGTGGGGGAGATGGGGTCAGTCTGGTTGGAATGGCATCATGGGCCAGGTCCGGCCCATGGGCCGTAGGTTGTGAACTCCTGCTTTCGTCTGTTGCTAGCAGAAGGCAGAAATAGAAATTATTTTTCACAACTCCCTGCCAGATGAAGTGGTGACAGCTGTCAATCTTGACAGCTTCAAGAAAGGATTAGACAAGTTCATGGAGGACAAGGGTATCAATGGCTATAATTATGGATACCTAAGGACAATCTCCGGGTTGGAGAGATAGGCAGGATATCTCTCGATGCCATTTCCAGGGAATCCTAAGGAGGTGAAGGCATCTGCTTAGGAATACCCTGAAGCAAATGGTGAGCCGCTGTGTGTGACAGAATGCTGGACTGGATGGGCTGTGGCCTGTTCCAGCAAGGCTGTTCTTATGTTCTTATGTTCCTATTCTGGCCCTAACCTAAAGAATAGTCTTAAGCATTGCCCAGAGTTAAGTCCTACTAATTTCCTTGGGCTTCAATTCTAGGTAAGTATGAGTAGGATTGTATATTTGAGAGGTGGCGGATGAGAGGATGGAATTTAGCCTTGCAGAAGCGTAACAAAGAGTGATATACTATTACTAGGTCAGCTTAACTCTCCTACTTGCCTCCAACAGCCTCTTGCTTCATAAAGAGATCTGGAGATCTCTAAAGCTTGCATACATTTTAGTGTCCTTCCGGTCACCCTAATAAAGATATTACACTAAGCAGAGTTTGAATGAGCAATGAGACAAAACCTGTTCAGGGACTTAGAAATAAATGAGTGAGAAGGTCAGCATGCTAGTTTAGCATCCTATATTGTTGGCCAGTATGTGTAGAGAACAACTGTCTGAAGAGGAGGAGCTCTGGTCAGCATGGAGGTTCTCCATGTTGTTGAGATCCAGGTTCACATATCATCTGAAGGACCTCTGTGTGAATTGAAGGATTCTCTTCAGACTGTCACTTTCCACAGATGGGAGGGTAAAAGTGTCACTAGGCCTGTGGTGGCGAACCGTGACACTCCAACTGTTCTTGGACTTCAATTCCCAGAAGCCCAGACGTGTACGCACAGTAAACCCATTCGTGTGGCTTCACAGGGACTTGGGTTTCTGGGAATTGAAGTCCAAGAACAGCTGGAGTGTCAAAGTTCACCATCACTGCACTAGGCTGACCTGCTTCCTTCCTCAAACATCTTATCTATCCTTTGAATGCCTGACTAGACTGTTTACCTTGCCTCTAAGTTGTGGGCAGGGGGCACACCTTCTTCCCATGTACATGTTCACAATAGCTTTCCAAGGGACAAATGGCACAAGAAATCTGTGATGTCCAAAGGAGGCTGAGGCCTCTGTTTCTTCTTTCTGTAGAACTACTTTGAAGGTGATTCCTGACCATGGTTAGGATTGTACACGAGCCCAGGTGTGAGGTGGCTGGTTCTCTGGAGTGAAAAAGCTGCCGCAAAAAATGGGTGGAAAATGCTGCTTCTGTTTCCCTTCCACTGTTAATCTCTGGGCCTTTCTCCCTCTTTCAGTACACTTGTCTTCCAGCCCCCCAAATGCTGTCATCAACAAGGTTAGGTTTCCCTTGCTCGAAAGCCAGCCGTATCCGACTCTAGGGTTCAGTACTCATCTCTGTTTCAAAGCCAAAGAGCCAGCATTGTCTGCTTCTGCAGACGTTTCCGTGGCCATGTGGCAGGCATGACTAGACACTGGAGCACACGGAACGCTGTTACCTTCCCACTGAAGTGGTCCCTATTTATCTACTTGTAATTTCTTGCTTTCGAACAGCTAGATTGGCAGGAGCTGGGACAAAGACGGGAGCTCATTCCGTCCTGCAGTACTCGGGAATTGAACTGCTGACCTTCCGCCTTCCAGTCAGCGTCTTAGCCTCTTGAGCCACTGCTTTCCCCCATCATCAAAAAAGGGGATGTAAATTTGAATGCCACAGAATGCCTCATCTTTTATGCTTCTCTCTTGCCCCTGCATTGGTAACAGAGCAGTTCGACACTATCCTTTCTGGTTTGTCCTATGGTTGTTTTTTTTAGCATGAAAAAGCGCTCCAGGAATTTATACTGTATCGCAGAATACTTGTGAACCTGAAGTGGTCTTTTAGAGTATGCAGACCATGCGAGAGCCATTATATGAGATCCTTAAGTCTGACACCATCTATGTTCTATTTTTTATCTGCAGGCACAAACCATGAATTACGTGGGGCAGTTAGCAGGCCAAGTCTTTGTGACTGTGAAAGATTTCTATAAAGGATTAAATCCTGCCACATTATCTGGATGCATTGATGTCATCGTTGTCCGTCAGCCGGATGGAAATCTCCAGTGTTCCCCATTCCACGTGCGGTTTGGCAAAATGGGAGTTTTGCGTTCAAAGGAAAAAGTGGTAAGGAACAGAAACCTTGCTAATGTGGTTTTGTGGCTATGATGGTTTATAATGTGGCTCAAGCAAAATACCCCAAATGTGAGATTTCATGTGCAAATCTTTTAGTTTTTAAACAAATTCAGTGTCAGAGACCCCCCCAAAAACAACAACAAAAACAACAACAACAACAAAAAACATCTCCCCCCGGGGCAAATAGGTTTGAAGGGAAAGAATTTTAATCAAGAAATAGCAGTGAAATAAGAGTTAAATCTTCCATATTTATTTTTATTTTATTTATTTATAGGCTGCCTTTCTCCCAATGGGAGACTTAAGGTGGCTCACAATGTAAAAAAGATCAAATTAAAACACAATACATTACACTTAAAAAAACCCAGTTAAACTGTAATAATAGTTAAGTACATTAAATCAAGTATTCTCAACCTGTGGCCCGTGGGCTGGATGCGGCTGTGGCACCATTTCATGTTTTCCCCCACCGCCTCCACCACACCAGGAAGTGCCATGTGGTGGAGGAAGGGCAAAATGGCCATCTGGCTCCAAAGCTGTCTCAGGGAGCGTGACCCAGCCCCCGGCTTAAAAAGGTCAAGAACGCCTGAGTTATAGACTCTTTCCAGAGGGTAATGAGTTGAATTGTTGTGGACGACTATTGAGCTTTCACCAGCAGAACCCAGTAGGGATCCAGTTTAAAGAACTTAAAAACCTAGCTAGTGTTCTTCCCTGTGTAGTACTAGTCGGACCCTGAGCGCCATGCATGTAAAAGTAGTGGACAGGAAAAGGGAAGAAGGTGCAAGCCAGAATCAGGCTCTTTCATCTTAATAGCTCATATGATTCATGTAATCTTTGAAACTGATTTCCTTCCTGCCCAGTTCACTAGTGCCCCATTCTGGTTGGGTTTAAGGATAACCTTTGAAAGTTGGCAACAGAAAGCAATAAGGTACTGCTACTCACTCTCAAATAGCCAAGGCTAAGAGTTAGGCTGAAGGGCAGCCTGCTTGATTTTTCACATGCATTAAAAACTCTTTCGTTCACTGGGAGCGACAACTGAAAACTGCTCTTTGTCTGGTGTATTGCCTATAATTGCCATTCTAGATCCCACTACTTATTCTTCAGTCATTATTTATTTATTTATTTGTTTATTGTTTAGATTTCTATACCTCTTTACTCCCCGAAAAGGGAACTCGAAGCGGTTTACAATAATAATGCTAAACAATACAAAATACGATACAAATAAACAAAGCAATATACAAATAAGATACAAAATGTCAATATGTCAATGATACAACATATCAATTACAGTAAAACAAAGAAAAAACAAAGTCAGGAATCATACAGTACAAGTTAAATCAGAATAAGCAAAAAGATCCAAGGGGGGGGGGAGGTCGGAGCCCAAGCTCAACGACCTTAACAAGCCTAAGAGTGTCTTCAGCTGCCAAAGTCCGCAACATAGCCAAAGGCTGAATGTCCGTAACCACAGCAAAGCCAAGGAACACCTGGCCCTTACACAGCTGCAGCTGCTCCTGCGCTCTTTTGAAGCCCTCCTGGCGGGTGGGGCCAGGAGGGAACGGACTGCCGGCGGCCTCAGCTGTCGCTCATCTCCTATCCTGGGCCGGTGGAATGAGCCCAGGAGAGACGCGGCGAAGACCCTTAGGTGGACAAAAGTCGGGGGGGGGGGGGGTAGCACAGATGGGAAAGCCGCCTCTTTCCTGCTCCTCTTCTGCCCACCCAGTCCTTAGGTGGGCGAGGGGGGGCGGCGCTGATGGAAAAGCCACCTCTTTCCCCCCAACGGCTCCTCTTCTGCCCACCCAGGCCTTAGGTGGGCGAGGGGGGGCGGTGCTGATGGAAAAGGAGGATGAACAAACTATTAATGCCTAAGCAGGAGTGTTTGGTTTGGTTTTACTTTGCATTGCATTGCATTTTGGAGTCTGAAGAAATAATGTTGCTTAAAAAGGTTGAGAACTGCTGCATTAAATATTTAAAACAGGATTAAAAAAAAATAAAACTTTAAAAAAAGAGACAAGGTACAACAAAAGCCTGCATGAAGAGGTGGGTCTTCAGCTGCCTGCAGTTGGACAAAAGGGAAAGGGCCAACATAACCTCCTGAGCATCCTATAATTTGGGGGTTGCCACAGAGAAGGCCCTCTGAAGGCCCTCCTTCCTCTTCAATACCACAGTACCAAAAGCATGTTGCCCATCTCCTTCATCTGCCAGGTAATGAAAAACAAAAGCACACATGCAAATATAACCACATATTGAGCGCAACGTCTAGTTGTCTGAAGAAATGTGAGAGTCTTGGTTTCCAAGAAAAGGATGCCATGAACAAGATAATTGTGACAAGGCTGTGGATGGTCTAACAAAGATTGCTCAAGCACAAGGGTTGGCAGCCTTTTAAAGTTGGGGGCCAAGTGATGCTCCCTCAGTTGAGGGGGCTTGACTGGTGGTCCCCCCCCTAAACGCTGATGTAAACACATCCGTGACTGCAGTAAATGTGCGCGGCTGCTTCTGGCAGTGGTGATTGGAGAGAGGGCAGGGGCCGGATGATTTGGTGCCATGGGCCGGATTTGGCCTGCAGGCCGTAGGTTGCCAATCCCTGCTCTAGCAGTTTTCTACTCTATAAAAAAAACACGGGGTGATAACTGCAGGTTGGTTATATGCTCATTGACCAGCCATCTTGTTTAAGGCCTCTTTTATCAAGCATTTCCTCTTCAAAAACTAGATTTTAACACTTGTATGTTTCTTGAATTTAAAAGGTGTCCTTTCGAATTAAACATGTATTATTATTATTATTATTATTATTATTATTATTATTATTATTATTATTATTATTATTATTATTATTATTATTATTATTATTATTATTATTATTATTATTATTATTATTAAATTCCATTTATAACCCGCCCATCTAGGAGGCATTCCTACTCTGGGCAGCTAATAAGACAAACTCGCATATTAAAAACATATTAAAAACACCTATTAAAAATACAAAGATATAAAACCCTATTGACGGCAGAGAGAGGCCAAATAAGAAACCTAGCGCTGAGCCATTGTTGACACCTTCTCAAAGGCCACATTAAAAAGGAACAATTTGAGCTACTTTCTGAATGTAGACAGGGATGGGGTCTGGTGCAATTTAACTGGGAGGGAGTTTCATAAAGTTGGTGCCACCACAGTGAAGGCTTTCCTCTGAGTCGTGGCCTTCCTTGCAAATTTCGGGACTTGAAGCTGTGCTGTCTGGCAGGATCGAGTGATGCGGGCTGATGTCTTGAGCGAAAGACGCTCTACCAGGTAGGAAGGTCCCAAACCATTCAGGGCTCTAAAAGTTAGATCTAACACCTTGGGTTGCTAACTAGGGTTGCATTAGGGTAGGCCCACTGAACCAGTGGGGATTTGGTGATACAGCTTCTCCATAATTCAAATGGGGCTACTCTAGTTCTGACTTGAGTCGCAAGTAGGCCCATCTGAATCAAAGGATCTTATGGAGGACTTGATCCTCATTGATTCTATGGGCCTACCCTAGTGCAGCTTACCACACCAAGCAGTAGGATTTCAGGCACTTAATACTGCCTCTCTTCTCTGAAAACAGTATAACGTAATATAATTTAATGTTAGTTGGATAATATCTGGGACTTGGTAGCTATTGAATTCTTGATTTTCACTGGTTTGTACTTCTCTCCCTCAGTTTTTAGCTGGTATAGTACAGAGACAAAAAATATTATCTGGGTAATTCCAGGCTTCCCCAACTGTTCAGTGAATGGCCTTGAACAAACATCCATTTTTTTCTCTCCTCTTCCTTCCATTTGTGATATGGGGATAATAATAGTGGCCTTCTTCGAGGGATTGTTGACATACTGGGAAGCTTTCACCACTTGAAAAATGGTTATATAAATGTGAAGTATGATTAGCTCTTTGCCAATCCACTAGTTAAAGGTAAAGGTTTCGCTTGCTCGAAAGCCAGTCATATCCAACTCTAGGGTTCAGTGCTCATCTCTGTTTCAAAGCCGAAGAGCCAGCGCTGTTTGCTTCTGCAGACATTTCCATGGTCATGTGGCAGGCATGACTAGACACCGGAGCGCACGGATGGATGAATTTACAACATTTTTGGGTTATGTAATTAAATCTTCAGATGTATTTTTTCCTCTCAAGGTTGACATAGAAATTAACGGAGAACCTGTGGATTTGCACATGAAATTAGGAGACAATGGAGAAGCTTTTTTTGTAGAAGAAACAGGGGATGATCAGGTAGGACTGTCAAGCAATACCCTTTTGTCTTCTTTCACTTGTGATAGATGATAGTATACAGAGATACCTTTATATTTTGGCATCTATATTTTGGGGCCAGGGTGGACAGTTTGGTGTAATTTATGTACTCCTGACTTCAGCTCCCATGATCCCTTGTCATAGGCCATGTTAGTGAAGGCTGCAGGTTGCTTACTGTTGCTTTTATGGGACTGATTGCAGTGGGAAGGTTTCTAGATAAGACTTTCCATACAAGTCACCTATTATTTTCCACCATTTCCTACATCATTCAGGACTTTTCTTACATACTGTGACAGGTGGAAAAAGATGAGTGGCAACTTCTAAAGTCCAATCTACATGTTCCAGCTGTTGTTATAATGATAGCACAGTTGTTAATCATAGCATGGCATGACTATCGGATGATGTTTTCTTCCTTTAAAAGACGTAGTCATTGGCAGAAGCAAGCTTGCGTATGATGAGGCTGATGGCTATGTAGTAGACTGTTTACAGCATTTGGTACCTGACTGTTACTGGTAACCAAGCATTTGCTGGGTCTAGCAGTCAAACCAAGATGCTTAGACCTTTGACACTTTTCTTGATTTCTATTATTTTTCCATTACCTAAGTTTTGGGGGCTTCTTGGAACAGCATCTGCTGTAGGACTACTCAGTGGTAGAAATCATATTGTGTAACATAAACAAATGTGAAAGTTTTAGTCTGTTCCCAAATACACGCTTGAGTTCAACGTAACCTCCATTGAAATGGGTTTGGGAATGAGTTGTGCAATTGAACTGAGGCTTGCATTGTGTAGAGTTTGAAGTCGCTCCAAAGGAAAGTATTTGCCCAAGATCCCCTTGTGTGAAACCCATGTTGTGGGCTTGAGCCATTTTCATGTTTCTTTGAACTGAGAAAAAGAAATATAATTCAGTCTGTATGAATGTTGGGTGACAAAGAACTAAGAGGCAGTGGCTTGCATTTTCCTTTCTCTAGGCAGCAATTCCACACCACCTGGCTACATCTCCAATTCTGTCAGAGGGAGCAGCTTTCATGGAGTTACAGATGAAGAGAAATTCTGTAGATAGGAGAAGGAGCAATGATACGGGTGGTCCATCACAGATGCCAAACTCTGCCTTGCCATCTAGCAACGAATCTACTGTTGGTAACTCTGTGAAGAAAAGGAGGAAGAGAAGAAGGAAATCTACCCCCAAAATAGACACTTCCAAACGAGATGAAGATGCAGATACTACTGAAGATGAAAATGTGTTCTCAATAGAGATGAGTTCTGATGAAGAAAATGAGCTACTAGACAGTACAAGGTATTGGTCTGAAATCTAATATCTTCAGAGGTATTAATATACCTTTGGGAAGTACAGTAAAACCCCAACTTATGCATGCCTAGAGTTATGTAAAATTTGACTTACGTAATGATTTTTTGCACTAAAACCATGTCCCGATTTATGTAACACAATTTCCTATGGGTTTGCTTCGAGTTACGTAAAAATTCATTTTTCTTATAGGTTTGCTTTGAGTTACATAAAAATTCATTTTTCCTATGCATTTGCTTTGAGTTCAGTAAAAAACCAATTTACGTAAAAGCCTATGGAACAGACTTTTTACATATGTAGGGGTTTTACTCTATGTATAAAACTATAATGACCTACAAATTCTTCTCCAATGTAAGATCCCTTGAACTAGGGGAGGAATGTGGGACCCAAGTGTTGATAGACTGCAGCTCCCAACATCCCTCACTGTTGGACATGCTGGTGGGGGCTATTGGGAATTTGCAACAGCATGTGGAAGCCCACAGACCCCCTTCCCCCCTGAATTACTCTTATATCCCAGATTTAATCTTCACCAATGAAGGTACTTTATCAGATCAGGCACTGTTATTTTATAGGCCTTACTTTGAAGGTTAAGATTATATTATTTATAACTGGACTTGGAAGAAAACTGTAATTCATCTCAGCATGGCAACATGTCTCATCCAGGGCTCATAGCCAAGGTCGTTAGGAAATTTTTTACAAATTAGAAACTTCTAACTGCCAGAAGCCCCTTCCACAAGCTTCTGGATTTGGATACAACCTTGGTGTAATAGTAAGGTTTTATTTTGGTTTACTTATATTTGGGATAGACATTGACACAATTGGAATTTAAGGTACTCATCACTTATATTGGCCAGAATCCTGTTCTGCAGATTTATACCTCACAACTTAGATGACATCAATATCTATGGCAGTTTAAGGAAAATTAAAACTTTTATAGGGTCACCATAAGTGACCAGATGGCATGTAACAGCAAACCGTTCCTATCTCCCTCCCCTCCCCTAGTTTTTGGAGATTTAAGGTTCTCTTTCATGATGAGAATATGTTGGAAGCCATGGGGTTGGGTATGGAGGACACTTTAATATTAGAAAATCATCACAGCTGGTGGTAGCAATTTTCCACCATTAAAGAGCCCCCCTCCCATTTCATAGCTCTTCAAGTCCTGCCCTGGATGAAAGGAATTCCTAGATATCCCTGGAGCTTAGGGGAAAGTGTTAGTAGGAAATGTTTAATTCCTCCAAAACGACCACAGATGATGACAATCTGAATCATGAAGCTGTGCCAACAGGATTCCAGTCAACAAGTCCTGATTTCTGTGAGATTCATCTGAGTATGACTTATTTGGGATCTGACCAAGTGGGTTTAGCAATTCTTCAAGCAGGAAAGGTAATTTTCCATTCAGTATTGCTGCACTAACATAGCTTTTCAACTAAGGTACAAGTGATGGTCATTAAACAAAGCAAAGCCATAATCAAAATAGTGCCAATTCCACCTTAACGTTTTTTTTTGTTTTTCTTCAGATCATCTGTTGCTGATCTGTACAGGGATGACCTGCTTGAGGCAAGTTCTTCTTCAATCGGAGTACTTTCTCACCCTCATTCAGATGGAGAATGGTCACCCACACAAAGGTATTATATGTGTTACTGTAATGTCTTAGATCGTCCCCTGTCTGTAAATTGAATCCCTCCTACTGACAATTTTAGACAGTGTACATCAGTTGAAAGGACAATGGCTTCTTCCACGTTCCTAGGTTTCATGATATTATTAAATATCTCATGGCTCAAATACACATTAAAATACCTACAGTTAAGATAATCAAGTGTTCCTGAATTTCAGTCAGACATGGATGGCTCAAGTATGCGTTGCGTGTGAATGTGGAGGAGAAAACTTCATTTAGTTCACCTTAGACCAGTGAAAGAGAGGAAAATGAGAAAAATGTCAGAGTAAGATAACATTAGGGTAAATCCATCTAAACTCTGCATCTTTTTTAGGAATTGGGAGATCTGTTGATTACAGATGTGCCATTCAGGTGTTTTGGACTACAAATCCAATAATTCTTCATCCTGAGAGATCCACTTGACAGGCAAACCTGTAGAGCAGGGGTGCCCAAACTACGGCCTGGGGGCTTTGCAGGCCAGATGAATTGGCATCGGGTGCCGCATCCAGCCCCCAGGCCACAGTTACTGGCTTCCTGAACCACGTGACCGGCCCACAGCCTGAAATGTTTGGGCACCCCTGCTGTAGAGACTTAAATGTAGCTCACCAGAAAGCCTAGAATGGAAAGCTTTATGAGGCTCTGGGCTAATCCCTTTTTTTGTAGCCTAAACTACCTTATAGAATTGTTCTGAAGAGAAAAATGGGGAGAAGAGCCATATACACCATCTTGAGTCCATTAGAGCCAAAAAGAGTACAAATGTGGCTAATAAAATAAATGTAAACATTAAAAACTCTCCTCTCCCAAGAATGCTTTAAACAGAGGAAGCGAACTTTTGTGGTCATCTCTCATGTTTATGTGGGATGAGAGTTTCTTTATGCCCTTAGCTGAAACTGGGAACAGATCTTGATTTTAACTGTTTATTGTAGTTGCAGATGAACATTCACTGCATGTGAATTAGGACAAGATGTATTATTCGTGGCTGATCCTGTAAATCTGCTGGATCACAGATGGAAGCAGGCCTCCCTACTAGTTCTTTTTAAAATCTAGTTAGGCAACTACTCTGAATGTAAACAAATCTATGTTGTTGATAATGGAACATAAAAATCTTCCTTATGCAGAATTAGCTCATGGCCAGAGTTAGACCACTGCCAAATCTAACTGAAAGTGTTGAGACAGGATTTTTTTCCTAGTGTTACTTGATATTCCTGTGACATTACTTGGTGATGTTCCATCCAAATAACAACCAATCCTGACCCTACTTAGCTTCTAAAATTAGTCAGGATTGATAAGTTAAGAGTGGTGTGGTGGAAAAAAGAACGAAATTTATGTGATGGGGTATCTCATTCCTTGGTTGTATTACTTAATGCCCCATTTACATGTGGCTCCCAACAGTGATTTTATTGTATGTGGAGATTATGGCATTATTTTGTGGTGTTTGCAGACCTTTCCAAGCTGCAGAACAAAACACACTCTTAAAAAAATGCTCAACCAAAAAATCTTTCTTACCAGATCTATAAGTTTTTTCATCATAATCAAAAGCATCTAGTTTTATTTATCTCCTTTAAACCACCACATGTTTGCACTTTGTGTTAAAGAGGTGCTAAATGGTAGTGGAATATGCCTGTGCCAACATACTGTAGAGGATATGTCTGCATGTTTATTCATATTATCTAGGTACAGGTTTATAGATTTGTTAATTTCTGTTCATCTTTTTCTCAGTTCCTGAAGTGTTGCATCAGGAGAAGTCAGTAAAAAAGTCAGTAGTGTTTGCCAATGCTTGTGAAAGCTATTGTTAGGTGGCTTTTTGTACTGTGTTGTACCTTCCTGTATTTTGTAATTTAGAAACAAGTTCTCTTTTCTCACGGTGGCTAATGAGTAGTATGTCACAGAATGTTTTAAGAAACAATGATGCTTAAATTTCGTCTCTTTTATTGTATTTTGTTATGTCCAGTAAACCTAGAACTTGTGCAGGGAAATCCTCTTATGTTACTGTTCCAGCAGATGGTGGTTTATCTAGTTCTTGTCCCTCCAAATCTTCTCACTATCCTGCTACAGACAGGTAGAACATCCACTTTTCTAGTTAACCTTGGAATGACAATTAATCCTTTAATATCAGCGTGCAGACTTTGTGGGACTTATCAAACTGCTGCTTATGACTAACCCAGGCACTTGGCAGGGATACCATTGCAAGTTTGCAGTTTGTTCTTTTTTTAACTGCAGAATTTATTATAAACAGTAGGCTTCCAGCGGCATGTTTGCCTGCTTGATTCTTACAAGCAGCCTTAATTCGTTTGGCTCCTGCTTTTCCTATTCCTCACCTTCTTCCCCCTTTTTCAGACTTTTTTCCATTTTATCCACATCTGCTTCTGTATCTGCAGATTGGGCCATTTCCGTGTTTAATTTCTAGTGACTATCTTCCATACTTTCTCAGATTTTCCTTCTCTATGAGAGTAGCACACTTCAGTCTAGGCACCACTAGTTTACCAGTCCTCTGTTTTAATAGAGTCAATCAGAACTTGGCAGCAAATGCAAAAAGATTCACCAGTGTTACAATAATTATACATTGTCAGTGAGATTTTGGAGACATAGAGGCTGCTGGTGCATACATACATGGAGCTCGTTTGCTTAAATGAAAGGAGACATGAAAAGTATAGGAACACAGAATTGTCAATCTCCATCCCATCCTTGTAGCTTGTGAACAAAACAAGACTTTAGGACAGTGGTTTTCACCCTATTTATGCCGCAGGCCTAACCACGTCCCCTGGACAGCTATGCGGGCTGGACCACGCCTCCGGAAACGGAAGCGGGCACATTTACAGCTGTCATAAATGCGGCCACTCCCACATTTATGACAGTTGTGGGCACGTTTACACATACGTGGACATGTTTTACGGCTGACATAAATGTGTCTGCTTCCACTTCTGGGTGCGGCGGAGGTGGCACCAGGTATATGAAATGGTGTCGTAGGTTGGGAACTCTTGCTCTAGGATATAACTTTCATGAAAGTTTTAAATAATTGTAAAGGTATTTTTAAAGTAGATTTCCTGATTATCTATTTCATCATCTTTTAAAAACAATGTGCATCTTGTTAAAAGTAAGTGCCATATTTAATAGAATTCTTGTGAAAAAGTACATTTGTTTCAAAAGGCAGAAGGTAGACTGTTTACCTTAAAGTCAATATTGATTTTCAAGAGAAGCATGTTTCTCCCTGCTGTCTTTCCACTAGCAGACAAAAATGTTTGAAGTCAGACAGTCATCCTCATTTAACCTGGATTGCTGTTGAAAGGGTTTTGACTGGTTGAGTGCTGTTTGTCTATTTATGTATTTCAGCTGTATTTTTATTCTGCATATTTAAATCACATCTCTGTTTTTAATTCAATTTATTACTCTGAGTCACTATGAGTATTGCTTTCTGCGAGAAAAGAGGATATAAATAAGAATTTGGCCTTGCTACCAGTTGACCATGCAGAATGGACATCGGGAGTCTCTCTCATCCTATCTCCAAAGTTTCCTCCCAAACAGTTAGCTACTAACCTGTATGCATTTTCAGTTGTGAAACATTTATAGATGGGCAGAAGATCTCTATCTTAAGAAAGTTCTGTCTTGATTCTTGAATTTCCTTTTTACATTGCTGGTCTTGCACATGTACAGAGGTTCATAACTTCCTGGCAGCCCAGTCTGTGCACTTGCATTTCTTTTTCTTTTTCTGGCTGTCTTACTTCAGAAGCATAATAGTTGTACTGTATTTCCTGGTTCTGATGTTATAATGCTGTCAGGCATAGACTGGGGTCCTCTTAAATTTGCAAGAATATCTAATGACAATTCCATTTTGAAGACTACCAATTGAGAAACATCTTTAGTATGCATGTGAGCCATAGTGGAAAAGTACCATTTGTGAACATTCTATCTGTTATTGCCTAATTCCTCACTAGCTTTCTTTTATCAAACCCAGCATAGCAATCCAGGTATCCAAACAATAATGTCAAAGAATCTATAAGTATGGTCTGATTAATCATTGTAGATGTTGTGTATATCCTTCCAGAACAAGCTTAATGTGCTCACCACTCTACACTATAAATATTTAGCACCAAATGTTTGGTGATCCACATTTCTAATTTATTTATTTATTTGTTAGATTTCTATCCCGCCTCACTCAACACAACGTGTGACTCGAGGCTGCGTACAGCATAAATATATCATACAATACAAATTCAATACAGTTCATAACACATTATAATTACAAGTAAGAAAAGCTTTCAAAAGAAAAAAGTACCAAAATAATACAATTTTCACATTACAAAAGTTACAGCGCAAATACAAAAAAATTACATGATAACAAATGAATCCGGGGGTCGGAGCCCAAGGCTCAACGACCTTACCAAAGCTTAAACGAAACCCAGGCAGCATTCTAGGCAGCGTCGGCAGCGACAGGACAAGGTGGCAAAGTGATACTGCAAAGCCCAGGCGTTGCCTCCTTCCCCGCGTCCAATGCCGGACTGGGGAAGGGTCTCGAGAGCAGCAGCGGAGATGGCAGCTTTTAAACCGCATGCCTCAGAGTCCCAGGTGTTGCCTCCTTCCCCGGGGCCAATGCCAGACATTCACTGTTTGCATATAATTTCCCAAAGTACTGTACCCTAAAAGTCATTCTTTGCTTCACAAGGAGACCAGCTTTTCCACAGTGCTGGTCAAGAGCCAAGTGTTGTGTGGTTAGTTGAGTCTTGGATTAGGATTCAAGAAACCTGGATAGAAATCTCCACTTGGCCAGAGAATGTATCTAATGAAGTGGTGGCAGTGACAGTGATACCATTCCTTGACATACCCAAAAATGCCATATCTAGGGTCATCATAAGTTAGAAGTGACTTGCAGTCATGTTTTACTAAGATCCCCTTTACTATCTTGGTTCAAGTAGTAAATAACCCAGGTTGTGTAACCATGATTAGAATGTGAACTTCAGTTGCAGAATCATGAATAATAGTCCAGAAGTTTTCTTTTATTTTTTAATTTATTTTAATCAGTTTGTATAGCCACCTCAATCGACATGCAACTCCAGGCAGTGTACATAAAATCCCAACATTAAACAATAAAAAACCCTCAAAAATTCCTAAAACACAAAAAAGAACATCTAGTTAAAAACTTTTAAAAAACTGAGTGATCTTGCTCTAAATGAGAAGTCAGAAAAAGGAAAGCTGTTAAGTATTCTGCAGTTACCTTCAGGGTGCTAATGGTCTTACTGTCAAGGTGCTAGATCTCTACCCTTTTCATTCAACTTTGCATTTTGGGTTGCTGCCTGCATCTTACTATATGTTTCAAATGTACATTTTAAGTACAGATGGACACTAACATCGTTCTAAGGCATGATAACTTGGTGCAAGGTCATACATAGTGTTCCTTGGTTTTGCGTCTTCTCCCTCTGATTTACTTATTTGTTTTTGAATTTTTGCAGTCCTTCAGGATCACGGCCTCCCACTCCAAAAAGTGATTCAGAGCTAGTCAGCAAGTCTGCGGAAAGGAGTATCCAGAAGCATAATCCACAGATGCACTGGGACTGGGGAGAACTACCTCAAGCTACAAAGGTATCAGGAAAGGAAAAACGTTTTCCAATAAATGTGATACCAGATGTTCTTCTGTTTTGAGGGCTGGCTGGTTGAAGGTGGCAGAGCTCAGAAGCTTCACATCAGATACTTAGCGAGGAGGAGGGTTCTGACTTTACACTAAATTATGATGTAATCCAGGACTGGGAAACATGGAGACCTCCAGATGTTGGTGAATAGCGGCTCCCATCATCCTTAACTCTTGGGTAGGGCTGATGGGAAACTACAGTGCCTTAGTGGTTAAGATACTGAACTTGATGACTGGAAGGTCGGCATGTCAGCAGTTTGAGACCCAAGCACTTCATGATATGATGGAGTGAGCTCTCATCATCTGCCTCAGCTCCTGCCAACCTAGCAGTTCGAAAGCAAGCAGTTGCAAGTAGATAAATAGATACTGCTTTGGTGGGAAGGTAACAGCACCCCATGTGCTCCAGCATCTAGCCATGCCTGCCACATGACCGTGGAAACATCTGTAGATGTACACAGTGCTGACTCTGGCTGTAAATGGAGATGAGTACAGAACCCTAGAATTGGACATGACTGGCTTTCAAGCCAGGTCGACCTTTATATTTTATGTTGTAAAACTAGTCTTATTCTGATTGGAGTCTCATGTGAAGTGTAACATGGAAGAAGTCTCCATCATTACTCTTCCCTCCACTCTACAGGTATTCATCCTTTGCCTCTTCTCTTAGGTGCTTTTTTAAACAGATGTATTTTATTTACCTTATTTCCTTTCTAGGTTGCTGCTCCACTGAAGCTGAAAGAGTCCAACAGCACCACTGTGAACATGAGTCTCTCTGAAAGCACTCACTTTCGAGTCATTCTACGGAATGATTCGGAAGATATTCCAGGCCTGTCTGCCTTTCCTGTCCTTGGACAGGATAATATAGTGATCACTCTGGAAGACACTGAGCCCCAGCGAGATGTACCTGAGAGAAATGAACCAGATGTTGACACCTTAGGTGCAGCAGCAGCGCCTCCACACCCTGCAGCGGAAGATGTAAAACAGGCTACGGCTTGCTTGGCGCAACCAGTCAGCAAAACAGATTCTCCCTCGAGGAAAAAAGGTACAAGCAGTTCCTTTGATTTGCACATTGCACACATGATTATTATTTTTTTAAAAAAATATTTCTTTCTTTGCAGGCATAAAAGTATATGCAATTTGTACTGTGAGGGAGGTAATTACTTTTATAGGAAATGGGACAACTTGGTAGAGGGTGGAGAGAAAACAGTTGACCTTGTTATGTCTTCGGTAGTAAAGGATCTGATAGGGTTGTGGTGGGGGTTCCCTTCATTAGCTAAAGGTCAAGGTGCCCTTGCTAGAAAGCCAGTCGTATTGACTCTAGGGTGCAGTGTTTATCTCAGTTTAAAGCCAAAGAGCCAGCCCCGTCTGCATCTGCAGATGTTTCTGTGGTTATGTAGCAGGCATGACTAAACACCGGAGTGCACAGAATGCTGTTACCTTTCCTACCAAACTGTACTTATTTATCTACTTGCAATTTCTTGCGTTCAAACTGCTAGGATGACAGGAGCTGGGGCAGAGATGGCCGCCCACTCCATCCCACAGAACTCAGGTCTTGAACAGTCTACCTGCTGACCTTCCAGTCATCAAGTTCAGCATAAGAACATAAGAAAAGAAGAACAGCCTTGCTGGAACAGGCCACAGCCCATCCAGTCCAGCATTCTGTCTCACACAGTGGCTCACCATTTGCTTCAGGGTATTCCCAAGCAGATGCCTTCACCTGCTTAGGATTCCCTGGAAAGGGCATTGAGAGATATCCTGCCTATCTGTCCAACCTGGAGGTTATCCTTAGGTATCCATAATTATAGCCATTGATACACTTGTCCTCCATGAACTTGTCTAATCCTTTCTTAAAGCTGTCAAGACTGACAGCTGTCACTTCTTCTGGCAGGTTGTTCCATAGACCAGTGATTCTCTGGGTGAAAATGTACTTTTTCATATTTGTTTGAGAACTAGTACCCCAAAGTTTCATGGAGTGTCCCCTAGTTCTAGTGTTATGCGATAGGGAAAACAGTTTTTCCTTATCTACTTTGTCCACACCGTGCATGATTTTATAAACTTCAATCAGGTCACCTCTTAGACGCCGTCATTCAAGAGTGAAGAGGCCCAACCGTTGCAGCCTCAGATAGCAAGGAAGGTGTTCTAGTCCCCTAATCATTTTGGTTGCCCTCCTCTGCACTTTTTCCAACTCCATAATATCATTCTGGAGGAATGGCAACCAGAACTTTACACAGTATTCCAGATGGGGCCTCACCATAGATTTATAAAGAGGCAAAATGACACTTGCTGACATTATCTATACCCTTCCTAATGATCCCTAGCATTGAGTTTGCTTTTTTCACTGCTGATGGCACACTGGGTTGACGCCTTCATTGAGATGTCCACCAGGACACCAAGGTCCCTTTCCTGGTTTGTCGCAGAGAGTTCAGACTCCATCAGTTTATAAATGTAATTGGTTTTTTTTGCCCCAACATGCATCACTGCACTTATTAGTGTTGAAGCTCATTTGCCACTGTTTTGTCCACTCCCCCAGTCTCAAGAGATCCCTCTGGAGCTTCTCACAGTTTTCACTACCCTGTATAATTTAGTGTTGTCAGCAAATTTGGCTACCTTGCTATTTACTCCTACTTCTAAATCATTTATGAAGAGGTTGAAAAGCAGGGGTCCCAGTACTGAACCTTGGGGGACCCCACTCTTTACTTCCCTCTACTTGTAGAAGTGTCCATCTTAACCACTAAGCCACCGCAGTCCCCTTCATTAGACTGATCCAAATTCAAGGGTGGTCCAAATACAGGAATTCCTTAGTCATGTCTCTTTACTGTCTCCATCATTGACTATTCATACGATTTATCTTCAGGATAAGGATCTAGTTTGTGGTGGCAGGTGTGATTCTCCACCTCTGTGGTACAGACAGTGCTGGGGTGGGGTGGGGGAGAGGAATGTCAGGCTTTCTGATGCTACGGCCTCCACAACTGGGAACCAGATATTTCCCAAAGTTCTGGCAAACTGCACTTTTCTTTCTCCTCTACTTTCTGTGCTCTAGCATCACCAGCCTAATTTTGTATGGGGGCTGCAAAGTGCAGCAATGGTGGGTGTGATCAGCCCATGTTAAGGGAACTTGCCCAGGTTTGTCTTCCCTTGCCAACTTCCCTTCCATAAAACTACATCAGTGGTTTACCCTTTTCTAGTGTGTCTCCTGTGTCTATTTCAGTATGTGTGTGACCAGATGTATACCCTAAAAGGTTTATTTCAGCTAATTGTGAAAGTAAAAGTTTATCTTGCTGTCTTGCACATGGTAAAGCAGGGGACAAACCACTTCCTTTTTCTATGATATTTTGACATTTTTTGCTTACTTTTTGCTGACTTACATGGCAGACTGCATTTAATGTAATTAATTAAATTAAATTTATGTTTCCTAGTGGATGGATTGTGTGTTTAAAAGAGAGAAAGAATGAAGAATCAGTACCTATGGGGGAAAATTATAACTTTAGATGAATATTGTTTCTGCATTCCACAGATAAGCGAAGTCGACATCTGGGTGCTGATGGTGTATATTTAGATGATCTCACAGACTTGGAGCCAGAGGTTGCTGCTCTCTATTTCCCTAAAAAGTAAGTACAGTATTAATTAGCATTTATAATACACCTATCTGGTTGCACAGACCACAATAGTACAGTGGAACCCCGCATAATGAACACTTCGTATAACGAAAAATTCGTACAACGAAGCGTTCGTGTGGTCTGCGTGATACCCCGCATAACGGAATTTTTTTGTTATATGGGTTTTTTGTAAAGTGGTGTATACCCCACTTAATGTAAACCCCATGTAACGAACATTTTTTTCATTATGCGGGGTATCGCCCATTTGATCCTTATAGCGGGAAAAAAACGCGTAGCGAAGAGCACCATGGAACGGAGCTTTTTCGTTATGCAGGGTTCTACTGTACTTGTGCTTTTCCCTTTAAAAATGAAGGCTGAAGGGTCCCCCCCCCCTTTTAGGGATATTGCACCTACAGGTAGCTATAAAACTCGGTGTTTCTCTGGTACATTACATAATCTGTAAGGTTGTCTAAAATTATTTTGCTAGTAGTAAATACTTAGTAAATACATCTGTTTTATATTCTTAATCCTTTTAAATGGCATTTTGCTGATTGACAAAGGAAAAATATACAGCAGGAAAAGCCAGCTTGGGGACCATCAATGGGCCACATGAGAAATGTTGAACATTATGCTTTTAGATTTTCCTCTGTAGCTCAGAGGACTGGAAATACAGCTTGAAAAAAACCCCAATAGTGGTTGCCATGACTGAAATAAGCGACAATAAGCTTTCTGGAAGAGACTCATGGGTAGACTGTGTGTTGCCCAGTGCTGATAAATAGAAGTGCTAAAGGCATCAGGGCGAACCTGAAAGCAAGTACTGTATAGGGAAAGAGGTTCTGACTGATATGGGCATGTAAAGAGAACAAACTCATATTTAAGCTTTAAATATGGAAAGCTTCCTCAACCTGATGGTCTTGTTTTTGGACTTTAACTTCCATCTGCCCAAGCCAGTTTAGCCCATCGTTAGGACTACTGGGAACAAAAATATGTATGGGAGAACAAGTTAGTGAAACCTGTGGTGGAGAAACATACCAACTGATAACCAGTGGTGGGCTCCAAATTTTTTTACTAACACACTGTGGGCATGGTAGTATGGTGGGCGTGGCCAGGGGGGAAAGCCCTGCATTGCACCTGAGTTAGGAGTACTTTATTTCAAAACTTGGATGGGCAGGGCCAGCTGGAATTTCTGCTACCTGTTCTGGTGAACTGGTGCAAACCTACTGATGCCCACCACTGCTTGATAACACTCCGTTTGTACTAGGTACCTGGGAGTATGACTCTGTGGTATGTTCTAGGTGTGCATGATGAGAGAACTTTGAGAGCAGAGTTAAGGTTAGGAAAAGGCAAGCAAATAATGGATCCCCCCCTTCCTTAGTGGTGAACATTCTACCCACTTGAAGACTG
This sequence comes from Bradypodion ventrale, assembly GCA_035047345.1. Classification (NCBI taxonomy): domain Eukaryota; kingdom Metazoa; phylum Chordata; class Lepidosauria; order Squamata; family Chamaeleonidae; genus Bradypodion; species Bradypodion ventrale. Next base: position 145,697,233 of record JAWDJE010000001.1, read on the forward strand.
CCAGTGAAAATGGGCATCGTTCAGCTAATCAGTCCCCTCAATCCGTTGGAGGTTCAGGCATTGATAGCGGCATAGAGAGCACCTCGGACGGAATAAGGGACTTGCCGTCCATCGCCATTTCACTCTGTGGGGGATTGGGTGACAACAAAGAAATATCTACAGGTATGTGTCCTCCCCCCACTCCCCGAGTAGAACGCTTGTCTTTATGATAAAGTGGGAAACCTGTACAATGACCTCTGGTGGTTGTAACCTCTTAAGACAGGCGGGAACATTATGTCACTGTAAAAATAAAAACTGAAAGCTCAACCTGTAATAAATTTGTTAGCTTTTAATGTGCCATGAGGCCTTTCTGTTTTTTCATGTCACAATGTATGTTTGTTACTCAGTATTATTACGTTTAGGTGACTAAATGGGAAGATTGTAGTCTTCCACCAAATGCTGAATCCTGCTAGCAGCACAAGATAGTATTTGCCTTACCTTGTGGCCTTAGTTGTAGTCAGCATTTGGACGGACATTGAAAAAGCCATTACAGTATATTTAAAATTTAGGATTTCTGCATAAAGCATATTCTTCCTTGTGATCAAAACAAAAAATAGGCTTACTATATACATGCAGACAAACCCTGGAACAGGAGATACCTTTGTTTCATTGTATTGTAGTTTTTCTCTCTCCTTTACTGCTTCATGAACTTTTCTAAGATAGGATTTGGCTGATGTTATCCAGAATTCAGACTGCTGTTTCCTCAGTTCCTCACCCTGAACATCAGACATTGCTTTTAATAGTTTCTAGTGCTATTTTAAGCTCCTTGTGGATATTTACTTGTCCTTGGTTTTATTTTTAAACAGAGAAATTAATTTAAAATAACTATAAATCCCTTCCTCAGCTAGTGACCAACAAGTAGATTCTAAGATGAGAGAATTTCTCTTGAATTTGATTCTGAACAGGGAGTGATTTGTCAGTGAACAAGGCAGTGATTGTACTTCCATAGCAGCCTGGCTGCTCAGAAAACTATATTAGTGCATGTGCTTGTTTTTAAAATGGGATCCACATTTAGCATTCCCCCTCTACATGTCTACATGTTTGTAGCACATGGAAGTGTCACTTTTCTGGAGTTGTAGTCCTAGAACCCTCAGGCAACACGGTATGCTGAAGATCTGACATGAGTTTAGTAAAAATACCATTGCTGTAAAACCTTTGTGGTATAAGCGCTAGACCAGGGGTTCTCAACCTTTTAAAGCCATGGTTTAAAACTGAGCAGGCTGGACTGGTACTTCCCCCCGCCGTACATGCTGCCATAAAACGTGTTCGCAGGTGCATTTATAACTGCCGCACGCACATTTATGGCTGTCATAAATTCATCTGCTTCTGGTGGCGGCGGTGGCACGAGCCACGTGAAATGGTGCCGTGGGCCGAGAACCCCCGTGCTGGATGGTTTCGCTGGAGGTACGTTAGAAATGGTGCTTGCATTGGCTGGAGAACTCTGGGAGTTATAGTCTTTAAAAAAAATAGTAACTTTTTGTGAAGAGCCCTGGTGGCATAGTGGTTAAACTGCTATACTGCAGCCAGAAGGTTATAAATTCAATCCTGACCAGGGATGAAGGTTGACCCCATCCTTCCAAGGTCGGTAAAATGAGTGCCAACCTTGGAAGGATGGGGGCAAAATGCTAATTAACTTTTGAACTGCCCAGAGAGTGCACTAAGTGCTATGAGGCGGTATAGAAGTGTTATTGCTATTGAACTCTGCCTATGTGTGGCTATTAAACTCTGCTCTTAGTCTGCCCTTTGGATAACTGTTCAAAGCTGGGGTGTTTGCATGTACTGTATAGAATCCCCTGTTTAAATGACTTTGAGCAGAGCTGAAGAGAACATAGTCTACACTGGGGGTACCCCCACCCCAATTCTGTCTATAGCTCACTGCTAAGCCCTGGTCCTCTGCTTTCTCCAAGGCAGCTGGGGGGGGGGTGTACTTTGTGCTGCTAGAGATCCAATGTAGAGATTTATTGATTCTGTGTTGGCACCTCAGGTGGGTACCACCGGGCTGTGCTGATTTTTAACTGTAGAACAGAGACTCCAATGTGCTGTGGTTCTGAAAATAGATTATGTAGGGCAACTTTTTCAGCTTTTATTAACCTTTAAAAACTATACTTAGAAGACTTGGAACTTTTGTACATTCTTGGAGAAAATGCTAATGAAAAAAACCCTGATGAAAGTGAAACTGGAACTCAGTCGTCTGAAGAGGGGGTTCCCTGTTTAGGAACTGATGACTTTGTCTTGGGGAAAAAAATAAGACTCCTCTCCCACTGACTGGAAAAAGTTATCATGCTTCTCATTTTGTGGCAAAATTTGAGAAGACTTCCTTCTTCTTGCTTAAGATGAGCTAAAGCAGGAGTTCTTAACCTTTTAAAGCCTGGGGGCCGGGTCCCACTCCCTCAGACAGCATTGGAGGCTGGATGGCCATTTTGCCCTTCCTCCACCACATGACACTTCCTGATGTGATGGAGGCATTGAGGGAGCACATGAAATGGTGCCATGGGCCACATCCGGCTCGTGGGCCACAGGTTGAGAATCTCTGAGCTAGAGGCTTTGTTTGGCTTCAGAGAGTGGAGGTAGTTGAGTTTATGTGAGCTTGCCCTTGTTGATGTTCAACAGTATATTTTGTCCTTCCTTAACAACTTGCTTTGCCTTTTGTTCTAGTAGTGGGGTGGGCGGCTGGGGTGTAGCGAAAGCGGTAAGGAAGGTAAACCACTCCCGAGAAGAAGAAGTCGATGATGGTGTATATATTACTTTAATTGATGACAGCCTTCATATACAAATACAATGTGGAGGTTATCCTGAAATACGAGGTGCAGTATAATCACTTGGAAAAGTATAACTGATATATCTCTAAATGCAATCATAAATCAATACATGGCCAAGTTGACTGCCTGCCCGGGATTGTGTTCAAACTTAAACGATAAACCTCATTCATTAAAGTGTGGATGGGAGAGAGCCTTTATAGAATCGACTGAAGCTGAAGGGAGAAGTCGCAGAATCAGATGGTGGCTCAAGGCACAAAAGTTCGTCTGTTTTTGCTATCGCTAGAGACCCGTTCTGACAATCAACCACCTACAGACTTTCTGCTAGACCTCATAGACACATGTTTTGAAAATATTTTTTTCAGGTTCGAAAATTCATATTTTTTGCAGACACAAGGAGTCTCCATGGGCTCAAACTTTGCCCCATCTGTAGCCAATATTTTCATGTGTGACTTTGATATTACTTTCATCCTAGATCCCCGGGCCAATCCATTTTTTACTAATATCATTTGTTACAAAAGATATATAGATGATTTGTTTTTTATTTTCAGAGATTCCACATGTGTAGATAACTTCTGTACTTGGATTAATAGTCAACACAGACAATTGAAATTTACTCACACCATGAGTCCTACATCTCTCCCGTTTTTAGATCTTACTATATATATTGAGAACAACCGGATACAAACAAAATTATACCACAAGCCAACAGACCGGTTTGCATATTTGCAATATAAATCTTTTCATCCACACCATCTAAAAGCAAACATACCGTACAGCCTACTTCTCAGAGCTAAAAGAAATTCGTCTAAGAATCAAGATTATATTGCAGCTGCCAGAGATATTTCGACCACTCTAGCCAGAAGAGGATATCCAGATAATATCATTCACAATGCTCGAATCAAGGCTGACTCATGTGCCAGAAGCACTCTTTTCAGAACCAACATGGAGTCTACACGAGCACAACAAGGGCTATTCTGGTCATTAGACTACACTCCGTTGGCAAATCGGATCAAACATATTATATTAAGACATTGGCACATACTGGATACCATACCTGGCTGCCAGCAGCGACCAACTATAGGATTCAGGAAAACACAGACCATTGCCAGTCTTCTCTCGCGAGCCGACATTTCCCCACCGAGTAGCATACCGTCCACCTTCGTCCATGGACACTTCGCCTGTGGACACTGCAAATTTTGCGGCCACATGTGGCGCACTAAAAGTGTCAAAATACCATCTAGTAACTTTACTCTTGAGCTCACCACGTTCTCAAATTGCAACTCCAAGGATACCGTCTACATGATAATTTGCCCATGTCAGTTAGCCTACGTAGGACAATCCAGGCGACCCCTCAAGATACGCCTAGGCGAACACCTTTCACGCATCAGAAACCGAATTGTCACCGCTCCTCTCGTTAACCACTTCCTTGATAAAAAGCACGCACTAAGAGACATCAAGGTAGTCATACTGGAAACCTTTGTGCCAAACAAACATCAAATCAGAGATATTGAGCGTTTCCTCTTACAAAGAGAGGCATTCTATATTCATCGTTTTAATACTTTAATGCCTCATGGATTAAATACAGAATGGGAACTCTCTGCATTTTTGTAATATTGTAATTTGGTGCCCACTTCTGTAACATTGTAATTTGGTGCCCGTCTTTATAACAGTAGCTTTCATCATTGCCCCTTTAAGCAGTACAAAGCAACTCTTGTAAAAAGGTCGAAGATTGTTAGATTGTTTTATCACACAGGTGTTTGAATTTAACCAGGTTATATATGGAGTAGTGCTTTGTATGTAGTTAACGCGTGCACACAGTTTAAGACAATTTAAGAGGTGCGAGACGCGCGAGCAATTCTTCCTTAGGTATGTACTTTGTCCGCCGCTTCTATGTTTGTTAGACTTCGATATATGTGACACATTCATTGTCGTAGTACTGCTATTATGTAATATATGAGATACCTTATGTGTACACACACACACACACACACACACACACACACACACACACACACACACACACACACACACACACACACACACATATATATATATATATATATATATATATATATATATATATATATATATATATATATATATATATATATATATATATATATATATATATATATATATATATATATATCTTTGTTATCCTTGTAGACGCTTGAAAAAGCAATCCGAAATGTCCCATTACCGGAAGGGCATCGCCAAGACGTCTACTATTTGTTGATGATACAGCCGCATGAGAGCCTTTCAAGACTTACCACCTTGGTTTCCCAAAGCGTCACCCTACAGCCTATTCAGTGATTTTCCGATGCACACAGTTAAGTTGGGACGCTGACGCGATAGCAAAAACAGACGAACTTTTGTGCCTTGAGCCACCATCTGATTCTGCGACTTCTCCCTTCAGCTTCAGTCGATTCTATAAAGGCTCTCTCCCGTCCACACTTTAATGAATGAGGTTTATCGTTTAAGTTTGAACACAATCCCGGGCAGGCAGTCAACTTGGCCATGTATTGATTTATGATTGCATTTAGAGATATATCAGTTATACTTTTCCAAGTGATTATACTGCACCTCATATTTCAGGATAACCTCCACATTGTATTTGTATATGAAGGCTGTCATCAATTAAAGTAATATATACACCATCATCGACTTCTTCTCGGGAGTGGTTTACCTTCCTTACCGCTTGCCTTTTGTTCTAGCAGCAGTGAAAGGATGGTACTGACTCTGTTATATATTCTGGCATTCGTTTGGCCCATTTTTTTGAGTTCATGTACATTTTCATTTTATTTGCCCCCAAACAGAAATTTTTTTAGAACATGAAGTCACATATCAGCAGTTTGTGGACAATCCAGCAATCATTGATGACCCTAACCTTGTGGTGAAGATTGGAAGCAAGTAAGTATAGCTCAGTGAAAAGCCGCGTGTTCATTTTTTGCTAAAAAAATCAACCACCCCCATCCGATCATGTGTGACGCTGTTTTGGCTATAGAAGCACAACAGAGCTTCTCCGAACACCCGAGCTGGTATGTTGTTAATCGCGATCTCAAGACAGGTCCCCCACCACCCCATATCCGCAGGGGATAAGTTCTAAGGCCTACCATGGATACTTAAAAGTGCAGATACAGTCAACCCTCACATAACAACGCATTTGAATAGCATCATTTTCGCTTAACAACGCGTCATTATGCACCACGTGTTTCTCCCACATAACAATGTTTTTAGTGTCGTCTGGGCAACAATGCTTAAATAACTCATTATCCGGACAAAATGTCGTTATGCGGGAAACTCCATAGAAACCCGCATAACAACAAAAATCACTTAGCAACGCTACTTGGGGAACCAAGTAAGTCATTATGCGAGGGTCTACTGTAACAGTGAACCATATATTTTACATTGCAGATAGTGGCCTCTAGTGGCTAACTCTGGTAGTGCACCATATATTTCAGGATTTTTATTCAATATTTTTAGACCCACGGATAACAAACTGTGGATACTGAACCTGTGTGTGTGTGTGTGTGTGTGTGTGCGTGTGCGTGTGCGTGTGTGTGTGCGCGTGCGCGCGCGCACACACACACACAGGTTCAGTGAAATGTTGTAGTTACTCACTTACACTGTAAGAAGTGGATAGTATAGCTTGAGATGAGTAATATTTTGCAGATTTTAACAATGGCATATATGCTGTTCTGACGTTCTAGGTACTACAATTGGACAACAGCAGCCCCCCTCCTGCTGGCGATGCAGGCATTCCAGAAACCTTTGCCAAAGGTGAGATTGACCACAGTCACTTTTTTTGGGTGAACTACAGTCATGTTGACCTGACAGGAAATATTGTGACTCAGCAAAAGTGGCCGTGTGTATTTTACACTCCTGGCTATAGTCAGCAAATGTTCATGTTATGTCCCCACCCCCTAGGCTTTTGCTATTTTGAATATTTTGCTAGCATGTACCACAACTAGAAATGTAGAATTACATCTCTTTCAATTTGTGTGTGGGTGCAGGGAAATTTATGCAATATTTTTACACTTTTTCCTCAAGTGCATACTTATTTAATGAATTTTACTTAATGTATTATCCCCCCCTTTTTTTATTTAAATTCCTTGCTGGGTGTTAAAAATACACATTTTTCCAATTGTATACATTTTTGCCATTTTCATTTTGCAAAGTATTTTATTTCTTCAAAACATTTTCTGAGCCTTGCAAGTGATGAGAATTATCAAGGTGTGGTGCATCATTTTTCACAAGTTTTTGGAGGTGCAAAATAAATAAATAAATCTTCTTTGTGGAGACCATAAAATCCAATCAAGCACTTTTCCATTATAGCAAAAATACAGTTTGGGAAATGTAGTTCTTATGAGAATTGAGCTGCCATCTGGTTGTCACCATTGCTGAATTAGGATTCATTGACACCCAAGCTAAATCATATTCCAGAGCCCTGTTTCATATTCTCTCCTTCTTGGTGCTGAGCCATTACTAGTACATTCAGTAATGTATGTTTCTCAATTTGTCCACAATCTATATCTATAAATCCAAGGGTTAACCGTTGGAACTTGCTATACGTTTCTGCACCCATCCATCCTATCCTGTACCAAGCCTCCTGCACTCGCCTGAACCCGGTACGGAGGTTACTGAATGGTTGAGAAACGCACCAGTGGGGTAAGAGCCCCACAAACGCAAGCAAAGAAAAAGAACTTCAATTCCCAATGTTCTTTGCGCCGTGCCACAGCCAATTAGGCTGAGAGGCGCAAGCAAAAAGAACGTTGGGAAATGCGCCGCGGCCAATCAAAATGGAGCCGCAGAAAAAAACCGCCGCACAAACGCAAACAACAAACGCAAAACTACAAGCCCCAGCGTCCTGCGCGCTGTGAGCGCGCAGAATGCTGAGAAAGCCGGCGCGCAAAAAATAAAATTACAAAATGCAACGGGAGCGCAAGTTCCCAGCAGGAGGACGCAGCGCCTCACAGCCATGCAAAACAAACAAGCCTCAAAACTCCACCGCAAGACACCTGCTGACCTTCTTTCCCGGAGCAATGTGGAGAAGAGGGACTCCCTCCTACATGCTACCCCACCGAAGACACGGCAAGACAACCGCCGGCCTCAAGGATAGTTGATCCAGGGTGGAAAAAACAAAAACCCAAAAACAGGCAGCAGTTCGTCAGGGGAAGCACCCTCCCTGGCGGATGACTGGCTCATGCCTTTGTACTTCTGAATACAAAAGCAGCAGCCAGCAATCTGCAAGGAAGAGCACCACCTCTTATGGATCGCTGCCTGCCCATCTCCGGTTAGGTAAGCGGGGAGAAAAAGGAGACAGAGAGGAGAGAACCATCATTAGGCAGAGAAAGCTCTTCTTTGCCTCCTCCTTCTCCCCCGACCTACCTAACGAACCTTTCCAGGAAAAGAACGGGCTGACTGCCTCCTCCACCTTTCCCCCATTGCTGCATCAAAACCAAAATTCAAAGCAGCAATGGGGAAAAGAGGAACCGACAGGCAGCCTGTTCTTCACACTAAAGTAAACACCAAAAACAAACACCAAAATTAATAAAAAATAATAAAACAAAAATAAATCAATAATTAAAAAACCCATTAATAAACAAAAAGTAAACCACAAAATACACAAACAAAAACATCCACAATACCACAAAACCACATACAAAACACCAAACTACAGCACGAAAACCCCCACAAACTACACAAACAATCAACAACTAATTACACAAATAAACAACAATGAAATAAGAAAAATTAAACAAAATCAGAAATAACCAAATCAGTTAAACAAACCTAAAACTCAACCAAAACAAAAAAGAACAAACAGAAATACCTCCTAGCCAACCAACACAAAAACAAAGAAAACCCCCAGAAGACAGAAAACCAGACAACTCACCAGCACGTCCTCCCTCCACGACGACCGGAACAGAAATGAAGAAACAAAGAGACTACTTACCGGAAGAAGCCCCACCCAGAGGCCAGGAGAGGAAAAACACGTGAAACGAAACCAAAACCACTAGTAGTCCCACCTGCAGGGCAGAATAGTAAAAACAACTCAAAAACACACAACAGTCCCACCTAGAGGCCACAAGAGTAAAAACAAGTCAAAAACATAACAATAAATCAAAGGTTTACACAAATCACAAACATATGTTAAATAAATAAAATAAAAAGATTTATAACTTCCTGTGTTGAGTTTTAACTCAAATAAAAACCCAAAACATCTAAACACAGTTTAAAAACATTGAATTTAAAAAACATGTACTTTCACATTTTTAAAAATATTACCTATGGTACAACTATTTACAAAAAAAAAAAACCCAAAAAAACACCAAACCACACAAACTAAAACATTATTTGGAAAAATAAAATAATTTGAAACAATTATATCATCCTTTGTTCTTTTTTTAATCCACACAAAAAAACCCAAAAAGCTGATCACAGTTTATAAACAGTTTATAAACTATGCTAGTATTATATAAATCTACCTAGGAAACCTGTGATCCTCTAGAATGATGTTAGATTCCAAGGGATTCTGCGGATGATAGGACTAGTAGTCCAATGACACCAGGAGTGCTGAATGTTTTCTATTCATGCTTCAGACCTTGGTTGTCATAGACCTCCCCCTAGCTTTGGCATTTAAAGTCATGGAAGGAGACCAAGAGTTTTGTTTGTTTGTTGATCTGTGATGTCCCAGTAATACGTGTGGATTATCCCTGGATGGTAACAATCTTCCAAGTACTGTAATGAATATTTCTGTGTGAATTAGCAGAAGCTAAGATGGTTAAGCTGCATAGTTTAAAGTTTTTCTCCTTTAGAATTTGCTCATGTAAGTTTGAGTAGATAGGACTTTTATTTTAACCGGAGCCATACTGACATGAGTTTCAGGATGAAGAGAATATATTGAACACACAGAATGTTTTGTTTGCTTTTGTCAGGGTAAAATGGTCATTATCGCACACTTTACTTGAACAAGTGCCTTTGTCTTGATCAATAAGTGGCTATTGGCTATTCGGATGTCATGTTAAATGGTTTGCTGACTGATCCTGATTAATCTATATCCTCTACTAAGTAACAAGGGATAACAAATTGTGCGACTAAATGCTACTATTGTTTAGCAAGGCCAGGTTGTCCTCCTGTGTTCCTTGCTAGCACAACACCTTAGTGATTTCTACTAAACAGCTATGTAGTAAACATTTATTTTTCTCCACCCTCCTAAACATTATATTAATGCATTAATATGCTTTTTTGTTGTTGTTCCAATTTTATTTTCTGTTTTTCTTTTCAAATTCCTGAAGTATTCTTGTTTAAGTTACTTCCTTACAGTTCTGGATACCATAAGGTTTTGCTTTGACAAGATTTGTGGCCCACAAACAGTATGTTTCGTTTGGCTCTCTTGGCCTGAGTTTAAATTGTGTGTGGTTTGTTTGTTTTAAACTTCAGTTTGCATGAGTTTGGTTACTTTTTGTTCTGTTACATTATTTATGTTACCATCAATTTATCACAGGCTACTGTGGATTCTATAATGAGGGATAAGATGCCCAAAAAAGGTGGAAGATGGTGGTTTTCTTGGAGGGGAAGGAATAGCTCAATCAAAGAGGTAAGTATGGAAATTGGAGGAAGTGAATTAATCTTTCAGGTTAGAACACCCTGCATTTCGAACTATCTGTATTTCATGTTAAAGTTAAGACTTCTTGTTGTGTGCCCAGGAGCTCGAAGTCAGCAGGAAAAAAATGCAGAGTTCTGAAAACTGCATTTATTCAGTTTGACATTTTTATATGTGATATATCTTATATTCTTAAACTATCTTGCTTAATTTATTCTATGGGTGCTCATTACGTAGGAGGGTTAAGGAATTATCCAGAGGTCTGAAGTTCACCTAGGCAAACCATTGGATTAAAACTTTTCATCAAGAGCCACTCATAGGCATTTAAAGCAAATCTTTGCAATCAATAGATTCCTTTTTTGTAAAATGAAATTTGAACTTCACCATTTGGTGCTACAGTTTATATTTGTCTGTAGTCTGTCATAATTATGGCATATGCACAACTCTGTATATACAGGTGAAACTCGGAAAATTAGAATATCGTGCAAATGTTCATTCAGTTCAGTAATGCAACTTAAAAGATGAAACAAATATATGAGATAGACTCATTCATTGCATGCAAAGCGAGATAGTTCAAGCCTTACTTTGTTATAATATTGATGCTTATGGCTTACATCTTATGAAAACCCCAACCCCCCAATCCAATGTACCCCATAATCATATCTCATGTACGATGTATGCCATGATCATCACAATTATAACGAATTAAGCCATGACATCTCTCACTTTGCATATAGTGAGTCTATCTCATATATTTGTTTCACCTTTTAAGTGAAATGAATGAACATTTGCATGATACTCTAATTTTCCGAGTTTCACCTGTATTTTTCAAATCATTTTCAAGGTCATAGTCTCATAAGAATTATAAGAAACTACCCTTTTGCTATATGGCTAACTCTTCAACTAGCAAAGTGTTCTGTATACAGCTGGATGTCTCTTGAAAGTCTTTGAGAAAGATGTGACAGTGATGGTTATTTCTTTATGTTGTTCCAGAATGCTAATGGAGATGGGCATTGCAGATAGGCATTGTACCTAAAGGTCTGGCTATTAACTATTATAGTCAGTGCTCTATATATCAGCAGTGAAACTCATATAAGAAATGTAATACCCAGCATCAGTAGGAGGAAAACAGGCTAGTCATGTTGGATTTTATCCACTGGTTTCCTTTTGCCAGAAGACTCTAAGTACTCTGGTTCAGTCCTGTTTCCCTACTACAGTATTTTAAAAAAGAAGCTTTTTAAGCTCTCCTAACATTCCTCCTCTCTTTCTCCACTCAGTCGGAACAGAAACGACATAAATGCTTGTTTTCAGGGAATAACTACAATAAAGGGTCTTATGGCACCGGAAAGACTAAGAATAACTTGTAGAGGTTTTCATGGGTTGTAGCCTACCTTTTCAGTTGGTTTGATGTGTAGTCTCAATAGGCTTATTTATAGACCTACTTATAAGTCTGTTTATTGAGCTTATGCCTCATTCATCCGCAAGCACATTTTCAACCATCAGTGTCCCAAATCAGCAAAGTGTTGAGTTATTAAAGAAATTAGAACATAAGCAGTGTGAACAAAAAGAACGGATGGAAAGTGGAAAAAATACTAGATCCAGCACACAAAATCTTTCCATTGATTCTCCTACCTTCAGGAAGAAAATGAAACTATTCTGTAAGATGAAATAAATTGGAAGTCTGATGTCTCTTTGGGCATTGAGGCTGAAGGCAGAACAGGCTGCCTGCTATTATGATCCTGAGTTGTGCCATTACAACAGCTATCTCAATGCCTTGAGGACACACCCAGAGAAATGCAAATTGCTTCCCCTGTCCCTCTTCAACCTGCCTTGACCAGTTACTGTTTTGGAGTGTCTGCTTAGAAGTTCTCTTTGTGTTTTCACATTTAGTGTTGTTTATTCCATAGTAAAGTATGTGGATCAGTGTAGGAATCGGGGCCGTAAAGCGGCCCTTGAGGTCCCGGAGGAGACTGGTCAAAGGAACGATACGAGGCAAGATGGAGCGAAGACCAGTGATTTATTGAGGGAAAATCATCAGTATATATTATGCAGAAGGCTGCGCATGGTAGGATGGTTATCTGACAGAAAATCACATCACCTATTTACCCAGGTTAATGAGGAATCTCTCTAAGGGAAGTTAATTAACTTGGACAAACACTGACAGAGGGAAACCATTGTCTGAGGCTTAGGCCAGAGTAAATATGGCTTCTATTTGCCCTAAGGATTACGCTCTCCTTGGAGATGAGTGATTACCTTAATGGGTAACGGAGTTAGATATTCGCTCTCTCAGCAGAACCGCTGGTCAGGTCAAGGAATTGGGTGAATCAAACCCTATCATTAATCCACCCCCCTTAATTTCTCTGCCCGCAGAGCCCACGGCTCAGGGAGCGTTCTCCCGAAGTGGCCTCTGCGCGGGCCGTTCCATGCCATTGGGGCATGGGGAAACCATATTTCCCCTTCCTGTTTTATTTAAGAGCCTGACCGGCAATTCTGTGCAAGAGAGGTACCAGCTGATGAGCGGGAATGACGCTTCGGGGTTCCCTCCATGGGGGACATCACGATAGCAGTGAGGGAATACATTGCACGAAACAACACACTGTTTTGCCCAGTATTACCACCCCCACAATCACTTTGGGTGTCGTCTGAAGCCAACCCCATGCGAACCACAACCACAGGGAGTCCTACCACCCCCATGAAGAATCCTCCTTGATGTTCTTAACTAGGGTGTGGAGGTCCGTGAGCTGGCTTTGTATTTTGTGGGTATAGTCTGTGAGATTAAGGCAACACATGCCATGGACAGACTCGCAACCCAAATGATGTAACCACAGGGGGTAATCGATGGCTGCTTGATTATCCAGTATGGCATGGCGAGCTCTGTCTGCTCCTGGCTGAGCAGAGCTATTGCTGAGGAGGTATGGTCAATGGCTTTTGCTAATCCGCAAACCAATTGGCCAATTCTCCGAGCGTTGCCCATGGCTAAGCCGGGCACGCTGAAATATACTGACTGCCGCCTGGTTTTTCAGAGCTGTGGGTCTGAATCCAGACTGCTTTCTGTAGCAAGGCAAGATAATGAGATGTGTCATTGATGCTGTGACCTGGGGTGGTTCTTCTGGCATAGCCAGGGCGATGGCTGCCTCCTTTCTAGCCTGGGCCAGATGCATGCCAGCGTGGCCATTTGGCATTAAGGCAACCTTTTGAAGATCTGCCTGGTCTAGATTGGCTTTCTCTTCTTAGGTGTCTCATTTTACCACACTGGAAGCAGGCGCCTTGGGGTTTTGGCACTGCTCTGCGCCTGAGTGTGGTAATGGGTCTGCTCTGGAGCCCTGCGTGGCCAGGGGCCGTGCAGATTTCCGTGAGCAGTGGGCGCTGAGCAGCCCTGCCTGAACATGTGTCTGCCTTCAGATAGGCTGAGCACAGCAGTTGGGCGCTAGCTAATTGTGCCACTGGCAATTTCCCCGTGAATGGATCTTCCTCACCCATGCGCTGAATGGAGTTCTTAATTAGCAGGGGACTTTTAACTGCCAGAGAAGCGCCAGGGCCTCTCATGCCATGAATTCCTTCAGTGACGTCTGCAGCTGTCACTGAGGGAATGCTCCCTACACTGCCCTGCTTAAGCTGAAATGACGGATAGAGACTCTTTGGGGCCGATGGTTCTGACTGCGCTGGGGGTTTCTGGGTCTCTATCCGGACTGGGTCTACCTCTGCTGAGAGTTTCCTACATTTGCTCCATGTGCGAATTATGCCCTCTGGAGCTTTCGGGGGTTGCTGAATGCAGTCTCCTATCTGATCCCAGAGCTCAAGGGTTAACATACCTACTTCTGGGTAAAGCAGGCAGTGTTCCCCTAGGTACACCAAAAGTCTCGCTAGCTCTCCGCTGGGAAAACGCAACTTAAATACCCTGGCCAGGATTCTGAACTCTCCCTCACGAGTTCTTTGGCTAGCGGATGGACGCTGTCGCTGAGGACAGGTCCCCATATTACCTGCGATTGGGTCCTTCGAAGTTTCCTCCTCGGGACGAGTCGACGCGTCTGTGGCAGGCAATAGGTTCTGGCGACGACGCTTCTGGGTAGAGCTCGGAGCGTGGACTGCGGCCACGGGCCCTCGGTGGCCACTGCGCTGTCAGGGGCTCACAGCTGCCCTGAGCGGAACGCGTTTTTCCCTTTGGCGCAAGCCGCCTCGAAAGTCGGGAGCAAGTTGTAGGATGCCTCTTCTGTAATGCCTCGCCGCTTGGGCCGTCTTCCCGATCGGCTGGCTTACCGACCGGGCTGCCGCTCTGTCCTCCGGGATGATGGGACAAGGTTCTGGCGCAGAACCTGGCTGTGCTGATCGCTTACTCACGAGTAGACCGCTCGGGGGTCGCTTACTCTCGAGTAGATCACGTCTCGGGGTCACCAGATGTAGGAATCGGGGCCGTAAAGCGGCCCTTGAGGTCCTGGAGGAGACTGGTCAAAGGAACGACACGAGGCAAGATGGAGCGAAGACCAGTGATTTATTGAGGGAAAATCATCAGTATATATTATGCAGAAGGCTGCGCATGGTAGGATGGTTATCTGACAGAAAATCACATCACCTATTTACCCAGGTTAATGAGGAATCTCTCTAAGGGAAGTTAATTAACTTGGACAAACACTGACAGAGGGAAACCATTGTCTGAGGCTTAGGCCAGAGTAAATATGGCTTCTATTTGCCCTAAGGATTACGCTCTCCTTGGAGATGAGTGATTACCTTAATGGGTAACGGAGTTAGATATTCGCTCTCTCAGCAGAACCGCTGGTCAGGTCAAGGAATTGGGTGAATCAAACCCTATCATTAATCCACCCCCCTTAATTTCTCTGCCCGCAGAGCCCACGACTCAGGGAGCGTTCTCCCGAAGTGGCCTCTGCGCGGGCCGTTCCATGCCATTGGGGCATGGGGAAACCATAGATCAGTTCCTACTAATTCCTAGTGGGTTTAACCTTAATCTTTCTTTGTGTGTGATTGTTTTTTGGTATACTGATTGATGATTCCTGAGGTGGCTCAACTGTGTATGAGTTTTGATCCAAATTTTTCCTCATGCTTAGCTTTAGGAAGCCTGATGTTCTTTGCCTGCTCCCCACTCCATGGCTCCTGCCACTTTCTGCAAATCCTTTGAATATGCTGTGAAGGGTTGGTGGACACCATGGATAGGGGCATTGCAGGGGGAGAAGCACTGGTAGGCATCAGCAGGTTTGCACCAGTACGGCAGAACAAGTAGCAGAAATTCTGGCAGGCCCCGCCCATTCAAGTTTTGAAATAAAGTAGTCCTAATTCGGGTGCAACGCAGGGCTTTCCCCCTGGCCACGCCCACCATACCATGCCCTGTGGTTGCAAATTTTTTTGGGAGCCCACCACTGGGGAGGAGGGAAAGGGATAGGGGCATTGCAGGGGGAGAAGTGAAAGTGAAACTCCAGGTACACAAGTCTGGGAGCCACTTAGTATTAGAGTGGTCAATTTTGCTCATTTGTGCTTTTCACTGCTTATTAGAAAACAGGGAGAAAGTGATTTGCAGTTTTCTCTCTGGGATTTTTTTTAACTACGACTGTAGGGATAACATTCAAACACAGTTCTCTTCTTTATTTTATATTTCACCTGTAGGATGCAAAGCCTGTGCAAGGTCTAAGTGGGAAAGAAGAGACGGACATTGCAAACAGGTACTAGTGTTTTCCTTTCTTGATTTTCAGTTTCTGGAATGCCTTAGAATTCTTACCATATTTACCTTCTGAACAATTGTATGGGATAGTTTCGGCTAAGAAAAAAATACCCAATTCGCTTCACTCAAATTCAGCTGTCCTGTGTGATTGCGGAGTTTTTTGTGGTACGTGCCAAAATACCTTGGACCTTGATTTGCTGACTTCTCCTCCTTGGGCAACAAATAACTTGGGACAAAATGTCCAGACTGTGAAAAATTATATGAGGGAGAGATTAAAGCTGGAATCTATGCCAATATTATGCTTGTGTTTTAAGTGCAGAGAGCTGTTCTTTCTGATGGGGAAGGTGCTTAATTTTCGCAGACTTATTTTAATGTTAGAAAATGTAGATTAGCTTTGTATATTTCTTTTTTGGGTAGCATGGATAGGTTGCTAAACACACACACACACACACACACACACACACACACACACACACACACACACACACACACACACACACAGAGCACTGAAATTTTTGAGAATTCTGACTATTGAATAGTCTCTTTGTCATCCTCAGGACATCTCAGATTCTTAATAACAGCTTGTGTGTTTTTAGTGTTTTCCCTGGGGTGTGGAATGTGTGTTAGGTAGCATCAGAAAGGATCCGTTTTTCAACGGTGCTATAAATTTGGCAACAGAATGTTGTTCAAGCTAGAGTGTTGAGAACAAGCAAAAATATTACTTATGTTGATGAACCGTGCAAGAAGCTTGGAAAATATGATAACCAAATAATGAGGAAGTGTCATACCCTGAATTGCAAATGGATGGCTAAGCCATTATTCTGTGAAGAACAGAATTATTAAAAACTAGCAAAACAGCTGCCATCCTGACAGGGAAAATAAAGAATAGAGAGGTGACTCTATAATAATGTATACAGAGTGACTCCAGCACTGGGAGTGGAAGGTAGATTATCATCACTGCAGTCACCCTCATTTTCTTCAGAGGAGGTGTAGGAGAAAGTTAAAGTTAAAGGTAAAGGTCACCCTTGCTCGAAAGCCAGTTGTATCCAACTCTAGGATTCAGTGCTCATCTTTGTTTATAGCCGAAGACCCAGTGCTGTCTGCATCCGGAGACATTTCTGTGGACATGTGGCACGCATGACTAGACACCAAAGTGCACGGAATGCTGTTTACCTTCCCACCGAAGTGGAACCTATTTATCAACTTGCAATTTCTTGCTTTTGAACTGCTTTGTTGGCAGGAGCTGGAACAGAGAAAGTAAATGACTGTATTTATGGAAAATTGTAGTAGGGACTGAATTCACCTCTGAACCTTGGTGCCTCTCCTTCTCTGTCTCCATTCAGTCAGCCTTGACTCTGTGATGTCTAACTCGGAGGCCTCCCTTAGTGTTCAAATTCAGTGTTACTTAAAGTCTGCATGGATTGATTGCTAGCAATCCTATTAAATAATGGAGCTCTCATTTGCAGTAGTAGCACTTTTTATTGTGCTTGATCATTTTTAGTATACTTCTGTCTGAAGGGCTCAAGTACATAGGAATTTTAATCTGATTTTGCCTCTCAGAGTTGTAGTCCAAAAGAGAACTTTTCCCCAAGCTCTTATTGAATCTGGGACTCCTGGGTGCAAAGCTTGTCCTTGACTATTGAGCCATGCCCCCTTTCCATTAGTATAATTTGGTTTACTAATTAACTTATAATAGGGCTGCCAAAATGAAAGTCCTGTTTTGGCATTTAAAACATTCATCTGTTTGGCTTCTTTGTGCATCTAAATCCCAAACATGTACCAATGACACATTTGAGTTAAATTTTTCTACATGTAGCTAGGTCATGTGCTTTAATGAATTGATTCAAAGGAAGAGATTCAAATAATAATTTAGATTCTGTTTTGGTTCAGACTAGGTGACAAGTTAATAAGATGCATTAGATCAGGGGTTCTCACACTACGGCCCATGGGCCATATCTGGCCTGCGGCACCATTTCATGTGGCTCGCTTCTGCCGGAAGCGGTAGAACAGCCATAAATGCATAAAAACCCATTTACGACAGCTGAATCTACAATTTACAGCAGCGTTTATGGCTGGGAGAACCACCAGTTCAGCCCGCTCAACTGTCGGAGGGAACGTGACCCGGCCCATGGCTTTAAAATGTTGAGAATCCCTGCATTAGATTGACAACATAGTCATATTTCTAATCTGCTTACATTTGACAAAATTTAATCCCACCCCTTCAAGAGTAAAATTCTATCTTAATGGTACTAATGTGCATTACACCATATGTGGTGATGTCGTATGTTATTATTTATACTTTTGCACTGATATAATCATTACTAGGTTATCTGCAAGTTTGCAAGCTAGGTAATATACCTATATGTGTGATTAGACCACTCTTCATCTCTTGGTTTAATGCCATCTCACAGTTTTGTGTGACTATTCAAATGGTTGGGAGAGAGTGGCAATTCTCTATGCTTTCCTCTAGGCCTTTGGAGAAAAGGCGGCATAAATTTTTAGTAAATCAATCAACAGACAATGATCTGTTCAATATTTGTGAACACAGAACTTCAACTTGTGAAAGTTGCAACAAGGTGATGAGTGTGTTCCTGATTGTTACAGACCACCACTGTGGCAGCTTCCATGATTGGAGTGTTGCATGCAAATATATATTGAGCAAGATATTGGCCAGTGACTAGTAAGGAAAACATATATTCAGTAACACACTTTTCTGCAGTCAGGATAAAAATGACCTGTTGCATTGTATATGTGGTGTTTCAGAATCAAAGACGAGTCTTCTTCAAGTGACGAAGACCCTCGAACTACAAACCAAGTCTTTGGCTCTTTACCTGCGAACGCCAGTCACCTTACCCTGTTGTCTTCAGTAGGTTACAAAAAGAGTCTTCGGCTGAGTTCTGAACAACTTGTGAGTTACTCTTTTTTAAAAAAAACTTAGCCTTTTACATCATCATAAGCTCTAGATCAGGGGATCCCAACCTAAGGCCTGTGGGCTGGATCCAGCTCATGGTGCCTTTTCATGTGGCCCCCACCCCTCCAAGGGCATTCGAGACACAAAATGGCCACCTCTTTGAAGCTATTGGGGCAAATGGCCTCCCCCATCCTGCTGGCAGGGCAAAATGGCCGCCCGGCCCTCGAAGCTGACTGAGAGTGCATGACCTGGCCCCTGGCTTGAAAAAGTTGGGAACCGCTGCTCCAGATAGTGGTCAATAATGTACCTATCCATGGCAAGTCACAAATTTCCTCACCTTGTTATGTAGTAATAGGACACCCATAGATAGAGGGCCATCTAGCTCTGTTATGACTGGCAAAGATGCAAAGTAAAATAAAGAGAGAAACCTCAAAAAGTTACTGGAAAAATATAATTTTATAAAACAGCAACATTTGGGAAGTCCAGTGAGTTTGATCAAAAATGCAGTTTTCATTTAAAGTACTTTGGCAATTTAGTGTGTGTTCTTGCTGTGCCAAGAATTGATGCCTTTGTCTGTGCCCGTGGGGAAAGATTTCCCTAAAACGATGCAAGCTAAAACAGAAATGATAAATAAACATTCAAGGATTCAAAGTATTCATTGGTATTTTCATGCCGAAGCTCAGTACTCACTTGGCAAGAAAAGAAAACTGTTAACTGAGAGGTTGATGTTAGTAATTGTGGTGAGAAATAGAACACATTTGGGATTATCTAGTGTCCTGGCACAATTTCTGTAGGTTGACTATTTGTTGACACAAATCCAGGTCCTTATGTCACTCATGGGCCCGACTTGTGCTCTTTGGAGGTGGGTGAGCAATCAGGGATAGTAGTGGTAATTTTTGCTGGGTACATGCTGGACATTCTGGGCATGTGGTATATAGCCATTCTTGTGGGTAGTATTAGCAGTTTGGTGGTGTGGGGATGATCTTCACAGTGTTTTTCATTCCCATTTAAAGAGCAAACCCTTATAACAGGCCTGTTCTCTGGCTTGTTTTGCAAAAAGGAAACCATAAAAGAAAGCATGGGTTACAGAAATTTATAATAAAAGGGTATTTTTCTGGGTAACTCAGTCAATACTTTGGCCAAAGTCTAAAAGCATGAATAAAACATCCTTTGTGGGGAGGCTGTTTTATTATTTTTATCTTCCCTTTTTTGGGGGGCTGATTTATGCATTCTAGACTATTGCTCGTGTGACAGAATTCTTTATTACTTTCTTTGAATTGGTTGTACATCAAAAACAAGTAAGGCCAAGCTGTGCTTTCTTTGTTCATTTGTGGCGGAGAGGAACTAAACACCGATGGCTAAAACAATTTACCATTTCCCCTTTAAGAGTGTGATTGAACTGCTTGTCGGACTGAACTGTCTGGTTTATGAACATGCCCAGCTTGAATTCTATATATTTTTCCCTTTCGGTTTCTTTTTCAACAGAAAAGTCTAAACTTAAAGAGTGGTCCCAATGATGTGATTTTTAGCGTTACCACACAGTATCAAGGAACATGTCGCTGTGAAGGCACCATCTATTTATGGAACTGGGATGACAAAGTCATTATTTCTGACATTGATGGTACAATCACAAGGTGAGTTGTTAGCAAAACATAAAATCACAGGTGTTGCTTCTGGAAGACAAAGGGGTGCTGTGCAAAATGAAGGAAGGACCCTCCTATTTCCACTTTACACTGGTATAATTTTAAAAGTTTGGAAGAGAGGGGACAAAATGGAAGCATGGTAGCTAGGGAATTTCCAAAAAGGTACATTGTCCAAGCCATGGAAGCTGTGGCATTGAGTCTCACAGATCTTGGTGGCCCAGTATGCCTCCCTGTTGTGCAGGATCGTATATGATACAGTAAATGCCAAGGGAGAGGTCTTAGCTTGGTGGCAGTGTGTGTGTTTTGCACATAGAAGGTGCATCTTGAGTTCGATCCTAGACATCTCCATGCAAGACAAGGAAAGAACCTTTCTTGCAACCCCAGACTTGTCAGCAGACAGGACTGATGGTCTGGCTTACTATTAGCCAACCATTTACATTCATGTGACAGTCTAGACCAGGGGTTCCCAAACTACGGCCCACGGGCCTGACCTGGTCCGCAGCACCATTTCATATGGCCTCACCGCTGCCACACCTGAAAGTGGAAGTGGACATGTTTATGTCAGCTGTAAATGCGCCTGGGGCCATTGTAAATGCAGAAGTGGGCGCATTTATCTTCCACTTCTGGGGGGGGGGCGTGGTCTGGCCCACAGCTTGAGAAGGTTGGGAACCCCTGGTCTAGATGGAGTAATGCTGTTGGCAGAACCTAGCCTGTGTCCATCACATAATAGCAACAAAATGAAAGCCATCATGATTATGTCAGTCTGAGACACATAGGGAGAAAGGACAGGGCATCTGTGTCCTCCCTTGTGAGTTTGATTGGAGTTTGTCAATCAGATGATGGCAAACCATAGGAGACATGCAAGGGATCGCCACAGTAGAGATGGCACATGGCAGTTAAGTGTGGTTGGCAGTTCTTTGGCACTTTGCAACACCCAGTGTCATTGGTTGCTTGGCCCTGTGATTGACTGGCTGTTAGTCTTTATTGTTCATGGTTCATTTCAAAGCATTATGCTGTTGCTGTACTGGGTTGAGAAAGATTTGTGTTGTTGTATGTCACCTTGCTTACACTTATCCTCAGAAAAATGGCTAAGAGCAGCAACAGTGACCCACAGGGTCCAGTTTATTGTGGGTCAAAGTGGGGAGATTGTTCAAAAGGGAAGAAAGGAGTGACTGCTATAAGTGTTCCTAGAAAGAGATGTCTGGATCATTAGACACCAAGGAAGTATCTGCGCTGAAAAGTCATAGCAGAAACCTTGTTTGTAATAAAAGTGTTTTTCCCCAAAAGAAATTAAAGATATACAATCTCATTCTGTATAACCATACAGGGGTCATTTCTTATAGTCCATCTACTTATTTATGCTTCTTTTTATCCTCTCCTTTTCCAGGTCAGATACTTTAGGTCATATTTTGCCTACTCTTGGCAAAGACTGGACACATCAAGGCATTGCCAAACTGTACCATAAAGTGAGCCAGTAAGTATACTAGTTTATTTGCCAGCGAATTCAGATTTTTCTAATAATATTGGTATCCAGTACATATGCCGACACAGAATAGTTTTGCAGATAAAACCAAATTCTTCTGATTAAGCAAAGAAAAATCATCCCAGAA
The DNA here is from genome assembly GCA_035047345.1 of Bradypodion ventrale. Taxonomy (NCBI): domain Eukaryota; kingdom Metazoa; phylum Chordata; class Lepidosauria; order Squamata; family Chamaeleonidae; genus Bradypodion; species Bradypodion ventrale. Next base: position 145,719,469 of record JAWDJE010000001.1, read on the forward strand.
CCTCCCAATAGTATTCAGCATATTCTGTCAAAGTAACTTTGGGATATAGTGGCACCCATAACACTTTTCTATCTCTTCTAGCAGGAGAATCGGTGCCTGAGTTGAAAAACCCAAAAGACTGCCCTTGATGGTAGAAAAATAGAATTGTAAGCTCAGAAATTGGCAATTTAGTGCCATTTAACTGTGCCCTCAAATGTGCAGCTTGAGGTGGCTACCTGCCTCACGTAATGATAGAATTCTGCCACTTTCCACGCGCAGTTGTACATGAGTAAATTTTATGGAAATCAGCCATATAAAATTACTATCCCCATATATTAATGTGGTCCTCAATATTTTAATTTTATGTTATGGGCAAGGAGCCAAAAACTGAAGGGTGACTAGTCTGCCCTCCTTCCCTCTAAGTAATGCTTTATTAAAAGCTCCCATTAATGCTAGAGGGAGGCTGTTAAAAACTGATTACTATGTGGGCTAGAATTTTTGGAGTGGACCCAACTTAGTATATTAGTTTATTTGCCAGTAAGTTCAGAGTTTTCTAATAATATTTTATTTATTTATTTATTCAATTTGTATAGCCACCCCAATCAACATGGGACTTTGGCCAGCGTACATAAAATACCCAACATTTAAACTATAGAAACCCTTAAAATTTCTAAAAACACTGAAAAACTACCTGTCACCCACGCCAATTAAAAATCTATTTAAAAACTTTTTTAAAGGTTTGCCCAACCTTTGCATCCAGTACACAGGAGTTGCATCCAGTACATCATGGATTGTTGCCCTCCCCCCTCATTTGTACCAGCCCATACAACAATTGGTCTTTGCTTATAAAATATCCTTTTTTGGTACCTACCATTAGAAGCTTTTGCAAATGTTTTAGCATAGATTTGATTCCTAGCCCAGAATATCGCTGTTAAATTAATGTGAAGACCATACATATTGACTCACCACTCAACAGTTGATTTAATGGGTCAAACACTGGTTGAAACTAGAAGTTGGATTTAGGCCATAATTTATGTGCTCTGGGATATGAGTGGAGATTGCAGTTGAAGGGTGAAGACCTCTCCCTGCAGTTGAGACCCGGAGCCCTCTCACTCATCCTCTGACAGCAGTAAGGTGGCTGGAGGAAGGCTTTTCTACCCACAGGAGTTTTTATTCAGATTTGAATTGCTGTAGATAGGTTTGCTCCCAACACATGTGATCACTGGAATCCAAGCAAAATGACCTTTCTTTTTCAGTTTTTTTGACAGGTTTCAAGATCACCATATCACTAGTGGATTAAACAGATATATTTACCACTTAATGATATGTAGAAATTGGATAATGAAATAGTGAAATGAAAAACTTTCTTCATCTGCTTCTCCATGGGGCAGAGACAGGAAGCAAAAAAATAAATATTATTTTTTAAAAAACCTATCAGGGCACACACACACCTTTTAAAGGAGCCAGACTAAATAGGGTTGCTTGAGGTATGCGAGGTATGCATGTCAGTTGAACCAAAGGATGACATACTAGATCTTTGCCCAACCTTAAGCAACTCTATTTTGCTTGCTCCAGGATCTAACACTTAATAAGATCTATTGATGAGGGGAGGGGGAGAGAAATGCCTGTACACGTTAGTTGTGGAAATTTTTTTTTAAAGTTTTCAATGCTGCTGATAGTAACACATTCTCTCTGATTAAAACAGAAATGGATACAAATTCCTGTACTGTTCAGCACGTGCTATCGGGATGGCAGATATGACCCGAGGATATTTGCACTGGGTCAATGAGCGGGGGACGGTGCTACCTCAAGGTCCTGTCTTACTGAGTCCCAGCAGTTTGTTCTCAGCTTTCCACAGGTAGGTTGAGACTGAATCTTCTAGTGGTAGGAATTTCACACAGAACGATGGTAGGGATGTTCTCTGTGTTAGATAGCTTGGGTCGTTTGTCAGCTGGTTTGGGTCATTTGTCTAAAAATATTTTCAGGGCTTCAAAAGATGACACATTTGCTATATTCACAGGATGAGTCTTTGCATAGACCATGAGTATTCACTGACCATTGCTAAAATATTTATTTTCTCATCTCTGTGACTTTGAGTAGAAAAATTCATTTTACCTTTACTGGAAGTCAGGGTGACAGCCATCTGTGGCTTGAGTCCAGCCTAAGGTTATTGCAAACAGCCATGAAACTTAAGATTGTCCTGACCAACATTTTTGGTTGAATATATTCATGGCTAATTTCTGACCTGGACTCACAGTCAAGATGTTTTACGCACATTCATTTACATGTGCAATGTCTTTATTAGGACCAAGCAAAATGCCACAAGAGTGAGCAAGGGTCTTGAGTTCTCCCAAAAATTTAGCAGGCTAGTTAGTACACCCCCCAAAAAACAGAAACAAAAAACAAACAGAGGGTGGTGAAAGGATCAGAGAAGTCTGAAAATAAGGCCATATGTTATGGCTATGACCTCTGCAGTTATAACTCATCTTAATAATTTTATAAATGGGATTTGGCCGTTTCTGCTTCATTGAAAATGGTAGTTTGTTATCTTTAGTGTTTATGCAGTCATGCTGGTTTTTTTATTATTTTTGGGACTATAGATACCATAATTCTTCAATCTGGGAGTTCCGCCTGACAAACCCACACCCACGGACCTCTAAATATAGCTTATCTGGAGAAAAGGCTTAGCTGAGAAGGCTGACATGTGAGCTTTGTTCAACCCTAGTTTCATGTTCAAAAAGAAAGTCCCCAGCTTTCTTTCAGACGTGGCTCCCACAATGGAGAATTATGGGATTTGTAGTAAAAACAACAACAACCCGGATGCCTATTTATCGGTGACAACCTAATCCTGCTGTGGGCTGGTCACATGGTCGAGCGTGCCAGTCATGTGGTTCCTCCCACCTGGAAGTGGAAGTAAAATGTGCAGGCGTGTTTTACTTCTGCTTCTGGGAGCAGCGAGGGTGGTTTGGGCTGGATTAATTGACACCGGGTGTGGGCCATATCCAGCCAGCAGGCCGTAGTTTGGGCACTCCTAAACTCATCAGTATGTTACCATGTTAAAGATGAATTTAACTGCAAGACCCAAAGGCAGTGCGGCAATCGGGGGGGGGGGGGGGGGGACACACACAAGTAGGACTCCCATCCCCGGGCCCGGAGATGACGGGGGCCCATTGGTGCTGGGAAACAAACAATGTGTGCATGCGCAAACAGACCACGCATGTGCAGAAAACCATGAGGGTGTGGCGGCGCTGGGAAACCACTGATGTATGCATGCGCAAACAGACCATGCATGTGCAGAAACCACCGGGGGGCGGGGGAAAGGTGGCCAAAATTGGGGGGGGGGGGCGCGTACCGGGCCCGGAAATTTCTGATGTTGGCCCTGCCCAAAGGCCACAAAATAAGTCCTATGTTTTGAGCAGGGTGCATTCCTCAGTTTTGACTGTGAATCCGTGGAAATTTCAAGTAACCTTGATAGGGAATCAGAAGTTTATTCTGATATCTAAGATCACTTTTTTTTGGTGAATTAGAGTCCACTCAGTTGAATTCTTTTATATAATCTAATGACATGGATTGTATTGCATTTATAGAGCTAAAATACTGTCTTTTTGTATATGCTTTATTTCAGAGAAGTGATAGAGAAGAAGCCAGAGAAGTTTAAAGTTCAGTGTCTAACTGACATCAGAAACCTGTTTTACCCCAACACAGAACCTTTTTATGCTGCGTTTGGCAATAGGCCTGCAGTAAGTACTCCTTGGGATATTATTTATCAGAGGGCTCATCTCAAGAGGCGCTTCAGTTGTGCTGGGTATACAAGTAAGAAATGGAGACATCAGTGCCTGTTAATACATGATCATGCATGTGCATTTTTGCACAATATTTTTTCATCTGGATTATGCCATCATGGCTGCTTTTCATTTTGGTTTAAAGGACGCGATTGTAGAGATTAGCAAACATTTTATGAATTGTGGATCTTGGCTGTCTTAGCTGTCCAAAGCTCTTCTTTCTGTCTCAATGTGATTGATGCATAGAGACATACCCAAATGTTGTTAATATTGCTTTTTTACCTTCTATGTCCATTCATCAGGGCATCCAATTAATTGGCCACCTTGAATATGCCATTCATTTACAACTGTAGCCATGCACAGATTTTATGGTCTCTGTTGATTGAGTGGCTTGAAGGTTGGGAACAACTGAGCTCCTTTAGGGACTGAAGGACGTGATGCAAAGAAATAACAGCTATTTCATTTAGGCTGTTTTTATGATAGTTGATGGGATTGTAGTGGATTAGTTGTTAAGATGCTGAACATGACAACTGGAAGGTCAGCAGTTCAGCATTTCGAGACCCAAGTGCTGCACGACAGAGTGAGCTCCCATTGTCCCAGCTCCTTGCCACCTAGCAGTTTGATAACAAGAAATTGCAAGTAGATAAATAGGTACCATTTTGGTGGGAAGGTAAAAGCATTCGGTGTGCTCTGGTGTCTAATCATGCCTGTCACATGACCATGGAAACATCTGCAGACATAGGCAGCACTGTCTAAAGATAAGCACCAAACCCTAGAGTCAGATACGACAGACCTTCGGGCAATGGTGGCCATTACCTTTACTATGATAACTGACACCTAAATGAGCTGACAAAGTTGTCAGCTGCAGAAATAGATGCAATGAGAAAACTTTATTATGCCATCAGTGGAGCACCCATTTAGTTCTGTGGCCTCCAGAGTGTTTCTGCAAATTGAACCACCTTCATGTGAATGGGAATTTTGTAAGCATACATCTGTGATGTTCAGACTGTTCATGTTACAGTATATATCTTATAGCTCTGTATGGAATACCTTTTGATGATATTCAAAAACATTTTCTCACATTGTTAAAGTGATACCTTCCCATACAAGCATGCTTGGGTCTTTAGGAGACACTTTTCTTGCTGTTCCACACTCTCACACAGGCACTTTTGATGAGGCAACAAGAGAAAGTTTTCTTGGTGGTTACTTCAAGGCTATAAAACTCAATCCCAAGGAAAGATGGCTTGGCTCTTCTCTGCTCTCTTCCTCTGGCAGAAAAAGAAATTTTAATTTAAATAAAACTACAGACAAGGAAGCTCCATTTAATGGCAGTGGTCATTCTATTTTTTTAAGTTCTGCTTTTTAAATAACCTTTAAATTGTTAATCCAATGTTTATTTTGTTTGATTATTTATTTAATAGTATTTTAAACAGGAATTTATTGTGTTTTTGAACTGTTTTTTTAAATCCATGTTATAATGTGCATTTATAAGTAAACAAATAAGAGTTATAGTGATGACTTTCTCAGAACATAGGGAGACATAGTTTAGATATCACGGGCAAATTATGCTTGTGGATTCTGGCATGAACAGTCCCTCATGAAATGTGTTTGTGCTTTTATATGAGTGGTGATCATAATTGAACTGGCGACAAAAAAACCCAGAACCATCTCATTTTGGTTTTAGCCACTTCAAAATATGCTGTCAGAATATCCATTCATTCATTCATTCATTAGGACGGGTAGTGGGCAAAATCATTTCATAGAATTGTGCATGCCTGAAAAATAAAATATAACTGCTGACCTAAAATCTCTACTATTAGTTTTTAAAAGATTTTAAAAACTCTTGTAGAACCAGAGATTCAGGACAGTAGTCATAACTGCTTTCTACTGCAGATGTTCATATTTGTCAGACTTGCATCTCAAATTCTCTGGTACAAGCAGCAGCAACTTCAGTGAAAATAATTTTTTCCAGTGTTGTTGAGCAATCCTCTTGTGGATCACTTTCTGATATACTGTATGATCAACCATAGAAAGCAGCCTAGTTTTGTCTTATTCTTAGTCTTTTTCTGAGTTTCCCAGGAAAGACATGCTATTAAATTGGCAGCGAAATTATAGTAGATTTGATCGTATCACCGAAACAGCCATTTTTGGATTACTAGCTAACTTTCCATAATTTTGAAAGTACCATTGCTGTTTCTCACCTGGCCTAAACTATAGTTGGTCTCGTTCATAAGAGCAAACTACATCTACTGTAAGTCAGCTGGAAAGGAGACTGGAGAGGAGACTGGAGTCCAGTGAAGGAGAGAGGAAGAAAATATGCCCGTTGTTGTTGTTCAGTCGCACAGTCGATTCCGACCCTTTGTGACCCCATGGACCATTGCCCTCCAGACACCTCTGTCCTCCACCATCTTCCTCAACCTTCCCAGCTCTGTGCCCATTGCGTCTACAATACCATCTAACCACCATTTTTGACCTTCTTTTGCCCTCCACCTTACCCAGCATCAAGCTTTCTCAAGTGAATCCTCTCTTCTCATTTGATGTCCAAAGTACTTTAGCTTCATCTTTACTATTTGACCTTCTAAGGAGCAGTCAGGGTTGATTTAGGATCGACTTATTTGTTCTCTTTGCTGTCCAAGGTACTCTCAAAACTCTCCCCCAACACCACATTTCAAAGGCTTCTATTCTTCTGCGCTCAGCTTTCCTAATGGTCCAGCTCTCACAACCATACATTACCACCGGGAATACCATTGCTTTGACTAAGCTATTTTTTTTTTTTGCAAGGTGATGTCTCTACTTTTAACTATGTTCTCCGGGTTTCTCATAGCTTGCCTCCCAAGCGTCAGTCGCCTTTTTATTTCATGGCTACAGTCGCCATCTGCAGTGATCTTTGATCCTAGGAAAGTAAAGTCTGTCATTGCTTCTACTTCTTCCCCATCTATTTTCCAGGGACTGATAGGTCCTGTTGCCATTATCTTGGTTTTCTTGATGTTGAGTCTCAAGCCAGCTTTTGCACTCTCCTCCTTCAATCCAATCAAGAGGTTCTTTAGGTCTTCCTCACTTTCTGCCATTAGGGTAGCATCATCTGCTTATCTCAAATTGTTGATGTTTTCTCCCAGCAATTTTGATCCCATATTGTGATTCCTCCATCCCTCCATTGCACATTATGTACTCTGTGTATAAGTTGAATAAGCAGGGTGATAAAATGCAGCCTTCTCTTACTCCTTTTCCTATTCCAAACCACTCCGTCATTCCGTATTCTGTCCTAACTGTTGCTTCTTGACCAATGGTGGGCATCAGCAGGTTCACACCAGTTCACCAGAACCAGTAGCAGAAATTCTGGCTGGCCGTGCCCATCCAAGTTTTGAAATAAAGTAGTCCTAATTTGGGTTTCCCCTTGGCCACATTCATCCTACTATGCCCACAGAGTGGTAGTAAATTTTTTTGGAGCCCACCACTGTTCTTGACTCATGTACAGATTTCTCATGAGGCATATAAGGTGTTCTGGTATTCCCATCTCTTTAATTACTTGCCACATTTTGTTGTGGTCCACACAGTCAAAGGCCTTGGTGTAGTCAACGAAACAGAAGTAGACTTGTTTCTGATATAATTGACAATTTGTGTGACGGCCAAAGTATCTCTAGATAGGGACAGAGAGAGCTATCTGAGCTTTGACACATTTGCTAAATTTGTACCAATATGATGGATGACAAGCATTTAAATTATGAGCTGATAATATGTATTTGATGGCTTAAAAGCCAGAAAGTGTCTCCAAGGGAAAAAAATCATTCATAAATTGCATCAGACTTGGGAAACCTATGGGCTGTCAAACAGTGTTTAACTAAGATTCTTATCACTCTTCTGCATTGACTATGCTACCTGTGTTGTAGTAGTAGATCAATGTTTCCCAAACTTTAGTTTTTGGACTTCAATTCCCAGACGCCTAAGTCAATTCCCCAAAGCACTGATCAGCCAATGTACTGATTTAGGCTTCTGGGAATTGAAGTCCCCTTGTGGGGCCCGGGGCCCACGTTGGGAACCACTGTAGTAGATAAAGTGTCAGACTAGACCTCAGGAGATGTGGGTTCAAATCTCTTGCTTCATCATGGAGGCTCAGTGTGGGGTGAAAATGATAAGTCCAGCTCCTTGAACATCACCCACAGTTCAAAAACTCAATTTAGGTTGCTATAAGTTGCAAGCAATTTAACAACTCAACATCTTGAGGGCTTCAGAGTTCCCCAGTCTTGACTCAGATGAATAAGGAAAAAAAGAAGTTGCTTTTTGTTTGTTTTTAAGGAAAAACTTACTGTTTGTTGTTTTTATGTAGGACGTGTATTCATACAAGCAAGTGGGGGTCTCGTTAAACAGAATATTCACGGTTAATCCTAAAGGCGAGCTAATTCAAGAGCATGCAAAGACCAACATCTCATCGTGAGTATTGATTTGCTTCTAATGTCTCCCAAAGCAGGTAGTACTCATTCCATATGTCCTTAGATTAGATTACATCGGGAATTAAGAGGGCTGCTTTGAAATCAGGTTGCAGTTATATGGTCTGGATCAGTGTTTCCCAACCTTTGGTTTTTGGACTTCAATTCCCAGAAGCCTAAGTCAATTCCCCAAAGCACTGATAAGCCAATGCACTGTCTGAGGCCTCTGAGAACTGAAGTCCCCCTGTGGGGCATGGGCCCTACGTTGGGAACCACTTGACAATGTGTAGTGTAATTTTTCTCTTTGATTTATAACACAGCATTAATTTAAACTGCTGGCTGAATAGCTCAGTGGTTTAGGTATTTGGCAGAGAACCCAGAGGTTGGGAGTTTGATTTCCAACTGTGCTTCCCAAGAGAAAGAACCAGCCTGTGTAGTTGTGGGCAAGCTGTACAGTGCCAGAGTGCCCTCAATAGAATGGGAAATGGGAAAGCCCTAAAAATGGGCAGTGTAGACAAGACCTATGACCGTTTGAAGAGCTTTAAAGAGATTTAAGGCAGGGCCAGTCATACAGCCTAGAAGCCTTAGATGTTCACTTGAGAAAGGGTGGAATGCCCTTTTAGCATAGGTGGCAATCAAAGCCTGTTGTTTTTGCAGAACCTTGTTCTGTCCTGTTCACACATGTTCCATACCTTGTGGATCTGAGCATGGGGAGAGGCTGTGAGCAGTAAAGTACCATTTCAAAGTACCATTGCTGTTTCACACCTGGCCTAAACCATAGTTGGTCTCATTCATAAGAGCAAACTACAGCTACTGTAAGTCAACCGGAGAGGAGACTGGAGTCCCCCTTTTCAGTTGTGCTGAAAATTCCCTTTGGTGAGGGTTTCCCATAAGCATTTCTTTTGCTAGTGGGTCTCACTGCAGGACAAGTAACATTTGTGCCCGTCTCATTTACCTCTTGCTTAGAATAGCTTATGTTTGCTTCTCAGGGCCAGTTCACAGTGTTCATCGGCCTATTCGTGCCAGGTGAAACATGTCCTGTGGATGTTCACAGGTTCTGTGTTGTTGTTTACCAAAAGGGCCTAGTAGAATCTATTGTGACTTATTGGGGACAGATTCCAAGGCCCAGTTATGTTGTGCTGTTGTATGTAAGACCTGATCCACCACTCAGGAAATCACATCCACACATGTACACTTCAGAAACAAGAATAGAAAAAGCGGTCTCATTCTATTGTATAATTCTTTTTACTTCTCCTCTGTTAAAATGTGGGCAGAAATAGTTCTATTGATGTGATATGTGATTGCTTTTTTAATAAGCATGTTTCATACTTGACTTATATATAATGTCTGGCTTCTATATTCTAGGTACGTGAGACTCTGTGAAGTTGTAGATCATGTATTTCCCTTGCTGAAAAGAAGCAATTCTTCAGACTTTCCATGTTCAGACACCTACAGCCAGTTCACATACTGGAGAGATCCATTGCCACCTTTTGAGAACCAGGATATGCATTCTGATCCGTCGTAACCCATTCTGAATCCTGTCGGCCACAACTGAAGGGTTTGGCTGCTCTGTGCTTCTGCGATGCAGCTGGGTTGTGCCACGCGCACTTCACCTGGAATCTGGGATGTAGTGAACGTTTGTTAAATGCCAGTTCAGAAGTTTCTTTTTGTCCTTTAAAGTGATATTTCTGAATGTTGTGCCCCCAGCTCTTCTCCAGCATCATGCTTATGACAGGACACAAACTGCATAATCTTGTTACACAAAGGCATTTCTGAGTGCCATCATCCTTCCATAATGCTGTGGAATATATTTCAGGTCTGAGGCATGCTTGGGGCTTCCGAACCTTTTGTATTCAGGGTATGGTTAGGTTCCGAGCTAGAGAATATATTTTTGTGAGATCCTTCCCCTTGCAAATGTTGGATCAACAGAGTATGATCCCATGGATTGAGCCAAAAGCAACTGTTTTGCAATCTTCAGTTGACTTACCTTTTTATATAGCATAGTTACTGTCACTAGAGCAGCACAAAGTGTACATTGGTTGGGTGCCTAGCTATGCCCTCCATTTTCTGCATGCCAACCTGCAACTGCCAAACTGCCTTATTAAAATGAAAGCCCCTTTGGTGAAGGGAGCATCAAGGAGGGCATTTATGCTTAGTCACATGGAAATGGTTTGCTCCTAAGGCTAAGGCCAGTCATTTATACTTAGGGAGAAAAAGGGTTGGCCTCGAGTTTGCTACTATTTTTGTGCAGCAAGCAAGACCTTGTTCAAGGTGTACTTTTGCCGTGGGCAACAAACCCAGCAATTTACCTGCATTTCAGTGACTTTGAGGCAAGGGTGCACAACTTCTGTTGGTAGTCTACAACTCTCAGCATTTGTCAGTATAGCTAGTGATGCAGGATTATGGGTGTTTAAGTACAAAAACTACTTGAGGGCCACAGTTGCCTACCCTTGTTTTAAGGACACGTCTTAATATACTTTTGTTTATTTGGGGATTCTAAGATAGGCTAACTCAAATATATTATGAACCTTGGAGTCAGCTGGATATGACATTTCTGTTGGTAGGTCAGTGAGAATGAGAAGTCATTCACAGCATTGCCGCCGCCCCCCTCCCCAAGTCACTGCTTCCAATAATTCACCAAGAAAATGGGTCATCTTAAAGGCCTTGTGATATTCAGAGTGGACTAGTTCAATGTTATGCAGATATCTGTTGCTAATGGTCAAAGGTGAGTTTCTGGAAGCAGCCTTTGTTTGCCTAGTCAACCATGAGAGAGCTGCCTTGATAGTCAGCAGAGATTATTTGCACTCGCATCGTTACCCCATGAACCTTTCGCTAGTTGTGTGTCCTCTTGGAATTCATCTTGCTGCCATTCCCAAATTTTGTATGAATAGGATGTGATACAGCCAGACACCATTGGGGGGTGTTTTCCATTTTAATTCTGATATTTTTCTGTATTGCTTAACGATAGGAGCTCCTCCTCTGTTGATTTTTTTCTTGACTCTTGAGATTTCACCCTATGCGCTGCAAGAAAGCGCTGTCTAGGTCTCCCTTCCTTGAAAGCCAGTTGGGGCCGACTCATTCATCTCTGTTTACAGCCAAAGAGCCAGTGCTGGGATAATCTCTTTGGCTTACTTACAAGTAAACCCTGTGAGATCAGTGAGACTTACTCTCACCTAAGTGCATATGGGACAGCAACCCGATTTTTTGCAAGGTATGCATTTCCATTGCATCTGATACTGGGTTAAATCCCGGTGAAGCCCCCTGAGTATTACCTCTGTATATCTACAGAGTCTAGTTCCTTCTTACCCGAGTGGAGCTCAGAATGTTAGATAAGTCTCGATGTTTTTGCAGGAGCAGTTTTTAGCCTTTCTCCCTCAAACTTTAGTGGGATCTCATATTCTTATTTAATGACTGATGTGCTTTCTTGGAGTTGCTGATTAACAGATTCCTATTTTTTTCTGAGGCCAACATGTCTGGGAGCTGTTTATACTGTTCTGGTATGATCCAGAGGGCCACCTGTGGAGCTAAAACAGCTAAAATTCTGCCGATTAGATGGTTGACTGGGAAAGCAAATGGACGGGGAAATAGACTAGCCCTCCCCCTAAAATTGCTGACCAGCAGAATTCCAGCCTTTTTAATACAAACTCTGCTCAACTCAAGCTATTTGGCTGAAGAAGGGAAACACATGTGTAGGTCCCCAGGCAGCTGTGGCTACACACATGAAAGTCTGCTTCTATGTATGCATTCGTCTTAGCTGGGCATGGCATTGATGTTTGAAGAGCAGTTTGTAACAGCTATCAGTAGGTGGGTGTGACAGTTTTTGCAGTTGCATGTTATCATTTAGAGCCAGACAAGGTAAGCAAAACCTAAGTCCCAATTTTTTTAAAAAATACAAAAATGTATTGTTTCAATTAACACTGCAGTACTGAATCCTAGAGTCGGATACAACTGGCTTTCGAGCAAGGGTGACTTTTACCTTTACCTTTACTAAGCACTTTATAGTATGTGTGCAGTACTAAGCACTTTATAGTGTGTGTGTGTGCAAAGGGCTGCTTGCAAACTCCATTCCTTTACCTTTAATAGGATTTCATTGTGTTCAAATGTGTTAAAATATGTATTATTCCCAGTCTGCTTTAAATAATGTGATAGGGACATCATCAGATTGCAGGAATAAGATGAAAAAAGAGTTTTCCAGATTCCCACAGAAGTGAATTTTGGGAATATTTGAATGGATAATTTTGTGCTGGGGGAAGGGAGAGGTACATACAAAGTATTTGGCAGCTCTTTGTTTGAAGAGCTGGATGGGCAATTTGAGCCAAATGCTATTCTGACTCACCTCTAAAAGCAGAGCTGGCAGTACCACTGGCCATTAATTTTTGAGACCCTCATTTATAATTTTTTTGCACCATCTATAAAATATCGCTGCGTGGGCTGAGGAAGTGATTTGGACCCATGAAAGTTTGCTAGTTGATATTTTTAGTGGTCTAATAAAGGGGCAAAGAGGTGGGTGGGTTGAGGGGGATGGTGGAGGACAGAGGTGCCTGGAGGACAATGGTCCATAGCGTCGCAAAGGGTCGGAATCGACTGTGCGACTGAACAACAACAACAATAAAGGTATCGCCTGGTCCTGCATTAACCTAAGCTAGTATGAGTACCCTTATTCTTACACATTTTAAGAGAAAAGTCTGATCATGTAGGTCATTTGCCCTTGACTTTATTCTCAGAATACTCTTGTGTGCAAGAACAGTAAACATTTTCAGGACCCACATTGTCTTCTACCTGGCCTGGAAACTACCTGGGTTAGCCATATTTGCAGAAATACATAATCTCCGTAGCACTGAGTGAAATTACCTGACCGAATCTATGCATTTCTCCAACTCTGTGCATGGAGCTGCTTGCAAAAGTGTCACTTACTTTGCAGAAACAAGAAATTTGAGTTCTCTTTCGGAGCCAAACAAACTAGCCTGCCTGAGCTCTGACATCTTTAGACTGTAAGCACACAGAAGACCTGTGCGTTCGTTGCACTGAACTAATATTTACAACATTGGCTAACTGTTGTTTCAAGAGATAGTTGAATATGTTATTTTTTAAGCTTTGCTGTTGTTAAAGTTTATGAATAGCAGCCGGTATTCAGTTTTTAAATAGTTTCCACTTTTGGCTGAGCAGTTCTTTATGCACATGTTTTAAACTGCATTATTGCATTCCCAAAGAAGAAACACTGGATGGCCAAATAAAGTCTTACTCTTTCTGTGAAAGAAAAAGAAATTCTATCTATCTATCTATATATATATATCATGACTTTGATTTCAGTGAATGGGTGGTTTTCTGTTACAGAAAAAAACAACAAACCTTTTCTAATGCACTCTAAATGCATACATACAAAGACCATTCAAGCACTGTTTGTAAAATATGCAAGACCTGCATCCTTGCCCTGTCTGATGGCCATTTAGCTCCACATGTGCCGTGCGGAGAAGATTCTAATATGTTGCAAATCAGATAATGTTGATGTAATCTGAGGAGGACTATATTTTATTCTGTTGGATGGTTAATGAGAACGATTTGGGAAATTACTTCCTCTGTGAGTATGTACAGTGCAATGGATTATAGAAAACAATATAATGTCACATTTTGTTCATAAGCTTGATGTAAATAATATATATTGGAATAAGTAAAATCCAATAAAAATCTTCTAGGGGAAAAACAATCTGTGTGATGTGATTTAAAGGGGAAAAACACAACCAAATAAAATGTTGCATCCAATCTCGGTTCCAACCAGTTTCATCACTCTAGAGCAGGTTTTGCCAGTTTGACACCCTCCAAATGTTTTAGATGGTAATACCCATAAATCACAGCCATTTTAGACAGTGGTCAGGTGCTATGGGAATTTTAGTTTAAAAAATGTTTTGTGAGTTACAGGGTTTCTCAGCCTACTCCAGGTGTTTTTGGACTTCAATTCCCAGAAGCCCAAGTCACCATACCTGCTGCTTAGTGCTTCTGGGAATGGAAGTCCAAGAACATCTGGGGACCCAAGGTTGAGAAACACTGAGCTACTAGGTTGGGGGCAGCTGCATTTGAGCGTCATTCCATTCTATGGAAAAGATTTAAACAGAATCTCTGAAGTGCCTTCTTTACATAGGAGGGATCTACTTACAGTAACTGCATTTCTAAAAACATTTATGTAGATTCTGCATGTTTTACTGAGGTGAGTATGGCGTACACTTTAGCAGAACCTACTCGTGGACTGAGCCACAAGAGTTCATTAATATGAATTTCAGAATAAGCTCCTGGCTTAGACCAGAGGCTGCTACTTAGCATTTAGGATTGTTTCGGGTTTGTGTTCTGGGTTTATGTTTTTAGTTTTTACAAATAATGTTCTATGCACACTTGCAAGATTTAATGTACAATGAACCCCCGGTTAACAACGTTTCTTGGTTCCCAGAGTCGCGTTGCTAACCCAGAAACGTCATTATCCGGGAACTCCCGGTTAACGACAAAAAAAAAATGGCTCTCTATGGAGACCTCCCAGATAACGACGTTGTTAACCAAGAGGTGAAAAGGACATAACAATGTCTTTAACCGAGAGGTGATGGTCACTCCCGGATAACAACGTCGTTAACTGAGAGTGTCCTTTTCAAAAAGGACATGTTAACCAAAAATGACATCCGAAAGCATCATTAAGCGGGGGTTTACTGTATCTTTTTGTCAAGGAGGAAATGAACATATGTGTATGTCTTGCTCTTTTCTATGCTTCCCCCCCCCGCCCTTTCTTGTTCTCTGACATAGCTACCTCTGCTCCTAACCTGTACTGGACAAAAGAAACGGAGACTAGAGTATGCCCTGTAGGATCGGGGCCGCTGGACGGCCGTGAGGTCCCGGAGGAGACTGATCAAGTAACGATACGAGGCAAGATGGAGCGAGATCAGATCAGTGGTTTATTGAGGAAAAAGCATCATCATATATAGATCAGAAGGCAATGCGGGATAGAATCGTCATCTGACAGAAAATCACATCACCCATTTACTCGGGTTAATGGGAAATCTCTCTTGGGGAAGTTAATTAACTCGGGCAAACACTGACAGGGGAAAACCATTGTTCGGGGCTTAGAACCATAGTAAATATGGCCACTATTTGCACCAAGGATTAGGCTTAACTACGAGTGAGTAATTGCCTAATATGTAACGGAGGTTAGCGATTTGCCTTCCTCAGCAGAATCGCCGGTCAGGTCAGATGTGGGTGAATCAACCCTATGATTATTAATCCGTTCCCCAATTTCCATACTGGCAAGGGCCAGTGACCAGGGGTCTTCCTCATCCGGTGTAACCTCTGCCAGGGGCAGTTTGTGCCAATTGTGCATGCGGAATCCGCATCCCCCTTTCTTTGTTATTTATGGACCTGACAGGCGACCCTGCGCAAGAGGGGCATCAGCTGGTGTACGGGAACGACGCTTCGGGGTTCCCCCCATGGGGGACATCTCGATAACAGTGAGGGAATACATTGCATGAAACAGCATCCTGCTATGCCCAGTATTATCACCCCCACAATCACCTTGAGCGTCGTCTGGAGTCACCCCCACGGGAGCCATGACCATAAGGAATCCCACCACCCCCATGAAGAATCCTCCTTGATGTTCTTAACTAGGGTGTGGAGGTCAGTGAGCTGGCTCTGCACCTTGCGTGTGTTGTCTGTGAGATTAAAGCAACACATGCCATGAACAGATTCGCAACCCAAATGATGTAACAACAGAAGGTAGTCTATAGCTGCTTGATTGTCAAGGATGGCATGGCGAAGCTCTGCCTGCTCCTGGTTGAGCAGCGCTATTGCTGAGGAGGTATGGTTAATGGCTTTTGCTAATCCGCAAGCCAATTGACCAATTCTCCGAGCGTTGCCGACGGCTAAGCCTGGCACGCCAAGTATGCTGACTGCCAACGAGACGTACTCAGCTGGACTCAGAACCCTAATGTTGCTATCACATGAGCTGTCTAACTGGGTGGCACGAGTGTGCCGTATGGGTGCGGTAACATTTGTGCTTGGGGTGACCATATCCTTAGTGGGGAGTAACAGTGTCAAGCGACTGATACAACATATAGCATCTGATACATTTGCGGGAATGTAGTTCCAAGTGTACTGATTGCATGTAAAGAACCAACCTGAAGGTAGGGTAACATGAGCATACATTGAACCAAGTGTCTGTGGGTTATCACAAGTCCAGTTGCCGCTGCCAACTTCGAGGCAGCGGCGCCGAGTTCGGCCGACTGTAGAGCAGCCGGTCATTCGAGCACACGTAGAGTTCGGGCTGACCGCCACCCGCGGGGTGTGGAGAGTGGCTGCATCAGCCGGCAAAGTCACATTCAGCGGGCATATTCTGAGGAACTCGCTGGGAGGTACGGCTGAAAATCCGTTTCACTAGCCAGTCGCCATCCCTGGGGTGCGCGCCTGGAGTGTGGCACACTGGGATGAGACAGGTGCTCAGAATTGAGGCAGAACCAATGTCTTGCTTCAGGCAAAAATCGGACTGGTTGACGAGACCCACCAACCTCTCCCAAATGTTGTAGTGCATCCGGGCAGAGAGGTCTCCGCCTGGCATCAAATCGTTGGCCTTCAGTGAGGCTGCCTGAACGCCCCCCCCGCAAGTAGGGAGAGGGTCAGGATGATGGTGACTGCCACGGAGTTGGCAGTGATCAGGGCAAAGACTGCAGACACGATGTTCTCCGGTGCGGGTTCCCCGCCTTCGCATTGGACGAGGTCCTTGGCCTCACTGCAAAGGGTCTTGACCATCCCCCAGGTGATCCTCAGTGCTGCCAGCTGCTGTCGCCGCTTCCTCTGCCGGGTCTCCTCGGTCAGGGTGAGGTCCTCCATCTCCGGGATCGGACTCGGGTCGGCCTGGGTCCCCGCCATGTGGCTCCAAGTGAGGCTTAATGCACCGAGCTGGAATCCAGATGACACCTGTAGGAGACATAACTGCAGCATACCCTCTTCCCCAGGTTACAAGTGGCGCCGGGCCCCTCCAGGAAGGGTCCGGTGGCACTCGGTAACGAACCATCGGTCGCGGGAGAGCTTCCGAACGGCGGAAGTGTTTCTCCTGCGGCGTGCAATCCGAAAAAACATTAAGGTGATTGTATGTGAACAATACCTTGTTCAGACAATGCTGTGCCTGACCCTGTGACTTGGGGAGGGCTGGTGGCTTCCCCCTTTCTGTTTGTTTGTCAATGTAGGACTTGAGTGTCCGATTGACTCGTTCCACAATCGCTTGCCCCTGCGGATTGTAAGGAACACCAAAGGTATGCTTAATGTCCCAGGTGGCCATGAAGTTAGCCAACTGCCTAGAGCTGTAGGACGGGGCGTTATCGGTTTTCACGTGCCGAGGTTTGCCCATCGCCGCGAAGCAGGCGAGGAGGTGCTGCTCCACGTGGG
Organism: Bradypodion ventrale; assembly: GCA_035047345.1. Taxonomy (NCBI): domain Eukaryota; kingdom Metazoa; phylum Chordata; class Lepidosauria; order Squamata; family Chamaeleonidae; genus Bradypodion; species Bradypodion ventrale. The sequence goes on from JAWDJE010000001.1 coordinate 145,737,065, forward strand.
AAGCTGTCTCCCCTTTTTGTGCCGTTGCCCAAACGAATTGTGAAAAAGTATCAATGCAAACGTGCATGTACTGCCATCTGCCAAACTGCGGGACATGCGTGACGTCCATTTGCCACACCTGGTTAGCCTCTGTCCCTCGTGGGTTGACCCCTCACGAGGGCCCCCCTGGTGCCCCTGCACAATGCTGGCAAGAGCGAACTATGCCTTGGGCTTGAGAAAGTGGCAGGTTAAACTGTCTGGCGAGCGCTTTGGCATTTTGATGAAAGAATGCATGACTCTGAATTGGAGTAGTGAAAACACCCAACACTGACCGTTGCTGAATTTCCTTTGCAGCTGCATCCGCTCTGCTATTGCCCGCGGAGATTGGACCCGGTAGGTCCTGGTGACTTTGGATGTGGGCAATACAGAGCGCTTCCGTGCGGTTTCGCAAGTGAAATTGAGCTGTGAGGAACAAACTCAGCAAATTCTTGTCTATCGCGTGAGTGATGTAAGCTCCCGGTAGACTGTGAAGCAAATTCCTAACATACTGACTGTCAGTAATGATGTTTAGGCGCTCTTTGGCGAAGGTGCGCAAGGCAAGGTTCACCGCTGCCAACTCTGCCCGCTGTGCGGACGTCTGTGGAAGAGTTAACAGCGCGCGCCAAGCCTGGCCCTCCTGCCAAGTTAAGACACCATATGTGCGACCCCCATCAGTAAAAACTGTTCTGGCCCCCTGAAGTGGAGCCAGCGAAAGCAATTCATACAAGCCGACTGTCTGCGTTTGAAGCGAGACAAGTCTGGGGTCCTTTGGCAAGTGGTATGCCAAGCATCCGGTGAATCCTTCCAAGGCAATTGGAAGCGAGTCACCGAGCTGCATCAACTGCTGAACCTGCTCTTTGGTGAACGGGACCACGATCTTGGCTAGGTCGTGCCCTGAAATGTCCCTAGCTCTCAGCCTTCCGCGGTAAACCACCGTGGAGACCAACTCCTGGGGAGGAACGATGTTTCGGGAAGAGGTGTTCGGCAAGTACACCCATTCCACGATACTCGCCCCTTTCTCGGAGTCCACTCCTAGGGCTCCGGTGAACATGGATCCGGCCCGAACGATGTATAAGTTCAGGACAGGGGCATATGGCCCCTGAGTAATCCTGTCCACCCACCTTTGGCTGAGAATTTGGTTGACTTTCTCGAGGGCCAAGCGGGCCTCTCGAGGAATTTGTATCCAGTCTGCCGGCTGCTTACCTAGCGTTAGCAGCGAGAAGAGCGGTTTCAAAAGATCCGTATCCAATCTGAAATACGGTCTGGCCCAATTAATGTTACCCAAAACTTGCTGCAATTCTACCAAGGTGACTGAGTCCTTTAAGTTGATCTGGGGCAAAACGGGCGCTGCGAAAGAGCGGAGAAGCCGATGACCCAAGTATGAGAAGGGCTCGGTTCTCTGCACTTTCTCCAGGGCAATGAGTAACCCTTTCTCCCCCAGGCTGGCCTGGAGGTCTTTAAACATTTCGCTGCCGAGTTGCGGCACTGCGACCAAGATATCATCCATGAAATGGCATACTAACGCTGTGGGATGAAGGTTTCAAAACTTTGCCAGTGCGTTGTGAACATAAATTTGGCACAGGGTGGGCGAATTGAGCATCCCCTGTGACAAAAATTTCCACGCATAACGCTGCGTGGGCTCACTGTGGTTCACAACCGGCACCGTAAAGGCGAACCTTTCCCGGTCCCTGGGGTCTAAGGGAATGGTGTAAAAGCAATCCTTGAGATCTACGACCAGGATCTCCCACCCCTCGGGAATCATATTCGGATTTGGGATGCCGCATTGAAGCGGACCCATTGGCTGTATGCATTTATTGATCTCTCTGAGATCGTGGAGGAGTCGCCACTTCCCCGACTTCTTCTTGATGACAAAAATGGGCGAATTCCAAGGACTAGTGGACTGCTCTATATGTCCTGCGTCTAGCTGTTCTTTAACCAGTTGCTTTAGGGCGACTAATTTCTCTCCCACTACCGGCCATTGTTCCACCCAGACCGGCATATTGGTAAGCCATTTAAGTGGCAAAGCCATTACCCGAAGGTAAGAGTGGCACCGTATTGCTGTAAAATGTCTCGCCCCCAAAAGTTGATGTGCACGTCCAGAATGTGCGGCCGAATGACCACTGTGCCGTCAGCCTTTGGGATCGTGACTTCCACCCACTCCCGGCTCCTAAACGCTTCTTGGATGCCGCCTACCCCCCACACATCGGAGACCGGCTCAATGGCCCACTCCCGTGGCCACTGGCTTCGGCTGACCACGCTGACGTCAGCTCCGGTATCCAGCAACCCTGAGAATGATTTTTTATTCAAAAATACCTCAATAACTGGTCGCTGTTTCCACTCTATGTTGGTCTCCACTGTCGCTAAGACCTGGTATCCTTGCACTGCCTCACTTGCGCTCGAGTGGTCTTCTGACCCGGACCCTGCGCTGTCCCTGAGCCTTCCCTGGCTATCTGCTGGCGAGTTACAAGGAACCATATTCAGTTGCGCTAAAGTGTCTCCCTTGTGAATGGTCTGGGGTAGGTGCGTCCAGAGTTGAACTTGGAGAACGCCTGAAAAATTGGAGTCAACGACTTCCGGAATTACAAGAATTCCGCGTGCTCCTGCTACACTACGAAGCAAAACTAAGCCTATGAAGCCCTTGGGCAGGGGTCCCATGTACTGGGAATCCACCAGATAGACTGTGCCTGGCAGGTCGCATGTGACGTCTGCCTGGCAAGTCAATTCTAGCCCTGTACTACCCTTGGGGCTGGCCTGTGCCTTCGCAATGCCTGGAATGTGAATGGAATCTAATCTAGTTCTGGCTCGCCCAGAGCAAGGGAAGCCTCTGTTTGGACCAGGGCCAGAGACGTGCCCGCGTTCCGGTTTCCCGAATTCGGACAGTAGCTGGACCAATGGAAGCCTTTCTTACACCTCGGACACGGGGTGGTTGGAGCCTTGGAACGGCCGGAATTTTGCCCGCCGCCCTTGGATCGGCACTCCCTAGCGAAGTGACCGACCTTGCCACAATTGTGACATGCCCCTTGGTTTCTGTTCTTAGGTCTTCTACCCCCTTGCACCGCTGCTGCCAGCAAACCTATTTTGTAAGAGTCTGTGCCAACGTCGGCGCAAGCTCTAATCATGTCCATGAGTGTCAAGTCGGGACGATTACCCAGTGACTGCAAGATCTTACGGCAGTCGAGATTGGCGTTGTCTTTGGCCAATTTCATCATGAGCTCTTGCTGGGCTTGCTCATTATCGATCTGCCTACTGATCGCTTCCTCTAAGCGATTGACAAAGTCCATGTAGGACTCCTGGGCGCCCTGTTTGACTGCGGTGTAATTTTTGGCCGCCTTGCCAGTTGCTGGAACCTTGAGAAAAGCCCTGAAGGCCGCCTCAGCTGACATCTGAAGAGTGGCAAGTGGCAAGTTGGTCTGCGCATCGATGGATTCGAAGGCACCTGAGCCATATAACTGGTCAGGAAGTACTGCCCCTCCCATCCTGGCAGCCCTTGCCTGAGCCTCGAGGCGATACTCGCTGTCCCATAGCAAATACTGGCTGGGGTTGAGCATCATCCGCATGACGGCTTTCCAGTCGTGCGGGATGAACATGGTGTTCTCGCACACTTGCTGAAGCGTGCCCCTAGTGAACCGACTCTGGAGTCCTGTCTCTGTAATGGCCTTCCGTATAGCCATGAGGAGCTTATACGGGACTGGTGAATGAACTACCTGCTGCTGCCCTGTGAGGGCATCCATTTCCAAGCGAATTGGACAAATCTGACTAAGCTCAGCTAGTTCTTCTGCTGGCAAATCCCCCTTCTTGATCTCTTCCTCAACTGTGCGCTGAAGGGCACTCTTAGTTTGGGAACCTGTGGCTGTCAGAGAAGCACCTGCGCTTCCCATTCCATGCATTCCACCGGTGACGTCTGCAGCTGTCACCGAGGGAAAGCTCCCTACACTACTCTGCTTAAACTGAAGTGACGGATAGAGCGCCGTGGGCACCGATGGCTCTACTGACGCTGGGGGTTCTTTCGCCTCTACCCAGACTGGATCTACCTCTGCTAAAAGCTTCCTACATTTACTCCATGTGCGAATTATGCCCTCTGGAGCTTTCGGGGTTGCTGAATGCAGTCTCCTATCTGATCCCAGAGCTGAAGGGATAACGTACCTACTTCTGGGTAAAGCAGGCAGTGTTCCCTCAAGAACACCAAAAGTCGCGCTAGCTCTCCACTGTGAAAGCGTAACTGATATATCCTGGCCAGGATTTTGAATTCCTCCTCATGAATTCTTTGGCTAGCGGACGGACGTTGCCGCTGAGGACAAGTCCCCATATTACCTGCGGGGTCCTCTGAATTCTCCTTCTCTGTAGTTCAGGCAATAGGTTTTGCGTGACGAATCTCTGGGTAGAGCTCGGAGCGTGGCCTGCTGCCACGGGCCCTCGGTGGCCTCTGCGCTGTCAGGGGTTCACAGCTGACCCTGAGCGGAACGCGTTTTCCCGTTGCTGCAAGCCGCCGCGAAAGTCGGAGCAAGCTGTAGGATGCCTCTCTGAAATGCCTCGTCGCTGGCCCATCTTCCCGATCGGCTGGCTTACCGACTGGACTGCCGCGCTGTCCTCCGGGCTGATCGGACGCGGTTCTAGTGTAGAACCGGACCGTGTGATCGCTTACTCTCGGGTAAGATCACGTCTCGGGGTCACCAGATGTAGGATCGGGGCCGCTGGACGGCCGTGAGGTCCCGGAGGAGACTGATCAAGTAACGATACGAGGCAAGATGGAGCGAGATCAGATCAGTGGTTTATTGAGGAAAAAGCATCATCATATATAGATCAGAAGGCAATGTGGGATAGAATCGTCATCTGACAGAAAATCACATCACCCATTTACTCGGGTTAATGGGAAATCTCTCTTGGGGAAGTTAATTAACTCGGGCAAACACTGACAGGGGAAAACCATTGTTCGGGGCTTACACCAGAGTAAATATGGCCTCTATTTGCACCAAGGATTAGGCTTAACTACGAGTGAGTAATTGCCTAATACGTAACGGAGGTTAGCGATTTGCCTTCCTCAGCAGAATCGCTGGTCAGGTCAGATGTGGGTGAATCAACCCTATGATTATTAATCCGTTCCCCAATTTCCATACTGGCAAGGGCCAGTGACCAGGGGTCTTCCTCATCCGGTGTAACCTCTGCCAGGGGCAGTTTGTGCCAATTGTGCATGCGGAATCCGCAATGCCCATTCGATTACTGGAGATTTAGTGAGTCAACACCTACAGTAGAACCTCGGTTAACGTAATTAATATATTATCTGGGACGTTTCTTACAGCGAAAATTACTTTAAGTGAATTTCGCATTAAAAACCAATTAATCCATTCAAAAAAAAATTCATAAACTGAGCCACTATTTTCTATGGATTTCCTTTTGTTACGTAATTTTTATGTTAACTGAGCCTTTTGTTAACTGAGGTTCCACTGTTTTTGAGTTCTGTTGATTCAAGCGGCCTCATCTAGTTGCAACTTACTGCTGGTTTTCTACTACAGAAAGATTTCTAAATTTTAAGGGGGCGGATTTTGAGGAATAACTATTGCTATGTGCATTTCTACTGAGTATGGCTTCTTTAGTAAGGGTGATTGACTTGTTCAACTAGCACAGACAACATATTAATTAACCACAGCCACAACAGAGAGGGAGAGAAAGATCTCTGCATTAGTCCATTGGTAACTCTCGTGATACATAATTGAAGAAGATGAAGGAGGCTAAATTGCTTTCAGAGTGGTGCAGTTCAGTAGTTATTCTGAGTCATCAGAGACCGGATTTCCCAGGGTTTCTAAAAGCTTCTTGCGAAGTCAAGTGTTGTTTCTGCTGTGAGAGGTCTGTTTATTGATTCCAGAAAGCCAACTTGGCTGGACGGCAAGAAAGCATCTCTTTCCGGTTACTCATTTGTAGTTTTCTGAATGGGAGCCTGCCCATGGGTTCTGTTTTATGGTGGGGGGTGGGGGACACATCACAACCATTAATGCTTCTTTCTTTGTCTATCACATCCCTCAGAAGCAGCATTTATATTTGCTGGCAGATGAGAAAGGGAAATGGATTAGAACAGTTTTTCACATTTCTTTAACCAAGAGTGTAAACATCTCTTCCCTCTATGCAAAAGTTATCTTCAAGCTGATGGGTTAATTATGAAAGAGTTAAAAGTACATATATTTCAATGTGTCACAGATTATAACTGATGGTGAAACTAATGTTTTATAGGCATAAACTTTGGATAATTTACCACTAATAAGAACTGCATGATGTCAAGTCAGTTCTGACATGGCTACCATTGTCTGAATTTTCTAGGTACAGAATACAGTACTCCAAAATGGTATCTTGCACCCTCCTTCTGGGGGTGTCCCAGGACTGCAGTTTCCCCAAGACTACATAAGAGCACTGTGGGGGAATCAAACTCCAAAATATCGCAGCCAGATGCTTAACTCACTGAACTATACAGCTAGCTATATTATAGGTAAAGGTATCGTTTGCTTGAAAGCCAGTTGTGTCCGGCTCTAGAGGGTGGTATTCATCTCCTTTTGCAGCCAAAGAGCCAGCGCTGTCTACATCTGCAGACGTTTCTGTGGTCATGTGGCAGGCATGACTTGATGCCAGAGCGCACTGAACTCTGTTACCTTTCCTGCCAAAGTGGTACCTATTTATCTACTTGCAGTTTCTTGTTTTCAAACTGCTAGGTTGGCAGGAGCTGGGACAGAGGATGGGGGGCCCACTCCAACTTTCTGGTCATAAAGCTCAACATCTTAAATATCCCCAAATCAGACCTTTGCAACAGCATTAGTTTGAAAATTGAATTAAGGAAGCTATTCTACCCACATTGATGAGGAAGTGTGCCTCACTAAACACTATGGCCTGGACTCAAAGGAATCATTTTGCTCGTGAACTTGCTTCCCTCCATGGAACTGGGAAGGGGAGGGGGTTCTCCTTTGGCCTGCATCCTCTGATAGAATGGGGGGGGTACTGGAGGGATGAAAATAAAGCCCTCTTTTGCTAGCTGAAGTCTGATATTGTGATGCCGTGTTTAAGGCTATAAGGCTGACTACCTAACAGAACTCTATAACAGGGGTGGCCAACCTTTTTACATTGTGGGCCTGACCACGCCCCCTGACACCTGAGTGGGCCAGACCAAGCCCCGCAGATGCGGGTGCATTTACAGCTCTTGTAAATGTGCCCACTTCTGTATTTACAACAGCCGCGGGCACATTTGCGCATGTGTCGGTGTATTTTATGGATGATGTAAACGCGCCCACTTCCACTTCCGGGTGCAGTGGAGTCGGTGACAGGCCGGATGGGATGGTGTCATGAGCTGGGGCCAGCCCACAGTTCACAGGTTGGGAACCCCTTCTCCATATGATCAGACTGCACAGAAGTCAATCAAGTTCTAGCAGGATTGCTGCTTGGACAGAATTTCCAAGTGACTTGAAGACAGGAGTTCAGTTAATGGAAAAACAAAGCAAAAATAAAATGAAAGGTTGCAATTTTCTTTTACTGGCTCATTCCCAGTACTTTTAAGGGTGACCTAACATTACAATTATTACCAGTGTTCAGCAATTTAAGTTCCATTTATTTCACTGCACCAATTGCTTCCATTGATTGCAATGGCAGAGGCTTAAGCAAGCATTTATTTAGTTCTTTCATCACAATGATTGGGAGGCCTGAATACTTGACACTGACTTGTTCATGCTCACAGCTATTAAGCAATCAAAGGGGTCCTCCCAGTACATTGACAACATGTACACCGAAAGATCCTCCTTGAAGATTGTGGTATTTTTGAATCACAATTGGGTGTACCCCAGGCAACGGCAACCTTGTTGTGCCGGCTAATCTTTCACACAGAATAGCTTCCTTAATTCAATTTTCAAACTAATGCTGTTGCAAAGGTCTGATTGGGAGATATTTAAGATGCTGAGCTTTATGACCAGAAAGTCGGAGTGGCCCCCCATCCTCTGTCCCAGCTCCTGCCAACCTAGCAGTTTGAAAACAAAAAATTGCAAGTAGATAAATAGGGACCACTTTGGCAGGAAAGGTAACAGAGTTCCCTGCGCTCTGGTGTCAGATCATGCCTGCCACATGACCACAGAAATGTCTGCAGATGTAAATAGCGCTGGCTCTTTGGCTGCAAAAGGAGATGAATACCGCCCTCTAGAGCCAGACACAACTAGCTTTTAAGCAAAGGATACCTTTACCTAACTAGCTGTATAGTTCAGTGAGTTAAGCATCTGGCTGTGATATTTTGGAGTTTGATTCCAAAAGAACTGCAGAATGAATTCACCAAAAGCCCTTATTGGCAATTTCACATTTGGCCTAGACATGGAAGAAGTGTATTGAAAAAGGTCTTGCTCGTGTAACTTGTATGTGCCATGCTTTGCTATTAAAGGTACAGCTCACAATGAAAAGTAGGAACAGAACCTTTGAATTTTTAAGACTGTAAATCCCACAATTCTCTATTCTGGGAGTTCTGTCTGATTTATGTACGCCTAAAGGGCACTTACAGTTTTTGTCTTCTATTGTGTCCAGATCTTGTAATGCAAAAGAGCTGTAATCCAAACAAACAAGGAAAACTATTTCCATTCTTATCCTGTACAACACACCTGTACTGGGGAAAAGGCAGAAGCTGTCACTACAGTCCTGGTTTTATTCTGGGAAGGAAAACAATGGCAGGACTCTGGCCTGATGTCCTCTCTCCTCCCAAATGTTTGTCAGTGCCGTGTCCTCCTGTAAAGGATGGAGGAGGAAAATAAAATGGATGGCAATAATTCAGCGGGAAGTAAAAGATTATGGCCTCTCAACCAATTAATCAGCATAATGCAAAAATGCAGTGACTGTGCTTCTGCGCAAATAGCGCCCTGCTAATGGTATTAATTGAGATGTTTAGTCATCTGATGATGATGATGATGACATTAATACTGTGAATTGGCACTAAGTCACTAAACACGGGGTGGGAATAGCATATTAGTGGGACAAGTATCATTAAATGGTGAGAAACTGTCCAATTGTTTACTATGTTCTTATTTTTCATTCATGGAAAAGAAGAATGAAAAAACCATAAGCCCATTGAGCTCAGGATTCTGTTCCCACCGTGGCCTCGGAAGCACCCTCTGGCTCATGTTCGCAGCAACTGATGGAACAGCAGCAACAACAATGATAATATACCTTCAAGGCAATTCTAACTCATGGTGACCCTTTCGAGGGTTTCCTAAGTATAAAGTACTTAGGAATGGTTTCCTTATCCTCCTTCTGGGGGCAGTTTGGGACTTTGCAGCATGCCCAAGACTCAGAGGCAGGCTCTTCTCCTCATTGGGGAATTGAACTCATGACCTCTCCTTGAGCTGTCCAGTCAGCAACTGATACTTGACAGTAATATATAACCCTTGTGGCCAGAGCTTCAGAAGGCTGTTTGTAACTCCTTATACAACTCCCAGAATCAAAAATGTATACCTGGCCCAGAGGAATGGGACTTGAATACTATGTTCATAACCTGGGTACACTTAGTGTACAGCAGGGATTCTCAACCTGTGACCCGTGGGCCAGATGTGACCCATGGCACTATATCATGTGGCCCCACCACCACCACATCAAGAAGTACCATGTGGTGGAGGAAGGGCAAAATAGCTGTCCGGCCCCCGAAGTTGTCTGAGAGAGCATTACCTGGCCCCTGGCTTAAAAAGATTGAGAACTCCTGGTGTACATGAAATAAGAACAACAGTTATGATCCAGTGGAGCAACTTGGCTTGACTTATTGGTGTTTGATTTCATCCTAAGAAACTGTGAAGGGAAATTCAAATCGCCCCACCCACTTTGTACTTGCTTGGCCATTTTTTCTAACTACATGGTCCATCTGCCAGCTGCTCTCACAACACTGACTGTGACCATCAACAGCATGTCATTGTAAAAGGCTCATGCTTTTGAACTTCTCCCAGTTTGTAGCCGGGATAGATTTTCTAGTGCTTTTTTTAAAAAAAGGTCCTTCATCTTGCAGGATGCCCAAGGCCAAATAGGAAAGGAAGAACAGGAAGGCCTTGTTGAAACTGCTCCCAAATCTGCCTCAAAAAACCGAATCAGTGATAGCATCAGGTAAAAGCATGACTCCATCAGTCACATGAGGCTGGAGGTATAAAGCCATCTGACTTGTCACAAACAATGCCAGGCATCCAAAACAAAACCCGGTTTCCTGTATTGCAATCTTGGCCCCGAAGAGGAAGCACACACTTGCAGAATGCAGAGGCCGATCACTCAGCGCAGCTGCTAGTGTGCAAAAAAGTGTTGACAGCTATGAGGGCACATGGACCATTTATCCCAACAACCACAGGACTTCTGGGAATGAGGAAGGAAAATCTGGCTGGGGAAGAAAAAACATCTGAAAGGGGATGCTGGGTAAATTCATATATTTAGAGAGAGAGAGAGAGCGCCATCCAATGGTGGTTTGAGCTCCTTGTACCTGGTATGGTGAAAGGTACTTCAACCATAGGCCAGTGGGAAAAGCAGGGCTTCAGGCATTAAAGGTAAGTAAAGGTCACCCTTGCTCAAAAGCCAGTTGTATCCAACTCAAGTGCAAAGACTCTCTCTCTCTCTCTCTCTCTCTCTCACACACACACACACAGATCACCTTCTGTCCCTGCATAGTTACCTTCTAGAGATGCTCAAGTTTGTTATCCTACATGCTATGGTGCACAGACTTTTGGCCCTGAGAGAAATGCCCAGGGTTGGTTACAGGACTATCTACATTCATTCATTATCTTTCACTCTCACTCTCTCTCTCACAGAGGCAAGCAAGTGTTCACATGTATATACATAGAAAAGGTATTTGCCATGTTAACAAGGTAGGCAGGAATGGGATGAACAAGAGTAGGGTGATCCTCATATTATTACTCCTCATATAGGACCACACTTTATTTATCCTTGTGAATGAGCCATCCCTGTGAGCTCTCTCTTTCTCATATATACACAGACCTGACTACATACTTACAGTGAGTAGTAATGAAATTGCACTTGTCAAAACAAGAGCTGGTTTTAAAGAAAGATATAGGAAGTGTTATCACAACCCTGAGGCATCCCAATAGGAAAGTCACTTTTAATTGATTTTATTTATTTAAAATTTATTTAAAAAGTGAGAATATCATGAGCAGGAAAGGGTATGGCAAAAAGCATTTTCCCCCATTTGTTTATATGCATCAGCAACATGCCCAGCTGCTTACATGATTTTCTTGCTATTTAATAATGGTCAAAACAATACTGTAAGGTTGGTTTGACTGGTTGGTTGACCCAAGGACTCTCAAGAGATGGCTGTTACCATCTGTTGTTAGGGGCATCAAAACATCTGTACAGGTGCATGAGAATACCATCCGAGTCCCCCACTAGTGACCTATCTTACTCTGGCTTGTTGGTTGTCTTTTAGTGGAGGTGGGCAGTGTTACTAAATAGGTCACAATTAGGTGGCAGGTAGTGCTGGCTGGATGGGGTTACCAGTGAATCCTTTAGGACAGGGGTTCTCAACCTTTTCAAGCAGAAGGCCAGGTCATGCTCCGTCAGACAGCTTGAAGGGCCAGACAGCCATTTTGCCCTGCCTGCCTGCCACACATGGCACTTCTGGATGTGGTGGAGGTGGTGGTGGGCCACTTGAAATGGTATCATGTACCGCATCCAGCCCCTGGGGCATAGGTTGAGAACCTCTGCTTTAGGGTGTCTATTGACGAGGTGGCCCTGATTGCCTGGTGTGAATCAGTTGGGCACACAACGAGGCACCTTTGGGGGACATCTAACATTCGTTCACGCAAACAGTGATGGAAACAGACTCAAAGGGGTGGATTACCATAGCTTTCCTCGCTCTCATATTAGATATAGCACTACCAGCCCCCCACCGCAGGTTAGGGGTTAAAATTTTAAATAAAATTGTGGCCCAATGCCTTTGACCACAATAAACATGTCTCGCCTCTTTATTTCACTGGTGGGGAGGGAATAACATTTTCCTACAGTGACTACACATTTTGCTTTTTACATCCTGTTTTCATTCTAGAACTTTTTTCTTTTCTTTTACTGATAACCAAAAATTTGGCCCATTGAGCAGTCTAAACAGCCACCAGAGAGCATGTTGACAGCCATCTAGGTAATTCAGTATCCCTCCACTCCAGAGGCTCAAGAAGACCCACAGAACATTACAAGAAAGTACCTAACTAGGTTGTAATGGGAGAACATGGTGCAGGTAATGAAGGAACTCCCCACCATTTCTCCTCTCCCACTGTGTAGATAATTTTCAGCATGTTCTGTTCACCATGGAGAGGCAGTTTGGGATTTCAAGTAGAGTAGCCCCAGGCCAAGTACCAGCTGCTTTCTCAGGGGATCACTGTGCTTCTGTGCTCCCAGGTAGGGAGAGAAATCTCAGGGCCAGCAGCACCTATAGAAGAGCAAGTCTGACTTCGTTTGTGGGAGACAACATCTGCATGAAGGGGTGTCCAAGGGGGAGTATCCGTGTTGCAATGTGTTGAAGGTGTTTCTCTCTGTGAAATCACTTTTCTCAGGTTATGGCCCTGAAATCGTTGAGGATGGCATGTAGCTGACTTGGCAACCTGAGATACAGAGGATGTAGGCAGGGGGTAGAGGTGAAAGCAAATACCTGTTGCACAAACTGCCTTCCATTCACACAGTATTGGGTTTAGCCTTAAGCCTCCACAAGGTTTAGTAAAGGTAAAGGTTTCCCTTGCTCGAAAGCCAGTCGTATCTATTGCATATTTACATGACATTTGGTTGTGTTCAGCCACCTGTTATGTAGGTATGGAAGTACTGCCAAAACACTGCATTCTTATATATGATTACTCAGAGGTAAGTGCTAGTGAACTCAAAGAGAATTGCTCCCTCCTAAGGGTACATAGGATTGAAATCTTATGTCTGGAAACAGCATTTTTACTTGAACACACTATTGTTGCCAACCAGACTTTATACTGCAGATGCAAAAGCTTATTGGATTTATTTCTGGAGAAGGATAAAAGAAAATGAAAAAGAGTGAGTAAGAGAGGGGAGAAAGATTTATAGTATTCAGATTAATACACCCTCCCCCAACCTTGTCTATATTAGGTATTCCAGTTCTAGACAGGAACTGTGATGTGTTAAATGAACAAATTTTCATGGTTCCTAATAAAGACAATTGTTAGTGCTTGAATTACTAGTAGTGTTTTCAATGGGAGCTGTTTCAGAGAAGGTCCTTACATTGTGATCCTTAGTCAGTCAGACAAAGATGTTGCTATCCATGCACCATGTTGTAGCTTTCCTCAACTGCTACCAGTGTTTGCTATTGGCTATGCTGGCTTGTTGTAAAGGGAATTTTAAAGTCAAAGACATCCCGAAGGTATTATGTCCCTTGTTTAGCCTGTTTAGTTCTCTTCACAGATGTTAGCAGTGTGGCATGGGTCAGCATCAGAGCATCAGAGCATCTCCCATTTCAAAATGGTAACAGATCTACTGGGACTAAGAAACACCTTTTACAGGTGAAAGCAGTGCAGAAACAGACAACTCATACTTGGAACTAAGAACGTTTGAGTGCTGAAAAGACGAGATTCAGGCCTTCTTCTGTGTCTGAGAAATTGGGCTTCAGAGAACTCCTGTGCTTTATTCTGAAAACCAATCACAAAACAAAACAACCTAGCGTGTAGCTTACATAGAGTGAGAGAAGCACCTTCTGTGACCTTTAGTCATTTTTCATAGTTGAGGAATCCCCCCACCCTGTTGTCCATGTTGCAATGTCTGTTCATGTGCTAACAATAATGTTTGTTTCTCCCCTAAGCCATGGGTACTGATCCCTTCTATCAGAGACAGCCCTTCTGCTAGGTAGATTGGGTCTCAGGCACCATATTTTGTCTGTCAGGAGCAAACAGAAAAAATGGTGCTTGTTGTTAAATATACAGGTGAAACTCGGAAAATTAGAATATTGTGCAAATGTTCATTCATTTCAGTAATGCAACTTAAAAGGTGAAACAAATATATGAGATAGACTCATTACATGAAAAGCGAGATAGTTCAAGCCTTACTTTGTTATAATATTGATGCTTATGGCTTACAGTTTATGAAAACCCCAACCCCCCCAATCTCATGTACCCCATAATCATCACATAATCTCATGTATGCTGTACGCCATGATCATCACAATTATAACAAATTAAGGCATGGCATATCTTGCTTTGCATGTAGTGAGTCTATCTCATATATTTGTTTCACCTTTTAAGTGAAATGAATGAACATTTGCATAATATTCTTACTTTCTGAGTTTCACCTGTATTATTATATTTTTACAGTCAGGGAGATGGGGAGATTTTACACTTTTCTGGGTTTAGGTATGATGCATGTAGGCTAGGAGGAGGACTCTACTTTCTGTCTTGCTCAGGCAGCAAAATGATTGGGCCCAGTGATGCACTGCAGCAGGTTCAGTCAGGTTCTGCAGAACCGGTAGTGGAAATTTCCCAGGCCACGCCCACTTGGTTGGCCACACCCACCTCCATAGCCCATAATGCAGGGTGTTTGGCCATGCCCACAGATTTGGCCCCACTCACATATTTGGCCAGCCCACAGAGTAGGTAGTAAATTATTTTGCAGTGCATCACTGAGGTGGGCCAAAGTGGCCTGCTGTTTTCATATCTCAGGTGCTTCCTTCTCACAGTGGAGCCACTGGTTATGAATTTTATCTGTTTCCTGCAGTTTATAAATTTGACCACTAGGTGCCATTGTAGAATTAATCCTGGAGTCTGCTTGCACAGACTAACACACTAACACATCAAAAAATTCAGTAATATTTAGGTTCTCTGTTCCAGACATCTTTCTAAGGGTGTGACTACATTGCCAAATAATGCAGAAAATTCTCTTGGATTGGGACCTCTCATGCATATTATTTTCCATCACATACACAATGTGCCTGTCAATACTAATCAGCCTAGACTCTGATTTCTCCTGCTAATTTGTAGTGTTTTTTTCTCTGCTGTTGAGGCTTCTACTTTTTGGGGAATTGAATGTATTTGCATAGGTCCAGGTAACATGATTACATGAGTCAATATGAAGTGGTCTGTGACTGTTGCATTTAAAAATTCCAGCTGGTTTGAACAGTGGTAAGAGAGACAGGGCAATGGGGAAACTGGCTGCTGCTGAAAACCTCTTCTCTGCAAACCTGCTGCCTGAATCTGATTTCATATATCCTTCCCATTTCCTTTTCTTTTTAAAGGTTTGCTGCCCTAATGCCGGGGCAGCTAAGTAACCAAGGGGAAAAAAGAGAGAGAGTGAAGAATTAGCACAGAGAGTGGAGGAAGGTATCATTCTCTCTAGATTCAAGCTTGTTAAGACAGCTCTGCTCTAATTGGTTCTGAAAATCTGGATTGTCAAAGAGGGCTACCTTAACAAGCTGCAAACAAAGCTTTTGAATTCCGATTTCCTCCCCTCCCACTTCTGACTCCTGTATGGCTGAAGCAAACTAAACTGGACAAAACCAGCTTCCTGGGTACGACCTCATCACACAGCAGAGCCGTCTACATTTTTCTCACTGTGTAGTCGCCCCCACATTACCAAAGAGGAGGTGCATTGAAGGAGTGACTCATGCAAGTTACATAACATTGTTGAACAAAGAAGACTCCAACAAAATGTCAGCTAATTGCACCATGGTAATGTGATCACATATATGTTTCTCCAGATGTTTCAGGATTCTAATCAGCCTCAGCCAGCACAGCCAACAGTGAACAAATGTACCAAAGTCTCCACTTTGCCTACATTTGACATTTATAACCCAGACCTTGAGGAAGTTACCTTATTTTGGGATGCAGCTCCGATAATTCCTCATCCATCTTGATTACTATCCATGCTGCCAGGGAGATTCGGGAAGCTGTAGTCTCTGAAAGTGACTTTTCAATGTTTCATTGATTGGAACTTGTTCAAGCTAGCTTTCTTTGCTGCTGAAGTTATGGGGTGCCTTGTCTAGCAGCTCCGTTTGGCCTTCCTCTTATCCTTCCTTTGAAAGTTAAAATCCATTTTATTCCCCCAGACATTTGACTGCTTGGATATTTGGTTTATTTTTGCATGACTCATTGATGTAAATCTGACTTGTAATATTCTTTGCTTTCCCCCTTCCCGCTGATGACAAGTACTGATTTTTTTTTAAAAAAGGGGTTTAGATTGTCTGTTACTTTTGTTAATAGCATGGAAAAGCAGCAATCAGTGACTCTGTTGATGAAGAAGAGCAAGATACAAAAGATTCGACTAAAAACATACAGTGGTACCTCACTTTAACACCTATTCGGCTGCATCAAATGGATAAATCAAAATCATCGAAATGCTGGAGATGTAAAAACGAGAGAGGTACCTACTCACATATGTGGTGGGACTGTAATGAGTTAAAACCATTCTGGTCATTCCGTGTTCAGGGAATGAAGAAGCAGACGAGTGAAGTAGTGAAATTCAGCTCTTTAATAGTGGGGTTTGAAAACAGTTTGGATGGGGCAAAACTCGGACTTATATATACTATAAACAGTAACAGTAACAATAATACAACAAGCCCATTGGCTAACAGAGTGTGCACATTTTCGATCCACTTATTTGCATAAGAATAGATACATGAGAAAAGATACATTCTGCTCCTGTCAGAAAACACAGTTAACATACATAAGAGGTCAGCAGTTGAAAACGAAATAAAGGGTATGATTGATGTTAAATTCAATTTAAAGACGCACATAGCATTGTTAACTGACGTAGAAGATTTAAATTTTGATATATATAGGAAAGATCTTGTTTCAATCATGATATCTACTGCAAGGCAGTGTATAGCTTGGAAATGGAAAGGCGAAAATGCTCCTGTAAGTAAGGAATGGTATAAAGAGATGTGGGCAATGGCCTTAAACGATAAATTAACTTGGGAAATTAATTTAAAAAGAGGAATTGTTAAAGAGAATATATATATTTTTGTAATTTGGAAAGCCTTTATAGAATATGCAAAAGAGAAAGGAAACGAATGTGCGCCAGCAACCAACCAATTAACTTTCTGGAAATCAAATGTATAATTACAAATATTTTCAGCTTCCTTGACAAACGTAAATATCACCTGGGTATTATTTGTTGCTACAAAATGTAATAACCATTATAATATCGGTAGAGTTATTGAGTGATTGATTATAGATGGATAAGATTGCAACAATTAAAAAGTATTATATATGAATATTACACAACTATAAAAGTGTTAAAGATGAACTAATATATTTCAATTGTATAGCTAGTTTTAAAGATTTACAGATATCTCTACTAATATTTTTGTTCTTTCTAATGTTGTTGAGGTTTGTTATGTATTTTTATTATTATTAGTTTTTCCATGTATTTTCTTTGTGTGTATGTATTGTTGTATGTTAATTTTGAATTAAAACTTAATAAAAAAGAGCATAATGCATTCCACGGGATTGCTCTTTAAGCGAGTTTGCTCTTTAAGCGAAACACCATTGTAAGTGACCAATTGTGACTTCTGGTGGGGGGGGGATTGTGAACCCCGATTTAGTTGTTAAGCGGGTTTTGGTTGGTTTTAGCTGTTAAGCGAGGTGACCATTCAGAGAAAATTTTGCTCTTTAAGCGAGTTAGTCTCTAAGCAAGGCGCTGTTTATGTGAGGTTTCACTGTAATTGGTACTTGTATAATCACAGAGATTATTTTGATGATGATGATCTTGGTATGTCTTTATCAATAATCTCTTTTTGTTTTCTGTCTGTAATGCCTCTTCAGGATAACCAGAGTTTGTGTAATGGAGCAGCCAAGAAGGTGAACTGGGACTCCCCAGCTGAAAGCCTTGTTTAAGCCATAAGATAGATGCAATCCAAAGGTGCAGCTAAACTCTATGTAAGCAAACCAAAACCAGAGCTGTGTTCCATTTCATAGACTAATAGATTAGTATTGAAATCCTATACATATTTGCTTTGTTTAAATGCCAATTGTTTATGTTTATGTTTATTCAATTTATATCCCGCCCTACTCAACACATGGCCGACTCAGGGTGGCTAACAACATATAAATGACCCCAGGGCAACCCAAGGGGTTTACATATAAGATACAAGATACAATGTTCAAAATACAATAATAAATACAATGTTTCAAGTAAATACAATAACACAAATCACAATATAAAGCAAAACAATCCACAAAATGCAAAATATCAGCACCACATCAGAATAGAAAACAATTCTACCGAAAACCACCCACAAAAAACTCCTGCCTCCAGAGTCTTATGAAGGGCAGGACAGGGCGCAGAAAACGCCGACCGATGGCGTGGCCAGGAGGGCCTCTTCAGGCTGGTAGCGCGGCGGCGGTGGTTCGCCCAGAAGGCCCCCTCACCTTTTAAGAGTAGACCAGGGATGGCGAACCTTTGGCACTCAGACTGTTCTAGGATTTCAATCCCCAGAAGCCCCATCACTCCTGCTCATCAGGGCTTATTCTGGGAATTGAAGTCCAAAAAGAACACTTGGAGTGCCAAAGGTTCACCATCACTGGAGTAGATCCCATACTGCCAGCAACCCAATGCCGAGCATCAGGTGGCAGTGAACTAACCTGACAAACCTGAGGACTAGTGGCCTTGGGTGGGCAAAGTCCACAGGGATGGGTGATAACGGTCCCCAAATAGATTAAATCCCACTTGAATCAATCTTTGATGGGGGGCAACAGCTGCATCATCCATCCTGGCCTGGGGATTATGATGATGAGGAATTTGTGGTGCCAAAAGGTCTCAGGGCCACAAAGGGACTAGTGGAACTGGATCCGTGGTACTCTTGGTTTGACGCTGCTAAGGCAGATGGAAGGACACGGCATACAATTCTCAGGCCATCTCTTCATGACTGATCGCCAATATTTGGAATCGGATATGGCACAAGAAGAAAAAGGAGTTCCCTCAGCCTATTCAGGGTCCTCCTCCAAGTGACGTTGGGGAGGTTGACTTAGAGCCACATCTCATCCTCCTCCTCTAATGTGCCATTCCTTGCGCAAGGAGCTCCTTCCTTCCTCAATTGCTGGGGATTAGATAACTCCGCAAAGGATGCTGTAGTGGCTCAAGTGGCTAAGATGCTGACTGGGAGGCGGAAGGTATTGTATTGCTGGTAACTCTGTTTTTTACATATGTTTTATATATGGTGCTTGTTTCGTGTTATTGTATTTTTAGTATCATTATGAGGTCTTGGTTTCCTTTTGTTGCAGATCTTGACAAAGATCACGAAATATCTTTTACCGGAAGGATATCGACCTGTGTTTTCTCTGCAACGACGTTGTTTTCCTATTATGCTTGCATAGCCCTCCTGGCTGCTTCACTTCGTACCTCGTACCTCTCTTTGTCATCTATGGATTTTTGATATGGACCTTTCGATATGAACTTGGGACCTTGCCCCCATTGTATATGGACTCTTTGTTACGGACTTTGATACGGACTTTATTACTAGGCTCCTTAGCAACGACTTGCTTCATATTCAGATTGTTATCCATATATTCTTAGAAGTTGCTTATGCATGTACATTTAGGCTTTCGGCCACCTGACTTCTACTTGGTGCGTGCCTAGTCTGTATAGTATTTGTCTAGTTCCTAGCTACGTGTTTCTCACATCGTTCATATTTCAGTGGGCCTGATTACGTTTTGATACACGATACATTAAAACTCCTGCTTCTATTTTGGGTGTATTTCTTCCTTCCTTCCTCAATTCCTGAGTACTGCAGGACGGATTGAGCTCCTGTCTTTGTCCTAGCTGCTGCCAACCTAGCAGTTTGAAAGCAAGAAATTGCAAGTAGATAAATAGGGACCACTTCGGTGGGAAGGTAAACAGCATTCTGTGCATTCTGGTGTGTAGTCATGCTTGCCACATGACCACGGAAACGTCTGCAGAAGCAGACAGCGCTGGCTCTTTGGCTATGAAACAGAGATGAGCACTGAACCCTAGAGTCAGATATGACTGACTTTCTATCAAGGGAAACCTTTACCTTAAGCCTTTGTTCACTGGCAAAGCTCTATTCACCAAAATGTGTTTTAAGAAACTTTTAAGGAAGCACCTGTCTTTTTTTCAAATACACCATCTTTATTTACTTGAAATATGTAACATCCATGTTCTTCTTCTTCTTCCATGTGTAGGCCAGACATGAAACTGCCCAAAGGAAAGCACATTTTGATGAGTTCATTCTGCAGTTCCTTTCGCCTGACCTAGTGTGAGAAAGATTAGCCAGCAATACAAGGTTGTCGTTACCAGGGTGAAAGCCACATCCCCCTTGCCACCATTTGGCACAGGTGGAGCCTTTAATAATGTATCAGTTTTGTACCAAGAAATCTAAGCACACCAGACCTGAGCTTATTTCCCCACCTGATAGTTCAACCAAAAAGGTTCATGCTTGCTGAGTGTCAAAGGGTTACGTGATTCTTCCTATGATGAACTTGGCTTAGGCATGGGAAGAAGGTGTCTGTCTTTGCTTTACAAGGAGCCCTGTGATCTGTTCTCTGCGACTTCCAGAAGGTGGTGCCCTGCTGCTAGGAAACCGTTGTCGGAGGAGCAGTCATTCTAGTTCACTGGCAGAAGGTCCTACAGAACACTCTGTGTGGCTGTCAGCACATTCCTGGAAGGTCACAGCAAATGATGAATGCTCCTATGTAGGAGCAGGAGATGTTATTTTTTTCCACACGTTGCATCACTCGGCTGGCCTTTTTGCCTTCATGCACTCAATTCCTGCGGTTAGAAACCTTTCCCAATTGTTATTCGGCTGCTTCCTTCTGCGGCCAAGGCAGGATATTCATGACTGACTGGCCCCGGGAAGCTGGAGACATTCCAGCTACTTTCCACAGCATGGTGGCTCACTTCCACCCTCCTCCCTCCTTTCCCTCAAGGTCTGAAAATATCCTGTGGTTCTCGTTAGTGCTTGCTCCGGATATGCCACCACCCAAAGCATATGCATCACCATGTGATACCCAAGGCTTTTGCTGCGTAGCTAATTATGACGGGTTTTATTTAGAAGGAGGCGCATTGAACAGTTTGCTGTAAAGCCCACTGGTTCACTGAACTGTGCGTCTCGATCCTGGAGAGAAAGACGGTGTTCCCTCAGGCTGTTCTGCTGGGCCTGCCTTGCCACTGGATTTCGTGTGTGTTGGCGAAACATTTAAATGTAACAAACAACAGCTTCATCTTCCTACTTTAATGAACATTTCCTCTGGCTTTACTTGTCATCATTACCTGTTAATCCACGTCTCTCTGAGTGGGGAGTGTCTTAACCAGAGTTTGGAAATATGATTTTTAAGATGACAGTTCTCAGAAACTCCTTGCTAGCAGGACCATCTGGTCTTTTCTGTCCAGGTGGGCCTAACAGAGTCTGGTCTCACCATCACACACCTCTTCTCTCATTTTGAAAAAAACATTTCCCCCCCCAAAGTCATCTTGCTCCAAGCTCAGATCCATGGTGGCATTTCACAGTTTCAGTCCTATGGTCAACCTACCATTGAGTGATAGCTTTTGAAGTCCTTTGGACCCGCTCTTACAACCCACAATTTAGCCTTCAACATATGGATGATTTTCATATTCAGTTACAGAAGTATAACTGAGGTGGAAAACTGTGGACCTCCAGATGTGTTTGGCTTACAGCTGTCACCAGCCCTAGCCAATATAGGCTAGTGCAGAGGTCAGCAAATTTGGCTCTTCAGATGTTCTTGGACTTCAATTCCCAGAAGCATTGATCAGCAGGAGTGCTGAAGAATCTGAGAGACTGGTGTGGCATCTCCTTGGAAGAACTGTTCTGAGGAGTTAGGAACAGGAAGACTATCACCACGATGATAGCCAATATCCAAAATGGATATGGCATCTGAAGGAGGAGGAGGAGGGCACAGCATTGTGTTGGGTCCATATGGATGGACTTGTCGTCTGCTTCCTACAGAACACAACTCCCTGGACTTCTGTTGTGGGTAGTGGCTGATATGAACAAGATTTCAGTTGCTGAGGCTGGAGAATTTCCAAGCAAACCTATTTGGAGAGAAGGGAAAGTATGTGTTCTCTCTTCTCTTTTCCTAAAATAAACATATAAATCTGAGCATTTCTTTGTTTCTGTAGATGGGTCTTTTCCTGGTGGTCAGATTTTTTTTTACTCTTGTTATGGTAATGACATAGAATACGCTATCCATGTTACTCATGACTAAATGTCAGCTTTTCTGGGTCTGTTCAAGGCAGAGGGAAATAATGAAAAGCATATTGTGTAACTCAAGAATGCGTCTCTTTCATCAAATTTCTTTCAGAATTACCACTTTGTTTGCCTTCCTGACAACTTGCAAATTACTTGATGCCGTTGGCAGATTGAACAGATTTCTATTGCTCATTCTGACCACATTTTCCTGTCATTCAAAGGAATAAATCATATGGAATGAAAAGGGGCAAAGGAAAATAAAAGGTGCTCATATGATCAGCCTTCATCGAATCAATTATTATCGTCTACCATCCCTGGAAGGATTTCAATTTCATCTCAGAGTCTCTGTCTAAAGCTCACATCTGACATGCCTCCTGGCTTACCCTGCCAAATATAACTTGTCCAAAACCTAAGTAAAAGCATATGACATATATCCTGTTTACATTTCCATGATTATAATAATTTCAAACTTTGCAAAAGAATGATGAAACAACCTTTCCATTTTAAGATGTTAAGCCTCAGTCTACACAGAGCTACTTGTCAGCTCTTGTTATTTACTGGCTCACTCACTACTGTGGGACAATTGTACTGCATGTTTCTTTGATTCGCCAAGAAGGCCACTCAATGGCATAGAAATCAGCAGAGATCAAAAGCTAGATCTAATAAGGTAAGGACTGCAGCTTAGTGATGCCGCACATATTTTTTGTGTTTATGTTTCCATCCCCACCATCTAATAGTCTTGAACACTGGACTGAAAACAGAATGAAATTTAACAGGGATAAGTGCAACATTCTACACTTAAGGGGTGGTGGGGGACACACAACAAACACACAGTTACAAGTTGTGGGATGCTTGGCTCAGCAATACTGCCTTTGAGAAGGATCTTGGAATTGTTGTACATCACAAGCTAAATATGAGTCAGCAGTATGCTATGGCTGCAAAAAAAAAAAAAGAAATGCTTTAAGTCTCAAAATCCCATGAAATACTTGTTTCCCTCTATTTGGTACTGGTTAAGCCTCATTTAGAGTAATGTGTCCAGTTTTGGAAATCACACTTTAAGAAGGATACAGACAAACAGAGATACAGAAAAGGGACACAAGGATAATCAGGGGATGGAAAACCAAACCCTATGAGGAAATACTAAAAGAAATGGGCATGTTTAGACTTGAGAAAAGTAGGCTGAGGGAGATATGACAGCACTTTCCAAATATTTGAAAAGTTTTCATACAGAGGAAGGAACAGGATCTGTTCTCAGTCATTCTAGAGTGCAGGACACACAATAATTTGCTCACGTTACTAGATGCCAGATATAGGCTGAATATTAGGAAGAACTTCTTAATTGTTAGAGCAGCATGATAATGGAAACCATTACTTGAGAAGGTTGGTGAGCACTCCAATGCTGGAGGTATTCAAGAGAAAATTGGACAGCCATTTGTTGAATCTCCTTTGATTTGGATTCCTGCACTGAGCAGGGAATTGGAGTTAGCCCTTCCAATCCTGTTATTCTATGATTTTGAGCATATGGCTCAGCAATAGCAAAGGAGGGAAAATAATCAGCTTGAGACTCTGGTGAGTGGTTGCCAGTCTATGGGCTAACTCCAATTGTACACACTGGGGTGTGGCTCAGCATAATATGGTTTGCAGGCGCACCCCCCCAATAACGGACACAGACAACATTGAAAGTGGATAACAGCATAGGGCCACATTTATTGATTCAATGCCCTAGTCCGAATTATAAATTTGTATTGGTAAAACGACCAATCATAATTCCTAAGGCAAGCAGGCCGAAGTAACACTGGTAAGGTACCACCCCAAAATTGCCAACGGCAATTGGTTACAATGTATCAATTTGTATCAATTTGTTTGTTGACAACAAACAAATTGTTGACCGTAGTCAATAACTAACTCATGACCCCACCCTCTGACGCGTATCCGTGAAATCACAGGGGTGATGCATGCTGGTTAGCAATCGTCATCACCCCATCGCCTGATTCGTCGTTGACCGGACAACGTTTAACTAATTTATTCCTGTCTAGTGTTGTCCAGTCAATTGCGAACCTGCCGGATACTTGTGGGTCATACTGTTTACCTTACCAGTGCTACCCGCCAATGTGACCAAAGTCAACATTAGGAACACAGAAAGACCCCTATATCAAACCATAGCAACAGTGTGGGATGGGCAAAAAAGCCAGGACCCGGAAGCCAATATGGGTCCCAGCCAAAAATTCCCACCCGGCCCCGAAGCGACCAAAATATCACACTGTTAACTAGGGAGGGGGTGGAGGGGAAAAGACTTCTCCGCTCCGTCGCTGAGGTAAAATGGCAGCTCGGCTGCCTCGTGGCCACCCCTTTTATAAGGGAGCTGGCCACGCCCCTAACTACCCGGATTCTCTGTCCTGTGGGGGGGGCCCGCAAAGGGCGCGGCGGCCATTTTGGCGCCGCGCTTGCATTGCAGGCGCACCCCCCCAATAACGGACACAGACAACATTGAAAGTGGATAACAGCATAGGGCCACATTTATTGATTCAATGCCCTAGTCCGAATTATAAATTTGTATTGGTAAAACGACCAATCATAATTCCTAAGGCAAGCAGGCCGAAGTAACACTGGTAAGGTACCACCCCAAAATTGCCAACGGCAATTGGTTACAATGTATCAATTTGTATCAATTTGTTTGTTGACAACAAACAAATTGTTGACCGTAGTCAATAACTAACTCATGACCCCACCCTCTGACGCGTATCCGTGAAATCACAGGGGTGATGCATGCTGGTTAGCAATCGTCATCACCCCATCGCCTGATTCGTCGTTGACCGGACAACGTTTAACTAATTTATTCCTGTCTAGTGTTGTCCAGTCAATTGCGAACCTGCCGGATACTTGTGGGTCATACTGTTTACCTTACCAGTGCTACCCGCCACACGGAGGGGCTTCAAAGAAGACCTGACGCCCCCACCCAGACCGTCAGCTCGGTCAACAGGCCTGCTCGCCAATCACCTAACAGGAGGTCCATACCTCCTCGCGACAGATGGACCCCATCCCCTGCGTACAAGTCATAATTTTGTAGACTGATATCGGGGTGATGACTGACCCGTCCCCAAGCCCTGTCAGCAAGAAGCCGCGCCACCGCCCCGTTGACCGTGCGCCTAGCGCGGTCAAGGGCCAGGAGGTGAACGCCCCCTCTATAGAAAGGCGCGGGATAATGTCCACCAAACTAGGGTTGTGGCAGGCCAGACATAATGCAAGTAGGCGAGGTCCTCGCAAATCGCATGCTTGAGCGATAAGCCGGTGACCTGGCACAAATCATTGCCCCCAAGGTAGATGATGAGAATGTCAGGCGGGTCAGCACTCAGGCCAGAAAAGGGAAAGGCCGCAGCCCCCGCCATAACATCCCAGGCTTACCATGCCATGCGAGACTGGCGTGTTCACCCAGTCCCAGTCGGGGTCCACTCTGTCGCCGCAGCGTAACGCGCTGCCCTGTGCACATAGCTGTGGCCCACCAGCCATACTGTCACCGGTGTAATACGACACCCAGGGTCTGCAAGAAAATTGAGAAAAAAGGCGGTAAGGTGACTGGATTGGTACTCATGGCAGGAGTGGGCGCACATAAAACTGAAAACATTGCGAGCCCCACCTCCCCATGCTGCGTATGTCAGCCCCAGAGTACCCAAAAGCAGCTGCTGTAGCGGCTGCACCAATACGGAATGAATGTGTGCCATAACGGGCACCTGGTAGGCCCACCCTGGTGAGGGCTCTGGCTGTCACCTTCCAAAACTGAAATTTAGTAAGGGGAGACCCATCTTGGTGACAGAAAAACGGGCCGTGGTGCCTGCCACGCAGTGCCAGGAAATCCTGTAGGGCACCAACCGGACAGATGTCTGCCAAAGAACACCGTAGCAGTCTTACACCACTGCCTACGCCATGCTGATCTGTCTTAGAGGAGCGTATCCTCAACTGGGCCCAGTCTTTGGCAATATAGACATCCTCGAGTTCCAGTGCCCTACACTTGCATCCGCCTTATACAGCATCTCAAGCTCGCTGTCGCGGAGCGCTCCAAAAAGGCCACCGTTGTAGCCGCATGAAGTGGGCTGCCTCATTTCCAAAACAGAGGCCAGGCCAGCCCCGGGCCAATTGGGTAAAAACCCTGGGAAAATCTTGCATCCGCCTTACTCAGCATCTCAAGCTCGCCGACGCGGAGGGCTCCAAAAAGGCCACCGTTGTAGCCGCATAAAGTGGGCTGCCTCATTTCTTAAAACTGAGGCCAGGCCAGCCCCGGGCCACTTGGGTAAAAACCCTGGGAAACTCTTGCATCCGCCTTACTCAGCATCTCAAGCTCGCCGACGCGGAGGACTCCAAAAAGGCCACCGTTGTAGCCGCATGAAGTGGGCTGCCTCATCTATCAAAACAGAGGCCAGGCCAGCCCCGGGCCAACTGGGTCAAAAACCCCCTGGGTAAATGGGGTGGCGGTCGCCCGGGAAACGCCCGGGCACGCGCACCCACCCCTCCCAACATGTCTCACCCGGAAGTCATTGGTGCTGTCCACACGACCTCCCACCTTGGCCATAAAAGCCAACCCGACAGCTGAGATGCTATGGTGCGTGGTGCAAGGCCCTGGGGATACAGGTAAATCGTGAACCGCAGAACATGGGCCACTGGAAAAGGCCAGGTTCCTGGCAGTCAGAATCGGGTACATAATACTCTAAAGGAACTAAATGCGTGGTGATACGCCTTACTCATGCATGGCGCTAGTGACAGGCCAATCGCCCGGTTCACCTCTCCTTGCCAACGGTCCATCTCACATCCGGGAGTGGCGAGGGAAATTCCTCCGCATCCGGGGGCCG
The DNA here is from genome assembly GCA_035047345.1 of Bradypodion ventrale. Lineage (NCBI taxonomy): Eukaryota > Metazoa > Chordata > Lepidosauria > Squamata > Chamaeleonidae > Bradypodion > Bradypodion ventrale. The sequence continues at coordinate 145,764,068 of JAWDJE010000001.1, forward strand.
AGGCACGGAACCGGGAGATCTGCAGGCGGGACAAAGCAGCAGCAATATCATTATCAACCCTTGGGACATGCCTGGCCCTGAAGGGAACGTTGAGGCACAGGTTGCATAACACAAACCAACTAACTAGCTCCATAACCCCGGGCGATTTGGAATCCTGTGCAGTGACGATGCGGAACAGCCGCGTTGCCATGCCCAAGTTGCACAACCGAGTTGGCCCACCTCTTGCCCCATAGCATCAAAGCACCCAGGATAGGGAAACATTCCAGATACGTGAGACCATGCAGGCAACCCTTTGCCTGCCCAGGATGGTGGCCACCCACCATAGGCCCACTTCCAATTGAAGTACATCCCAGAAACCCAGGAATCATGAGGCATCGGACCGCATCTGAAAGCAAGGGGGAGCCCGGAAATCAGACCCCAAAATGACACCCCGTTGAACTACCTCTGAATCTATGGCCAGACAAGCACGTATGCCCCGATACCCTGGGTAAATCTGAGCCTGTGATGGGGCCTGGATAATCCCGCCATGGCGTCGCACAAGCGCAGAGCAAATGCCCTGCCCGGTGCGACGACCCTGCCAGCGAAACTGGGGTGACCATGTAGCACCAGAAGTTACCTCAGTGATGCCATGCGCCCGGCCAGCAAGACCGAGACAAGGGCCACTAGCCTTGACACCTTATCCTGCTGCAACCTAGAATCCTGCGCTATCGTGTTACTCTCCACCCCAGGAATACTAGCTGTGGAGATGGGCCCTCGGTCTTTTCGGGCGCTAAAGGGACACCAAGTTCCTCCATTAGCGTCTGAAATGTGATGAGGAGACGTGGGTACGTGTCCCAGCCCCGTTCAGCCCCGAATAAAACCATCCAGGGAATGGGCTACAGACCGGGACCCTGACCTGCGGACAAAAGCGCAATCTAGGAAAATGGTGAAACGCTCGAATACCGAGCCCCAAAGGAATAGCCAAAAGGCATGGCATCATTGAACAATATGCTCCCCAGGACGGGGGTGCGGGACAATGCCAACGACCCTGCCCGCATAGACCCTTTCGTCAAAGCTGGCAGCAGCCACCTCCTCCCTCCCCTTAAGGGATAAAAGATTGGGGGCATCCTGAGGGGACCTATTACCCATGAAAGGGATCCGGAACCCCTGTCTAGAACCCTGAAGGATACCCGCATCCTCACCCTTCAGGCACCATGTGAGCCAACGCTCCAACATGTCCACCTTAAATGGGGAGGGAGCCCTTCGGTGAACTAGATCCATCTGCGGCAGTCTTGCCAGCCCCCTGTCTGCCCCACCCTCTGCCCCGCATCCTTCTAGGCCTGGGAAAGGCAGAGGCCGCATGGGGCCCAACACAGGTGGGACACCCCTGTCTGTATTTGCAAGTCTTCCCCTTAGAGGAGCCATTGGACAAAAAGTCCAGCACAGCCGGCGGGCTGGAACCCCCCGCCCCGCTCCCTGGCAGGTGACCTGTGCTGGGGCCGCCCGCTGAACCGCATGCCCACAATGGTATATCTCCCCGGGTGCAGGGCGCGTGGGCGTCACGTACAAAAGCCACAGCCTCTGGCCTGGCTCATCCTGCCTAATCTCGGGTTGCGGGGAAATCCGCCTACGGCATCCCTCGTCACAAGCCAACCACGCTGGGCCCGGAAAGTAAATCATCGCCCAGTAGGCGTTGTCCAAATACTGGACCATCGGAATTGCCAAATCCGGCCATGCCCTAAGGTACACCGCCATGCATACGATGCAGGCCGGCAACCATTTGGCCCACATACTTGGTGGCTTGCGACAACGTGCCTGCCACTATCCTTCTCATTCTGCCCCTCCCTCTCTCCTTGGTGGGCACACTGTTTAGGAATGAGAAGATATCCACGTACTCCCCCCGCCAAATTTACTCTCTGGCGGCCTGTGCCAAGTGGTCACTCATCGGTATGGAATAGGGGCTTGGACCAACCCGGCCACCCAAAACATTCCCATAAGGGTAGGGAACACCCCCCACCACGGGGCCCTGGGTGTTAGCTGTCATCGCCGGGTGAGGCGTCAGCGGGTGCACCGCCGCACCACCCGCGCGAGGCCAAAGCGATTGGAAAGCCCCCCCCCCATATTGGGAATGTGTGTGGATGTACTCGCTTACACCGTATACTCACATGCTGCACCCCCGCGGGCCGCCCCCACCGGGGGTTCCGGCCCACTGGGGGCGTCGGAGCTCACGACCGACGTAGAGCTCATCCCCGGAGAACCTGCACCTGGCCGCTGGCTGGGGAGCTGCGAGGCAGTGGCCGAAACCGCGCCACGCGCCTGCAGCAGCTCAACCCTCCCCGTCGGCTGTTGTCCTCCTGAAGACAGCGCCCCAAAAGGAACCCCAAAGGAGGGGGGCCCCCGCCTGACTTCCACGTTAACCTGGGGCGAAGGGCCGGCTGGCCCGCCTGGTCCATGCGTGGGTACAGGCCCCTGTACCCAGGACCCGAAAGCAGGTGGAGGAGCGGTGTCCACCGCTCGCGGGCCGCGGGCCGGAACCCCTTCCGCGCCCGCACTCTGGTTGCCCACTCCGGGCGAAGGGGCAATAGACCCCATTCCGCCGGCCCCGGCAGGGGCGAGCAAAGGCGGCAGCTGAGGAGGCAGCACCGCGGTCCTCCGACCTGGGTTGCGCCTCCTAACCGCGCGAGCTGCACTCGGAGCTGCCTTCTTCTTCGAAGGCATTTCCACCGAAGCAAAGGGAAGCCGGCAAGGCAGAATCGCTACCCAAAAGGCTTCCCGGTAGGCTCAAGAGCGACGGAGACACAGGGGAAAAGACTTCTCCGCTCCGTCGCTGAGGTAAAATGGCAGCTCGGCTGCCTCGTGGCCACCCCTTTTATAAGGGAGCTGGCCACGCCCCTAACTACCCGGATTCTCTGTCCTGTGGGGGGGGGCCCCGCAAAGGGCGCGGCGGCCATTTTGGCGCCGCGCTTGCATTATTGTTTTATAGTGAGTCAAATCAATGGTATTTCTACTTGACACAGGGTTAAAGCTATCACTAGTTTAAACTAAAGATAGAACAACTGGCTGAAATTCTGTTGCTAAGCATAGTAAGTAGAGTAGGCCCATTCAATCAGTGGGGATTTTGTGAGTCAACTCCATTGGTCCAATGGTTGTACCATAGTTGAAAACTTACTGAACCATACAGTAGGATTTCTGCCATTGAATTCACGGGATTGACATAAATGTTGATTTAATGGCTTTAACCAGTGATGGTCTCTAAAAAAAATTACTACCACATTGTGGGCATGGCCAGGGGAAAGCCCTGTGTTGCACCCAAATTAGGACTACTGTATTTCAAAACTTGGATGGGTGGGGCTAGCCAGAATTTCTGCTACCAGTTCTGGTGAACTGATGCAAATCTGCTGATGCCCACCACTGGCTCTAACTCCAGTTTGGACTAAAAAGCAGATTTAGTTCAGTGTCAACTGGATGAACTATTGCTTTAATATTGAACAATGCTTATTTTGATGATGGTGTTGAAAAGGTTTTTTTAAAACTTCCATTTTTTAAAAAGCACCATTCTGTTCCTTTTCAAATACCCATCTCAAAAGCTGATTTGGCAAACATTTTGGCTTGCTTTTTGATCTCTTCAATTCGAGATCTAGAAGCCAGTCTGCTCTGTCTCCCCCTCCCTCTCCTGGGGCACCGGCGGGCCAAGTCCAACACTCGTGGAGAGAGTCTCTTACTTCCATGCTGGGGTTACACTCACGGCACAGCAGATCCAAAAGCAGAAGTCCTAATTCAGTCCGAAGTCCAGTCCAGAGTTTTCTATAGGCCTTGTAAACTGCGGCGACAAGCAGGAGTAACTAGCAGGGACAGGAACGGGGAAACTCAAACTTTGTCCGTCACGAAGCCACACCCAGCGTTCTGGCTCCTTATATCCCCCATGGTGTGTGGCCCAATGCTTCCTAATTACCACCTGGCCCTCCTCCCCCTCTGCTTCTGTTGGAGTCACTTCGCCTTGCTCCGATGTCTGGCATCTAGCCACCCCTCGTCACCAGAGCTGTCCATGAGTTGTAGCTGTTGCTGAGGGACATTCTCTCCGTCAGACTGCTCCTGGTCCTCTAATGGAGGCTGAGGCAACATTGGGGGGGCCACTCCTGGGGAGGGGGATCCTGCCAGCTCTTCCCCCTCATCCACAGAGTCCTCATCCCCCAGGTGGGCTGACTCAGGGGCTGGGCTGGGGGTGGGCCAGGGGCCAGGCTCACAACACAGCCTTGCAATACCATGGTGCCACATAAGTCTGATCTGCATGTGTGATGACATCATCAAGAAGCAAACAGTTTAACCCTGTGGACACCCTGTTTCCCAGACTCCCTGAATTGTTGCCAAAATGGCAATGGACAGATTTGTTTATGAAACAACAACTTGCTTTGACTTAGCTCTGTTAAATAAATAAATTTCGTGTCAGTAATTACTCTGGCTTGAAATGATTTTTGCTGGAGAAACTCCGCTCAGGAGATACCCGAATTAGGCTCCTTTCATGTCCCCAAGATCTGTCTTGCAGCACTTTGGGTATTGAATCCCAACCTTCCAGTCTCCAAGCTCAGTGTCTTAACCACTAAGCATAGCAACTTAAACAGTGCTGATCTGTTTATGACTCAGAACTTTGAAGTTGATGCAGATAATAATTTTGCATGCTGTCTTGTAACTTTTTTTTTGCAAACCATATTGATACAGCCAAAAACTTGTTGAACTCAATGTTTTAAAATGGAACAAACATATTGTTTTTGTATAGTAGCATCCTAAGACTGTGTCTTTGTCACATCTAGATCCCGTGGATGTTTCCAACTCCTTTTAGCTTTTGCAATTTTCACTGGCCTGGGAGTGGGATGGGGGCAGATTTATGTCCTTGAAGGCAATATGACAGTGTACTAAAAATGACTCACAGAACAATATCTCTGTCCCTAAAGCACTGACATCCTACGTACACAGAGGCACATATGCCATGCACACAACCTGTTGTTGTGTTTGTTTTGAGGATGAGCAGGCTATCAAACAAGCCCAAATTCATTATTCTGAAGGTAGTGAGTCACTTTTCTGGACAGGCTTTGCACCTTCCAGGAGTTATAAATAGTAGCAAAGACTTCAGGCACCACTAAGTCATAATGTGTCAGGGTCACCAATCACAGGCTTACTTTATGAATCAGACAATAACATGTAGAGTGAGACCAGAGATACTTTCCTAAACATGGTCTACAGAGAATTTGGAAAGGGCCATGTGGTCCTTATGAATGCACAAATGCAAGAGTAGGTGATACCTTTATTAGATCTCTAATTAGACCATTTTGTTAGATCATAGCACAGACATGGCTGGGCTAACACAGACATCTTCCATGGACTTTCTGGGTCTTTTATTTACAATTTTCTGCATTTTTCATAAACAACGGTGCTCAGCTGAAGAAGTAAAGGTTTGCCCATGGAAGTTTGTTGGTTGTTTGACATTTTTGGTGGTCTAATAAAGGTATTGCCTACTCTTGCATTAGCCAAACATGTCTTACTTACCAGCTGTCTGTGTTTCGGAAAATAAATTGTATTTCTGGTGCTTGATCATTTTTTCACACGTGTTTCTTCAAGTTTGTTCATGTTAGATCACTGTGACTTCACTTAAGAAGATGGGGAGGGATGGGGAGCTAGTTGGGAAAAAGAAGCTCTGAGCTGAGCATGGTGAAATGACCCATTGTGCTGTTAGAATACTGTAATCACATTTCGTAAATGGCATGTTTTAGTAGCAGATTTTTTGTTGTTGTTGGCATAGCAACTCACCAGGTCTGAACCAGATAAGCGAAAATGTTTCTCCCTGTTCCCTCCAAGGTATTCACAGCAGGAAATTCCTGTTCCATCTGGTTAACTGCAAATGCACATTATTATTGATATGTGATATTGATGCCAGTTTTGATTGCACTAAATGGCACTTGCATTAGCATTTACAGCTAGAGGAAAGAAAACAAGAATAGTTATATATATGTAGAGAAAGATAACTGGACTCAAGATAAGCAACGATCCATTGTGCTACCTCCACTGAAGAAACTGCCCTGCCATTTAGGAATGAGAAAAAATGCTTCACTTGAGCAATGTGTAGCTTGGTTGCATCAGAGCCAAACACCTAGATTTTGCAGTTGTTACACTGCAAAGCTTGACAAGGTATCCATAATTAAGGTCTAGCTACACTGCGTGCATGAATTCATGTTTGTCTCTTATTCTATTGTGCTATCAGACTAGCAGACAATGGCCAAAATCCTACTGGGGCTTGCATAAGGGTTGAGTAACTTGCTTCAGCCAATTGCAGCTAATTGGCAAAGTACAAGAATGCATCTCAGTCATGTGCCTGATTGTGCAACCCAGATGTGTCCCAGAACCGCATCAATTAGCTATAATTAGTCATAACAAGTTACCCAATCCTGACACAGATGTCAATAGGATTCTGGCTCCCAATGATATGTCTTGCCTAAAAGACCTACTTCAAACAGGAGTAGCAGGAGATCTAAACTATGGACAATCTCACTTTTGTTTTAAAAGCTTGCTGAACAGATTAAAACACCTATATAACCTCTTCAGCAGATCTTAACAGTCCTGGGCCCATATGGATCAATGTGGTAGTCCTTAGTTAGGTGCATTTGTAAATTCTGTCTTAAGTTTTTAGGTGGGATTTCTCCCAGGGCATTTAAAATATGCCTACCATGTGCTGCTCTTCTTATAAATAGAAACATTCCTCTTTTAGGACTACAGTTCCCAGATGCCCTGAGTCAGTGTGGGAGGCTGAGGAATTCTAAAATTTGTAACCCCAGAAAGGAACTTTCCTCCACTATGAATTATGTAATTTGCAAATCCATTTTTTTATTACAAATTTTGATAACATAAATAGCCATTACATCAAATACATCAAATACATCAAGTACATTAAACACAAACAAACACTGAATAAATGAATAATTCTAACCTACATAACTAAATAAAAAATAATAATAGTATTGTTAAGTTATCAATTTAACATTCACATAACATCGGTGATATTTACAATGCCCTATAGACTACGTATATCCTTTATTTCCTACTTTACTTCCAAAATCCAAGTCGATCTGGCACTGGATTTCCCCCCTGACCCTTACTTAATGTATATTCCAAAAAATATTTGGAATATATTTGGAAATCCATTGGGGACCTATTCCTTCTGCTTGGGTAATGTATCACTGACGTTAATGGTGCTGTGTCAATCAATAAAGCAAAAAGCTCATTGGGTCAATATTTGGCCATGCTCTAGCTGTGGCAGAACTCAGGATGGGGAGCTAGACCACATTTCATTGATGCATTCCTTTACTTTTTCTGAAAGGAAGGAAGGGGTTATTATGACAAACCTTTTTTCAAGGCAGCAATATTGTAGTGAGATTAGATGCTTTCCACTCATGGTGGAGGGTGGTCCATAAGCCCTCAATTGGTAACCAATTTAGCAATGACAACAAATTTTGCTGACTTGTTCATTTCTTATTACTTTAATAAACCCTGTTTATTTTCTACCCTTCTGCCCAGCAGGGCTCCCAAAGCAATTTACAATAAATTGATATTATTACAAAAAAAATTAAATCATTGTAAAATAGATGAAAAACATCTACACCTATAAAATGGTGCGTTAACCGTTGGAATGTGACAAAGGATGTTGCACCAGGCCCCACTAGCCCATAATGGGCCTCCGTTCACTCGCCCAAACCCGGTTCGCAGGTAACTGTCGGGTTGAAATTTTCGACCCGGGGGCAGGAGCCCCCCAGTCGCAAAAAAAAGGGGAACTTCAATTCCCAACGTTCCTGGCGCCGCGCCAGAGCCAATCAGGCTGAGCGGCATGGCAAAAGGAACGTTCGGAAACGCGCCGCGGCCAATAAAAAAAGCCACAGGGGAAAAACACGCGCAACCAAAACTACAAGCCGCAGCGTCCTGTGTGCCATTAGCACGCAGAACGCTGAGGCATCCAGCGCGCGAAAAATAAAAGTTTTTTTAAAAAAACGCCCGTCGCCGCTGCCATTCTTCCCCATGGGCCAGCCAGCATGGCCCGTGGGGAAAAAAAGAAACCCCCCACCGCCGCTGCCTTTCCTTCCCACGGGCCAGCCAGCATGGCCTGTGGAAAAGAAAGCCTCCCCGCCATTGCCCTTCCTTTCCACGGGCCAGCCAGCATGGCCCACAGGAAAGAAAGCCACCCCCTCTGAAAAAATAAACACAAAAACACAAACCAAAAACAATCAAAAACTCACAAAAATCCAAAAATGAAACACAAAAACAGCCAAAAAGAAACCAGAAAAAACACTCAGACCCCCCCCCCCAAAAAAAAAAATCCCCCCCAACCCCCCCCCCCCGAGAACTTAACAAAAGATGTCTTCTTTCCATGAGGACCGGAACTCAAATGAGAAAAGAAAGAGAAAACTTACCGGAAGCGACACCCAGAGGACAGAAGAGAACAATTGTAGAGAGGCAGAAAAGCTCACCACCCCCACCCAGAGGCCAAAAGAGAAAAAACATTCAAAAATATTAAAACTAATAAGATTAATTCCAAAATTAATCAAATAAGTTATAAAAACATTCAAAAATAATTACACTAATCTCAAAAAATACAAAAACAAACAAACAAACAGAAATCACTTTTCACTCCAAAAAACCAAAACAAAAAATAAAAATTCGTAAAAATAAACATTTTAAAAACCAAAATTAAATTTTAAACTAAATAATATTAAATTAAATTAAATAAATTAAATTAAAATAAAAATTTGCATAAACACAAAACAAAAACCTTCAAAAACCAATTTAAAGAGCCTGGCACTGAGGAAGCTGGCTTGCAAAAAAAAAAAAACCCAAAAAGAACCCCCCCAAAAAAACCACTGGGAGCGCAAGTCCGCCGCAGGCGGACGCAGCGCCTCGAAGCCACAAAATCACAAAACCTTACAACACCATTTAAAACAGCCCAGCACCATTGGTTCAAGAAAAAAACCGAAACCCTTTACTATCTAACACAATTTTAAAAAGCCCGGCACCGCCGGGCAAAATATGCTAGTTATTATTTAAAATTGGGATATCTTTTCTTACTAATGCTGCTATTGATGGGGGGAATTCTGCTGGTGTCTTCTTATTCCCATAGGAGTGAAAAATCTCACTATGATGTTCCTTATTGGAAGGGATATCTCAAATTTGCAAGTCTTTATTACATATTACCATATATCAGTGATGGCAAACCTTGGCACTGCAGTTGTTCTTTAACTTCAATTCCCAGAAGTCCTGATCAGCAGGAGTGCTGACTTGGGCTTCTGGAAATTGAAGTCCAAGAACATCTGGAGTGCAGTGGTGGACAATAAAAAAAATTTCTTACCATACTGTGGGCATGGCCATGTGATTGGGTGGGCATGGCCTGTTGGCCATGTGACTGCTCTTCGCTGTAGAGCTATGAAAATAGAAGCGAACTTCTGAAGCAATTCCCCCTTTGTCCAAGGCTTTTCCAGTGCTCCGTTCCACCCTGTAGTGCCTCCCCAGCCACTCCAGAGCCACCCAGCCACTTTGGAGTGGTTGGGGATGTGCTTTGGAGTGAAACGGAGCCCAGGAAAAGCCTTGAAGAAGGGGGAAATGGCTTCAGAGGTTCGCTATAGAGTGATGAAAATAGAAGAGGCTTCTATTTTCATAGCTTTATAGTGAAGAGCCCATCCGAAGCCATTTCCCCCTTCATCCAAGGCTTTTCCAGGGCTGTGTTTCACCCTGAGGTGTCTCCTCAACCACTCCGGAGTGGCTGGGGATGCACTTTGGGGTGAAATGGAGCCCAGGAAAAGCCTTTGATGAAGAGGGAAATGGAGACAGCCCCCTCCGAAGCCTCTTCTAGGAGGAGGAGGTGGCTGGGGCGGGGAGGTGGCCAGGGTCAGCCATTTTTACTACCAGTATGCGTGTACTGGTGCGAACCTGCTGATGCCCACCACTGCTGGAGTGCCAAGGTTTGCCATCACTGCCATATACCCACCAGTCTACCATTTCAGGATGATGGGTCATGCAAAAGATTTATGGAGAGGATTTCAAATTCTGAACAGGATAAAGGTAGTCATCATCATCATCATTTAATTTATATCCCGCTTTCCTCGCCCAATGGGCGACTCAAAGAGGCAGAGGCAGTCACAATAGAGAAAAATCACAGAAAATACAATATATCACAGTGCAAAAACAATAAATACAATAAAGAGCAGTTACATAATAAAACAATTCAGTTAAAAAAAACAGCACAAAGTGCACTTCGGAGGGGGCGGAGGCAGCGACGTGCGACCAGTGCACCTGGCTCCCATCTCCGGAGCGTTGGTGTGGCTCCGGAGAGAGCCTGAGAGTCCTCTGGTGCGGGGTCAGCATCGGCTTTTCTCCCCTCCAGTAGTCATTCTGATATCATTGTTCTAAGTAATCTAGAGTTGGGGCTACGGTGGCTCAGTGGTTTAAAAGCTCGCCTTGTTAGCTGGAAGGCTGGCAAGTCAGCACTTCGAGACCAGGGGACTGCATGATGGTTTGAGCACCCATCTCTGTCCCAGCTTCTGCCAACCTAGCAGTTCAAAAGCAAGAAACTGCAAGTAGATAAATAGGGACCACTTCGGTGGAAAAAATCTTGGGAACATGAAAGGAGCCTCATTCGGGCATCCCCTGAGGGGAGTTTCTCCAGCAAAAATCCTTTCAACCCAGAATAATTTCTGTCACGAAATTATTATTGTTAGCTAGAGTTTTATAGAACAAAACCAGCACTTTGAATTGAGCTTGGAAGCAATTTGGAAGCTGATGGTTTACAACTATTTCTAAATAATATTTAAAGTGCATGGCAGACTGTCTGGCTGCTGCATTTTGGTTAATCGTTACAGCAATATGCCCTGTTCTTCTCCGATCTGTTTCCTGTTCTTGGTTATAATAAACACAATCTTATCAATGGTCTCATGGAAAACAAGATAACACATTTAAAATGTTTGGGTCCTTTTCTAGTAGAGCCAGAGATCACAGCTTAATCTTTTGCCATTCAAAGAGGTATTTGAAGCTGATTTTTGTGGCTTTGGTTGAAGGTAGAATCTATCTGCAGTGATTTACACAGTTCATAACTTAGAGACAGCATTCTTATTTGGGATACTGTTTAATTATGTCTTTTGAAGTTATAATTAGGAGAATTGCCATAAGGTTATGTAGATCTGCTGGGACAAAGAAAACCTGAGATAGCCATGCAAAATTTGTTGTGACTTCACAAAATCAGCGTTTGCTGCATACTGATGTAGTTTACATTAAGTGACTCAAGGCCATCTTGACCATCATAGGAAGACAGTGGATTGGTGAAAAGACAGGTGTTCAGCATGTCATCTTGAAGAACCTAGGTCAAGAGAAAAAACAGGATTTCAGACCAGCTGTCATTAGAGACAACAACCAGGATTAGGTTGGCTCTCAACTGAATTTAGTATCTTTTTCTGACTGCAGTGGCTCAAGTCGCTAAGACGCTGACTGGGAAGCGGAAGGTCAGCAGTTCGATTCCCGAGTACTGCAGGACGGAAATGAGCTCCCGTCTTCATCCTAGCTCCTGCCAACCTAGCAGTTCGAAAGCAAGAAATTGCAAGTAGATAAATAGGGACCACTTCGGTGGGAAGGTAACAGCGTTCCGTGCGCTCCGGTGTCTAGTCATGCCTGCCACATGACCACGGAAACGTCTGCAGAAGCAGACAGCGCTGGCTCTTCGGCTTAGAAACAGAGATGAGCACTGCACCCTAGAGTCGGATACGACTGGCTTTCGAGCAAGGGAAACCTTTACCTGGTGGGGGAGAAGAGATCCTGTGGTGTTCCAGAAGTTGTTGCATTCCTATGATCATTCACAATTGGCCATGGTATTGAGGTTTGGTGGGAGTGGAAGCCCAGTGCCAGGTGGAGGCCGACAGTTGCCCATTCATACTTTAAAGATGTCAACATCATTACATTTTAGATTAAATCCAAGGGTGATGAGAGGCCCCAGATCTCTCATGACTAAGCAGAGATTTGAATCTGGGTTTGGGACATGAAGACACACCAGCACCCTTGTGTTAGGTTTTCACAACTTACAATCCATCAGCACAGCCACACAACCACAGGCATAGCCACTGCCCCCTGCCCAAACACAGCGCCCCACTGGTCAAAGCCACTCTATGCAATTCACAGGTATAATTAAAGACATAAAAAAGAGAATATATTTGAAAATCAATATGTAATACAATAAGCTAGTCAAACAAACAACTGTTCTATTGGGCCAAATTGTTGGCAGCTGCAGCTGCAACTCGATCCGAGTACATGTTTTTCCTGCTTCCGGGCACTGTTAGGCCTGGTCTTGGAGGCTGTTTGGTTCTGAGCCAGTGGTGGGCCCAAAAAAGAATTACTACCACACTGTGGGCATGGCTAACTGTGGACATGGCTAACTCTGTGGACATGGCTAACTCTGTGGGCATGGCTAACTCTGTGGGCATGGCCAGGTGACTGGGTGTGTGTGGCTGCAAGCCTCCTCCCCCCCAAAGAAAAGAAACCAGGCAGGTACCTACCTTGCAGGCTTGTCCCAGCTTCTGCTCTCAGAGTGTCGGTGGTCCCATTCCCAGCAGAGGCAGGGGACCCCGGCGCAGCCACCCCAACCTCCATGATGCAGCCCACTAGGCCAGATGAGGATCGGGCATGGATTGCAGTTGGACCTAGCCTCGACTGCCACCACTGAAAGGTCCCTGCTTCCGCAAGGTCCTCACCACCACCGATCCAGCGGCCTCAGTCTCCGCCGCTGCCACCTCAGTCTCCGCTGCTGCTGCATCAGTTTCCACCGCCTCAGTCTCCGCTGCTGCCTCCGCAGCTGCCTCTGCCTCAGTCTCCACCACCTCAGTCTCTGCTGCTGTAGCCTCACTCTCTGCCTCCTCAATTTCCACTGCCACCACTGCCACTGCCTCCATCGCCACTGCTCCGCCAGCCTCTGCTCTGCCCACTGCCGCCACTGCCCGCCACTGCTAGCCACTGCCGGCCACTGCCCGCTGCTGCCCGCCACTGCCCGCCACTGCTTCCTCCTTCTCGGTCTTCACTGCCACTGCCGCTGCCTCCGTCTCTGTCCCTACTGCTCCACCTGCTACTGCCGCTGCCTCTGCCACTGCTGATCGGCCCGCCACTGCTGCCTCCATCTCCAATCTGCCCACCGCTGCCTCTGCCAATCTGCTCTCTATTCCCACCACTTCAGGTCAGGCCTCCGTCCATGCTCTGGTCACTCCACCGCGTCCGCACTGCTCTCACTCCAGGCGCAGAAACCAGCTGCTTGGCTTAGCGTGCATGCACTAAGCCATGAAGTAGTGCGTGCGTGCTGAGCTCTGGAGTAGGGAAGTGGGTGTGGCTGGCCAAGTGGGCATGGCCATAGGGATGTTTTGCTACTGGTACGCCCGTACCAGCACACCACTGCTTTGAGCTGTCTTTGCCCTCCAAGGCAAGCAGGAAAAATGCCGCCATAGTCATTGTTTCTTTTAGGGAGTGAGGTTATTTACCACTGCCCAACACCTGACATTGGGTCATGTTGGGATTTGATTCATGTAAAGATCTAGTCTCAATCAGCCAGCCTCATTAGCAGCAGTTTATATTCTCAGATCTTTTGAGGTACCTATGAGTCCAGCTTCATTAGGCTTTTTGTAGGGAGAAACAGAGACAGACAAAAGCAGACACGACTGCTCTCTTTGGCTGGTCAAACGCTACTGAAGCCTTCTCATTATTCAGGCAGAGAGCCCCAGAAACGAAACTAGCAAGCATTGTATACCAGAAACGAAACTTAGCAGAGACAAAGCTGAGTCCTTACAGCCAATCAGAAGTGTCAGAACCCAAAGAAAGAGAGATAAGGAGAATAGCAAGCAAAGAGGCTTTTGTTTACAAAATGTGTCAGAGACAGGCAAGACAGAAACCAGATGCATTCCTACATGTCCTCCTTTTTCATTTAAATTCGAGAGAGGGACGGCTAATCATACCCCTGCATGTCATCATATACATCATCACTGTCCTCCTGGACATCGTACCCCTCCTGACTCCTGGTACTTTGTTCCGGAGGATGATACCTCATTGAGTACAATTGCCGTCATGCAAAACTCGATGTCTCCCTTCTACGCAATGGACATGTGTTACAAACAGAAATAAGATTAGGAATACAAGTAATGCAAAAATACAAAGGTATAAAGCAGATAATAATAATAAACCCATAAAAGAAAACTTGTCTAAGGACAGACAAATCAGGCAACCAAGAAGTCACCCAATCAAAGAGATTAACATCAGTGCGTACATTGTTAGTAATGCTCTCCTGTAAATTCTGAAGTTCTTTCTCAATAGTATTATTCAGATCCTGGAATTTTACCCGACATCCCTGGTTCCCGACCAGTTTACAAAATCCTCCGGATTTTGCTAACAGGTAATCTATGGCCAGTCTGTAAGGTAAAATAACCCAATGCTGCACATTGATATTGTCCTGGATGGAAATTCGTGGCAACTCCATTAAAAAAGAACCACATGTTAGGATCCTTGATTTGCCATCCATTGCAAATTGAACCACTATCTATAGCAGAATAATCAGGAGTAAACATAGGAAATACATCATATATATCTTCAATAGTAGTGTTATACAAGGTATAATTAAGCTTATAAGAACTGTTATAACTACCCCATAACCAAAAATAATCATCACAACCCGTATAATTGCCTACATTCTGCAAAACCCTTTTTGCTTGAGTCCAGTACTTCCATTTACTATTCCAGACTCCAGAACTATGACAGCAGAAACAAAGTCCTTTAGTGTATTTCTTGAATGTCATGCTTCGCCAACGGATGTTGTTAAATTGTTCTGGAGGATTAGAGAAGAGTGTAGACCTATCAAGATGTTGCAAATGTCCAATAACCAACTCTGGCGTGTTGAACAATGCCGGAAGAAAAGCCATTTGAGACACTGCCAGTGGATGCTCATAGTATAAAGTTGCATTCTTACCATGAACCTCAAACATATAGTTAGCATGACGAATCCAAAAGTTGTGGTTGCCCCCATGAGGCATTGTTCTTACAGCTGGAAGCACAGTAAGAAAGAAAAGAACAAATGTCAGCACATTTAGTTTACTGGTGAACCACCATCCTGGAGCTGAGTAACCTTCTTCTCTCTCCATGGGCGGATCGCTCGAGCAGGAATCCACACAGGTCCTGAGGTTGTAGAAACCGCTGCGTATCCTCGTCCCCAGGTGATTAGAGGTACAGGACCCTTCCACTCAGGATCGGGTTGCTGCCGATAAACGACCAATGGCTTAGGAAGACACTCCTCGGTCCTGAAATGCAATTCGACTGGAGAGTGTGACCTGTTATGGGGAGCAAGAAGAAAATTAAGAGTATACAGTACTTTAGCAACAGCTGTAGGTATTTCAGCCACAGGAACCCCTCTATCTCCCACTTGCTTGTGTAACAAATTTTTGAATGTCAGGTGGGCTCTTTCAACAATCGCCTGTCCAGTCGAGTTATAGGGTATTCCATGGGTTAGCTTAATGTCCCACTGACGGCAAAAGTCCTGAAAGGCAGAAGAAACATATGATGGCCCATTGTCTGTCTTAAGGCTTTTAGGTTTACCCATTACCGCAAACGAACGAATGCAATGTTGTATAACATGTCTGGATGTTTCACCCCGTAAGGGTGTAGCCCATATAAATCCAGAGAAGGTATCAACAGTCACATGTAACTTAGAAAGCGGAGCCAAAGCAGGTACTTGCGTGACATCCATCTGCCATAGCTGATTAGCTTCTGTTCCTCGAGGATTAACAGCATCAAATGGCAGGAATATAGGAGACTTCGTACAGGAAGCACAGGACGACACAATGTCTCTAGCCTGTGACATAGGAATGGAAAATCGTTTATGCAAAACCTTAGCAGATTGATGAAACATTGCATGACTGTCAATGGGGTTGTCAAAGAGAGAAAAAACCTCAGCAGAGTCTCGGAGAGCAGAATCTGCTCGTGCATTGCCCTCCGTCAAATAACCTGGGATCCTTGTGTGAGAGCGTATGTGGGCAATAAAGAATGGGACCGTACGGTTGGAAAGAAAACCTTGAAGCTGTTGGAATAAAGCAAAAAGATCCCTATCCATCGATGGAGACAAATAAGCTTGAGCTAAAGTAAAAACAAGGCGGTAAACATATTGAGTATCCACAATCAGGTTAAAAGGCACATCAGAAAACGTAGAGAAAGCAAGTATGACCGCTGCCAGTTCCGACCGCTGGGCCGATGCTTGAGGTCCTGTAAAAACAACCTCCCATTCCCCAGTAGGACCCTGCCATGTAAGGACTCCACGGGAGGGGGAGCCATCTGAGAAAAGAGTAATGGCATGCAAGATAGGTTGCATGCAAAGCGGGGATGACAGGGAGTAAGAAGTGAGATTCAGCAAGGTAAACCGCTTATCCTTGGGGGGGGTTAAATTTAACTTGTCCCACAAAGTCCGCCATGGCCACCTGAAATGCCTCAGAATGCTGTAGCAAGGCAGTTAGCTGATCCTGTGAAAAAGGAAAACAAACAAAGTCAACGTCATAACCAGTCAAATGCTTTGCCCTAGTACGGCATTTGAGGAAAAGATCAGCAATCGCATCAGGCAGGCGATAACAGTTTTTCGAGGGAGTGTGCGCCAAGTGCAGCCATTCCACGATGGCCACCTTCTGAGCGTTGACAGGCGCGAACAAAACAGCAGTGGGCAGCCTCGGTGTAGGAAGAAGAGCGCATGCCAGCGCAATGGTGCCTGAGGGCACCCGATCCACAGCGATGGTATGCAGCTTTTCGTTGAGGCGTTGAAGAGCTGTACGCATCTCCGTTGTGCAGGGAATGATGTCCGCTGGAGAAGTGTGTCCAGAAAGAGCAGCAAAGAGTGGTGATAGTTCCTCCGTGCTCAGGGCCAAGAAAGGACGAGCCCAATTTATGTTCCCTAGCAATTGTTGCAATTGTACAAGAGTGAACTGCTCCGGAATAGCTATTGTTGGCAATAGCGGAGTTGAAGCTGTAGCTGAGAGCCTATGTCCCAGATATTGGAATGGATACATCCGCTGCACTTTTTCAGGAGCTATGATCAAGCCCGCTTGTTGCAAAATGTCTGCTAGGTCCTGCAGGTGTTTCTCCGTGACTTGTGGACCATGCAATAAAATGTCATCTGTGTAATGATAGACTTAAACCTCTGGATGACGTTGCCTGAAAGGTTCCAAAGCCTTGTTCACAAAATGTTGGCATAGAGTCGGCGAGTTGGCCATACCCATAGGCAAGACACACCATTCAAACCGTTGAGTAGGATGTTCATTATTGTATACTGGCAATGTAAATGCAAATTTTTCTCTGTCTTGTGGCGCTAGCAAGATTGTATAAAAACAGTCCTTCAAATCTATAACCATGAGTTGATGATCTTCCGGAATCATGTTCGGATTAGGAAGTCCAGATTGTAGAGGTCCCATTGGCAAGATGTGCTCATTAACTTTCCTCAAATCATGTAACAATCGCCATTTTCCAGACTTCTTTTTCACCACAAAAATCGGAGAGTTCCAAGGACTAGTGGTTGTTTGAATATGTCCCAGATTTAATTGCTCCTGTACAAGGGCCTCCGCCACTTGGAGCTTTTCTCTTGAGAGCGGCCATTGATCCGTCCACACTGGTGGGGTGTTTTTCCATTGTAGTGGAAGTGCATGCAATGGCGCTGCAGGGGAGGCCCGTATCAAAATTTTGTCTGCAAGGTACACCCTGTTTTAGCCAGGAGATCCCGGCCCCACAGAGTAATAGGAATATCCATAATCAGGGGGTGAAGAGAAACTTTTGTTCCCCCTGAGGTCTCAAAGATGATTGGATGAACACTTTGCTGTGCTGGCTCGTACCCGCCCACCCCATAAACTTCCCTACAGGGGCGGACGGCCCATCCAGTCGGCCAATCTTTTTTTGCCACCACTGAAATATCGGCTCCTGTATCGACCAATCCAGACACTGAACGTCCACCCATAAGCAGCGAGCGGGTCGGTCTATCCTCGGTGATTTGTATCACCGCCATAGCCGCTGTTGCAGTCCCCTCCTGGGATGGAGTTGCAGTGGTCCCTAGTGGGAGCAGATGAAGGCGTCCTACAGGTTGTCCCTTAGGCAGGGTGAGATGTTGCGTGGCTGAAGCAGGGATGACAATTTCTTGGTGACCCAATGTAACTGCAATGTGTACAGAAGCGGGTAAGGCGTCTGGGCAAGGAAGAACGATGCCCATCATGCCCTGGAAATTAACATCATCAACCAGTGTGGGAAGAGCCTCCACACACCCTGGCATAGTAAAAGTACAGTCCTTAGATAACCTCAATAAAAGTCCTTCTTTTAGAGGATGGTTTTTTCTATATCGTGAAATCATTTCTTGGGCAAGTTCCATATCTTCTGCCATCTCTTGCAAAACCTCCTCTATTGCCTCCTCACTGACCTCTGGTAGCCCTATTATTTTGCCTGGGCCCGAGCCTGGCCCGCACTCCCATTTCCCTGCTGCTGTGGAGAAAAGTCAGAGTCTTTGTGCTGAGCAGCTGAGGGGTTGGCATTAGGATTTGAGCGGCACTGATTGGCCCAATGGTACCCTTTCTGGCAAATGGGACACTTCCTTGAAGGGCGTGCTGCCTGCTTTTGAGAGGAGCGACATTGTGCTTTAAAATGTCCTTCCTTCCCACAGCCAAAACAACGTTTGTTTTGAGCCTGAGTTGTGGGCAATTGAACTGCAGCTGCCAGAAGTTGAGCCTTGTAACTGTGAGTCCCCACATTTTGACAAACTTTCATCATGTCTGCTATAGATGTTCCTGGCCTAGCATAAACAGCTTTCAGAGCCCCTTTACAATCCTCATTGGCATTTTCAAAAGCCAGTTGTTTCATGAGCATTTCCCGTGCCGGCACATTTTCCACCTGGCGGCTGAGAGCAGTCATGAGTCTGTTAATGAACTCAGTGTAATCCTCTTTAGGGCCCTGCCTAATTGCTGCAAATCCAGCAACGGAGCTATCCCCTTTGGAAGGAATCTTACTCCAGGCACGCATGACTATCTGAGCAATCTCTCCCAGCTGGGCATCCGTGAGTGCCAACTGCTGTGTGGGGTTGGCAAAATTTCCCTCCCCACATAACATATCCATTGTGAGTGCAGGGCGTGTATGGTGTACCTCCCAAGCCACATCCCTCCACTCCTGCAAGCAGAGCATTGCTTCTGCCGGAGGCAAAAGCGCTTTGATCATCTGTTTCCAATCCACTGGTAGCAATTTTTGAGAAGCAATGGCTTCCAACAAAGCTTTAGTAAAAGGTGCGTTAAATCCATAGTCCCGTATGCTGACTCTTAGTTCCTTCAGATATTTGTAATGGAGGGTTTCATATCTATCTGGGACTGCCGCTGCATTGCCAACAGGCGGAGCCCCTCTGATCACTGGGTATATTTCAGGAGATTGCACGTCCAGCACAGCTGCCGTTAAAGCAGCAGAAAAATGTGTCTTTGTAGGGCTATAAGTGCTTGATTGTTGCAAGGCAGGATCTAATGTCCCATCTCCATTTCCACCTCCACCCCCATCAGGAGGCTGTTGTTTCTCATATGATGGAGGAGCAGTTGCCATGGCCCCCCTTTTTCTGGAGGCAAAAGCTGTGGGAGGGGGCCATCAAGTCTTTGAGACAATAAAATATTTTTTGGAGTAAGTCTCTGAAGGCAGTCCCTAACTCCCTCCCATGTAAATAATATTGATCTAGAAATTCCATTATGCTTCTGCATTTCTCTCCCAATCTGTTTCCATTGTTTTAAGTCCAGACCTTCATATTTAAACCAAGGACAGATTCGTTCTATAACTTTAACCAGCTGCTGTATCTCTTTATCATCAGCCTTTCGCCCATTCTCATGCAAAAGATCTGAGATATCTTTACAAAGTTCCTGCATTTGCGAAGAAAGCAAACACCCCATGATAAAAAAATATATATTTTTCTTTTCCACTTACCCTATATGGGACCCAAAGTTGACTTTGGATGAATTTTCGAGCTCGATTTATGACCTTCCCGGTCGGGGTAAATGAGACCTTGTCCCTGGTCGCCAATTATGGGGTGTTAATTAGATGCTAAATGCTGAAGCAGCTTTCACAGCAGGCTCTCTCATTGTAGTTCAAAGCGTCACACGGAGCGCCACTTGTTGGGATTTGATTCATGTAAAGATCTAGTCTCAATCAGCCAGCCTCATTAGCAGCAGTTTATATTCTCAGATCTTTTGAGGTACCTATGAGTCCAGCTTCATTAGGCTTTTTGTAGGGAGAAACAGAGACAGACAAAAGCAGACACGACTGCTCTCTTTGGCTGGTCAAACGCTACTGAAGCCTTCTCTTTATTCAGGCAGAGAGCCCCAGAAACGAAACTAGCAAGCATTGTATACCAGAAACGAAACTTAGCAGAGACAAAGCTGAGTCCTTACAGCCAATCAGAAGTGTCAGAACCCAAAGAAAGAGAGATAAGGAGAATAGCAAGCAAAGAGGCTTTTGTTTACAAAATGTGTCAGAGACAGGCAAGACAGAAACCAGATGCATTCCTACAGGGTCACTGGCTGTACATGCTACTTCATTAACATAGCAGGATGACCAGTCCGATACGCCAAATAGAAAACATAATAATGGCCAAAACCCAAATAACCAGGACTGTCTTGTTTGCTTGGAAATCTCCTTCTGCCTTGCTTACTCAGAGCTACAACAGCAGAGAGGCTCTCACAGTGTACCTTTGCCAAAGCCCATTGGATGCAATTATCTTATTTCTAGATAAGATGGCATGGTGGCCTGCACAGCTCGAAGTGCTTGGGCCAGTCCAATCTCATAGCAGTTAGTGTGTTTGTTGTCCCAGCAGGAATCCCTACCCATCCATTTTCGTTGGCATCCCAGCTCAACATATAAGTTAGGGGTTGGGTGGGGTAAAAGCAAATAATGTCCCCAGGCTTCTGAGATGTTATATTACCATCAGCAAGTAAGCAGCTAGCTGAGTGTAGAATGTTGGTTTGAGTGTGTGCGTGAGTGGGTGAGTGAATGAGTGTGTGAGGGAGGGAGGGAATGAATGAAGGAACAAAGGAAGGAAGGTTCATGGATGTAATGTGTTCTTGTAGTTCCTTAGTTGTACTTGCTATCAATGCCTGATCATCTGCAAAAAGTAATTTGTTGATATTTCCTTCATGGGCTTAGCTTTTTTGCTTATGCTGTCTACCTAGGTGAAGAATAATAGTGGCAATAGTACGCATCCCTGCCTTACTTCAGATGTTACTTCAAAGGGCAATGATATTGTTCTAACTATCTGTACACTTCTGCAGTCCCTATATAAGCTTTTACATAATCTGATAAAATGTTAACTCACTCCATTTTGGGCCAATGCTTGCCATAGACATTTTCTGTCAACTCAATCAAATGACTTCTCTTGGTCTACGAATGCAACATAGAGATTCTTGTTCTATTCTATATTTTTCTCTATTAGTTATTTAAGTGTAAAAATTGCATCTGTACAACTTCTGTTTTTCCTGAAGCCCATCTTTTCTTCTGCTAGTTGCAGTTCTACAATTGGTCCCAGTCTTGTTTCTATTATTTTGTCATACATTTTCCCTGCATGGCTTAAGAGTGAGATTACTCGGTATTGTGTGCATTCTCATCTGCTCTCTTAGATTTCCACAGTGGTATTATTATTGCCAATCAGTGAGTGCACTTAATTGAGTCTATATTGCATTGAAGATTCTGTGTAGCCATCTGATGCTGCTTTCCCCCGCTGCTTGGATTATTTATGTTGGTTTCATAACAGCATCTTGTCAGCAAAGACCTATCCTGAAGCAGATATCTTATCAGACCATAACCAGTTAATATGTCATCTTCGTTAAAATTGTGTAAAATCGTAACTAAAGCAATGAAAACTGATTTTGATGCCAGTGTCCTTAAGGACAAAGAATGAAAGCGCGGCGCCAAAATGGCCGCCGCACTCTTTGCAGCCCCCCCCAGACTCAGACATCCGGGTGAGTTAGGGGGCGTGGCCACCCCTCTATAAAAGGGGTGGCCACGAGGCAGCCGAGCTGCCATTTTAGAAACGCAACGGAGTGGAGAAGTTTTCTCTCTCATGTTTTTGCTTAGAAGTTTTGCCCTTCGTATCTTCTCTTTGCTACTGCGGTACTCAGGGCTCAGGATTTGATCCCTGGCCAGGGATCCTTCAGGAGGTCTCCGGCGGTCAAGCTGCGCCAAGGGGAAGGGCTTTCCCTGCCCTTCATAGAACTTTGCTTGCCGCTTGATTTCGTTCCGGACTGCAGTGGCTCGGGCGGCTAAGAGGCTGACTGAGAGGCTGAAAGTCAGCGGTTCGATTCTGGGCACTGCAGAACGTGATGCTTCATTGGGGTGGGCTCTGCCCACCCCTTTATTTTGCGGAGGTTCCACCGGGCCGGAGGGCTCGGATGGCAACCCCGCAGGTCCCACGAGCCCAGGCTGTGGGCTTGGGCGGGGGGTGTCACAGGCCTGCTCCGCTGGGGTTCTTACCCCTGCTGCTTATTGCCCCCGTATCAATTACCCGGTGGGCCATCCGGGCCATCCGGCCCACCTCGTCTTGGTGGGTTAGGTGTTGCGGATGTGCCCTCGCCTCCACTTCGGCAATGGAGGCATCCCTGGTCTACGTGCTGCCTATGGCTACGCAGTGGGCCGCCAACGGGGTTGAGCTGCCGGAGGCCTCAGGCCAGCGTAGGCTGGCACCTCGCAGCTCCTCATCCGGCCCGGGACGCACGGGAACATGGAGCTAGAGGGACATCGCGGACTCCGACGCCCACCACGGGCCGGAACCCCCAGTGGGGGAGGCTCGTGGGGGTGCACCAAGTGAGTATCCTGGCCAAGTTAGCACACCTCTGACGCTAGCTTATCAAGCAGGGTGTGTGTGTAGTGGCCATAGTTGCAGCAAGGCAATTACACTCTGGTTCTTATTGGGGTTACCGCCCCTATGCCTTTATTTACTTCCCCTGGGCCCGTAGGGCCGGTTATGTGTTTATCACTACAATCAGTGCCAACGGTGGTTCTGCTGTTGGCCGCTTGCTCTATGCCCCTGGGTGCCCTCTTGTACTGGACTATTAGCTGGGCACTGTGGTCTAGTGAATATATTCACGTTTTCCACCTCCTGCATTGTGAACACACTGATCTGGGGATCAGGGGTAGGACAACAGGGTCAAGGTGTTGCCCCGTCGCCGCAACCTGCCCCCTTCCCCCCTATGGGGCCGATTGGTTGCCGGCCTATTGGGCATCCGTGGCAGGATGTATGAGGGCCCGTCCTCATTTGGCCATTCCAATGGTGCAGTGCTGGGACTATGATACCAGGGCCATGGTTGTTTTCCCTGGCCCGTCATGGTTAGCATACGTCAAGACCTTAGGCTTGGGGCGGCCCCTTCCCCTATGAGGCCAGCGACGACCCCTGTTAGCGAGTGTGGTTACTGTATGTGACTCTTACGTGGCGACGCTTATGCTGCGTGCGGAGAGTCCATTTTCGGGCAACCACTTGTACCTTGATCTGGATCAGATTGAGTTAGCTGCTATTGATCAGATTGAGTTAGCTGCTATTACCTTGAACGGGGGACATGTTTTGCAGGGCACTGGCGCTAGATCATGGGTTGTGTGATCAGGAGTGGGCTTTGATGAGGCTTCGCTCCTCAGGGGCCAATCACCCAGGAGAGGCTACTAGCCTGGCGCTGCCATATGTCTGGTCGCTCCCCCACAGGTGTTTGTGCCAGCCCTTGGTTCGCTTCCCGGCCTGTCGTCTGCCACCAAGCCAGGTCTACCCTGACTGAACTGAAATTGATACCCATTCCTCCGGGTTGGGCACCGCATCAGCTGCGGCTCCGTTTGGGTGCCTAGAGCCCAACATATGTTGCAGGGGCAGGTGTGGATTTGCCCAATTCTCTCTGTCCATTTGTCCCTGCACTGAATGAGTGCCTTGTCTGCCCTCTATTCTCCCTCCTTATTTTACAGACACAGTGTGTTCCCGCACGCTGGTGGTAGTGTGGCTGGTGGGACACAACTCTGTGCACTGGGGCGGCGCAGTATGCCGCTTTGTTAGAATGGGGACCCCATCTTGGACAACGCGTAACCGTGTGTATGCAGTGGTATGGGTGCATGGCATAGAGGTGGTGGAAACTGTTGACATTCCTGATGTCCATTGGGGATGCTGGGCCGCCACATGTTTTAATGCTGCACTTCGGAGGCGGTGATCTTGCATGGATTGCTGGCCCGGACTTAAAGACTTCCGAGTGCAGGGACCTGGCGTTTCTTTGCCATTTATGGCCGTCTACATGATTGCTATGGTCGTGTATCATGCCGATGCAATATCATGGCTGACACTTTGTCCCAGCGTTTGGACCGTGCCCGACGGTCAGTGAACAGGGCTGCTGCCTGGTTCTTTATCTAGAATGGCCTGGGGACAGCCATTTGTAGTTTGAGGATAGGGTTACAGGAATTTGGCCTGTATTCTGGAGATGGGGTTCACCGGTCAACAAGTCGAGGCACCTCTCTTTTGAATGACATGCAAGAGGGCCAGGTGACCAAACTGTCAGTCAGTGTGAGCGGCCCCTGCTGCAAGGTTGCAATGTTGCCAAGTGGAAGGTGCCTCTACGGGAGTCACATGTGATGCAGGGCCGCATCAACTTCGCCTGCAGAGTGGTAATAACAGGCAGTGCTTTCGCCTAGTGCCTGGGTCACGCTAGGGCGGGTCTCATTAAACGAAGCTGCGGGGTACAGCTGATTAGGGGTTTGCGAGCGGACCTGTTGGTTTGGCTCACATTACCGCAGGACTTCCATGCTGCCGCATCGGGAGGCCTGAGCTTCTGGTCAGCCCCAGTTACATGTACAGTCAGATGCCTCCGGCTCCCCGAGTGAGGGGATTTAATTAAGGACAGGGGTCTATGGTCATTGGCCCCAGGGATGTCAGGGCACGGATCGTTTACGCGATCTTATGTTTCTAATATATCTTCTCCATCCTAGTTACAAATTCAGTCGGATGCCTCCGGCTCCCCGGGTGGGGGGATTTAATTCAGGACAAGGGTCTATGGTCATTGGCCCCAGGGATATCAGGGCACGGATCGTTTACGCGATCTTATGTTTCTAACATATCTTCTCAATCCTGGGTACCCTTTATGCTCTGGGGGACAGGCGGCCTGATTCTGTGCTTCACTTTTGGCGTGATAATGCTGCAGTGGTGCAGTGGTCAATGCCCGAAGTCTAAATCACCTGAGTCCTGGCCTCAGCTTGCATATTGTTCTGGGGTTCATACGCTTTAAGGCGCTTCTTTGGGCTAAACATGTCCCAGTCATTTCTAACGATATTGCTTATGCTTTCCCCCGCCTGCAGATCGCCCGGTTCCGTGGCTGGGCTACGGACACTTGTGGCTACCCTCTCCACTTCTGGCTGTGGTATGGTCATTTGGCGAGGAGACGTGAACCGGGCGAATTGCATGTATTGGTAACTCGCACGCGCACTGCGCATCGGCATCCAGTCCTTCACTTTAGGGCCTTTTTGTTGGTAAAGGCAATTGCCCAATATGCGGCCGACATTGGTCGACTGGGTTTTAGATTGTATAGTCTGCCCTATGATCTGGGGTTGGCTCCACGCACCATAGCCACCAGGCTTTGAGCATTGATACTCGTGGCCAAAGCACGGGGCTTCCCTGACTATGCTAGGATCTTCTGAATAAGCCATGTATTATGGGGGTGGACACGTGTCCGTGGCTGCCGCCTGACACAAGTTGCCCTATTCTCACAGATATTCTGACCCACCTTGCACGAGGTTGGCATAGACTATATCACAGTAGGTAGGAGGAGTCTCTCTTCATGCAGCTAC
The DNA here is from genome assembly GCA_035047345.1 of Bradypodion ventrale. Classification (NCBI taxonomy): domain Eukaryota; kingdom Metazoa; phylum Chordata; class Lepidosauria; order Squamata; family Chamaeleonidae; genus Bradypodion; species Bradypodion ventrale. The sequence continues at coordinate 145,789,928 of JAWDJE010000001.1, forward strand.
CGATGTAGCCTTGTTCTGGAGCTCGACAACTCAGCGAGCTGGTCCCATGGTCAAAGGGGGACGTGTTTTGTAGGGCACTGGAACTCGAAGATGTCTATATCAAACAAGAGTGGGGCTCAGTTGGGGATTCGTCCCTCGAAGGCCGATCAGCATGGAGTGGGCAGTGGTGTATACTGCCATGATGTACATTTGCTGACATCGTTCCGGTTGGTGCCCTACATGTGATTGGCAGTGCCTGCTGCGCGCCCTAGCCTGTTTTTCTGCCACCAAGATGGGTCTATACTTACCAAATTTAAGTTCCGAAGGGTGACCGGTACCGCGCTTCCCAGTGTGGGGCCCGTTATGGCACCCATTTACTTAGAATAGGCGTTGCATTGACCGCGGCTGCGTTTGGGTGCTCGGAGGCGGATATAGGTGGGCACGTGGGGGTCTGTGCGTAATTTTTCTATATGTACGTCCCCTCACTGTATGAGCACCTAGTTATGTCCTTAACCCTTTCTCCTCTTTTACAGATCCTGTGTGTCTCCGCACACCGGTGGCAGTGGGGCTGGTGGGCCGCAGCTCTGCACACTGGGCGGCAGTATATGCTGCAGCGACAGAGTGTGGACCCCAGCTCGGGCTGCATGCATCAGCACGTATGCGGTGGTATGTATGCGCGGCATGAACGGGCGGGAACTGTTGCCATTCCTGATGTCCATCAGGGATGCTGGACTACCTGATGTTCTTATTCTACATCTCGGCGGCAATGATCTCACACGGATCACTGACCTTTACTTACACTGTCGAGGTTCAGTGACCTGGTGTTTTATACCATTTATGGCTTGCACACGGTCGCTATGGTCTAACATCATGCTGAGACACCAATTTAGAGGAGACGTGGATCTCCGCAGTTCGGACCGTCCCGGTGGTGAGTGGACAGGGCTGTTGCCCGGCTCCTTGCTGACAATGGCTTGGGGGATAGCCATTAGATATCTGAGGATAGGCTTACAGAAAATTTGACCTGTAGGCAGGATATGGGGTCCACCTGTCGGCTAGAGGTATGTACCTCTTTTGGATGAGGTGCAAGCAGGCCTGGTGACCGAGCTGACGGTCTGGAGGGGGCGGTGATTCATCATGGACGCCTCCCCATGTGGCGGGTAGCACTGGTAAGGTAAAGATTTATAACCTATAGGTATCCGGCAGGTTCGCAATTGACTGGCCAACACGTAGACAGGTACAGGGGAAATAGGTTTGGCCAGGCAAGGGGTGATGGCAGGAGCTTTACAGCCTGCATCACCTTGATATTTAACGGACACACGTCATAGGGTGGGGTCAGTAGATAGTTTATTGACTCCGGTCAACAATTTGTTTGTGTCAACAAACAAATTGATACAAATAGTTAGATGTAGCCAATTGCCATTGGCATTTTGGGAGGAACCTTACCAGTGTTACTGCGGCCTGCTTGCCTTAAAGAATTACAATTGGATGATTACACCAATTGAAAGTTATAATTCGGACTAGGGCATTATTCAATAAAAGTGGCCGATGCCTTTATCCATATACCGGTGTCTGAGTCCTTCTTGGGGGGGGGGGGGGTGCGCCTGCAATGTAGAACAGTGCAAAGGAGGCAATGAGAGAGGCCCTGGACGTAAACAGACTTCGTGGATAAAGAACCTGAGAGACTGGTGTGGCATGACCTCAGAAGACCTGTTCTGAGGAGTTAAGAACAGGAAGACTATTGCCATGATGCTAAGAGTTCCAATACAGTTCCAATACAGTAAAACCCTGACTTATGTATGCATAGAGTTACATAAGATTCGACTTACATAAGGTTTTTTTGGCGTAAATCATGTCCCAATTTACACACAAAAAACCCCGACTTATGTAAGGGATTTCTGGTGTGTTTAGAGCACAAAATGGCGCCGCTGCCATTTTGAACTCTAAAATTCCACCCTGCACCACCTGTCCCTACCGCCAGAAGTTGCAAGAGATCACTTACCATAGTGGTGGTGGAGGCAGCGGAGGCGGCAGTGGAGGCAGCGCCGACGATTGCAGCCATGTTTTCGAGTTCTTGCTGCTTTCACTAAACACAAAGCACCAGGAATAGATGGACTTCTTTCTCAAGTGCTGAATCCATTCCAGAGTAAAACCCAGATTTACGTAAAAAGTAAATTCCATAGCAATTTATGTAATTCAATTTTTAGGTAAATCGAGGAATTTCCATAGGGATGCATTGAAGAGGGGAAAAATGGAATTTAAATGGAGCGATCTCCCTGCCGCCTCCCCTGCTGACTCTACTGACACTGGTGTAGTGCAGGAGGCATGTCCACTGGGTTCTGCTCTGTTCTAAGCTTCTCCAGGGCACGTTCTGGCTTGGAAATGCGCTTTGGACGGAAACCGCTCCATCCAGCTCTTTGTTTGAGGCTTCTTCGGTGCACATTCTGGCTGTTTTCCTTTTTCCACATAGTTCTCCTACAGTACTAAGCAGGGTAGTTTTGTAACCCTTCCATTCATCCTCTGCTTTCTTCACCTCTGGGGGCAGTGGGTTAAATGTTGCCTCCACCTTTTCTTTTAAAATTATTTTAAGAGGGTTTATTTGTTTGTTTGTTTATCACCACCAGTCTGATTACATTGTCACTCTTATGTTTTCATGATCAGTATGTTAAGTTGGGTTTTCCCCCCCATTGTAGCTGACTGTACTTTTAATTGTTCTAACACTTGTGTTTTAAAATTCTTTGTGAGCTGGCTTGGGTCCCTGTGCTGGGAGAAAGGTGAGGAGTAAATAAAATAACATGTATTATATCTTTGCTTTGCAAAATGACAAGATGTTTTTTCCTATGCTGGTGATTGCCCCTTGGTTGACTTGTTATAAATAACTCCCCCCCCCCCCCCCGCCCACACACACACACTTCTGAGCCCTTGTTCCTCTAAACCCAAAACCTGTTAATGCTTTAAGCATTTTTGGCTTGTGGTGTGACAGCTCATTTGGTAAGCTTTTCCCATACCAGTTCCAGATTGTTTATATATGTATGTGAGTGAGAGATGATGAAGTAACTAGAGTGTATGTTGATCCAGATGTAGTGATTAGAATGCAGAAACCCAACTCATCAGTGAAACATACTAGGGGACTTTGGCCCAGTCGCTCTGTCTGTTTCTGTTTACCTTACCTCACAACATTCTTGTGAAGATAAAATGGGGTTAGAAAGAAGCAAGTATTCAACCCTAATTTATTTGGAGGAAAAGCAACACACACACTATGTAATAATAGGACATATACACAGTTACTCAGCATAGTAAGTCACAACTAGAGAATGCTCTTTGAATCAACATAAATCTATATACTGTACTGGCATTCTAGTGCAACCCTACTAGGGTGATTTACTAAAGAAGTTGAAACAAATTGAAACAAATAAAAGAAGTAACTTACAAAACAAATGCAATATTTAAATAAAAAGAAATTTAATAAACAAATATCAGTTATAGCATATATATAATCTATATTCCTGGTGTGAAATGCAAATCCAGCATTCTAATTCAAATTAACTCCAATGCAAATTAGGGATAACAAGAACATTTTGCCCAAAACTTCTCTGCTTCTTGTATATAATTTTAAAATTGTTAGGCAATGTATAGTTTTAACTTTTGTAAGCCTCCTTGAGTCCCCTATGGAGAGAAAGGTGGCATAAGGCAGAAAGAAAGAAAGAAAGAAAGAAAGAAAGAAAGAAAGAAAGAAAGAAAGAAAGAAAAATAGCTAATACATAAACAATAAATAAAATGCAGTCCTGCCTCTGTATGTCTGTGAGGAATATGTGATATTTCTATTTCCCCCTAAATTTTGGATAATTTGGAATGTAAATATAACTTCAGCAACATGAACCATGTGGGATATAAATATCTAAGCCCACCTGAATACTTATATGATGGTAGGACAGTGATTAGCTAAGCTATCTTCTAAATTAGAGGAGAATCCTCTTTGTCCCTGGTCTCACACAGGTGAGATATCAGCTGCACAACTAGTTGTATGAGCAGTCATGTAATCAGGACCTCCCAGAGCAGGGGTTATCTGACATCACTGCCCTCCTTCTCTGAAGATGATACTGGCCGTCATTGTTCCCAGTACTGTATTCCAAAGCATGATCCCGTGTTTTTGAGCAATTGAATAAATCCCAATGAATCATGTCTGATTTCTTGAGCTATGGAGTATAATGGTTTGAATCTTGACTGGCATGTGGGAGATCTAGATTCAAGTCATCACCTAGCCATGAAATTCACTGAGTGAATTTCTCATCTTTCTCATCTACCTCACAGGGTTGCTGTGAAAAGTACAAAAGATCAGAGCTATGTGCTCTATGTTAAACTCACTGGAGAAAACATGGGATATACTGTAAGTCTAACAAATAAGTGGTGAAATAGGCTAAGAGATTATGCAGCCCTTAGATAAGGAGGTATATGTCCATCATGACCACTGTAGAAGTCTGAGGATTTACATTCAATGCCCGTCCAATTGAAATGGATGCGACACAGATAAATGCATGATATGTAATGGGCATTTGCATGTACACCAGCTTTATCAATGCACCTCCTGAACCAATAAGTGAGATGTATGTCAATACATGCTTTCAAGTGTTGAAGTCTGCTTGCTCATGTGCCTTTATTTAAATAGAGCACAGCAGAAGAAATTTATTTTTATTTATTTATTGTTAAATTTTTATACCGCCCACTCAGCCAAAGCCGACTCCGGGTGGTTCACAACAGTGGGTAAAAACAGATAAAACAGATAAAAACCAGCAAAAAGAACCCACCCCTAAAAAGAGAGGGGTGCAGGAACTGAAGAAACCGTGGGGCAGGCATCCTCCCCTATATTAACCACCCAATGGAAGCCACCCCTCCACCTGCACCCCAAACTTGGCCCGCCAGCCAGGTTTTTAGTTCTTTTCTAAAGGGCAACAACTCCGTCTGGAGATGCAGTTCCATAGGCAGGAGGTTCCAAAGGGCAGGTGCGGACACAGAGAAGGCTCTCCTCCTTGTGCCAGAGAGGCGAGCCCCCCTGGCCGATGGCACTATTAGAGAGCCCCTCTGGTCCGCTCTGGTTGGATGGACAGACGTCCTTAGGGTGATGCGGTCTCTAAGATAACCTGGCCCACTACCATATAGGGCTTTAAAGGTCAAAACCAGCACCTTGAATTGCACCCGGATGCAAACGGGTAACCAGTGCAGCTCCCGCAGCAGTGGTGAGGCATGGGCATAATGTCCACACCCCATTCACCACCCGGGCTGCTGCATTCTGGACCAGCTGCAGCCTCCGAATGGTCATCAAGGGCAGCCCCATGTAGAACGCATTACAATAATGTAGTCTGGAGGTTAGCAGAGCATGAGTGACCATGAGCAAAGAGTCCCGGTCCAGGAGCGTGCGCAACTGGCGAATCACCCGAAGTTGGGCGCAGGCCCTCCTGGCCACAGCCGCCACCTGACCTTCTAGCAGCAGCCGCAAATCCAGGAGGACCCCCAAGTTTTGCACCGGGTCGGTCTGGAGCAAAATAGCCCCATCCAAAACCAAAGATGGTAGCTCCCGGGACAACACAGGACCCCCCATCCACAGCCACTCAGTCTTACTAGGATTCAGCTGTAACCCATTTCCCCCCATCCAGACCCCAACCACCTCCAGACAACTGGAAAGGACTTTGACTGCTTCATTGGGGTCCCCACGGGCTGAGATGTACAACTGTGTATCATCTGCGTACTGATGGTACCGCACCCCGTGGGAACGGATGATCTCACCCAGCGACTTCATGTAGATGTTAAATAGGAGAGGAGAGAGTACTGAGCCCTGAGGTACCCCATATTTTAGGGACCTAGGACTGGACTTCTCGCTCTCCAACCACACCCACTGGGTCCGGCCCCTCAGAAATGAGGAAAACCAGGACCACACAGTGCCCTGGATCCCCAATCCTCGGAGCCGTTCCAGAAGGATACCGTGGTCGACGGTATTGAAAGCCGCTGAGAGGTCAAGAAGAGCAAGGACGGACGGATGACCGCCATCCTGCTCTCGCCAGAGATCATCCATCAGCGCGACCAATGCAGTCTCAGTACCATATCCAGGTCTGAATCCTGACTGGAAGGGGTCCAGATATTCCGCTTCATCCAGTACCCCCTGCAACTGACGCGCCACTGCCTTTTCCAATACTTTCCCCAAAAAGGGAAGGTTGGAAACAGGTCTGTAGTTGGTTATGACTGCTGGGTCGAGGGATGGCTTCTTCAGGAGAAAGCATGTTTCAATGGTGCAGGAAATATCCCCTCCCAAAAAGACGCATTAATTATAGCCCCGACCCAGCCACCTGTCACCATCTTGGAGGCTTTTACCAGCCAGGCGGGACAGGGATCCAATGGACAATAAGTGGCACGGACCGCTGCAAGGAGCCTATCCACTTCATCTGGGGCAACAGGATCAAACCGATCCCAGATAACACAGCAAGACTGTGCACTGGCTCCACCCTGACCCTCCCCATCCATGCCAAGATTAAACCCTGAGCGAATCCAATCGATTTTCTCAAACAAGATGGTCAGCAAAGTCCTCAGCCGAACCCTGCCAACCAGGCACACACCCCCCCCCCCATCAAGGAGGGACCTGGTCACCCGAAACAGGGTGGCTGGGCGATTATCAGCAGAGGCAATAAGGGATGTGAAGTATTGCCTCCTCACCACCCCCATCGCCACTAGGTAGGCCCTAATAGCGGCTCTAGCTAGTGTCCAATCGGAATCATTCCTGGTCTTCACCCAGCGGAGCTCAAGGCGTCTCTTTGCCCGTTTGAACTCCCATAGTTCTTCCATGAACCACGGGGATGACCTAGCTCCGCGGGCTCTGAGAGGCCATAGTGGAGTGATTACATCCAAGGCAGCTGTCGTCGACCCACACCACAGGTCAACAAGTGCCTCGGGCGAATCGTGTTGCCGATCCAGGGGAAAATCCCCCAGTTCCCTCTGGAATCCATCCGGATCCATCAGTTGCCGGGGGCGGGCCGCTTTAATAGACCCTGCCTCCCTACGATGAAGTGTCGCCCCCAGAAAGTCTAGAGCCACCAGATAGTGATCTGACCATGGCACAGGTGTTATGTCTAGCTTCTGTAAACTCAGATCACTCTGCCACCGCTCCAACATAAAGACTAAATCTGGTGTGTGGCCACTGCCCCTGGTAGGGCCCCGAATTACCTGAGCCAGGTCCATAGTTGCCATGGAAGCCATGAACTCCTGAGCCACCCCGGAACCGGACCCCAGCGAAGGCAAATTGAAGTCCCCCAGAACCATCAGCCTAGGAAACTCCAACGCCAACGCTGAGACAGCCTCGAGGAGCCCAGGCAGGGAGTCCCTTACCCTGCAAGGGGGCAGGTACAGGAGTAGGATCCCCAACTGACCCTTTGGGCCCAACCACAGGAGCAGGGCCTCACAACCCAGAATTTGTGGAGCAGTGGCCCTGGTGACTCCCAGTGACTCCCTGGCTATAATGGCAACACCACTGCCCTTGCCCTCATCCCTAGGCTGGTGCCAAACACCGAACCCGGCCGGACACATCTCTGATAGAGGCACCCCATCCTCTGGTCTCAGCCAGGTCTCAGTGATGCATGCCATCTCACCTTTTATAAGATAGCAAAAGCAATTAGACTTATATACTGCTTAGTGTACTCTCTGGGTGGTTCATAAGTTAATTAGCAATTTGCCCCCATCATGCTGTGTACTTTTTTTACCAACCTCAGAAAGGTAGAAGACTGAGTCAACCTTAAGACCACCAGGATTGAACTCAGATTGTGAGCAGAGTTTTGGCTTAACCACTGTGCCATGGGGGCTCTTTCCTCTGTTCATAATTTCTCACTAATATGTTTTCTTCTCCCTACTGTTCTAAACAGTACCTTTCAGGCACTGACCTTCATGCGCCAAGAACATCATTTTCTGTAATGTTCCCACAAAGCATGGGGCTCCTCAGACTTCAGCAAACTAACTGGTTTTGACAGGTAAATTTCCCCCTAAATATGTTTCAAACTTCCCCCATATAGGCGTGTGAGTCATTCTGACAGGTTTAATTTGTCCTGAAAAATGAATGTGTTAAACTCATTAGCTGTTTAGTTTGGAAAGACTATAAACAGTAGATTGATTGCTTTTCCATATGCAAGCTCTATAGGATCTCTGTACAAAGGTTAGACATGCTTAGCCAAATAATAATAATAATAATAATAATAATAATAATAATAATAATAATAATAATAATAATAATAATAATAATAATAATAATAATAATAATAATAATCATCATCATCATCATCATCATCATCATCATCATCATCATCTCCACATAACTTTAACCTTAATCCACATTGCTCTTATTGGTTTCACGTTTCTGTTACTTAGTTTGTTAAAACATAAAACATAATTTGCTAATAGATTTCTTCCTGATTCAGAGAGACTGCATTTACAGCATGCTGTCTCTTTTCCCCTACTAGAAAATAAGACACCCACTGAGTCTCCAATCTTGTCCACATTTTTTAGAAATAAACTCTACTGGAAACAGTAGGACATATTTCTGAGTAACCATGCATGAGCTTGTGCTGCCTGTGACCTGGTGGAATCAGGGTACTTTTGATCTTAAGAACATAAGAACATAAGAACAGCCTTGCTGGAACAGGCCACAGCCCATCCAGTCCAGCATTCTGTCTCACACAGTGGCTCACCATTTCCTTCAGGGTATTCCCAAGGAGATGCCTTCACCTGCTTAGGATTCCCTGGAAATGGCATTGAGAGATATCCTGCCTATCTCTCCAACCCGGAGGTTGTCCTTAGGTAGCCATAATTATAGCCATTGATACACTTGTCCTCCATGAACTTGTCTAATCCTTTCTTAAAGCTGTCAAGTCTGACAGCTGTCACCACTTCTTCTGGCAGGGAGTTCCATAGACGAGTAATCCTCTGGGTGAAAAAGTACTTTCTCTTATTTGTTTGAGAACTAGTACCCAAAAGTTTCATGGAGTGTCCCCTAGTTCTAGTGTTGTGTGATAGGGAAAACAGTTTTTCCTTATCTACTTTGTCCACACCGTGCATGATTTTATAAACTTCAATCAGGTCACCTCTTAGACGCCGTCGTTCAAGAGTGAAAAGGCCCAACCGTTGCAGCCTCAGATGGTAAGGAAGGTGTTCCAGTCCCCTAATCATTCTGGTTGCCCTCCTCTGTACTTTCTCCAACTCCATAATATCCTTCTGGAGGTATGGCGACCAGAACTGTACACAATATTCCAGATGGGGCCTCACCATAGATTTATAAAGAGGCAAAATGACACTTGCTGACTTATTTTCTATACCCTTCCTAATGATCCCTAACATTGAGTTTGCTTTTTTCACTGCTGAGGCACACTGGGTTGACATCTTCATTGAGCTGTCCACCAGGACACCAAGGTCCCTTTCCTGGTTTGTCGCAGAGAGTTCAGACCCCATCAGTTTATAAATGTAATTGGGGTTTTTTGCCCCAACATGCATCACTCTGCACTTACTGATGTTGAAGCTCATTTGCCACTGTTTTGCCCACTCCCCCAGTGTCAAGAGATCCCTCTGGAGCTCTTCACAATCTCTCACAGTTTTCACTACCCTGTATAATTTAGTGTCGTCAGCAAATTTGGCTACCTTGCTTTTTACTCCTACCTCTAGATCATTTATGAAGAGGTTGAAAAGCAGGGGTCCCAGTACTGAACCTTGGGGGACCCCACTCTTTACTTCCCTCCACTTGGAGAAGTGTCCATTTAGTGCTACCCTCTGTTTCCTGTCCCTTAGCCAGTTGCTGATCCAGGACAAGACCTGTCCCTTTATTCCATGACTGGTAAGTTTATTCAAGAGCCTTTGGTGTGGGACCTTGTCAAAAGCCTTCTGAAAGTCCAGATAAACAATGTCAACTGGATCCCCCTTATCCACATGCTTGTTGACACTCTCAAAAAATTCCAACAGATTAGTGAGGCATGATTTGCCCTTGCAAAAGCCATGTTGGCTCTCCTTTAGCAGCGCCTTCTCTTCTATGTACCTATTAATTCTATCTTTTAGGATGGTTTCCATCACTTTACCTGGGACACATGTCAAATTGACAGGTCGGTAATTTCCTGGATCACCCCTGGATCCTTTTTTGAAAATTGGTGTTACATTCGCTACCTTCCAGTCATTTGGCACAAAGCCTGATTTGAGGGAAATATTATATATTTTGGCTAGGAGATCAGCAATTTCATCTTTAAGTTCCCTGAGAACTCGTGGATGGATGCCATCTGGTCCTGGTGATTTGTTAGTGTTTAGCTTAACAAGACATGCAAGGACCTCCTCCCTGGTTATTTCTATCTTGCTTAATTCTTCGGTTTCCCTCCCTATGAAGATAGGCTCTGTTTTGGGCATGTGGTCTCTGTCTTCTTCAGTGAATACTGAAGCAAAGAATTCATTGAGTCTCTCTGCAATCTCTGTTTCCTCTTTAATAACCCCTTGCCTTCCATTGTCATCTAATGGTCCAATGGCCTTCCTAGTTGGGCTCTTACTTCTAATGTACTTAAAGAAGTCTTTGTTATTTCTCTGAGTATTTTTAGCTACACGCTCCTCAAAGTCTTGCTTTGCTTTCCTGATTGTTGCCTTGCATTTGTTCTGCCAGAATTTATGTTTCTGCCTGCTGTCCTCATTTGGACAAGCCTTCCATCTTCTAAATGAGCTTTTCTTGCTCTTGATCACTTTCCGAACAGCTCCTGTAAGCCACATCGGAGTCCTCTTGGACCTGGCAGTGCCCTTTTTCCTTTTGGGTATGCATTCCAATTGGGCCTCTGTTATTGTTTTTGTAAACAACCTCCATGCCTCTTGGAGTGTTTGGACTCTCTCAATTTTCCCTTTCAGTTTCTTTTTTACTAGTTTCCTCATCTTTGGGAAATTTCCTTTTTGAAAATTTAAGGTCTCTGTGTTAGACTTTATCAGTGACTTGCTGTCTATGATCAAGTTAAACATAATTGAGTTGTGGTCACTGTTCCCTATTGGATCAGTCACATTAACATCTTGCACCAAGTCAAGTCAAGGATTCTTGTACCTCTAGTTGGGTCTTCAACCATCTGTCCCAGGGAACAATCATTTAGCATATCTAGGAACTTTATCTCTTTATCATGTGCTGAACAACAGTTCACCCAGTCTATGTGAGGGTAATTGAAGTCCCCCATTATAACCAGGCTTCCCTTCCTGGATGCCTCCTTTACAACATTCTCCAACTGCCAGTCTCCCTCAAGAGTTTGGGTCGGAGGCCGATAGTATATGCCTACTGTTAGACCATCCTTGTGGCCTGGTACTCTTACCCACAGAGCTTCTAATGGTGACTCTAAATCACCTAGATATTCCAATTCATACGATTTTATCACTTCTTTGACATACAAGGCTACACCACCTCCTGTTTGCCCCTTCCTATCCTTCCTGTACAGTTTGTAGCCTGGGATAACTGTATCCCATTGGTTATCATCCGTCCACCAGGTTTCAGTGATACCAATAATATCAATATTCTTATCTATTGCTAAGTATTCCAGCTCCCCTATTTTGTTCCGGAGGCTTCTGGCATTTGTATACAAGCATTTATATATGCTTTCCTGATACAGTCTTTTGAATCCAGTTGCATTGTTAGACTGCCTCTTGCATCCTTCTGCCAGAGTGCTGGTGACTAGCTCCTTGCTCTGCTCAGTAATTTTTGCATCCTCCTCACTACTCAAGTACACACTTTCCCGAACCGGATGCTGCCCAGCTCCTGTTGGCTTTCCCCCAGTTATCAGTTCAAAAGCTGCTCTGCAGCCTTTTTGATGTTGAGTGCCAGCAATCTGGTCCCATCATGGTTCAAATGCAACCCATCCCTCCGGAACAGATTTGGCTTGTCCCAAAATGTTCTCCAGTTCCTGACAAATCTGAAACCCTCCTCTCGACACCACCGCCTCATCCACGCATTGAGGCTTCTGAGCTCTGCCTGCCTGGTAGGTCCTGCGCGAGATCTTGAAATAAAACTTCTGATAAAGCATAGCCCCAACAATAGACTTGACTGTATCAGTGATTGTAATAGTCACCGTAGTCTTATTGAGCATGTTGAAATCAGGACTTGGGCAATGTAAATACATTTAGCAATGAATTTAGGGGACAACTGCTTGCTGAGCTACAATTATTTGTATCAAAAAAGCGACTTGTCTATCACAAGGGGAAAATAAGAACAGCTAACGTTGGACTGGTGCTAAGTGAGTTACAGATTATATTCATTCAACATATTCTGTGAAGGGAATCGTGGCACAAATGCTGACACATCTGTGAAGCCTTATGAAGGCCCTTTCATCAGATGAAAAGAGTGGTAAACAAGTTCTGAATAATCTCTACCTAAGAAACCTGGAATCTGATGGCACCTCCCACCCACCTCCTCCAAATCATCACCGGTCTGCACAGGTTTTCAGACCAGAATTTTGGAACCCCAATGCTCGGGTCTTCACCCTGGACCTGGCAGTCAATGAGGTATCACCTGATAATGTAGCTGGTACCTAGTAGTGTTCGGGTCTTCACCCTGGACCTGGCAATCAATGAGGTATCACCTGATAATGTAGCTGGTACCTAGTAGTGCTACTCTCTGCAATTGATTTGTTATGATCTTATCAATATCAACCACACTCAGATGTTTTTTCAACCTTTTTGGGATTGCTCCCAGTGCCTCTATCACTACTGGTATCACTGTTGTTCTTTTCTCCCAGATATGCTGTACAGTAAAACCCCTACTTATGAAAAAAGTCCATTCCGTAGGCTTTTGCTTAAATCAATTTTTTTGTAACTCAAAGCAAACCCATAAGAAAAATGAAATTTTTATGTAAATCGAAGCAAACCCATAGGGAAATGAATTTTTACGTAACTCGAAGCAAACCCATAGGAAAAAAATGTTTAAGTAACTCGAAGCAAACCCATAGGAAATCATGCAAATTGGGATGTGGTTTTAGCATAAAATCATTATGTAAGTTGAATTTTATGTAACTCAAGGCATTTGTAAGTTGGAGTTTTACTGTACTTCTGTTTTCAAATCCTGATATCTCATAACCTTTTCAATCTTGCTTTTCTGGGATCACCACATCAATCAGATTAACCAAATTTTGCTCAAACACAGTAATGTCTAGAATGTTACATTCAAGCTTCAAGCTCTGACAAAAGGAATTGCAGAATGAACTCACCAAAAGGTGCCTTCATTTTAGCAGTTTCACATCTGGCCCAGACATGGAAAAAGAAGAAATTTGGGTCTGAAAGTAACACCATATCTTAAGAACATAAGAACAGCCTTGCTGGAACAGGCCACAGCCCATCCAGTCCAGCATTCTGTCTCACACAGTGGCTCACCATTTCCTTCAGGGTATTCCCAAGGAGATGCCTTCACCTGCTTAGGATTCCCTGGAAATGGCATTGAGAGATATCCTGCCTATCTCTCCAACCCGGAGGTTGTCCTTAGGTATCCATAATTATAGCCATTGATACCCTTGTCCTCCATGAACTTGTCTAATCCTTTCTTAAAGCTGTCAAGACTGACAGCTGTCACCACTTCTTCTGGCAAGAAGTTCCATAGACCAGTAATCCTCTGGGTGAAAAAGTACTTTCTCTTATTTGTTTGAGAACTAGTACCCAAAAGTTTCATCGAGTGTCCCCTAGTTCTAGTGTTGTGCGATAGGGAAAACAGTTTTTCCTTATCTACTTTGTCCACACCGTGCATGATTTTATAAACTTCAATCAGGTCACCTCTTAGACGCCATCGTTCAAGAGTGAAGAGGCCCTTTGGGGCTAAGAAAAAAAAAAAAAGAAAAACAATAGTTTTTGTATAGGGGGCGTGGCTAAGATGGCCAACGAGTAACATCTTGATCCGGACGCTCGCGCTTATCAAAGGGGTAATCAATGGGATGGACTGAAATGGAAAAATTTTAAAGTGGTAATTTCTGTGGCTAAGACTCCTGCTTGCCTTTTTGGAAAATTTCGGGAAGTTTTGAGGTCGGATGGTCGAAGTTCGGGAGGTTTTTCTTGGCGGGTGAGGTCTGCGACGGCAGTCACGGCTTTTCTGCCGAGGAGCCGAGAACGGGACCAGCGAGACTGCAGAGGAATACTGGAATTGGCAAGAAACTGTTTGGCATGAAAACAACTGCATGTAAGTGTATGAAAGGACATATGGAATATTAAAGCTTAAAGTTGGCTGGGGACTTTGTTTAGAAGAGCCTGGACTTTGAAATGGAAAAGGGTGGAAGTAGTTGAAACCGAGTGGCTGTTTCGTTAATGGCGGCGGTCCTGGAAAACGAAAGTGATCGTGTCTGGGTTTTTGGTTTCTTCGCACCCCAGGAGAACCGCGGCACGTTTTGGCGATAACAAAGTGGTTTAATAAGTTATTGTCTGGGCTATAATATTGGAAGGTAGCAGTGTGTTTCCCAGCTTGAAGTGTGTGGGAAAAGAGTGCGGTTCCACAGAAGAAGAAGGGGGGTTTCAACTCCAAAGATAAGGAAGCTGCTGAATAATGGCGTTTTGATTTGTCCGCCTCAAGAGAAGGTTTAATAGGGCTTTTTTTTTTGCCCCTTCACCGTGTGGATTACAAATACTTTTTTTCTTCTGGAGTATACAGCTTCTCACGCCTTTTCCCCTTCCTGCTTGGATTTTTGGCTTCTTTTTCCTTTCATCTCCCCCTCCCTTTTTTCTTCTTCGGCGGCTCGGACTTAAACGAGAAGTTTTGGGTGACTGTTTCCTTGGAGCCTTTATTTTTGTAGTTTGGAAAACAACCAGTTGGATTGCTTGCCTTGGGGAAACGGACTTGTTGTGGATTCTGCTGCCTGTTGGGAGTACACTTTGATTCCTTCTGCCTTTTTTGTGGAGTACAGTATTTAAATTGGATTTCTTCCTACATACAAGTTTTCCTTCTGCACTTGTGGAACCAGGGGTTGCAGTGTTACAGGTGTTATCTGATTGACTAATTTCCACAACGTTCTGCAACATTGGACTTTGATATACTGTATTATTATGGATAAAGGTACAAGAGGGAAAGCAAAGGAAGAAGAGCCAGTTGTGAAGCCTAAGAAGAAAGAAAAAGTACCAATGGAGGACACTAGCTAGAGCCGCTATTAGGGCCTACCTAGTGGCGATGGGGGTGGTGAGGCGGCAATACTTCACCGCCCTTATTGCCTCCGCTGATAATCGCCCAGCCGCCCTGTTCCGGGTAACCAGGTCCCTCCTCGGTAGAGGGAGATCGGTGCCCGGTTGGCAGGGTTCGGCTGAGGACTTCGCTGACCATCTGGTGGAGAAAATCGATCGGATTCGTTCAGGATTGAATCCTGGCGTGGATGGGGAGGGTCGGGGGGGGGGTGCCGGGGCACAGTCTTGCTGTACGATCTGGGATCAGTTTGATCCTGTTGTCCCTGATGAAGTGGACAGGCTCCTTGCAGATGTTCATGCCACTACATGTCCTCTGGACCCCTGTCCCACCTGGTTGGTGAAAGCCTCCAAGGAGGTAACAGGGGGCTGGGTTGGGGGGATAATAAATGCTTCATTACGGGAGGGGGTATTTCCTGCACCGCTAAAACATGCTTTGGTGCGCCCCCTCCTGAAGAAAACGTCCCTCGACCCAGGTGTCCTTAACAACTACAGGCCGGTTTCCAACCTGCCCTTTCTGGGTAAGGTTTTGGAGAAGGCAGTGGCGCGCCAGCTGCAGAGTGTCCTGGATGAAGCGGATTATCTAGACCCCTTTCAATCGGGATTCAGGCCCGGATATGGAACGGAGACGGCATTGGTCGCACTGTTGGATGATCTCTGGCGGGAGCGGGACGGGGGTTGTCCATCCGTCCTTGCTCTTCTTGATCTCTCAGCGGCCTTCGATACCGTCGACCACGGTATCCTGCTGGAACGGCTCGAAGGACTGGGGATCCAGGGCACTGTGTTGTCCTGGTTTTCCTCTTTTCTGGAGGGCCGTACCCAGTCGGTGTGGTTAGAGAGTGAGAGGTCCAGCCCTAGGCCCCTCAAGTATGGGGTGCCTCAGGGCTCTGTGCTCTCTCCTCTCTTATTTAACATCTACATGAAGCCACTGGGTGAGATCATTCGTTCCCACGGGGTGCGGTACCATCAGTACGCGGATGACACTCAGCTGTACATCTCGGCCCATGGGGACCCCAGTGATGCTGTTGAAATCCTATCCGGATGCCTGGAGGCCATTGGGGTCTGGATGGGGGCCAATGGGCTTCGACTGAATCCCAGCAAGACAGAGTGGCTGTGGATAAGGGGCCCCATGTTATCCAAGGAGTTACCATCTTTGGTACTGGATGGGGCTGTTTTGCCCCAGACAGACCCAGTGCGCAACTTGGGGGTCCTTCTGGACTCACGGCTGCTGCTGGAAGAACAAGTGGCGGCTGTGGCCAGGAGGGCTTTTGCCCAACTTCGGGTGATTTGCCAATTGCGCACGCTCCTGGACCGGGGCTCCTTGCTTATGGTCACTCATGCTCTGGTTACTTCCCGACTAGATTATTGTAATGCGCTCTACATGGGGCTGCCCTTGACGACCATTCGGAGGCTGCAGCTGGTCCAGAATGCGGTGGCCCGGGTGGTGATGGGGTGTGGGCGATATGCCCATGCCTCTCCGCTGCTTCGGGAGCTGCACTGGTTACCAGTTTGTCTCCGGGTGCAATTTAAGGTGCTGGTTTTGACCTTTAAAGCCCTATATGGCAGGGGGCCAGGATACCTTAGAGACCGCATCGTCCCAAGAGTGACTGCCCGTCCAACCAGAGCGGACCGGAGGGGCTCTCTAATGGTGCCGTCAACGAGGGGTGCACATTTGTCTAGCACCCGAAGGAGGGCCTTCTCCGTGTCCGCACCAATCCTCTGGAACCTCCTACCAACAGATCTAAGACTTCAAAGTGAACTGCTGCCCTTCAGGAAAGGAGTAAAGACCTGGCTGGCAGGGCAGGTGTGGGGCCCGAACGGGACTATGGTTCCCGCTGGCTGGCTTTTATAAGAACTCTCTCTTCTTGTATAGTAGGTGGGATGGGTGGGTGGGATATGGGTTTTTAAAAGGGGTGGATGTGGGTTTTTATAGGTTTTTATAATGTTTTTATGTATTTTTAGAAGTGTTGTAATGCCGCCCTGAGTCGGGTTCTGCCTGAGTGGGCGGCATATACAAATGTGACTTATAAATAAATAAATAAATAAACCTCTCAGTCTTCATTTCCCCCTACAGTGCCCTATGATCAAACCCAAATTATGGTGGAAATTGGCAAGTTGTTTCAGAAATTGGAGAAGAATGAGGATTCAAGGGTGAAAGATAGAAATGAAATGATGAAAAAGCAAGATAAGGTGGTATCATCTGTTGCAGATTTTTCAAAAAAGGTGGATTTAAGTTTGAAAAAAAATAGAGGAAAATGTGAAATTGGTTCAAACTGAGGTACTTGCCATAAAAAAGGAAATAAAAGGGACTCAGGAGGTGGTGCGGGAGAATAAGCTGAAATTGGATGAACAAGAGAGAAGGATTGATGCTGTGGAAGATATGATGAGAAAGCAGAACATTGTGATCCGTCAGGTCGTGGAACGGACACCGGACTTGTTATGAGAAAGAGTGGTTCAGTGGTTAAATGGTTTGAATATGGGAAAAGAATTTGTCCAGGAAGATTTTGTAAGTGTATTTCGGGTGGGCCCAAGAAGAGGCAGGGTGGTTCAAAGAAATGTGTTGGTAAAATTTGCAAATTGGGCCGATAAGCTAAGAGTAATGGCCCATCTGAAACGAGCTGGTCCTGATGCCCTGAAATTTGATGGTTCTGACGTAGAAGTTTATAATGATATCTCATTGAAAGAAAGAACGTGGAGATATAAGATGAGGCCTGTAACTAAATTGTTGATGAGTAAAAATATAAGGTATAATTGGAGATTTCCACAGCAACTGCGCTTTTTCTATGACAAAAGAATGTAAGTAATTGATGAAGGGGCCAACCCATTGGAGTACCTGAGCTTGTTGGAACTGGTAAAAATAGATTCGGAAGAATGGATAAATCTTAAGAAGGAATTGATGGAATCGGGAGCTTTGTGGAGGGAGTATGAGAGGGAGGAAGCTGGTGGGGCAACAGGTGGAACACCGCAGTGAAGGGAAGAGGAGGAGGAGCTGTCGTTGATCATGGTGGAGGAGGAGACAAGTAAGGAGCAATGAAATTTAGATTATAACAATTTAAAACATTTAACTGATATAGAAAGGTGAATAGCGCATAGCACCGGTAGGAAGGCACATCTTGCATGTCCCCCCTCTCCCCTCTTTGGTGATCAAAGGCGGCTTTTTTTGTAAGAAGGTGGGGAGAGAGATATTGTGTGTTGTATGTAGCTTTATGTGGTATAGGGGTAAGGGGTTGTTGGTGGCATGCCCAATGGAGAGTTTAGAGCTTAGAAAGGAGATAGGTTATGGGTAGTATCAAAATAATATCATGGAATGTGAAGGATACAGGTTCTGTTCTTAAGAGACGGAGATTGGAATTGGCGCTGAAGAAAGATAGACCCGATATATTGTTCTTACAGGAAAAGCATCAGAAGTCAAAAGACACGAATAAACTTTTTTTTGGGATGGATGCAATATTATGAGATGGCATTTGGAACTTCAAAAGCAAGAAGGGTAGCAATCATGATTTCTAAAAAACTAGGATTTGAGATTACAAAAAGTATTGTTGATCAAGAGGGCAGATATTTGATTGTGAGAGGAAAAATAGAGGATGAGGAAATCATGTTGGTAAATATTTATGCTCCAAACGATCATCAAGCGGAATTTTTAGAAAAGGTTCGGAAAATAGTGGAATTAGAGAATGTTCCAAAAACCATTGTGGCGGGAGATTTTAATTTGATAAGGTCGGGACTAGATTGTACAAAAATAGCAAGAAGTGGAATTGGTTTGAAAGGGAAGGTTCTGGATAAATGGATGGATGCAATGGGTTTGAAGGATTCTTGGAGAGAGTTTAAGGGCTCAGAAAGGGCATATTCCTTTTTTTCACATGTTCATGGGACCTACTCAAGAATAGATTATGTTTTTCTTACGGAAAATTTGATCAAAGATATAGAAGGAATGGAAATCGGGATCATTAAGGAATCGGATCATGTCAAAGTATATTTGGAATTGAAAATACAAAAAGATATTAGAAGAGGAAGAATTTGGAGGTACGATCCTAATTTGTTCAAAGATCAGAAGTTCAAAAAGCAGATTATGGAAAGTTGGAAAGAAAGCTGGCAGTGGAACGACAATAATGAGGTTAATTTTAATGTTGTATGGGATACCATGAAATCGGTTTTTAGGGGGGAAAGCATAAAGTTGGCGAGTTCTAAATATAAAAGATATAAAGTAGAACAGATAGAAAAAGAAAGAGAAATAAAGCAGTTACAGGAAGAGCATGCGAAAAGTAAAGATAAAAAAATCCTCACGAAATTACAAAGACTTAAAGCAGAATTAATGGGTAAGGATATTGATAAAGTTAAACGAGATTTGATTTACTTAAATAGAGAATACTTTGAATTTAGCAACAGAAGCTCAAAATTATTAGCAAGAGCAGCCAAGGCTAAAAGGGAAAAAAGAGAAATAGGGGTATTGGTTAATAAACAAGGCTTAAGGTGTAATAAGAATAGAGATAAATGTAAAATTGTTAGGGAATTTTATCAAGTATTATATGCAAAAAAGGAAGTAGATTTGGAGAGGCTCAAAAAGATATTGGAGAGACAGTTAGGGAATGGAATAAAACAAGAACATAGAGAGAAAATGGAGGAAAGGATCAGTGATAAAGAGGTTAAGGAGGTAATTAGCGGGTTGAAGATGGGGAAAGCTCCGGGGGATGATGGATTATCGACAGAGTTTTATAAAGAATTCAAAGAAGTGGTTCCAAAATTGGTGAAGCTATATAATTACATTTTAGATGGAGGATCAATCCCAACTTCATGGTATAACACTACAATCGTTCTACTGCCAAAGCCTGGTAAGAATCTGGAAAGAGTGGAATCGTACAGACCAATTTCTCTTATAAATCAGGATGCCAAGATATTCACAGCAATTCTGGCTAATCGTCTAAATAGTTTTATGAGGGAATATATAAATGCTGATCAAGTTGGGTTTTTAAAGGGTCGGCATATGGCGGATCTGACTAGAAGGGTATTAGATTTAATTGATAATGTTAATCAAACAAAGGAAAAGGTAGGCTTATTATCATTAGACATTTTTAAGGCATTTGATTCATTACAGTGATCTTCAATCAAGGAAATAGTTAAAAATTATGGGTTTGGGGATAGATTTAATAGGGTAATAGACTTATTATATCAAAAAGGGAATGCTAGGATTAGGGTAAATGAGGAGCTTACTGATGTGGTAAATCTAGAGGCAGGTACCAGGCAGGGCTGTCCATTATCTCCTATCCTGTTTATTATGGCAATGAAGATATTAGCTAAAAATATAAGGGATGATTTAAATATAGAAGGGATTATGGGTATTAAAGTGAGTATGTATGCGGATGATACATTGCTTATGGTGAAACATCGGAGTTGGTAATGGACAGGATTAAAGAACATCTACAGGTATTTGAAGCTATAACTGGATTAATGATAAACTGGGATAAATCAGAATTGATGTTGTGTAATTTGGGGGTAGGTGAGATGGACAAGATAGTGGAAGTGTTTAATATACAAATTAAAGATAAACTGAAATATTTGGGGATAACTATTTCAAATAAATTAGAAGAACTTAAACGATTGAACTATGACAGCTTGAGAGCCGAATTCAAGAATAAAATACAAGAGTTTCAGAAGTTGAAGCTGTCATGGTTCGGAAGGATTGCAATTTGTAAAATGATATTGCTACCAAAGATTATTTTTTTATTTGATGCATTAGCGATCCATTTGAAGGAGAAGGAGATTAATGAGTTTCAAAAGATGTTTAATTGTTTCTGTAATGGAGGTAAAAGATCTAGACTTTCAAAGAAGCTCTGGTATCTGTCTCAGAAAGAAGGGGGTCTGGGCATGCCAAATTTGTTAGCATATTATCGTGCATTTCAAATTAAGAATGTTGTGAAAATTTTGGCAAGAGAAAAGACAATTTGGGAGCAACTGGAGATGAAAGAATATAGAAATATTGGCAATATGATTTTTTTGGGAATAAAGGATAAGCTGAAAAGGCCAAATAATACTATGATGAGAGGTCTCATGGAAGTGTGGAAAAAGGTAAAGATAGATATGGTCCCAAATCTTTCTCCAATTTTGGAATTGACTGATATGGTGTGTTTCCCAATAAAATTAGATAAGGAAAAAAAGGAAATATTGGTTAAAAATGAGATGTTTCTACTGAAGGATTGGCTGAAAGCTTGTGAGGATGATACTAAGAGAAAAAAAAATATTTGAGAAGTTAAATTTGGACTGGTTTCAGAAATTAAGGGTGGATAATTGGAATAAAAATATAAAAGAGAAGTAGGGATAGATAGAATTAAGACGGAATTTGAGGAATTGGTAATAAAGATCAGAAAAGGGGAAAGAGGTATTAAGGGTCTTGTAAGTAAACTTTATATCATATTGAATAAGGGTAAAGATTCACAGGAAGACCTGAAACGGAAGTGGAAACAAAATTTGAATATAAAAATTGGGGAGGTTGAATGGAGAAATAAATGGAAAAAGAGGATCATGAGAACAATGTCTGTAAGAATTAAAGAACATAATTTTAAAATGTTGTGGCAATGGTACTTGACACCACTAAGGCTTTATCAGATGGATAATAAAAGAGATAAGTTATGTTGGAGATGCAAAGAAACTGATGGAACATATGAACATATGTGGTGGAGTTGTAAAAAAATAAGGGATTTTTGGGGAAGAATAGAAGGGGAGTTTGGTGAAATATTGGGTAAAAATGTTAAGTTGGAGTCAGGTACCATTCTTTTAACAAATGTGGAAGGTTTGGGTTTGAATAAGGAGGAAAAAGAATTATTGGAAATAGTATTAACTACAGGTAGACAATACATAGCTAGAAATTGGAAAAATGATGTAGATATACAGATCGGAGAATGGTATAAGGAAATGTGGAGCCTAGCATTGAACGATAAATTGACATGGGAGATTAAAGTGAAACGAGATAATTTAAAAGAGAATAGGTTTTGGAATATATGGAAACCGTTTGTGGAGCACTCTCTCATGGTAAATGATTACTCAGGACCTGTACCATCTCAAAGAGGTTTTTGGAGTTGAAATAGAAACTAAACTCTCCGGGCATTGTATATATTCACAGGGTGATTTGTAAGTATTAAAAAACTATAATAGAGGTAACACAGAAAGCTCTTATTGTTTGATTGTGTAATATTCTATATTGCGGTATCTAACATTGATGGTTATATGGCAAATAATTAGCTTTAAGTATTGTTATGTGCTAGCCTCTATGAATGTGAGTTAATATTGCATTGATGTTATTTTTGAGTTATTATTGTATTGTAGTGTTACTGTTTTCTTTTCTTTTTTGTATGTCTGTCAAAAATTTTAATAAAAATCATTAAAAAAAAGAGTGAAAAGGCCCAACCGTTGCAGCCTCAGATGGTAAGGAAGGTGTTCCAGTCCCCTAATCATTCTGGTTGCCCTCCTCTGTACTTTCTCCAACTCCATAATATCCTTCTGGAGGCATGGCGACCAGAACTGAACACAGTATTCCAGATGGGGCCTCACCATAGATTTATAAAGAGGCAAAATGACACTTGCTGACTTATTTTCTATACCCTTCCTAATGATCCCTAATATTGAGTTTGCTTTTTTCACTGCTGAGGCACACTGGGTTGACACCTTCATTGAGCTGTCCACCAGGACACCAAGGTCCCTTTCCTGGTTTGTCGCAGAGAGTTCAGACCCCATCAGTTTATAAATGTAATTGGGGTTTTTTGCCCCAACATGCATCACTCTGCACTTACTGATGTTGAAGCTCATTTGCCACTGTTTTGCCCACTCCCCCATTGTCAAGAGATCCCTCTGGAGCTCCTCACAATCTCTCACAGTTTTCACTACCCTGTATAATTTAGTGTCGTCAGCAAATTTGGCTACCTTGCTTTTTACTCCTACCTCTAGATCATTTATGAAGAGGTTGAAAAGCAGGGGTCCCAGTACTGAACCTTGGGGGACCCCACTCTTTACTTCCCTCCACTTGGAGAAGTGTCCATTTAGTGCTACTCTCTGTTTCCTGTCCCTTAGCCAGTTGCTGATCCAGGACAAGACCTGTCCCTTTATTCCATGACTGGTAAGTTTATTCAAGAGCCTTTGGTGTGGGATCTTGTCAAAAGCCTTCTGAAAGTCCAGATAAACAATGTCAACTGGATCCCCCTTATCCACATGCTTGTTGACACTCTCAAAAAATTCCAACAGATTAGTGAGGCATGATTTGCCCTTGTAAAAGCCATGTTGGCTCTCCTTTAGCAGCGCCTTCTCTTCTATGTACCTATTAATTCTATCTTTTAGGATGGTTTCCATCACTTTACCTGGGACACATGTCAAACTGACAGGTCGGTAATTTCCTGGATCACCCCTGGATCCTTTTTTGAAAATTGGTGTTACATTCGCTACCTTCCAGTCATTTGGCACAAAGCCTGATTTGAGGGAAATATTATATATTTTGGCTAGGAGATCAGCAATTTCATCTTTAAGTTCCCTGAGAACTCGTGGATGGATGCCATCTGGTCCTGGTGATTTGTTAGTGTTCAGCTTAACAAGACATGCAAGGACCTCCTCCCTGGTTATTTCTATCTGGCTTAATTCTTCGGTTTCCCTCCCTATGAAGATAGGCTCTGTTTTGGGCATGTGGTCTCTGTCTTCTTCAGTGAATACTAAAGCAAAGAATTCATTGAGTCTCTCTGCAATCTCTGTTTCCTCTTTAATAACCCCTTGCCTTCCATTGTCATCTAATGGTCCAATGGCCTTCCTAGTTGGGTTCTTACTTCTAATGTACTTAAAGAAGTCTTTGTTATTTCTCTGAGTATTTTTAGCTATACACTCCTCAAAGTCTTGCTTTGCTTTCCTGATTGTTGCCTTGCATTTGTTCTGCCAGAATTTATGTTTCTGCCTGCTGTCCTCATTTGGACAAGCCTTCCATCTTCTAAATGAGCTTTTCTTGCTCTTGATCACTTCCCGAACAGCTCCTGTAAGCCACATCGGAGTCCTCTTGGACCTGGCAGTGCCCTTTTTCCTTTTGGGTATGCATTCCAATTGGGCCTCTGTTATTGTTTTTGTAAACAACCTCCATGCCTCTTGGAGTGTTTGGACTCTCTCAATTTTCCCTTTCAGTTTCTTTTTTACTAGTTTCCTCATCTTTGGGAAATTTCCTTTTTGAAAATTTAAGGTCTCTGTGTTAGATTTTATCAGTGACTTGCGGTCTATGATCAAGTTAAACATAATTGAGTTGTGGTCACTGTTCCCTATTGGATCAGTCACATTAACATCTTGCACCAGATCCTGAGTATTACTCAGGATCAAGTCAAGGATTCTTGTACCTCTAGTTGGGTCTTCAACCATCTGTCCCAGGGAACAATCATTTAGCATATCTAGGAACTTTATCTCTTTATCATGTGCTGAACAACAGTTCACCCAGTCTATGTGAGGGTAATTGAAGTCCCCCATTATAACCAGGCTTCCCTTCTTGGATGCCTCCTTTACAACATTCTCCAACTGTCAGTCTCCCTCAAGAGTTTGGGTCGGAGGCCGATAGTATATGCCTACTGTTAGACCATCCTTGTGGCCTAGTACTCTTACCCACAGAGCTTCTAATGGTGACTCTAAATCACCTAGATATTCCAATTCATACGATTTTATCACTTCTTTGACATACAAGGCTACACCACCTCCTGTTTGCCCCTTCCTATCCTTCCTGTACAGTTTGTAGCCTGGGATAACTGTATCCCATTGGTTATCATCCATCCACCAGGTTTCAGTGATACCAATAATATCAATATTCTTATCTATTGCTAAGTATTCCAGCTCCCCTATTTTGTTCTGGAGGCTTCTGGCATTTGTATAAAAGCATTTATATATGCTTTCCTGATACAGTCTTTTGAATCCAGTTGCATTGTTAGACTGCCTCTTGCATCCTTACATAAGAACATAAGAACATAAGAACAGCCTTGCTGGAACAGGCAATCCAGTCCAGCCCATCCAGTCCAGCATTCTGTCTCACACAGTGGCTCACCATTTCCTTCAGGGTATTATTCCCAAGGAGATGCCTTCACCTGCTTAGGATTCCCTGGAAATGGCATTGAGAGATATCCTGCCTATCTCTCCAACCCGGAGGTTGTCCTTAAGTATCCATAATTATAGCCATTGATACTCTTGTCCTCCATGAACTTGTCTAATCCTTTCTTAAAGCTGTCAAGACTGACAGCTGTCACCACTTCTTCTGGCAGGGAGTTCCATAGACCAGTAATCCTCTGGGTGAAAAAGTACTTTCTCTTATTTGTTTGAGAACTAGTACCCAAAAGTTTCATGGAGTGTCCCCTAGTTCTAGTGTTGTGCGATAGGGAAAACAGTTTTTCCTTATCTACTTTGTCCACACCGTGCATGATTTTATAAACTTCAATCAGGTCACCTCTTAGACGCCGTCGTTCAAGAGTGAAGAGGCGCAACCATTGCAGCCTCAGATGGTAAGGAAGGTGTTCCAGTCCCCTAATCCTTCTGCTAGAGTGCTGGTGACTAGCTCCTTGCTCTGCTCAGTAATTTTTGCATCCTCCTCACTACTCAAGTACACACTTTCCCGAACCGGATGCTGCCCAGCTCCTGTCGGCTTTCCCCCAGTTATCAGTTTAAAAGCTGCTCTGCAGCCTTTTTGATGTTGAGTGCCAGCAATCTGGTCCCATCATGGTTTAAATGCAACCCATCCCTCCTGAACAGATTTGGCTTGTCCCAAAATGTTCTTCAGTTCCTGACAAATCTGAAGCCCTCCTCTCGACACCACCACCTCATCCATGCATTGAGGCTTCTGAACTCTGCCTGCCTGGTAGGTCCTGCGTGAGGGACAGGCAACACTTCTGAAAATGCTACCTTGGAAGTCCGGGACTTCAATCTTCTTCCTAACAACCTAAATTTGGCTTCCAGGACAGACCGCTTGGCCTTCCCAACATCATTGGTGCCAACGTGTACCATGACAACTGGCTCGTTCCCAGTTCTCTCTAACAATCTATCTAGATTTCTTGTGATGTCTGCAACTTTTGCACCTGGCAGGCAAGTCACCATACGGTTATCATGTGCATCACAAATCCATTTCTCTGTATTTCTAATTATTGAATCGCCTAGTACAAGGAGCCTCTCTCCTGCAAACTGTTCATCTACATGCACCTCATCAACCATATTAAGGGAGAGAACCTCAGTTTGTTCCTGTTGTTCATCTTCCTGGATCTCATCAAGTGTGAAGAAGGAGAGATCATCAGGTGGAACCAGTTGTTCCTCTGAGTGTTCCTCATCAGATGTGATAAGGGAAAGAGCCACAAATTTATTCTGTAATTTCAGACTCTCAGAGTGATCCCCTACTCTTCTCCTCCTTTGAGTCACATTTCTCCAACCATCTCCCTCCTGAGTTAGTGAAGGGCCTTCTCCCTCAGAACTGTGCCCTGTCTCTTCTTTGTCCAGCATAGTCTGCTCCGCATTGTCCAAGAACAGCTCAAGCTCCTTAATTTGTTGATGGTTAGATATGCGGGCCTCTAGCTGCTGGACCTTCTCTTCTAGTAGTGCAACCAGCTTGCACTTGCTGCAAGTGTAGTTCTCCATATGCTTTGGCAAGAACACAAACATGGCACAAGAATTGCAGGTAACTACAGCTGTTCCCTCAGAATCCATTTTAACAAGTGCAGTATTCTGGGCCTCAAAAATGTACACGTTTACTACCTTTCTACCTAGTAAGACTATATTCTTCTTTTGTTACTAGTTTGTAATCTCGCGCGCCATTAGGCGCGCGGGCCTCTAAAGCAGCTCTACTCCAACTGCAAAACTTACCAGTGCTCACTTCCTTTGTTTGGCTCTCCTCAGCAGCAGCTCTGCTTAAGAGCACATACAGAGTCAAAAGGGCTGACCCTGAAAGAGCTCAGAGCTTTTAAATGCTAGTGTGGCTCCGCCCCTATGAGTCACAGTTCAGGGAAGGGCCTGGTGTGGCTCTGCCCCCCTGCTTCTGGAAGCTTCAAACTGCTTCCTCTGTTTGAACAGAGGTGGCTCTCAGCAGTTTAAATTATCAATTTAAATTAGTAGAGGCCTTTAAAGCAGCTCTACTCCAACTGCAAAACTTACCAGTGCTCACTTCCTTTGTTTGGCTCTCCTCAGCAGCAGCTCTGCTTAAGAGCACATGCAGAGTCAAATCTTAAGCATCTTATCTTCATTCTCAACTACTTTTTCAGGTTTGCATTCCCACCAATACTTTGAGGATATCAGAGAGTAAACAAAACAAAAGAAAAAGACAAAAACATTGTGGCACTTCAAAGACTAACTGCTGTATTTTAATGTTAGCTTTCGTGAATCAACTCCACTTTGTCAAACATAAGAGTGAAACTTCATGAAGTCAATTTTTACATATCAGGAACAAAGGTACAGAATGGTTAGCATAACAGATAAGTATATAAATCATTTTTTTAACAACTGGTAATACGTGTTATTCAGATTAGTACTTCAAAGATAGTAATAATTACATAATACTTGAACAGTTTTCAATACTCGATAGTTGTCTTCATCATCATCATCATCATCATTATCATCATCATCATCATCATCATCTCCTTCTCCTCCTCCCTGCCTCTGGTTCTCCTGCAGACCTAACATGACACTGCACCCAGGACACTCTGTAGATCATATGCGGATGTTAACTATTTTAGTGGCCTCAACCTGTCAACTAGCATCTCCAGTTGGCCATGCGAGCCGGGCCTTTCTAGAAACAATAGTTCCTAAATATAATTTTTTATAAATGTTGGTCCTGCTTAAGTTCTGTTGCTCAGGAACTTACTACTATGATGGGAACTTTAAAATGCAGTCTGTTCAAAATTTCCTGTTCAGTAGGGGAGCAACATTTGAAAAGATTATCACAAGTGTAAGTCAAGATAAATAATGGTTCTTCATGCAATAAAGAATGGAAAATACATTTGCTTCCCCAAAAGGCATTCCTGCAGAAAATTGTTCACATATGGGAATGATTTCCCAGACATTTCTGCAATCTGAAACAAAGGACAGGCAGAGACTTTTGATACTAGAGATGAATAAAATGTGTCACTCAGCTACTATCATCTGATTAGTACTCTGTTTGAACAGCATGCCAAGAAGGGAATGGGGAAGGGGGTTTGCTCTCATATTCCATTTCCTGATATTGCTTATAATATGTTGGTTTTTTTTTAGTCCTGGTGGAGTGAGCAGCAAGAATGCAAGCGCGGCGCCAAAATGGCCGCCGCGCCCTTTGCGGGCCCCCCCCCACAGGACAGAGAATCCGGGTAGTTAGGGGCGTGGCCAGCTCCCTTATAAAAGGGGTGGCCACGAGGCAGCCGAGCTGCCATTTTACCTCAGCGACGGAGCGGAGAAGTTTTTTCCCTGTGTCTCCGTCGCTCGTTAGCTTACCGGGAAGCCTTTTGGTAGCGATTCTGCCTTGCCGGCTTCCCTTTTCTGCTTCGGTGGAGATGCCTTCGAAGAAGAAGGCAGCTTCGAGTTCAGCTCGCGCTGTTAGGAGGCGCAACCCAGGTCGGAGGACCGCGGTGCCGCCTCCTCAGCAGCCACCTTTGCCAGCCCCGGCCGGGGCCAGCGGAATGGGGTCTATTGCCCCTTGGCCCGGAGTGGGCGATCAGAGTGCGGGCGCGGAAGGGGTTCCGGCCCGCGGCCCACGAGCGGTGGACACCGCTCCTGCTCCTGCCCACTCTGTCGGGCCTACTCCTCTTGGGCCGCAGCCTCTCCCTGGGCCCTCTAGCCTTGGGGGGTGGTCCGGCCCCCTGCCTTGGCAAGTTTCTCCACCAACCCTGCCGGGCTTCGGTGTTGGCCAATGGCCATATGTGGGTCCCGGGGTACAGGGACCTGTACCCATGCCTGGACCAGGCGGGCCGGCCGGCCCTTTGCCCATGGTCAACGTGGACACCTTGCTGGCCTGCATTGTGGCCCTGGAGGCGTCGTTGGCTCGGGCCAGTCAGGCGGGCGCCCCCTTCGGGGTTCCTTTTGAGGCGCTGTCGGCAGGAGGACAACAGCCGGCGGGGAGGGTCGAGCTGCTGCAGGCGCGTGGCGCGGTTTCGGCCACTGCCTCGCAGCTCCCCAGCCAGCAACCAGGTGCGGGTCAAGCCCCGGTGATGAGCTCTACGTTGGTCGTGAGCTCCGACGCCCCCAGTGGGCCGGAACCCCCGGTGGGGGCGGCCCGCGGGGGTGCAGCATGTGAGTATACGGTGCAAGCGAGTACATCCACACACATTCCCAATCTAGGGGGGGCCTTTCAATGGCCTTGGCCTCGCGCGGGTGGTGCGGGGACCACGCTGTCGGCGACCCACCCGGCGACGACGACTGCCACCTTGGGCACTGGGGTGGGCATTGGTCCTTACACTGCAGGGAATGTTCTGGGGGTGGCTGGGTTAGCTCAGGCCCCTTTTACCAGGCCGCCTGTCCCCTTTTCGGCTTTGCCGACGGCAGGGTATTCCTTGCCATTGGGTGATCACCTGGCACAGGCTACTAGGGAAAAGATATGGCGAGGGGAGTACGTAGATATCTTCTCACTCCTGAACAGAGAGCCCACCAAGGAGGAAAGGGAGGGTCAGGATGAGAAGGACAAGGAGCAGGTACGCCGCCGTAAGCCGCCGCGTACCTGGGCCAACTGGCTCCCCGCTTATTTGATATACATGGCGCTATATTTGAGGGCGCGGCCGGATTTAGCTATTCCCATGGTCCAATATTTGGACAACATATATAGGACAATGGTCGATTTCCCGGGCCCCTCATGGCTAGCATATGATGAGGAATTCCGTATGAGGATTCCCCTCCACCCCGAGATGAGATGGGATGAGCCGTGCCAGAGGCTGTGGCTTTTGTATATGACACCCACACGCCCTGCCCCGGGGGATAGATACCATTGCGGACATGCGGTCCAGCGAGCGGCTCCAGCGCAGGTTACCCGCCAGGCGGCGGGGCAGGGGGTTCCAGCCCGCCTGCTGTGCTGGACTTTCTCGTCAAATGATTCCTGCAATCGAAAGAACTGCAGGTATAAGCATGAGTGTCCCACATGTTCGGGCCCCCACGCAGCCTCTGCCTGTCCCAGACCTGGGGGGGCACAAGGCAGAGGGAGGGGTGGACAGTGGGCTGGCAAGACTGCCTCGGATGGAGCTGGTTCTCCAAAAGGCCCCCTCCCCAATTAATGTGGACATGCTGGAGCGCTGGCTCGCATCGTACCCGAAGGGGGAGGACGGGGAGTATCTCCTTCAAGGTTTTAAGCAGGGATTTCGTATCCCTTTTATGGGTGATAGGTCCCCTCAGGATGCTCCCAACCTTTTATCCCTCAGAGGAAGGGAGGAGGTGGCTGCGGCCAGCATTAAAAAGGAGTTAGACGCGGGCAGGGTCGCTGGACCTTTCCCCGCACCCCCGTTTCCCAATCTTAAGGTCTCGCCACTGGGTTTGGTCCCCAAAAAGTCCCTAGGTGACTTTCGCCTTATTCATCATTTGTCCTACCCAGCCGGCCGATCGGTCAATGATGCTATCCCTGATGACCTTTGTTCAGTCAGGTATACATCGTTTGACCATGCGCTGCGCATGGTGCGCTCGTGTGGCCCGGGTGCCCTGCTGACCAAGTGTGACATTAAGTCAGCTTTTCGCCTCTTGCCAGTGCACCCGGGCGACTTTGAGTTGCTGGGTTTTAAATTTAGGGGGGAATATTATTTTGATAAGGCCATGCCTTTTGGCTGCTCCATATCATGCTCGGCTTTCGAGCGTTTTAGTACCTTCCTAGAGTGGGCTTTCGTCCGCAGGTCAGGGTACCGGTCTGTAGCCCATTACCTGGATGACTTTTTATTCGGGGGTGAACGGGGCTGGGACACGTGCGCACGTCTCCTCAACACATTTCAGACGCTAATGGAGGAACTTGGTGTCCCTTTAGCGCCCGAAAAGACCGAGGGCCCATCGACCAAGCTAGTATTCCTGGGGGTTGAGATTGACACAGTAGTGCAGGCTTCTAGGTTGCCGGGTGATAAGGTGTCCAGGATAGTGGCCCTTATCTCGCTATTGCTGGCCAAGCGTAAGGCATCCCTGAGGGAACTGCAGGTGCTACATGGGCACCTTAATTTTGCTTGCAGGGTGGTCGCACCGGGCAGGGCTTTTGCCCGGCGCTTATGCGACGCCATGGCAGGGTTATCCAGGCCCCACCACAGAGTCAGGCTCACCCGGGGTATCAGGGCAGACATGTTCGTCTGGTTGCAATTCCTGAGGGAGTTTAATGGGGTCTCATTTTGGAGGTCTGACCTCCTGGCATCCCCCAATTTCCAGATCCAGTCTGATGCCTCAGGATCCCTGGGTTATGGGATGTACTTCAATGGGAAGTGGGCCTATGGTGGGTGGCCACCGGCATGGACAGGCACAGGTCGCCTGCGGGATCTCACATACCTGGAATTTTTTCCCATTCTGGGGGCTTTGATGCTATGGGGCGAACAGTGGGCTAATTCGGTGGTGCATTTCTGGTGTGACAATGCGGCTGTTGTACACATTGTCAATTCACAGACTTCCAAATCGCCCAGGGTCATGGATCTAGTGCGCCATTTTGTGCTGCGCTGCCTGCGCCTCAACGTCTTGTTCAGGGCCAGGCATGTCCCAGGGATTAATAATGATATTGCTGACGCTTTGTCCCGCCTGCAGATCTCCCGGTTCCGCGCCTTGGCCCCGGATGCGGAGGAATTTCCCTCGCCACTCCCGGACGAGATGTGGACTATTGGCAAGGAGAGGTGAACCAGGCGATTGGCCTGTCACTAGCGCCACGCACGCGTAAGGCGTATCAACAAGCATTCAATTCGTACAGGGCATTTGCTACTCAATTTCTCTCGCCAGAGACCTGGCCTATCCCGGTGGACCATGTTCTGCGGTTCATGGTTCACCTGCATGCACAGGGCCTCGCACCTCGCACCATAGCATCCAAGCTCTCGGCGTTGGCTTTTATGGCCAAAGTGGGGGGTCATGTGGATACCACCTCTGACTTCCGGGTGAGACATGTTTTGGAGGGGTGGGTGCGCGAGCGCGGGCGTTGCCCGGACGACCGGCACCCTATTTCCCCAGGGGTTCTTACCCAGTTGGCCCGGGGCTGGCCAGACCTCTGTTTTGATCATTATGAGGCAGCCCCTTTTTCATGCAGCCACAACGGTGGCATTTTTTTGGAGCGCTCCGCGTCAGCGAACTCGTGATGCTGTCTAAGGCGGATGCAAGTGGTAGGGCACTGGAACTCGAGGATGTCTATGTTGCCAAAGACTGGGCCCAGTTGAGGATACGCTCCTCTAAAACAGATCAGCATGGCGTATGCAGTGGTGTAAGACTGCTACGGTGTTCTTTGGCAGACATCTGTCCGGTTGGTGCCCTACATGAATTCCTGGCACTGCGTGGCATGCACCACGACCCGTTTTTCTGTCACCAAGATGGGTCTCCCCTTACTAAATTTCAGTTTTGGAAGGTGACAGCCAGAGCCCTCACCAGGGTGGGCCTACCAGGTGCCCGTTATGGCACACATTCGTTCCGTATTGGTGCAGCCTCTACAGCAGCTGCTTTTGGGTACTCTGGGGCTGACATACGCAGCATGGGGAGGTGGGGCTCGCAATGTTTTCAGTTTTATGTGCGCCCACTCCCGCCATGAGTACCAATCCAGTCACCTTACCGCCTTTTTTCTCAATTTTCTTACAGACCCTGGGTGTCGTATTACACCGGTGACAGTATGGCTGGTGGGCCACAGCTATGTGCACAGGGCAGCGCGTTACGCTGCGGCGACAGAGTGGGGACCCCGACTGGGACTGGGTGACCACGCCAGTCTCGCATGGCATGGTAAGCCTGGGATGTTATGGCGGGAGCTGCGGCCTTTCCTTTTTTCTGGCCTGGGTGCTGACCTGCCTGACATTCTAATCATCCACCTGGGGGGCAATGATTTGGGCCAGGTCACCGGCTTATCGCTCAAGCATGCGATTTGCGAGGAACTCGCCTACTTGCATTATGTCTG
Organism: Bradypodion ventrale; assembly: GCA_035047345.1. Classification (NCBI taxonomy): domain Eukaryota; kingdom Metazoa; phylum Chordata; class Lepidosauria; order Squamata; family Chamaeleonidae; genus Bradypodion; species Bradypodion ventrale. Next base: position 145,823,097 of record JAWDJE010000001.1, read on the forward strand.
GCCTGCCACAACCCTGGTTTGGTCGGACATTGTTCCGCGCCATTCTTACAGAGGGGGCATTAACCTCCTGGCCCTTGACCGCGCCAGGCGCGCGGTCAATAAGGCAGTGGCGCGGTTTCTTGCCACCAGGGCTTGGGGATGGGTTAGTCATCACCCCGATATTAGTCTACAAAATTATGACTTGTACGCAGGGGATGGGGTCCATCTGTCGCGAGGAGGTATGGACCTCCTGTTGGGTGATTGGCGAGCAGGCCTGTTGACCGAGCTGACGGTCTGGGGGGGGGCGTCAGGTCTTCTTTGAAGCCCCTCCGTGTGGCGGGTAGCACTGGTAAGGTAAACAGTATGACCCACAAGTATCCGGCAGGTTCGCAATTGAATGGACAACACTAGACAGGAATAAATTAGTTAAACGTTGTCCGGTCAACGACGAACCAGGCGATGGGGTGATGACGATTGCTAACCAGCATGCATCACCCCTGTGATTTCACGGATACGCGTCAGAGGGTGGGGTCATAAGTTAGTTATTGACTACGGTCAACAATTTGTTTGTTGTCAACAAACAAATTGATACAAATTGATACATTGTAACCAATTGCCGTTGGCAATTTTGGGGTGGTACCTTACCAGTGTTACTTCGGCCTGCTTGCCTTAGGAATTATGATTGGTCGTTTTACCAATACAAATTTATAATTCGGACTAGGGCATTGAATCAATAAATGTGGCCCTATGCTGTTATCCACTTTCAATGTTGTCTGTGTCCGTTATTGGGGGGGTGCGCCTGCAATGCAAGCGCGGCGCCAAAATGGCCGCCGCGCCCTTTGCGCCCCCCCCACAGGACAGAGAATCCGGGTAGTTAGGGGCGTGGCCAGCTCCCTTATAAAAGGGGTGGCCACGAGGCAGCCGAGCTGCCATTTTACCTCAGCGACGGAGCGGAGAAGTTTTTTCCCCTCCACCCCCTCCCTAGTTAACAGTGTGATATTATGGTCGCTTCGGGGCCGGGTGGGAATTTTTGGTTGGGACCCATATTGGCTCCGGGTCCTGGCTTTTTTGCCCATCCCACACTGTTGCTATGGTTTGATATAGGGGTCTTTCTGTGTTCCTACTGTTGACTTTGGTCACATTGGCGGGTAGCACTGGTAAGGTAAACAGTATGACCCACAAGTATCCGGCAGGTTCGCAATTGAATGGACAACACTAGACAGGAATAAATTAGTTAAACGTTGTCCGGTCAACGACGAACCAGGCGATGGGGTGATGACGATTGCTAACCAGCATGCATCACCCCTGTGATTTCACGGATACGCGTCAGAGGGTGGGGTCATAAGTTAGTTATTGACTACGGTCAACAATTTGTTTGTTGTCAACAAACAAATTGATACAAATTGATACATTGTAACCAATTGCCGTTGGCAATTTTGGGGTGGTACCTTACCAGTGTTACTTCGGCCTGCTTGCCTTAGGAATTATGATTGGTCGTTTTACCAATACAAATTTATAATTCGGACTAGGGCATTGAATCAATAAATGTGGCCCTATGCTGTTATCCACTTTCAATGTTGTCTGTGTCCGTTATTGGGGGGGTGCGCCTGCAAAGACAAATCATTTGCATGTGAGGTGTGCTTATAATTCAACAAAGCGCCATCGAAGAACTTAAAACTGACAGGTCTCTGAAGGAATGGTTCACAGTCTTGGAAACATGACATTGGCATGAGAGCAGGAGCTCAGTGGCAGGACAAGCGCTTTGCACAGAAGAGGTTCCAGGTTCATTCAATTCAATTCAATTCAATTCAATTTTTAATTTATACCCTGCCCTACTCATCACAGGCCGACTCAGGGCAGCTTCCAACATATCAACACAGGTACAATATGACAATGCAATAATACAAAAAAAATCCAATACAATAATCAATACACCATACACAATAGTTCCATCAGCATATAAAGCATAATACTCAATAAGTACAGAAAAAGTACAGTAAAATACAATTTCAATAAGATTCAATAGCATACAGAGATACAAATACAATATGAAATAATCATATCACAGTTACAAAATACAAAATGCTATGATCATCCTGCGAATATCCTTCCAGTGGTGCCACGACTGAAAATTAGCAAATCCAGAGATCAGCGCCCAGGGCACCGCAACCTTGACCGAGCCCGGGCTCACCATCTTCAGCGAAGCCCCAGGAGAGCCTCAAAAGGTCCCTTGGTGTCGGCAGCATCAGTGCCTGCTCAAGCGTCTTTTAAACTCCCCGCCCAGATGAGGCAAGGGGAGGAGCGCTAGGAGCAGGTGCCTCCCATCCTGGGGTTGATGGCAGGGCCCCCTGGAGTGGCTCAAAAGGTCCCTTGGCAGCGTCGGCAGTGTCGGCAGCGTCGGCAGCATCAGCGGTGTCAATTCCTGCTCCAGCGTCCTTTAAACTCCCCACCCAGATGAAGCAAAGGGAGGGGTGCCAGGAGCAGGTGCCTCCAATCCCGGGGCTGATGGCAGGGCCCCGGGAGAGGCTCCAAAGGTCCCTCTGTGGACATCCTGGCATCTTGAGATATGGCTGGGAAAGAAACCTGGTTGGAAGGTAGCTGCCAGTTCAAGGTATAACAGGATAGTGAATTCCTCATCCAGTGAGGATAAAAGATTTTACAATAAGTCTCTTCAGCTGTTGTCAAGACAGCGAGGCGCTTGGTGGCACTATTAAGAGGAGAAGAGAAGATGTTCTCAGGGTGCAAAGTAAGCAACAATACACAGAGGAATACTTTAGTGCACTTAAGTGGGAAAATGGACACTGCTGCATTTATGGGTTAGGAGCTTTGGAAGAGGTACCTGTGTCTTTTTCATTCCAGACTTGGCAGAGAGGACACAGTTACCTTCAGAGCCCATGTAAGCCTTAAAGAAAAGGAGCTCAAACAGTCATCACCCTATATTTGCTGACCATGTTTATGTGTTTTGCTATTCAAAAGGAAGGCAGTTTGTGCAAGTTTTGGAGACCTTCATGAAGGAAAAATAGCACTCCTTTTTTTGCCCTCACTTGCAAGTGAAGACTCTTGCAGTGCCTGAAACTGAAGCATCTACTTATGTCAAGGCACTCTAAATTCATGACAATGATGATTTTCGGAAATATTCTTTGCAGCCCTAATGGAGATAATAAATGAGGGCTCTCACTGGGTGAAAGGAAGCTGCTTAGGAGGTAGTAGTAGTAGAAAGAGGGAAACGAACTTGGGTTTAAGGCATATATGTCTCCTCAATTGCTTTGTCTCCATATCTTATTGTAGTCCTCCTCCATCAAATATTTCCCTGCCACATCGTTGTTGAGGGAAGGAATCTACCAATATCTGACTTTAATATTTGTTAAGTGTCCCTCACACTGACATTTAGGGACAAAGTACAGTGGAACCCCGACATACAAACAGTTTGACTTACAAAAAATTCAACATACAAATAGATATCCTGGCTAAAAAAAATCGACATACAAATTTTTAATAGGAAAAAATCGACATACAAAAAACATATACCTGTACAGTGACATCTAGTGGCCTCTTCTGGTAATTCAATGTGTTTTTGACACACATTTTTTGACATACAAATAACCTTGTGGGATGGGGGGAGGGGAAATGTATGTAGAGGTTTTATTGTATGTTCAGAAAATGAAATGCTTGTTTTCAGAGCAGGAGGGCATCATAGTCAGTGATCCCAGCTAGATTGCTCCAGAGAACTTAATCCTGGTCAGTGACCAGAAGAAATAACTAGACATTCCAGACTTGGCAGAGAGAACACAGTGACCTTCAGAGCCCTCCTAAGCCTTAAGGAAAAGGAGCTCAACTTCCCCCTTAGCTATTGAGAGAGAAAACAGCCACTGCCAGTCTTTTCTTGGGGGGGGGGGGGGAGGAAACTGCAGGTGGGGGTGCAATGGTAAGAAAGAGTTAATTTCACAAGTCTCAAAAAACTATTTTAAAGAACAGATTAATTGGACAGATTTCCTGTGCCTACTGAACTGTTGAATCTATTTTCTTTGCTCAGTAGATAAGACAATATTGGATATTAAAGTTGTCTAAATTAGAACATGTGTGATGATTCTGAAATGATGTCAATATTTACTTCATTTGCTGAATGAAACAATGCCTTCCATATAGAATGGGACGACAGTGGGGAGAGTTGCTCTGGTTTAATGATCATTTAAGAGTAAAGCAGAGCTTGCTGCTTGAATGAAATGTGTCCAAAAGGCATCAGAACTGACAGGAAGAGGTCTGCTGTATTCATTTGTGAATGTCAAGGCAATATAATCTGACAGGAGACGTTAACCAGGCATATCCTTTTGGCACCTAGAGAAATAGGGGGAAAAAGGTTATAGTCCAGCAAATCACTTCATTTTTAAAGAGTGGTTATTTTAAAACATACATATTCTTGCACCAAATTAAAAAAATGTATCTACAAGATCAGTTGGTTATGTACATCGTCAAAATAAATGAAAACAAATATAAAGTTTATACATGCTTCCATTTCAGCTGGCTCCAGGCTAGTCACCTAATGACATTATGGTTTCCTGTTCTAATACTGCCAATTAAAATCTGGTGTGTGTGTCCCCCCCACCAGCTCATCTTAACTAGGGATCTAAATCCTGGCTTTTCTTGTTCTCATATACAAGAATGGGAAACTGCAAAATTTTTATTCTTGCTTGCAAAATGGTGGGATATCTTCTGTTGACACTGATGAGTTTTCATATTTGCAAGCATAATTGTTAGGCAAATGTACACATTGCAGGCGCACCCCCCCAATAATGGACTCAGACACAAATGAAAGTGGATAACGGCATTGGGCCACATTTATTGATTCATGCCCTAGTCCGAATTATAAATTTCTATTGGTAAAACGACCAATCATAATTCTTAAGGCAAGCAGGCCGAAGTAACACTGGTAAGGTACCACCCAAAATTGCCAACGGCAATTGTTACAATGTATCTATTTGTATCAATTTGTTTGTTGACAACAAACAAATTGTTGACCGTAGTCAATATCTAACTAATGACCCCACCCTCTGACGTGTATCTGTAAAATCAGGGGGTGATTCCAGCTGTCTAGTGGTAACCATCACCCCCTCGCCTGGTTCGTCGTTGACCGGACAACGTTTAAACAACTTATGCCTATCTAGTGTTGTCCAGTCAATTGCGAACCTGCCGGATACCTGTGGGTCATAAATGTTTACCTTACCAGTGCTACCCGCCCATGTGACCAAAGTCAACAGCAGCACAGAACAAACCCCTATATCAAACCATAGCAACAGTGTGGAATGGGCAAAAAAGCCAGGACTCAAGTGCCAATTGCGAGTCCCAGCCAAAAATTCCCACCCGGCCCCGAAGCGACCAAGAAATCACACTGTTCACTAGGGAGGGGGTGGAGGGGAAAAACTTCTCCGCTCCGTCGCTTCGCCAAAATGGCAGCACGGCTGCCTCATGGCCAGCCCTTTTATTAGGGTTCTGGCCACGCCCCTAACTACCCGGATGGCTTCGTCGGGGGGGGGGGGGCGCAAAGAGCGCAGCGGCCATTTTGGCGCCACGCTTCCATTGCAGGCGCACCCCCCCAATAATGGACTCAGACACAAATGAAAGTGGATAACAGCATTGGGCCACATTTATTGATTCATGCCCTAGTCCGAATTATAAATTTCTATTGGTAAAACGACCAATCATAATTCTTAAGGCAAGCAGGCCGAAGTAACACTGGTAAGGTACCACCCAAAATTGCCAACGGCAATTGTTACAATGTATCTATTTGTATCAATTTGTTTGTTGACAACAAACAAATTGTTGACCGTAGTCAATATCTAACTAATGACCCCACCCTCTGACGTGTATCCGTAAAATCAGGGGGTGATTCCAGCTGTCTAGTGGTAACCATCACCCCCTCGCCTGGTTCGTCGTTGACCGGACAACGTTTAAACAACTTATGCCTATCTAGTGTTGTCCAGTCAATTGCGAACCTGCCGGATACCTGTGGGTCATAAATGTTTACCTTACCAGTGCTACCCGCCACACGGGGAGGCTTCCCAAAAGGCTCACCGCCCCCCCCCAGACCGTCAGCTCGGTCAACAGGCCTGCTCGCCAGTCTACTAACAAGAGGTCCATACCTCCCTGCGACAGATGGGCCCCCTCCCCTGAATAAAGCTCATAATTTTGCAGACTGATGGCGGGGAGGCGAATGACGCGTCCCCAACCCTTGTCAAAAAGGAACCGGGCAATAGCCCTGGAGCGACGAGCCCGGTCAAGCGCCTGGAGGCCAAACGCTCCCCTGTAAGCGTACTGCGGTATCATGTCCGACCAAATGAGGGGTGTGGCAGGCCACACATAATGTGAGTAGGCCAGGTGACTGCAAATCGCAAGCTTCCGCGATAGGCCAGTGACCTGTCCGAAACCATTGCCCCCAAGGTGAATAACCAGGACATCAGGCGAGTCAGCATCCCTGATGTAGAAAAGGAATGGCAACAGTTCCCGCCATAACATGCTGCGCTTACCACACCACCTGAGATGTGCGGGTGCACCCAGTCCCAGTCGGGGTCCCACTCTGTCGCCGCAGCGTAACGCGCTGCCCTGTGCAGCGTAACGCGCTGCCCTGTGCAGCGTAACGCGCTGCCCTGTGCACGTGGCAACGGCCCACCAGCCATACTGTCACCGGTGTAAAACGACACCCAGGGTCTGTCAAGGAAAAAAGGGGGGGTGAGAAACATTGCAGTGACTAAACTGGTACTCACGGTTGAAGAGGGTGAACACAAAAAATTGAAAACAATGTGATCCCCACCTCCCCATGCGGCGTATTTCAGCCCCAGAGTACCCAAAAGCAGCTGCAGTAGAAACTGCCCCCATCCTGCAGGAATGGTTGAGTGAGGGGAGACCCACCCTGGTGACAGAAAAACGGGGCATGGTGCGTGCCACACAGTGCAAGAAACTCCTGTAGGGCACCAACCGGACAGATGTCTTCCAAGGAACATCGTAGCAGTATTACTCAACTGCCTACGCCGTGCTGATCTGTTTTAGAGGAGCGTATCCTCAACTGAGCCCAATCATTGCAAACATAGACATCTTCGAGTTCCAGTGCCCTACGACTTGCAGCCGCCTTAGACAGCATCACAAGCTCGCTGATGCGGAGCACTCCAAAAAAGGCCACCGTTGTAGCCGCATGAAACAGGGCTGCCTCATACCTATCGAAACATAGGTCATGCCAGCCCCGTGCCAGTTGGGTAAGAACCCCAGGGGAAATTGGGTGGTGGTCGTCCAGGCTACGCCCACGTTCCCGCACCCACCCCTCCAAAACGTGTCTCACACGGAAATCAGCGGTACTGTCCGCATGACCTCCCACCTTGGCCATAAAAGCCAGTGCTGATAGCCTAGATGCTATGGTGCGGGGTGCCAGGCCTTGGGCGTGCAGGTAATCCATGAAACGAAGGAGGTGGGCCACTGGGATCGGCCAGGTATCTGGCAGGCGAGATTGGGTACAAAAAGTCTGAAAGGAAACCAACGCGTGGTGATACGCCTTACGCGTGCGTTGCGCCAGAGACATGCCGATCACCCGGTTCACCTCTCCTTGCCAAAGGTCCATATCTCCTCCGGGAGTGGCGAGGGAAATTCCTCCGCATCCGGGGCCAAGGCACGGAACCGGGAGATCTGCAGGCGGGACAAAGCATCAGCAATATCATTATTCACCCCCGGGACATGCCTGGCCCTGAACAGTACATTGAGGCGCAGGCTGCGCAATACAAACTGGCGTACGAGGTCCATGACCCTGGGAGACTTAGAGGTCTGTGAGTTGACAATGTGGACAACGGCCGCATTGTCACACCAGAAATGCACCACAGAGTTGGCCCACTCCTCGCCCCATAGCATCAAGGCCCCCAGTATGGGAAAAATTCCAAATATGTGAGATCCCTCAGGCGACCCGTGCCTGACCAGGCTGGTGGCCATCCACCATAGGCTCACTTCCCATTGAAGTACATCCCATAACCAAGGGATCCCGAGGCATCAGACTGAACCTGAAATTGAGGTGAAGCCAGGAGGTCGGACCTCCAAAATGAGACCCCATTAAACTCCCTCAGGAACTGGAGCCATATGTGCATATCTGCCCTGATGCCCCGTGTCAATCTCGTCCTATGATGGGGCCTGGATAAGCCTGACATGGCGTCGCACAAGCGCCAAGCAAATGCCCTGCCAGGTGCGACCACCCTGCAAGCGAAATTAAGGTGTCCATGTAGCACCTGCAGTTCCCGAAGGGATGCCTTGCGCTTAGCCAGCAAGTCCGATATAAGGGCCACTATCCTTGACACCTTGTCTTCCGGCAACCTAGACGCCTGCGCTACCGTGTCAATCTCCACCCCCAGGAATACTAACTTATTAGATGGGCCTTCGGTCTTTTCGGGCGCTAAAGGGACACCTAGTTCCTCCATTAGCGTCTGAAATGTGTTGAGGAGACGTGTGCACGTGTCCCAGCCCCGTTCACCCCCAAACAAAAAGTCATCCAGGTAATGGGCTACAGACCGAGACCCTGACCTACTGACAAATGCCCACTGCAGGAATGTACTGAAACGCTCGAAAGCCGAGCAGGATATGGAACAGCTGAATGGCATGGCTTTGTCAAAATAATATTCACCCCGGAATTTGAAACCCAGCAACTCAAAGTCACCCGGGTGCACCGGCAGGAGACGAAAAGCCGACTTAATGTCACACTTAGCTAACAGTGCACCCAGGCCACATGAGCGCACCATGCGCAATGCCTGGTCAAAGGATGTATACCTGACAGAACAAAGGTCATCAGGGATAGCATCATTGACCGAATGACCGGCTGGGTAGGACAAGTGATGAATCAGGCGGAACTCGCCCGGGGACTTCTTGGGCACTAGTCCTAGAGGAGACACTTTAAGGTTGGGGAAGGGGGCGCGGGGAAAGGGCCAGCGACCCTGCCCGCAGCAATCCCCTTATTAATGCTGGCGGCAGCCACCTCCTCCCTTCCTCTAAGTGACAAAAGGTTGGGTGCGTCTTGCGGTGACCTATCCCCCGTGAAAGGAATACGGAAACCCAGTTGAAAACCCTGAAGGAGGTACACAGCGTCTGCTTTCTTCGGGTACAATGCGAGCCAACGCTCCAGCATGTCGACATTAATTGGGGAGGGGGCCTTTCGGTGAACCCGCTCCCTCCGTGGCAGTCCTACCTGCCCCTTGTCCGCCCATACCACTGCCCCCGCATCCTCCCGGCCTGGGACAGGCGGAGGAAGCATGGGGGCCAGAACAAGAGGGGCACTCGTGCTTGTACTTGCAATTTTTCCTGTTGCAAGAACCATTGGACGAGAAGGTCCAGCACAGCAGGCGGGCTGGAACCCCCTGCCCCGCCACTTGGCGGGGAACCTGTACCGGGGCCGCTCGTTGAACTGCATGTCCACAATGGTATCTCTCCCCAGGCGCCGGGCGCGTGGGGGTCATATGAAGAAGCCACAGCTTCTGGCAGGGCTCATCCCACCTCATCTCTGGGTGCAGTGGAATCCTCATGCGGAATTCTTCATCGTAAGCCAGCCACGACGGACCCGGGAAGTCAACCATAGCCCGGTAAATGTTGTCCAGATACTGGACCATAGGGATGGCCAAATCCGGCCTAGCCCTGAGGTAAACAGCCATGTAAATCAGGTACGCTGGCAACCAATTTGCCCACGTGCGTGCTCCTTATCCTTCTCGTCCAGCCCTTCCCTCTCTTCCTTGGTCGGCTCCCTATTAAGAAGGGAGAAGATATCTACATACTCGCCCCTCCAGATCTTTTCCTTGGTGGACTGGGCCAGATGGTCCCCCAGGGGCAAGGAATACCCTGCCGTTGGCAATGCCGACACCGGCACAGAGGGAACTGCAGGCAAAGCAAAGGGGGGGCCTGTACCAGCCCGGGGATCCCCAACACATTCCCTACCACATAGGGGTCACCACCCAGACCCAGGCCTTGTGTCGGGGGTGAAGTCGCCGGGTGGGCCGGGGCAATTGGACCGCCGGGCCACCCGTGCGAGGCCATGGCCATTGGAAAGCCCCCCCCCCAGGGAAGTCAGTTGTGTGGGTGCACTAGCTTGAACTGCATACTCACCCGATGCACCCCCACGGGCCGCCCCCACCGGGGGTTCCGGCTCGCTGGGGGCGTCGGAGCTCACGACCGAAGCTGAGCTCGTCGACGGGGCCAGACCAGCACCAGACTGCTGCACCTGTTGAGTGGGGAGCTGCGAGGCAGTGGCCACCACCGGCCCGCGCGCCTCAGGCGGCTCAACCCGACCCGTCGCCGGCCGCTGTTCGGCAGCCAAAGGGGGGCACCTGGAATCCTAGAGGCACCCCTGTTTGATTGGCCCTCGCCAAGGATGCTTCAAGGGCCGCTACATGGGCCAGAAGGGCCTCCACGTTGACAAAGGCCCCAGCCCCAACAGGGGGCAAATGGGCAGCCGGCCCATAGGTCACGGGTATCTGTCCAGGCCCCTGAGTCCCAGGGGCCAGATAAGGCCAAGAGCCCATGCTCGGCCCTTGGGGAGCCATGGGCACGCCCTGCAAAGGCAGGGAACCCAACCACCCCCCGTGGCTCGCTCCCCCCATGGGGAACTGCGCGCCCGGGCAAGAGGGCCCAGCCGCACGGACCATGGCGGGGGCAGTGGTCATCGTTTGCGGGCCAAGGGCCGAGGCCCCGTCCGGGGCAGCCTGCGCGCACCGCGCATCGGGCCAAGGGGCCACCGATCCCATCCCACCGGTCCCGGTGGGCTCCGTTAAAGGTGGCTGCTGGGCGGGCGCAGTCGCGGTTCTCCGACCCGGCTGGCGCCTCCGCGCCGATCGAGCCACGTTAGCAGCTGCCTTTTTCTTAGAGGGCATAGCTGAGTTAGCTAGGAAGCCTAAGAAGAGAAAAAGCTGCCCAAAAAGGCTTCCCCTGGAAGGATACGAGTGACGGAGGTAAGAGGGAAAAACTTCTCCGCTCCGTCGCTTCGCCAAAATGGCAGCACGGCTGCCTCGTGGCCAGCCCTTTTATTAGGGTGCTGGCCACGCCCCTAACTACCCGGATGGCTTCGTCCGGTGGGGGGGGGGGGGCGCAAAGAGCGCGGTGGCCATTTTGGCGCCACGCTTCCATTGCATAAAGACAAGACTGAAACAAATTCTGCCTTTCCACATGGATTTTCCAGATTGTTTGCTTGTGCCTTTTTAATCATTCAGCCTGCCCATTATTCCTTTATCTCTCTCTTTGAGTGTGAGAGAGACAGACAGAAAAACTGCTTTGTTTCTCAAAGTGAAAAACAACAACAACCCACTAGTTTTACACAGACATTTTATACAAATCATGGATATCTCAAGAATTCTCCTCTTCCCTCCCCAATTCTTGTCTTATTGTCATGCTGGAGGTGAAGGATTTCTCAAGAGTTGATGGTTTTTCAACAAGATAGTCTCATGGAGAATGACTAATTTGGTGAGCATTTTTCACATTCCTAATATCAGCACAATTTCAAATTGGGCGGAGGAGGGATGAGAGGGAAATGCTTTAATATTGCCACCTTCCTTCTTGTTAGAAGTACAAATAGCAGATGTGTCAGGTAATTTTCACCCAATAGTGGACAATCTCAAGGGCATTTCGGATGGCTCGCATGATGTCTTCCATGGCAAATAGTAAGGGGCATCGGGTACAGTGACATAGGCATCAAGTTGTCTGTACATCTCTACTCTCAGAAAGAATTATGACAATGTTGAAAAGCCCATTTTCTTATAGAGCCATAGCAGACATACCACACAGGCAGTGGAAGCTGTCTTGATGTTACAGCAGGCCATTTGTCATATGAATGAGACTGCACTGAAATAACAGTGTTCCTCCAATATTTTGACTGTCGACAGTGCCAGGTATTCAAAAGGCAAAAGCAGGGGCTTTTTTTAACAAGCAAAATGTTGCTTTAGCTGCCAGATCACATTTATCCATTGATAGGAGCTAGGCACCTAAGTGCTAATTTTATCTTTTGAAATTTTCATTATAGGAAGTAAAATGCCACATGTGGGTGGCAGGATAGTTGGATAACAGGCTGTATCTCCCACACTGTTATGCTTGCACTTTAGCATATGAAAATACATGCATTATTACTTTTAAAAGTTACAAAACTGTTGAGTATTTCAGAGTATGCTTTAGTTTAACTTCTTGATTTTGAAGCAGAGTGTTTCCTATGCTCAGCATAAATGTTTTGAGAATTCATATGTTAGGGTTGATGTCATTAACATAATGCTTAATTAGGTGAGTGATAATGTTTTCATGGAAATGTACTCATTTAAGAATCACTTAACTTGGTAGGAAAATTAATACTGGGATTTGGATGAAAATTTGAGGGTGACATATTCTAGCGGCAAACATGAAGGTACTGTAGTTGTTATATGCAACTGTAAATCATTAATTTTAGTACTGTAGCCTTGCCAAGTTCAAATGAGAAGAAAAACGATTCTCCAAATGAAGCAGTTTGATAGACATTAGTCTTATTAGATTGCTTCTTTAAGGTTTGACTGTTCAAAAACACACCATAGACTTATTATTTCATTACATAAGGGACTCCACTTGTCTTCTTTAATTTGAAGATCTGCAGCAAACATATATAATTCAAGTAGAATTTCCCCCCTAAAAACCAGAGCATTCACTTAATCCACTTGGAGGAAATCTTTTTAGAAGGCATTCAGTCCTATTTGGTGGCATGGAGGTATAAAAACAGGAGATGGCACTACAGGCTTCATGCTGTAAGTTTTTTGAAGCCAGTGGGCATGGCCTGCCGCCATATTAGGTGGACCAAAACAATTAGCAGACTACCATTCACGAGTGCTTCTTGTGTTGGGGTGTGTGGATTGATCCCCTCTCCTGGGTCCCCTGGGTTGGGGGGACAAAAGGGGTCTATCCCCCTGACCCTTCCAGAGCCAGGGGACCTGGCAGAGAGGGGATCCCACTGCAAAACACCCCGTTATTAAAGAGAAGAAACCAAGCAGTTTCTTCTCTTCAAAAATGGAGTGTTGGAGGGGTGGGGTGGAATTGATCACCTCTCCCGGGTCTCCTGGGTCCAGAAGGGTTGGGGGGACAGACCCCTTTTGTCCCCCCAACCCTTCCAAACCCAGGGGACCAGGAAGAGGGGAATGAATCCACCCCCCCCAACACTCCGTTGTTAAAGAAGAAACCGCTTGCTTTCTTCTCTTCAATATGGGGGGCGTTGGGGGATTCCCCCTCTCCTCTGGGTCCCCTGGGTTCAGGAGGGTTAGGGAGACAGACCCCTTTTGTCCTCCCAAACCTCCCATACCCAGGGGACCAAGGAGAGAGGATCGATTCCACCCTCTCCCAAACATTCCATTTTTAAAGAGAAGAAACCGCTTGGATTCTTCTCTTTTATAACGGGGTGTCCTGCAGGGGGATCCCCTCTGTGCCAGGTCCCCTGGCTCTGGAAGGGTTGGGGAACATACCCCTTTTGTCCCCCCAAACCCAGGGGACCAGGGAGAGGGGATCGATTCCACCTCACCCACCACCCACCCCCAACACTCCATTTTTAACGAGAAGAAACTGCTTGGTTTCTTCTCTTTAATATGGTGTGTGTGTGTGTGTGTGGGGGGGAATCCCCTCTCCGCCAGGTTCCCTGGGTTCAGGAGGGTTAGGGAGATGGACCCCTTTTGTCCCCCCCAAACCTCCCAACCCCAGGGGACCAGGGAGAGGGAATCGATTCCACACACACCCCAACACTCCATTTTTAAAGAGAAGAAAACGCTTGGTTTCTTCTCTTTAAAAATGGAGTGTTTGGGGGGTTGTGATCCCCCTCTCTGCTGGCTCCCCTGGGTCCAGAAGGGTTGGGGGGACAGACCCCTTTTGTCCCCCCAAACCTCCTAACCCCAGGGGAGCCAGCAGAGAGGGGGATCACAACCCCCCACCCACTGATATTAAAGGGGAAACTGATCGGGTTTTCCCTTTTAATATCAGGGGGTGGGGTGGATTCGATCCCCTCTCCTGGGTCTGTGGGTCTGTGAGTGTTGGGGGGACAAAAGGGGTCTGTCCCCCCAACCCTTCTGGACCCAGGGGAGCCAGCAGAGAGGGGGATCGCAACCCCCCACCACTGATATTAAAGCGGAAACCCCGATCTACCTTCACAACTCAACACAATTTAAGCACCATAAGGCAATGTTTTGGGCCAACTAACATGGCGGACTGTCAGATTAGTCGGCTTCAAGTTTGTGACATCATGTCATCTCCTGTTTTTTATACCTCCAAGTTTGGTGGCTTAGCTCCTTTGTTTAGGGCCACTTGATGCACAGAACTTGTCACTTCCTCCTATGTGGTTTCTCCCAACGTTACTAGCTGCGGGACTATCTTAACCTATAAAGAAGGGATGTGGCTGTGTGTGTGCAGAATGCATTTCCACATACGTCAAGCCTAACCCACAATGCGCTGTTCACACCTACCTTTTGTCCTTGACATCATCATTGTGAGGGTCTGGGAGCCGAGAGTGGGGCCAACACCCCACAAACATAGAAAAACAAAAAAACTATGAGTCCAAGCATCCTCCGCACCACAGCATGCCTCAGCCAATCAGGCAGGAGGACATGAGCGTGGAGGAGGCAGGACAGCCGGTGCGCATGAAGAAAAAAATGGCCAAGTCGCTTGCGCAATACAGCTCAGGGCCCTGCCTTACCGAGACAGACAGAGCCCGAGCTGAAGGAATGGTCTGGCCCCATTTACCCCTCATCGCTGGGGGCAGGGCAAGATGCGCCGTGAAGGCCTCCAGACCAAACACAATGAAGGAAGCTGGCAGTCCAGAGAAGGGAGAACCGGCTAGGAAACATGCTGCGACAGCCCCCGGCATGGGCCCAAATGCTCTCACCCCACCCACACCACCGCCATAGATGAAAAAAATGGGAACTAAGGTAAGAAGAGGGCCCAAGTGACCCAGCTGGCAAAACAGTGAAGGGGAAAAGGGAAGCTTACAGACAGGCCGCACTTCATCCAGGACTGCACATTCCCTGACAAAGTGCGCCCTTTCAGCTCCCCTGTTCCCATCGCTGTGTCGAGAGCAGCTCTCAAAACAGCGATTGGGAAAAGGGAAACTGACAGACAGGCTGCACTTTGTCCGGGAACGCACATTCCCGGACAAAGTGTGACCTGTCTGTCAGCTTCCCTTTTTCCCATTGCTGTTTCTGGAGCTGCTCTCGACACAGCGATGGGGAAAAGGGAAGCTGACAGACAGACCACACTTCATCCGGGAATGCACATCCATGACCCAAGAGCAGTCTGTCTGTCACCTCCCCTCTTCCCATCGCTGCGTCCCCTGGTGCCTTTGCATTTCCCCTTCTGCTGTTCTGAGCCAGCCCTTGAAACAGCTGAGGGGGAAATGCAAAGGCGCCAGGCAGGGATCCGCCAGGGAAGGCACCTCCCCTGATGTATACTTGCCTCTTGCAGCTATCTGTCAGGGGAGGTGCCTTTCCTGGCAGATCCCTGCCTGGCACCTTTGCATTCCCCCCCCCCCACTGTTTCAAGGGCAGCCCTCACAACAGCTGAGGGGGAAATGCAAAGGCACCAGGCAGGGATCCGCCAGGGAGAGCGCCTTCCCTGACAAATACCTGCCTCTTGCCCTTGACATTCCCCCTCCACTGTTTTGAGCCAGCCCTTGAAACAGCGGAGGGGAAAATGCAAAGGCGTCAGGCAGGGATCCGTCAGGGAGAGTGCCTCCCCTGACAGATACCTGCCTCTCACCCTTCCATACATACCTACCCACAATTTAAAAAAAAATCAATAACCCTCGGCAATGCCGGGCAATAAGCTAATATAGAATAGGGATGGTCAATACATGATCAACCCCTTGCAGATGGATTGTTGCTCCCTTCATCTCTCTCTATATTGATTTTGCTTGGCTATAGCTGAGGACAGCTGAGCTCCAACAACATCTGAACAGCTGCATTTTGCTCCCTGTTGGGATGCAGAAATAGAGTGGTAATAAATGTTGAAGCACATGAGCTCATCTTGACTATGTGTATAGTTAGGTACTTCAAGGACAATCCAGCAACACAGGCAATGATGTTGTTTCATACCAGCAATCCAGTTGCAGTGATTTTTGCTTATGCCAAAATAGATAGTTTGTTGAAGTTAATGGGTCTTCATTTTATGTGAAGGACCAAAGCATCTGAAAATACTTTATAACAGGAATAACTTAACATTTTTAAATGTATTGTTCCAGGGATAGCTCACTTATTCCAGACTAGCTATTGTGAGGATTGCAAATAAGCTGTGAGGAAGCAGGGAAGCTTGGCTGACGGTGGTGGGGTGGCACTTGATGTCACCATCTCTGCTCGTTAAAATATCCTGGTATTTTGACACTCCAGGTCTTGGTTCTATTACACCACTGGAGAAAGGTATGGGAAGAACTAAGAGTGAAGCATTCCTTACTTGATCACAACTGGTGAAGAAATCCACAGCTGTTTTGTGTATAATGAAGGAGAGCAACATGATAAATGGAGCATGTTCTGGTCATTCAAAATGCCTTTAGAAGATCAATGATACCAAGCTCTCCCTCTGCCCCCATGGCTGGTGAGTCTGTGCAAATGCTGGAGCAGTGTTAGGACATTGCAAAGAGGTGGAAGAGGGCCAATTGCAATGCAGCCGATTATCCAAATGACAGGAATTGGATAACCCACTTGCTCTGGATCAGATTGCTCTCACTCTGAAGGCACTGAGTCATCACTTGGAAGTACTCCTAGATTCACTTCTCTCAGAGTGTTTTGGCACGTGTAGATCAGAGGCAACTTTAGCCAGCTATTACCTCTTCTGGCCAGGGATAACTAAGTCACATTAGTACATCTAACTAACATTAGTACACACCACCCAGATTAGGATACAACCCAAATAGGTGTTTGCAATCAATCAATCAATATTTGTTCTGACAACTGACCAACCTGATTGCTCTGAGGTAGCCACACAAGATGAAGCTAGCACAAAGTATGGTAACTAAAGTTATATCAAGAACATCATATAGAAACCATATTATGTCAGTTTCAGTGGGTTTGGAAAGACTACCAATACCCATCTGCTTCTAGTTCAAGATGAAGATGACAACCAGTCAAGTCGCAGATTGCTTGTCACTTCGGCATGTGCTGGAACACATCTCCCTATGTACGACTGTTCTATTGAGACACCTGTTCCCATGTCGCACTGTTGTAGTAGTGTGCCACATGGAGGAGGGGAAGGAGGCCATCATGGCCCAGAACAGGAAATATGATATATTCTTCCTTGCAGCCCAACTGCCATAAACTTTGTCCTCTTTTCAGCACAAGGTTAAAACCAAGCTCTTTACCCCATTGGTTTGGTTTTGGCTTAATTCTCTTGATTTTTGCCAAAATGTTTTGTATTGCTTTAAATTATTTGAATCAGATATATGATAGGATATAGGTACTGAACAGGCAAAGTGGGGGGGGGAATAGAAGCTCTTTCCATTATGCACTTCAAAAGTGTGAGTAAGCTGTAGCCTTGCTTGAACTTTTTTATGTACATATTGTCTCTTCTAGATTTTTATACGATTCCTTCTTTCCTTCCTTCCCTTCCTTCCCTAACATCTCCTATCCACGATAATCAGAGTACAAGGACCAATTAAGCACAGCATGGGCCCAGCAGAGACTAAGTGGCAGCTGTTGTAGCAGTGAGTAAATTTAAATCAAGTGACAGCTTATGGGATGTTGTTAGCTTGATACCAGCAATTGAAAAGGCATCAAGTGTACTGGGGACTGTGAGAGCATGTTTATCTGGAGTAGCAGTGGCAATAATCTTTCATGTGAGGTTATTGCAGAAATACCAGGAAGTTGTCTTTAAAACCTCAAAAGGCATCTTTCAGCAAAAGCAATGGGGACTCATAAATACTGGCTATCAAAGTCTAGTGATGCTTCCTCAAACTGAAATCCCATGTCTTATAGGTTGATCTGCTTGGGATTGCTGATAATGTTCTTTAGTCCTTAAGCCATTCTGATGCTTCTACTGTAAGTCATTAAGATTTCACAGAATGTAAGCTAGCCAGGTTTTAGGACAGTGACTGACATCTCAGGAAATTGCTGTGCTTCTGAGGAACTCTAGTAGCCCAGTCGCCATAGGTCCAAAATGGGATGGATGGGGGGTGTTTACCTTTGAAAAATTCCCAAGTTGATGAAACTTTGGGATGTTGTATGGAGCTACACTCAATTCATCCAACAAAATTTTCTTGTGGAACCTGGGGGGGCGGGGTGACAAAAACTGCAAAATTGTATCACTCTTCTCAGTTTTTCGATTATATCTTCTAAACCATGAATTTTTTGTGTACTACATATAATTAGAAAGTTGTAGAGCATTAAAATTCCTTCAATTATCACTGGTCAAACTTATTTTTTAACCCCATAGGTACTGAGATACAGGGCTTTGAAAAAGTGCTAAATTTCTCAAATTAGTAAAAAACTGCTAAAAAGGCTGGGTTTTGCTATGTATTTTGCAACATATTTAATGGAATTTTGGATTCTACTTCAATTTCCAAACATCCAACTACATCCCACCTCCCATCTCTTCCCCTCCTACTACCCCCTCCTCTGTAGGATGTTCATACTTACAGTGTATATCTAAGGTTCAAAGAGCATGAAAACCAAGTTCGTCTTTTAGTTTGAAAATTTTGACACACCCCACACCGACATGGCTTTATCCTGAGTGACCTTTATAAGATGTTCTTTAGGTTAATAAAGACTAAAAACACAGGTATTTCTTAAGAAATTATTAGTTATGTACAGTAAAATGTAATAAAAAACTTTATGTATGCACTTAAAGTAAAACAGGAAGCATTGAGAAGCATACATTTAATATTTTTTGCACTTTGCGCCGTATGGAGGTTCCTCTTCTTCTCCTTCTTCGTCCATATCCTGCACTGTATCCAAGATGCTCTGCTCTTCACAGTCCCCCACTTCCTCCTCCTGGAGGTCAGACTCGGGGGAATTTTCACAACCTTTCCCTGCGCAGTTCTTGCAAAGGGTGGAGCACTGCAGTCCTGCTTTCTTGCAGCTGCAACCTGCAGTGCTGCACCCTTGCTTGCATTTATAGGAGATTATATTCAAGATGTTGTCATGGGCTGCGTTTTGAGTGGCTCTGATGGGAACAACACATTCTCTTGTCAGTGACCACCCCCAAACTGATGGTATGATGTCATCATTACCTAGCCAGATCTGGACTTGGAAGTATGTGTGAAAAATATGGTGGGTGGCAGCGTCTTTGGTAAGAGGGAGTCTGGCCAACTGGAATGTGCGTTTGGCCACCGACTTGGTAAACAGTTGGTATCGGAGGTTGTCCAACGTGTCGGTCTCCATGTTCCCCCCATACAGCGCTACCAAAAAATTCTCCCCTGCCTCAGAAATCTGGGAGGGGGGGGGGTTTCCAAGTCTTTAAAAGCAGCAGCCAAAAAGTGTAGGGAACTGTTCTTCTCATACAGCTTGCACACTTTCTTCTTCCCTTGTCCAAAGGGGGTTGAAGTGGTGTCACAACCACTGCCTGCATAAAGAAACAGGATGTCTTTTAGGTCAATCTTGCATGAAGCTGCTGAATATAAGGTTGATGGGTCATTGCCTCTCCCACTCTTCTAGAAATAGATGTTTTTGTGAGTAGTGGAGGCAAGGGCTGTCAGTATCACAAGGAAATCACCATCTTCACCTGTGATTACAACACTGCCATATGCAGCAGCCTTCGATATTGCTGTTCTCACAATCATAACATCTGCATCTTCAGTAGCCTGTTGCATTCCAATCCCCCTTGCTGTCATTTCTGTCATTAGCATTGTGGCCAAGTTTATTTTGTTGATGTAATTTGAACAACTCTTGAGCTATCGTCACAGCAGTTGTTGAGGAAAAAACGAGTCTTGTGGACGAGTGCAGTACAGCCCAGCGAGCTCTTTCTGAGGCCTTGGTGCTTTGGTAGGAGGATTCGATGGGATATCTGTCAAATACCACAGTGGTATTGCACCCAAAGTGTTTCAGCATGTAGTCCATGTAGGTCTGGCACACAGACTGGAACGTGGGTGTTGTGGCTTTACTCCATACAACCTTATGCAG
This sequence comes from Bradypodion ventrale, assembly GCA_035047345.1. NCBI lineage: Eukaryota > Metazoa > Chordata > Lepidosauria > Squamata > Chamaeleonidae > Bradypodion > Bradypodion ventrale. The sequence continues at coordinate 145,843,169 of JAWDJE010000001.1, forward strand.
TACGAAGCCTCCATCAACTACTGCATATTTCCTGTTGCCAAAGTTAGCTTCCCCTTGAATAGGGGTGAATGCTGCATCATATAATGCTGACTTGGTACCCTTAAGCATTCCTTCCTCAGTAAAGAGCGACATTGGGAAGGGTGCTAGTTCGTATTTGAAGAATTCATTGAGGTCTTCGTCACACTGCTTAACAATGCAAACTCGCTGGAACAGAGTCAGTGGATCAACTGTGACTTTCTTGTCTGCAATTTTCAGGGAACAGGAAATGGATGCAAGGGTTACCACCTTGTCCTTTCATTTTAGATTTACATTTTCAAACATTTGACCCACAATTTTCTTCATGCATTTGATACCAATTTCATGTGCAATGTGACAGTTCACCTCCTTGTAACCAATTTCACCTGTGCTCAAAGAAACTATCTTCTTGTTCTCAAGGAATGATGGGTGTTCAGCAAACCAGCCTCGCAACTTCTCCAGTGCCTGAACTTACGACAGTGAACATCTCTACTTGTTCACAGAAAGCACGCTATCTGTCATCCCATGCCCATGTGTAAGTCCTGCCAAACTCCTTTGACAAATAAAACACTGTCCTGACTCACTGGAAGAGGCCATTGGAGCTCCTGTCCTGATAATTGTACGCGTAATCACTGTCACTCAAGTTGAAACTAACATAACGAAAGGAACAAGCAGCTTCAACGATGGGACACAGCTGAAAAATATAAAATGAAAATTAATTCTTTAATGTACTTTTGAAACATGTAGGTAGGTACTGAATGAACAATTACTGAGGAAGGTGTGTTTGTGGGTGTGTGTGGGGTCAAAATTTCCAAACTGAAAGACGAACTCGGTTTTCATGCTCTTTGAACCTTAGATGTACACTGTAAGTATGAACATCCTACAGAGGAGGGGGTAGTGGGAGGGGGGAAGGGGGATGTAGTTGAACATTTGGAAATTGCAGTAGAATCCAAAATTCTATTAAATATGTTGCAAAATAGAAGATACATAGCAAACCCGAACCTTTTAAGCAGTTTTTTAAAACAAATTTGAGAATTCTAGCAATTTTCAAAGCCCTGTATCTTGGTACCTATGGGGTTAAAATAGTTTGACCAGTGATAATTGAAGGAATTTCAATGCTCTACAACTTTCCAATTACATGTAGTACACAAAAAATACATGGTTTAGAAGATATAATCAAAAAACTGATTAGAGTGCTAAAATTTTGCAGTCCCCCCCCCCCCCACACACACACACACAGGTTCTACAAGGAAATTTTGTTGGATAAATTGAGTGTAGCTCCACTGGGCACCCATACACAACATCCCAAAGTTTCATTAACTTGGGGATTTTTGCAAGGTCTAAAGTACATCTTGACTGGGCTATAGGTAGTGAGACCCTTTTCAAAGCAAGTTCTGTTAGAGGGGGAGAAAGAGAAATGGCTTTAAAGTAGGGGTACACCATCTCCACAATTTTGGAAGCCACATTTGCCTTGCTTCAATGCCTGAAAGGGAACATGATGTTACTCTCATTCCTCCTCCTAAATATCATGGGAAATGCCTCCAAATTCAAATTATGCCCTCCAGAGACCCTTGGAAGTGAAACTTGCCCTACTAAAGAATTTTCCCAGTAGTGTCTGCTTCATGTTTTAAAAGGTCTTTCTAAGGCACAGGAAGGGAATGGCTAGTCAGTTTGGAAAGCAGTTTGGAAAACAGAAAATTCCTGTTCCTGTCTCGGTGCTAGCTGGAAGCTTTATTTTGGAGAAGGAAGCAAGGGTGGAGCTTAGAAATCAAAGATTTCTAGTTTAGGCCTTTCTCCCGGGCATAATACACTGAGGTATTTGCAAGGTGTGTACAAGAAGTAAGAACACCAAGAATGGAGAATTGTGGTGTTTGTAGTCCAGAAAGATCTGAAAATCCCATCTCTAATTCTCCAAGGATGCTAAAAATTTACTGGCTCAAGAGAGAGCTTAATGAAGAAGCACTAATGGAAATGACAAAAGAGTGAGAAATTGCAGAAGACATAACATGCAGAAAGCTAGAATACTTTGGTCATATAATGAGAATGGTTGCAGGGGGTCATTCAACACAATGTAAACAGAGAAAGAAGTGCAGGAAGGAGAATAACTTCTTGTCTTTAAATCCTGGTGGGTTTGTTTGGATGCGGTGCAGCGTCATTGTTTGGGGCTGCATCATCCAAAGGCAGAACATCTTTGATGATGTCTGATTTCCAGTAGGAGGAGAAGAAGGAGGAAGAGAAGGAGGAGAAGGAGATGGAGAGAAAATAGAAATGGGCTGAAGAATAGAGGAAAATGCTGATTGGAATTCAACTTACAAAAGCTGTATTTTGCAAGTCATATCTCTGAGAACAAAACAAAACAAAAAAAGACACTGTGTTTTTACCCTAATCTCTCTGGTGAATGCTGATTATGATATATTTTGTATCAAATCCCAGAAGCTGCAGCAAAAGCTAATTAGTGGTGAAAAGTATAGGGTTTTTTTTAATGAAGAAGAAAGGGTATCAAATCCAAAACAGCGTTAACGGGGTGGGTGGGGTGTAGAATGGCTTACGTTGTTTTGTCTGCCAGAACCAATGATGTAAACGAAAACAACAGAAACGGGAGAGTTAATCCTGTTATCCTCACACAATGTAACAGCTACGTAATAATCTTCACAACCAGTGGATGGAGGAAATGAGAGGAAGGGGTGGGGGAAGCAATTTGTAAAACTGTTGCCATGTGCTCTCATTCCTTCTGTTTGCTTCAACTGTGTATTTTATTCACCATGCCCATTAGAACTACAGTACAGTGCAATCAGAAAGTGGAAATGGTTTCCATCAATCATCTTGAATCTAACAAGGAAAGGAAGCAGGCCATTTTAGTTACAGTGCATTAATGCTCATTACTCCTCTAATGAAGATTTGTGTTGCTTTTTCAAGAACCTTTGTTGTGTGTGCACACAGTTTAGCTGCTCGCCATTAGCGCAGCTGATGGAGCTCACGTGGCTCCAATGTACCCAATGAGTAACTAGCACGGGAAACCTTCCCGCCACAGGTGAACTATGTAAGGTATGCAGTACGTCAGAAAGATGTCACCGATGCTGCAACCAATGGGCGCCTTCGGGCGAGATTCAAATGTATTATGTACCATATATAAGGAGGCAAGCCTCCACCACTGCCTCATGTACAGATTGACCATGTTACAATAAAGTAGTGTTTAGCCCATCTGCCGGTTCGTGTGCAATCAATCTGCCTACATCAAAACCTTGAAGCTAATTTGTAACTTATTTGCAGCAATCTGACTCATTACATAGCATGCTTTCTCTGGTGTTCTGTCATCAGAATATGGACACATATGCTGAACCTTCCGCCACATGCAAGATGGTCAAAACTTCCAAATGTTGCATATTTAGTGGAGCTAAGAGACATACACCAAGGAAACCACCATGCATTGTTCAGTATTTTGGAACCTCTTTTGTTCCAAATGTTTTTTTAAAAAAGGGGGTGTTCTAGAAATGCCAACTCCAAAGATACATTAATGAACATTCCAAGGCCATCTAAGGGGCTATGGTGGCTCAGTGGTTAAGAAGCTCGCCTTGTTAGCAGGCAGGTCAGGAAGTCAGCAGTTCGAGACCCAGGTACTGTACTGCATGATGATTTGAACGCCTTTCTCAGCTCCTGCCAACCTAGCAGTTCAAAAGTTAGAAATTGCAAGTAGATAAATAGGGACCACTTCAGTGGGAAAATATCTTGGGGACATGAAAGGAGCCTCATTTGGGTGTCCCCTGAGAGGAGCCTCATTCAGGCATTCCCTGAGTGGAGTTTCTCCAGCAAAAATCTTTTCAACTCAGAATAATTTCTGATATGTTGTTGTTGTTGTTGTTGTTGTTGTTGTTGTTGTTGTTGTTGTTGTTGTTGTTGTTGTTGTTGTTGTTGTTGTTGTTGTTATTATTATTATTATTATTATTATTATTATTATTATTATTATTATTATTATTATTATTATTATTATAACCTAGATAGTCCTTGTCCCCCTTCTCTCCCTCCTTCTCTTTCTCTAGTACTAAAATTATAAAATCCATTTTTCAAGAAGCCTCATCTCCACCTGAAGGACTATCATTTTTGAAGAATAGTTTGAAGCTCAACTCTTCTATTTTTCCGTCATCAGACTGATTCTTCCCTTCTGAGATAAGTGTTATTGTGTCTAAGATTTCAAAACAAACAAACAAACAAAAACAAGTAGAAATATTATTAAAAGAATCTGAACAGAATCAAGTTGTTGTATTTATAACTTGCCAAAGAATGGAAATTCTAAGATTCCTTTGTATTGCTTTTAATAAAACATACGGCTGAACATGATCTTGTGTTCTGATGTTTCAAGCCATTCTGAAATGTTTCAAGATAATTGGTTATTTACCATGGTTGATTTTGATGATGTATACTATGTCCCATGCTCATAATAACCATTTTAATGTAGGGTTGTGTGTTTTTTTCTGAATATCTTTCAAAGGCAGGGTACAGCACATTGCAGAAATCTAAGTGGGATACAACTAGGTCTCATATCACCATAACCAGATCAAATATTTCCAGGAATAGGTGTAGATTGCTTATTACTTGGATTTCATCTATCTATCTATCTATCTATCTATCTATATCTATATCTATATCTATATCTATATCTATATCTATATCTATCTATCTATCTATCTATCTATCTATCTATCTATCTATCTATCTATATCTATATCTATATCTATATCTATATCTATATCTATATCTATTCTATATCTATCTATCTATCTATCTATCTATCTATAGCTATCTATAGCTATCTATCTATATCTATCTATATCTATATCTATCTATCTATCTATCTATCTAGCTATCTATCTAGCTAGCTATCTATCTAGCTAGCTATATCTATCCATCTCTCTCTCTCTCTCTCTCTCTCTATATATATATATATATATATGTATATATATATATATATATATATATATATATATATATATATATATATATATATATATATATATATATATATATGTATATGTATATGTATATATGTATATATATATATATATATATATATATATATATATATATATATATATATATATATATAGATAGATAGATAGATAGATAGATATAGATATAGATATAGATATAGATATATAGATATAGATATAGATATATAGATATAGATATAGATATATTAGTCATATTTATATATGCCGCCCACTCAGGCCGAACCCGACTCAGGGCGGCATTACAACAAGTTTTAAAAACACATAAAAACCCTTTAAAAGACCCATATCCCACCCACTTTAAAAGACCCATATCCCACCCACCCATCCCACCCACTATAAAAAGAAGAAGAGAGAGTTCTTAATTCTTTACATAAGCCAGCAGGCGGGGACCGTGTTCCCATTCGGGCCCCACACCTGCCCTGCCAGCCAGGTCTTCAATCCTTTCCTGAAGGGCAGCAATTCTCTTTGAAGTCTTAGATCTGTTGGCAGGAGGTTCCAGAGAGTTGGTGCGGACACGGAGAAGGCCCTCCTTTGGGTGCTGGACAGATGTGCACCCCTAACTGATGGCACCATTAGAGAGCCCCTCCGGTCCGCTCTGGTTGGACGGGCAGACACTCTTGGGATGATGCGGTCTCTAAGGTATCCTGGCCCACTGCCATATAGGGCTTTAAAGGTCCAAACCAGCACCTTGAATTGCACCCGGAGACAAACTGGTAACCAGTGCAGCTCCCGAAGTAGCGGTGAGGCATGGGCATATCGCCCACATCCCATCACCACCCGGGCTGCCGCATTCTGGACCAGCTGCAGCCTCCGAATGGTCGTCAAGGGCAGCCCCGTGTAGAGTGCATTACAATAATCTAGTCGGGAAGTGACCAGAGCATGGGTGACCATAAGCAAGGAGCCCCGGTCCAGGAGCGTGCAAAACTGGCGAATCACCTGAAGTTGGGCAAAAGCCCTCCTGGCCACAGCCGCTACCTGTTCTTCTAGCAGCAGCCGCGAGTCCAGAAGGACCCCCAAGTTGCGCACTGGGTCTGTCTGGGGCAAAACAGCCCCATCCAGTACCAAAGATGGTAACTCCCTGGATAATATGGGGGCCCTTATCCACAGCCACTCTGTCTTGCTGGGATTCAGCCGAAGCCCATTGGCCCTCATCCAGATCCCAATGGCCTCCAGGCATCCGGATAGGATTTCAACAGCATCACTGGGGTCCCCACGGGCCAAGATGTACAACTGAGTGTCATCCGCGTACTGATGGTACCGCACCCCGTGGGAACGAATGATCTCACCCAGTGGCTTCATGTAGATGTTAAATAGGAGAGGAGAGAGCACCGAACCCTGAGGCACCCCATACTTGAGAAGCCTAGGGCTGGACCTCTCACTCTCTAACCACACCGACTGGGTACGGCCCTCCAGAAAAGAGGAAAACCAGGACAGCACGGTGCCCTGGATCCCCAGTCCTTTGAGCCATTCCAGAAGGATACCATGGTCGACGGTATCGAAGGCCGCTGAGAGGTCAAGAAGAGCAAGGACGGATGGATAACCCCTGTCCCGCTCCCGCCAGAGAACATCCATCAGTGCGACCAATGCCCTCTGCGTACCATACCCAGGCCTGATTGAAAAGGGTCTAGATAATCCGCTTCCTCCAGGACACTCTGCAGCTGGGGCGCCACCGCCTTCTCCAAAACCTTACCCAGAAAGGGCAGGTTGGAAACCGGCCTGTAGTTGTTAAGGACAGCTGGGTCAAGGGATATTTTCTTCAGGAGGGGGCGCACCAAAGCATGTTTTAGCGGTGCAGGAAATACCCCCTCCCGTAATGATGCATTTATTATCGCCCCGACCCAGCCACCTGTCACCACCTTGGAGGCTTTCACCAACCAGGTGGGACAGGGGTCCAAAGGACATGTAGTGGCACGCACAGCTGCAAGGAGCCTGTCCACTTCATCAGGGACAACAGGATCAAACCGATCCCAGATCGTACAGCAAGACTGTGCTCCGGTGCCCCCCCACCCTCCCCATCCATGCTGGGATTCAGCCCTGAACGAATCCGATCAATTTTCTCCACCAGATGGTCAGCAAAGTCCTCAGCCAAACCCTGCCAACTGGGCACCAATCTCCCCCTACCGAGAAGGGACCTGGTTACCCGGAACAGGGCGGCTGGGCGGTTATCAGCGGAGGCAATACGGGTGGTGAAGTATTGCCGCCTCACCACCACCATCGCCACTAGGTAGGCCCTAATAGCAGCTCTAGCTAGTGTCCAATCGGAGTCATCCTGGGTCTTCACCCAGCGGCGCTCTAGGCGTCTCTTTGTCCGTTTGAGTTCCCGCAGTTCATCCGTGAACCACGGGGATGACCTAACCCCACGGGTGCAGAGAGGCCGCAGTGGCGCGATTTCATCCAAGGCTGCTGTTGCCATCCTGTTCCACAGGTCGACAAGTGCCTTGGGTGAATCGTGTAGCAGATCCAGAGGAACATCCCCCAGTTCCCTCTGGAATCCATCTGGATCCATTAGTCACCAAGGGCGGGCCATTTTAATAGGCCCTGCCTCCCTACGATGAAGCGTCACCCCCAGAAAGTCAAGAGTCACCAGATAGTGATCTGACCATGGCAGAGGTGAGATGACTAAGTCCTGTAATGTCAGATCACTCTGCCACTGCTCCGACAAGAAAACTAAGTCTGGCATGTGACCACTGCCCCTGGTCGGACCCCGAACTACCTGAGTCAGGCCCATGGCTGACATGGAAGCCATGAACTCCCTTGCCACCTCAGAAGCCATCCCCAATGATGGCAAATTGAAGTCCCCCAGAACCATAAGCCTCGGGAACTCCAACGCCAGCATCGAGGCGGCTTCGAGGAGCTCAGGCAGGGCATCCCTTACCCTTGGGGCCCAACCGTAGAAGCAGGGCCTCACAACCAGACATTTGTGGAGCAGTCGCCCTAGCAATTCCCAAAGACTCCCTGGCAACAATGGAGACACCACCGCCCCTCCCCTCACCTCTAGGATGGTGCCAAATTATGGATTCCCCATGCCCATCTGGCATGGAAACGGCCCTTGCAGAGGCCACTTAGGTGAGAAGGCTCCCGGCCGTGGTTTCTGCGGGCAGAGAAATTAAGGGGGGGGGTGGATAAATGATAGGGTTTGATTCACCCAATTCCTTGACCTGACCAGTTGTTCCGCTGAGAGAGCATTTCTCCAGACTCAGTTACCCATTAGAGTAATCCCTCATCTCCGAGTCTCAGCCTTATCCCAGATGCAAACAAGAAGTCATGTTTACCCCAGTCTAAGCTTTAGACAATGGTGTTTTCGCTGTCAATGTTTGTCCGGGTTAATTAACTTCCCTTAGAGAGATTCCTCATTAACCTGAGCAAATAGGTGATGTGATTTCTGTCAGATGACGGTTTTGCCACAGTTGCGCTTTTCTTCTATATATGCTGAAGTTTTCCCTCAATAAACTACTGATCTGATCTCGCTCCATACTGCCTCGTATCGTTTCTTGATCAGTCTCCTCCGGGACCTCCGGCCCTCAGCGGCCCCGATTCCTACATCTGGTGACCCCGACGTGATTTACTCGTGAGTAGAGCGGTCTACCTCAGAGTAAGCGATCGCACGGTCCGGTTCTGCGCTTGAACCGTGTCCGACCATCCCGGAGGACAGCGCGGCATTCTGGTCGGTTGCCAGCCGATCGGAGGGATGGCCTGCGGTGAGGCAGTCCAAGAGGCTTTCTACAGCTTGCTCCCGGCTTTCGCGGCGGCTTGCAGGTTACGGAAAAACGCGTTCCGCTCAGGGTCTGCTGTGAACCCCTGACAGCGCAGTGGCCACCAAGGGCCCGTGGCCGCAGTCCACGCTCTGAGCTCTACCCAGAGAATCGTCACCAGAACCTATTACTTGCCCAAAGACGCGTCGACTCGTCCCGAGGAGGAAACTTCGGAGGACCCATCGCAGGTAATATGGGGACCTGTCCTCAGCGACAGCGTCCATCCGCTAGCCAAAGAACTCGTGAGGGAGAGTTCAGAATCCTGGCAAGGGTGTTTAAGTTGCGTTTTCACAGCAGAGAGCTAGCGAGACTTTTGGTGTACCTGGGGGAACACTGCCTGCTTTACCCAGAAGTAGGTACGTTAACCCTCGAGCTCTGGGATCAGATAGGAGACTGCATTCAGCAACCCCCGAAAGCTCCGAGAGGTGTAATTCGCACATGGAGTAAGTGCAGGAAGCTCTTAGCGGAGATAGAGCCAGTCCGGATAGAGGCCAAAGAACCCCCAAATCTGCCAGCCACACCAGCCGAGCCAACGGCGCTTACGGCGCTCTATCTGTCACTCCAGTTTAGGCAGAGTAGCGTAGGGAACTTTCCCTCGGTGACAGCTGCAGACGTCACCGACGGAATGCAAAGAATGAGGAGCGCAGGCGCTTCTCTGACAGCAATGGGTTCCCGAGTTACCAAGAGTCCCCTTCAGCGTGCAATTGAAGAGGAAATTAGGAAGGGGGAATTGCCAGCAGAAGAACTAGCTGAGCTTAGTCAGATATGCCCAATCCGCATGGAGATGGATGCCCTTACGGGGGCCCAGCAGATAATTCACACGCCAGTCCCGTATAAGCTTCTCATGGCTATACGGAAAGCCATTTCAGAAACTGGGCTCCAAAGTCGTTTTACTAGGGGCACACTTCAGCAAGTGTGCGAAAACACCATGTTCATTCCCCATGACTGGAAAGCCGTCATGCGGATGATGCTCACCCCTAGCCAGTATTTAATTTGGGACAGCGAGTTTCGCCTTGAGGCTCAGACAAGGGCTGCCAGGATGGGAGGCGCAGTACTTCCTGACCAGCTATATGGTTCAGGTGCCTTCAAGCCCATCGATGCCCAGATCAACTTGCCTCTCGCCACTCTCCAGATGTCGGCCGAGGCTGCCTTTAGGGCATTTTTCAAGGTCCCAGCAACTGGCAAAGTGGCTAAGAATTACACCGCTATTAAGCAAGGAGCCCAGGAACCCTATATGGACTTCATTAATCGTTTGGAGGAAGCGATTAGCAGACAGATTGACAATGAACAGGCCCAACAAGAGCTCATGATGAAGTTAGCCAAGGACAATGCCAATTTAGACTGCCGTAAAATCTTGCAGTCCCTGGGCAACCGTCCTGACTTGACCCTTACGGACATGATTAGAGCTTGCGCCGACGTTGGCACAGAATCCTATAAGATGGGTTTGCTAGCGGCAGCGGTGCAAGGGGGTAGAAGACCTAAAGGAAAGACCCAAGGAGCATGTCACAATTGTGGCAAGGTCGGTCACTTCGCTAGGGAGTGCTGATCCAAGGGAGGCGGACAAAAGTCCGGCCGTTCCAAGGCTCCAAACACCCTCTGTCCGAAGTGCAAGAAAGGCTACCATTGGGCCCGAGACTGCCTGAGTTCGGGAAACCGGAACGCGGGCATGTCTCTGGCCCCGGTCCAAACAGAGGCTTCCCTCATTCAGAGCTCACCAGAGCTAGACTAGATCCCGGTCACACCCCAGGCATTACGAGGGCACAGGCCAGCCCCAAGGGTAGCACAGGGCTAGATTTGACGTGTCAGGCAGACGTTACATGCGACCTGCCAGGCACGGTCTATCTGGTGGACTCCCAGTACATGGGTCCACTGCCCAAGGGCTTTATAGGTTTAGTTTTGCCCCGTAGTGTAGCTGGAGCACACGGAATTCTTGTAATTCCAGGAGTCGTTGACTCGAATTTTTCCAGCGTTCTCCAGGTTCAGCTTTGGACTCACTTGCCCCAAACCATTCACAAAGGAGACACCTTAGCGCAACTGATCATGGTTCCTTGTCACTCGCCAGCAGATAGCCAGGGAAGGCTCAGTGACAGCTCCGAGTCCCGGTCAGAGGACCGCTCGAGCGCCAGTGAGGCAGTACAAGGATACCAGGTCTTAGCGACAGTGGAGACCAACATTGAGTGGAAACAGTGCCCCGTTATCGAGGTATTTTTGAACAAAAGACCGTTCTCAGGGTTACTCGATACCGGAGCAGATGTGAGCGTGATAAGCAGAGGCCAGTGGCCAAGGGAGTGGGCCATTGAGCCGGTCTCCGATGTGTGGGGGTAGGCGGCATTCAGGAAGCGTTTAGGAGCCGGGAGTGGGTGGAAGTCACAATCCCAAAGGCTGACGGCACGGCGGTAATTCGGCCGCACATTCTTGACGTGCACCTCAACCTTTGGGGGCGAGACATCTTACAGCAGTATGGTGCTACGCTTACCTTCGGGTAATGGCGTTGCCACTTAAGTGGCTCACCGATACGCCGGTCTGGGTAGAACAATGGCCGGTTGTAGGAGAGAAACTAGTTGCCCTCAAGCAGCTGGTGAAAGAACAGCTAGACGCAGGACATATAGAACAGTCCACGAGTCCCTGGAATTTGCCAATTTTTGTCATTAAAAAGAAGTCGGGGAAGTGGCGACTCCTCCACGATCTCAGGGAGATCAATAAATGCATACAGCCAATGGGTCTGCTTCAATGCGGCATCCCAAATCCTAATATGATTCCCGAGGGGTGGGAGATCCTAGTTGTAGATCTCAAGGATTGCTTTTATACAATCCCCTTAGACCCCAGGGACCGGGAAAGGTTCGCCTTTATGGTGCCGGTTGTGAACCACAGTGAGCCCACGCAGCGTTACGCGTGGAAATTTTTGCCACAGGGCATGCTCAATTCGCCCACCCTGTGCCAAATTTATGTTCACAATGCACTGGCAAAGTTCCGAAGCCTTTACCCTAAAGCCAGGATGACATCTTGGTCGCGGTGCCGCAACTTGGCAGCGAAATGTTTTCTGACCTCCAGGCCAGCCTGGGGGACAAAGGTTTACTCATTGCCCCAGAGAAAGTGCAGAGAACCGAGCCCTTCTCATACTTGGGTCATCGGCTTCTCCGCTCTTTTGCAGCACCAGTTTTGCCTCAGATCAATTTACAGGACTCAGTCACCCTTGTAGAATTGCAGCAAGTTCTGGGTAATATTAATTGGGCCAGACCGTATTTCCGATTGGATACGGATCTTCTGAAACCGCTCTTCTCGCTGCTAACTCTAGGTAAGCAGCCGGCAGACCGGATACACATTTCTCGAGAAGCGCGTTTGGCTCTCGAGAAAGCCAACCAGGTTCTCAGCCAGAGGTGGGTAGATAGGATTACCCCAGGGCCATATGCTCCGATCCTGAATTTGTACATCGTACGGGCAGGATCCATGTTCACTGGAGCGCTCGGAGTAGATGCCGAGAAAGGAGCGAGTATCGTGGAATGGGTGTACTTGCCGAACACCTCTTCCCGGAACATCGTTCCTCCCCAAGAGTTGGTTTCCGCTGTGGTTTACCGCGGAAGGCTGAGAGCTAGGGACATTTCAGGGCACGATTTAGCCAAAATTGTAGTCCCATTCACCAAGGAACAGATTCAGCAATTGATGCAGCTCGGTGACTCGGTTCCAATAGCTTTGGAGGGATTCACCGGATGCTTGGCATACCACTTGCCAAAGGACCCCAGACTTGTCTCACTCCAAACGCAGACAGTCAGCTTGTTCGAATTGCTTTCGCTGGTTCCACTTCAGGGGGCCAGGACAGTTTTTACTGATGGTGGTCGCACATATGGTGTCTTGACTTGGCAGGAGGGCCAAGCTTGGCGCACGCTGTTAACTCTTCCACAAAAGTCCGCGCAGCGGGCGGAGTTGGCAGCGGTGAACCTTGCCTTGTGCACCTTCGCCAAGGAACGTTTAAACATCATTACAGACAGTCAGTATGTCAGGAATTTGCTTCACAGTCTACCGGGAGCATACATCACTCCCGCGATAGACAAGAATTTGCTTAGCCTGTTTCTCACTGCTCAATTTCATTTGCGAAACCGCACGGAGCCGCTCTATATTGCCCACATCCGCAGTCATCAGGACCTCCCGAGTCCGATTTCCGCGGGCAATAGCAGAGCGGATGCGGCGGCAAAGGAAGTTCAGCAACGTTCAGTGTTGGGTGGGTGTTTTTACTACTCCAATTCAGAGCCATGCCTTTTTTCACCAAAATGCCAAAGCGCTCGCCAGGCAGTTTAATCTGCCACTCTCTCAAGCCCAAGGCATAGTTCGCTCTTGCCAGCATTGTGCAGGGGCACCGGGGGGGCCTTCGTGGGGGGTCAACCCACGAGGGACAGAGGCTAACCAGGTGTGGCAGATGGATGTCACGCATGTCCCGCAGTTTGGCAGATGGCAGTACATGCACGTCTGCATTGACACTTTTTCACAATTCGTTTGGGCAACGGCGCAGAAAGGGGAAACTGCTTCCCACGTGGAGCAGCACCTCCTTTCCTGCATTGCGGCCATGGGCAAACCACGGCACGTTAAAACCGATAACAGCCCGGCCTACTGCTCTAGGCAGCTGGCCGCCTTCATGGCCACTTGGGATATTAAGCATACTTTTGGCGTTCCTTACAATCCGCAGGGGCAAGCAATTGTGGAACGGGTCAATCGGACGCTCAAGTCCTATATTGACAAACAAACAGAAAGGGGGGAGCCACCAGCCCTCCCCAAGTCACAGGGCCAGGCACAGGATTGCCTGAATAAGGTATTGTTCACATACAATCACCTTAATGTTTTTTCGGATTTACGCCGCAGGAGAAGCACTTCCGCCGTTCGGAAGCTCTCCCGCGACCGATGGTCCGATACCGGGTGCCACCGGACCCTTCTTGGAGGGGCCCGGCGCCACTCATAACCTGGGGAAGAGGGTATGCTGCAGTTATGTCTCCTACAGGTGTCGTCTGGATTCCAGCTCGGTGTGTCAAGCCTCACTTGGAACCACATGGCGTGGACCCAGGCCGACCCGAGTCCGATCCCGGAGATGGAGGACCTCACCCTGACCGAGAGGATCCGTCGGGGGAGACAGTGGTCGCAGATGACAGCGCCGAAGATCACCTGGGGGATGGTCAAGGCCCTTTGCCATGAGGCCCAGGATGCCATCCAGCGCGAGGAGAGGGAGCCGACACCGGAGAACCTCGTGGCTGCAGTCTTTGCCCAGATTCATGCCAACTCCATGGCAGTCACCATCATCCTGATCCTCTCCCTACTTGCGGGGGGAGGCGTTCAGGCCACCCCGTTAAAGGCCAACGATTTGTTGCCCGGCGGAGACCTTTCTGCCAGGATGCAGTACAACATTTGGGAAAGGTTGGCGGGCCTCGTCAACCAGTCCGATTTTTGCCTGAGACAGGACATTGGTTCTGCCTCAATCTTGAGCACCTGCCTCATCCCAGTGTGCCATTCTCCAGGCACATACCCCAGGGATGGGGATTGGCTTGTGAAGAGGATTTTCAGTCCGTATAACCCAGCGGCTTCTTCAGAATATGCTCGCTGGGAGATGCGGCTAATCATGACTTTGCCGGCTGATGCAGCCACTCTCCACACTCCTCGAGTGGCGGTCAGCCCGAATTCTACTTGTGCTCGGATGACCGGCTGCTCCGCAGTCGGTCGAACCCGGCGCCGCTGCCTCTACGTCGGCAGTGGCAATTGGACTTGTAATAACCCAGTGAAACTTGGCTCTATGTATGCTCATGTTACGTTACCATCTGGTTGGTTCTTTACATGTAATCAGTACACGTGGAACTACATTCCTGCAAATGTATCAGATGCTACTTGTTGTATCAGTCGCTTGACACTGTTACTCCCTACTAAGGATATGGTTACCCCAAGCACAAATGTTACACATGTCTCTGCACCCATACGACACACTCGCACCACCCAGTTAGACAGCTCATGTGAGAGCAGCTTTAGAGTCATGAGTCCAGCCGAGTATGTCTCATTAGCGGTCAGCATAATTGGTGTGCCAGGCTTGGCCGTCGGCAACGCTCGGAGGATTAGTCGATTGGCTTGCGGATTAGCTAAAGCCATTAACCATACCTCCTCGGCGATAGCGCTGCTCAACCAGGAGCAGGCAGAGCTTCGCCATGCCATACTTGACAATCGAGCGGCTATAGACTACGTCTTATTGCTTCATCATTTGGGTTGCGAATCTTTCCATGGTATGTGTTGCTTCAACCTTACTGATACCTCCCGCAAGGTACAGAGTCAGCTCACGGCCCTCCACACCATAGTCGAGGGCATAAGAGAAGGTTCTGCATGGGGAACTTGGTGGAGTTCATTGTGGAACTGGATGTGGTCGTGGATCCCGTGGGGGTGGCTTCAGACGGTACTCAAAGTGGTTGTGGGGGTGATTATACTAGGCATAGCGGTGTGCTGCTTTGCACAATGTATTCCCTCACTGATATCGAAGTGCCGCCCCAAGAAGAAACCCCGAAGCGTCATTCCCGATCATCAGCTGATGCCTCTCTTGCGCAGAGTTGCCGGTCAGGTTCTTAAATAAAACAGAAAGGGGAAATATGGATTCCCCATGCCCATCTGGCATGGAAACGGCCCTTGCAGAGGCCACTTAGGTGAGAAGGCTCCCGGCCGTGGTTTCTGCGGGCAGAGAAATTAAGGGGGGTGGATAAATGATAGGGTTTGATTCACCCAATTCCTTGACCTGACCAGTTGTTCCGCTGAGAGAGCATTTCTCCAGACTCAGTTACCCATTAGAGTAATCCCTCATCTCCGAGTCTCAGCCTTATCCCAGATGCAAACAAGAAGTCATGTTTACCCCAGTCTAAGCTTTAGACAATGGTGTTTTCGCTGTCAATGTTTGTCCGGGTTAATTAACTTCCCTTAGAGAGATTCCTCATTAACCTGAGCAAATAGGTGATGTGATTTCTGTCAGATGACGGTTTTGCCACCGTTGCGCTTTTCTTCTATATATGCTGAAGTTTTCCCTCAATAAACTACTGATCTGATCTCGCTCCATACTGCCTCGTATCGTTTCTTGATCAGTCTCCTCTGGGACCTCCGGCCCTCAGCGGCCCCGATTCCTACACCAAATACTGAACCTGGCTGGACACATGTCCGAAAGAGGTACTCCATCCTCAGGTGTCAGCCAGGTTTCGGTGATGCAGGCCAGGTCGGCCCGCCCCTCCTGGATAGAATCTTGGATCAGGGGGGTCTTATTATAGACCGATCTGGCATTCACCAGCAGCAGCCTAAGGGCGGGGTCATTCTGGATCTGCTGCTCAGGGCCCAGAGATGTACCTGCAGGGCTGGAATGAGGGACTGCACTTAAACATCGGACCCGCATTCCTCAAGTGCGGCCCACCCCACGGTACCCGCCATACCACCCCATGCCCGTCGCAACACCTATATGGATCCCTGGAACCCCCCTAGATGGAATGCTGCCCCTCCTTCCTGGCTGGCAAGACCAACTCTCTCTCTTCCCACCCCATCCACAATCCCCCCCTGGTTCCAGCAACAAGCATGGGCTCCCGGAACGAGCAGGGAGCGCTAGCGAGCCCCGGCGTCGGCGTCTCCTTTTTCTTCCCCCCAGGTGAGGAGGGCGGAGGCAGAAGCGATGGCTCCCACCTGCCTCAAATCCCGAGATCCGGTGGCATGGGCTCCTGGAACGAGCAGGGAGCATTGTGCAAGGCAACAATCAGGAAAGCAAAGCAAGACTTTGAGGAGCGTATAGCTAAAAATACTCAGAGAAATAACAAAGACTTCTTTAAGTACATTAGAAGTAAGAACCCAACTAGGAAGGCCATTGGACCATTAGATGACAATGGAAGGCAAGGGGTTATTAAAGAGGAAACAGAGATTGCAGAGAGACTCAATGAATTCTTTGCTTCAGTATTCACTGAAGAAGACAGAGACCACATGCCCAAAACAGAGCCTATCTTCGTAGGGAGGGAAACCGAAGAATTAAGCAAGATAGAAATAACCAGGGAGGAGGTCCTTGCATGTCTTGTTAAGCTAAACACTAACAAATCCCCAGGACCAGATGGCATCCATCCACGAGTTCTCAGGGAACTTAAAGATGAAATTGCTGATATCCTAGCCAAAATATATAATCTTTCCCTCAAATCAGGCTTTGTGCCTGATGACTGGAAGGTAGCGAATGTAACACCAATTTTCAAAAAAGGATCCAGGGGTGATCCAGGAAATTACCGGCCTGTCAGTTTGACATGTATCCCAGGTAAAGTGATGGAAACCATCCTAAAAGATAGAATTAATAGGCACATAGAAGAGAAGGCGCTGCTAAAGGAGAGCCAACATGGCTTTTGCAAGGGCAAATCATGCCTCACTAATCTGTTGGAATTTTTTGAGAGTGTCAACAAGCATGTGGATAAGGGGGATCCAGTTGACATTGTTTATCTGGACTTTCAGAAGGCTTTTGACAAGGTCCCACACCAAAGGCTCTTGAATAAACTTACCAGTCATGGAATAAAGGGACAGGTCTTGTCCTGGATCAGCAACTGGCTAAGGGACAGGAAACAGAGGGTAGCACTAAATGGACACTTCTCCAAGTGGAGGGAAGTAAAGAGTGGGGTCCCCCAAGGTTCAGTACTGGGACCCCTGCTTTTCAACCTCTTCATAAATGATCTAGAGGTAGGAGTAAAAAGCAAGGTAGCCAAATTTGCTGATGACACTAAATTATACAGGGTAGTGAAAACTGTGAGAGATTGTGAAGAGCTCCAGAGGGATCTCTTGACACTGGGGGAGTGGGCAAAACAGTGGCAAATGAGCTTCAACATCAGTAAGTGCAGAGTGATGCATGTTGGGGCAAAAAACCCCAATTACATTTATAAACTGATGGGGTCTGAACTCTCTGCGACAAACCAGGAAAGGGACCTTGGTGTCCTGGTGGACAGCTCAATGAAGGTGTCAACCCAGTGTGCCTCAGCAGTGAAAAAAGCAAACTCAATGTTAGGGATCATTAGGAAGGGTATAGAAAATAAGTCAGCAAGTGTCATTTTGCCTCTTTATAAATCTATGGTGAGGCCCCATCTGGAATATTGTGTACAGTTCTGGTCGCCATACCTCCAGAAGGATATTATGGAGTTGGAGAAAGTACAGAGGAGGGCAACCAGAATGATTAGGGGACTGGAACACCTTCCTTACCATCTGAGGCTGCAACGGTTGGGCCTTTTCACTCTTGAACGACGGCGTCTAAGAGGTGACCTGATTGAAGTTTATAAAATCATGCACGGTGTGGACAAAGTAGATAAGGAAAAACTGTTTTCCCTATCGCACAACACTAGAACTAGGGGACACTCCATGAAACTTTTGGGTACTAGTTCTCAAACAAATAAGAGAAAGTACTTTTTCACCCAGAGGATTACTGGTCTATGGAACTCCCTGCCAGAAGAAGTGGTGACAGCTGTCAGTCTTGACAGCTTTAAGAAAGGATTAGACAAGTTCATGGAGGACAAGGCTATCAATGGCTATAATTATGGCTACCTAAGGACAACCTCCGGGTTGGAGAGATAGGCAGGATATCTCTCAATGCCATTTCCAGGGAATCCTAAGCAGGTGAAGGCATCTGCTTGGGAATACCCTGAAGGAAATGGTGAGCCACTGTGTGAGACAGAATGCTGGACTGGATGGGCTGTGGCCTGTTCCAGCAAGGCTGTTCTTACGTTATGTTCTTATGTTATGTTATTGACAAGCTGCGGCGTCGGCGTCTCCTTTTTCTTCCCCCAGGTGAGGAGGGCGGAGGCAGAAGCGATGGCTCCCACCTGCCTCAAATCCCAGGAGCTGGTGGCATGGGCTCCCGGAACGAGCAGGGAGCGTTGGCGAGCCGCGGCGTCGGTGTCTCCTTTTTCTTCCCCCCAGGTGGGGAGGGCGGAGGCAGAAGCGATGGCTCCCACCTGCCTCAAGTCCCGGGAGCCGGTGGCATGGGCTCCTGGAACGAGCAGGGAGCGTTGGCGAGCCGCGGCGTCGGTGTCTCCTTTTTCTTCCCCCCAGGTGGGGAGGGCGGAGGCAGAAGCGATGGCTCCCACCTGCCTCAAGTCCCGGGAGCCGGTGGCATGGGCTCCTGGAACGAACAGGGAGCGTTGGCGAGCCACGGCGTCGGCGTCTCCTTTTTCTTCCCCCCAGGTGGGGAGGGCGGAGGCAGAAGCGATGGCTCCCACCTGCCTCAAGTCCCGGGAGCCGGTGGCATGGGCTCCCGGAACGAGCAGGGAGCGTTGGCAAGCCGCGGCGTCGGCGTTGGGGCAGCTGGGAGGAAAGGCAGTGTCTGTTCTCCATGGCTGGAGTTGGGCTGCAATTTTTGAAGCCGTCTGCCTGGTCCAGCGAAGGAGGCCTTTGGGAAAGGGGCTGGGTGGAAGGTCTTTGCAGCCACCTCTCCCTGCCTTAATACAGCTGCCGGCACTCTCTCTTCTCCTTCCTGGTCCAGCGAAGGAGGCCTTTTAGATAGATCTATCTATCTATCTATCTATCTATCTATCTATCTATCTATCTATCTATCTATCTATCTATCTATCTATCTATCTATCTATCTATCTATATCTATCTATCTATCTATATATCTATATCTATCTATCTATCTATCTATCTATGTATCTATCTATCTATCTATCTATCTATCTATATCTATATCTATATCTATATCTATCTATCTATCTATCTATCTATCTATCTATATATATATATATCTATATATCTATAGAGAGACAGAGAGACAGAGAGATTCTTTATTGTCATTGTCCCCTTGCGGGAACAATGAAATTTCTCGGTTGCTATCTATCAACTCAAAAAAAGACATACCCCATAATTTAAAACAATTGCAGAAACACTAATTAAAACAGTACAATATAAAAATTTAAAATAAGATAAGATGACTTCAGAGTCCAGAGTTTCCATTTAAGGCCAAAATTGCTCTAGAGAAGAAACTGTTCTTGAGACGGCTCATTTTTACCTTCATTGTTCTATATCTCCATCCCGATGGCAGAAGCTGGAAGAAGCGGTGACCATGATGCGATGGGTTTCCTAATATATCTAATGCTTTTCTGTGCACCTGATGGTATAAATTTGTTTTAAAGTGGAGAGTGGACAGCCAATAATACTCTCCGCTGTTTTAATAATTCTGTGCAACATTATCCTGTCCTGATGAGTACTACTCCCATACCACACACATAAGACATAAGTGAGCATGCTCTCAATAGTGCAGCGATAGAAGGCAAGCAGCAGCTTTTGCGGAAGATGGTTTTTCCTTAATGTTCTCAAAAAATACAGTCTCTGCTGCGCCTTCTTCACAAGCCCCCTTGTCTTGGCACCCCAGAACAGATGTTCAAGCTTAAGTCTGAATTCAGAGCCATTTTAGGATGGGAATCTGATTATTGTTTTATGTGTGTTTTAACTTGTTGTGAGCCGCCCAGAGTCGGGTTTACCTGATTGGGTGGCATATAAATTTGAATATAAATAAATAAATAAATAAAAATATTTCAGGCAAAGCACAACCAATCAATCCCTATTTCTTGATTTACCTTTTGACTGACAAGAAACATGTTTTCTTGGCTGGATTAATCTTAATTTTGTTTATCTTTCTTGAATCCATTACTATCAAGATACACAAATCCAGAAGAAAATAGCTTCCTTGGAGTTAGATGGAAAAGAGAGGTAGAGATGAGGAAAAGAGAGGTAGTGATGACAATCTCTGAATGGCTTCACATATACATTAAATAGCATGTGGAGCAGAACATAGCATTGAGGGACTACACAGAACAACTGTTTAGTGGTTGAACAAGATTCCTCCAGCACAACTTTCTGTGTTTGTCCCTCTAGTACTTCCCTACTTCTGACTGACTGAGCAGCGTTGCATTGTAAAGCTGGAAGAAACAGTTGCATTTTCCAGCATGCTGAAAGATAGAGTCTTGAGGACTGGAAGGGAGGATGAGAAGACCTCTCAATTTCATTTTCTCTGGCACTTAAAAAATAGCTTAAATTCTTTAATAGTGAACATCCACATTTTGGTAAATACTTCAAAATTGAATGGAAATGAAAGTCTTTACAATTTCCATCAGCCAAGCTCAATGGGAGTAAAGCTCAAAAACACCGTTACACCTCCTTCCTGGATCAATGCTGAAGATGAGAAATGGCTCAGGGTGAAACAGGAAGGCAACCTCATACAGGAACTTAATATCTAGATAGATAAAGACTGAAAATCTAGAACAGGGGTCCACAATGTTTTCCCACCACGAGCCAGACATGCCCCCAACACACAGCTGCAGGGACCGGAGGCAGGTTACTCCCAGTGCTTATGTTTTCAGTGCATCGGCTTTGCAGTTTTTTGCACAGTCTCTGCCACTTCTCCTGGCAGTGGGAGGCTTTGGGGAGCATAATGCTCCTTTCCAATGCTCCTCCATGGCCCTTTGGCAGGGAAAGTGCACCATTCTAGGACTTCCTGGTTCTGCACTGGGTGACCAAGCGATGACATCATCACCTGGGCACCTGGCACAGAACCAGGAAGTCTCAGAATGGTGCGCTTTCCCTGCCAAAACATCACAGAGGTCCCACTATGGACCAGATTAATGATATGCATGGGCTAAATTAGGCCCGCAGGCCAGAGTTTGTGAATGCCTGATGTAGAATGTTAAGAACTCAGTGCCTGTAGGTGAAAGTACCAGTTTGGATATTGCCCACATCAATATTTTGAAAAGGCAAACCAAGTTATTAACATCATGAATTTGAAGAAACTTGCAAATGTTGCTGAATTATTTTTAAAATTAAATTCTTGTCTACTCTTGTCTGGCGATTCCAAATTCATTCTAGTTTCCCACAAACAGTGTTTGCCGCCAGAGAATATTAGGAGACTGCCACAGCAAAACAACACAAGACTATGAAACAACAGCACTAGAACCGTACATATTAATTGAAGAAGTAGCAAGAGTCATTAAACAATCACCTAAACACAAAGCACCAGGAATAGATGGACTACCAACAGAAATAATCCAATCTTCACGGGAAAGCAACATCAGAAATGTTTAGTTTCTCAAAAATTATCCCTGCTGATGCCATCATCAGCCTGATGCAGCACATGTTGCAGGGACAGGTGTACTTGTTTCTATCTAGTACAGGTATGTGAATTTCATGCTGACTTGCTCACTGTTCATCAGATTTTTCTATCAGGATATGAACTGTTTAATCTTTGGGTCTGCCCAGCATTATTTATTTTGCTTTTCTGCTTATTGTCAATCCCCTAATATAGCAGATCAGTGAGAGATGAATTAAAATGGAAAAACAAAATAGTAAGCGAAGGGCGTGGAGATCTGAGCTGCAGCTGTTACTTAGGAGCCATTTGCTCAGAGTTAGAATCACATTAAAGGACAGTACTGGCTCTGGCAGATGGATGAGTCATGGTGTACTTGTTTTTCATGGCCACATTTCATGCAGTGTCACTTCACTTGTTTGTGTCACTTCACTTGCTGCGAGCCTAATGGGCACGTTCTCAGTTGCTATGAAGATGAGACACACAGCAGGCAAATGGTGGAACATTACCTGGCTCAGACAGGCAGCTGCATGAATATGAAATCCTGCACTTGGCCATGAAATGGACAAACTTTCTCCTTCCTCTCTATAGATAGAAAAGAGAGAGAAAGAGAGAGAGAGGAAGGAAGGAAGGAAGGAAGGAAGGAAGAAAAGTAATAGCTGATTCCTACTAAAATAACATTCTTTTAAAACATTATTTAGTTTTTAAGTACTAATCAGAGTTAATTCAGTGTTCCTAGCAAACATGATCCCCCTATTAGTACAGCTCCGTCGCATAGAAACTATTGTTCTATTTTGAATTTTTTTAAATCAATTCGTGATTTGTACTCGTGGTCGCTTAACAAGGCAGAAGGACATTTGGAGGAGGTATGAACTTCAAAATTCTTGAGCGTTGCCCTGTTAATTGGGATAGCGATATTTATTTATTGCACAGTGTTCTGTGTATGATTACATTATGCTTTTGCCTACCATAGCAATCTGTATTTGCAATATTATCCTTGGAATCTATTATCACTACAGTCTAAAGCACACACCTCAGATACTTTGAATGAGACAAGTCTTTTTAAAGTTAAGAACTTCAGTCTAGCCTGCATGTGCTATAGAAAAGTCACTGTTGTTGAGTTAGAAATATGCTTCATAAAATAATTCTTGACTGGAAAAGGGTGGGACATCTTTGCTGGTCTTAGACACTCCATTCTCTACCTATTGGAATTTGGGTTGGTAACATGCAGAGAAGGGACTGTGGTGGCTTAGTGGTTAAGACACTGAACTTGACAACTGGAAGGTCAGCAGGTCAGCAGTTCTAGACCTCAGTGCTGCACAACAGAGTGAGCTCCTGTCTCTGTTCCAGCTCCTGCTAACCTATCAGTAGAAAGCAAAAAATTGCAAGTAGATAAATAGGTACAGCTTCAGTGAGAAGGCAACAGTGTACTGTGCGCTCTGGTGTCTAGTTATGCTTGTCACATGACCACAGAAACATCTTCAGACATAGACAACACTGGCTCCTTGGCTGTAAATGGAGATAAGTACCATACTCAAGAGTTGGATACAACTGGTTTTCAAGCAAGGGCAACCTTTACTTAGATGAGGAAAAATGTAGATACATGAAAGATAAGCCTTAGAATTAATTGGCATTTACTTGCAGAGTGCAGGAGCATATCACTGGCCCTGTAGCTACTGCAGGAATAACAATTTTGGAGACATATGCTGTCAAGAAATTAAAGATGACCAGTGGTGGGCTCCATTTTTTTTACTACTACACTGTGGGCATGGTATGGTGGGTGTGGCCAGGGGAAAAGCCCTGTGTTGCACCCAAATTAGAACTACTTTATTTCAAAACTTGGATGGGCGGGGCCAGCCAGAATTTCTGCTACCAGTTCTGGAAAACTGTTGCGAATCTGTTGGTGCCCACCACTGAAGACGACTTCTCAGAATGTAGTTTATGATGACTGGACTTGTCAATGTCCCTGCCAAGGTGACTGAGATGAAAGAGGACTTCCCCATACCTTCCTGTCACAACTGCTGTCTTGACCAAAAGGGAGATCACATTCCTGCTTCATATTATGCGGAGAAGAGGATGCTGCATTTCTAAAAGACTAATTTAGATAAATGCCTGTCCAAGATGTTTTCCTGTAAATTAGCACTACAGAAACCTAACTGCCTCCAAGGCAGTTGTGGATTCTGGCAGGAAACAGCTTTGTTTTAGGAAACTACCAAAGGGGATTAAGAGTAGTTAGGTTGATTAAGGCACATCAATTTAAGAGTTCATTGACCTGATAAAAGCTTTACTCAGAGAAAGGGGTAGATGGATATCAGCCAGATTCTGATTCTCAGGAGAGAAGTAGCAGCAGATACTGAGAGAAGGAAGCAAGAGAATGACCCTCAACATCCTCTGATTGGATATGAGCTTCAAGTCAACTGGCTCAGATCCAGGAAGAACTTTATGGCAAGAACAAACATTCTTAAGGGCACACAAGAGAAAAGCCAAATTAGAAGATGAAGGAAGGAGCTCACTGGGCAAGGGACAACATTAAAGTTGGATATAGCTGAGGAACTCAACCTCCCCTGTGTCACTTGGAGAGTTCAGAATAGGCTGAGGATTGGAGTCTCTAAACGCAAGACCAACATGCTGAAGTGGGGGCTGCTGGCAGACAACACATGGTGTGAATGTGGCAAGATACAGAATCCAGCTCATTCGCTGGTCTGCCAATTACTGCCAGAAACATGCACCAATGAGTACTTAAGTTTGGCCAATGACAAAGCCAAGAAAGTGTTTTCATTTTGGCAGTCCAGGGTTTGATCAGGACATGAAAGAAGAAGAAGCCTGATTCTGAGGAGGAATTTTTGCTCCTATGCTGCTCACATGCTTTACGTGTAGCTTGGGGTTTTATTCTAAGACTGAGCAGACATCATACATTGTAATCATTGACCATGGGGCAGATCTGTAAGTTAAGCCTTCCCTCACAATTCCATGACTTTGTGGTAGCCAAAAGGAAATAACCCTAACCCTAATCTTAAATAGGCAGTTAAATGTACATGCACACATGTGCACATGCATGCACACATACAGTGTGATAATTAAATGTAATAATATTCCATACTATTTGCAACCAACCTTTGCATTCCCTTCTGACCTCTTTTCCCAGAACCCGGTTGGAATGTCTAGTTCAAATCTGAAACAGAGGAGAAGGTGGCAGACACCTGTTTAGAGACCTTTTTTTGTTCCCTGTTGGGACAGAGTTCCTCAAATTCTTTATTTCCCTATGAAGTGCAGGAAGATACAGTCTTGCTTTCCCTTGCTAGAGATAAGCATTAAAGCAACCTTGGCAGGCAAAAAGATCACCCTTGCTCGAAAGCCAGTTGTTTCCAACTTTAGGTGGTGGTGCTCATCTCAGTTTACAACCAAAGAGCCAGCACTGCAGATGTTTCTGTGGTTATGTGGCAGGATGCTGAGTGCATGGAATGCTGTTACCTTTCCCAATGAAGGAATTGCAATTTCTACTTATAATTTCTTGCTTTTGAGCTGCTAGATTGGCAGGAGCTGGGGCAGATGACAAGAGCTCACTCTGTCAATGCAGCACTTGTGTCTCAAACTGCTGATCTGCTGACCTTCTCGTCATCAAACTCAGCACCTTAACCACTAAGCCACCTGGGCCCCTTTGACAGGCATAACTAGCAAGAGAGATGTGCAGCCCAAGAAAATGAACAAAAGATTGCTTGGCTTAGCAGTTCTACAGTCTGCTGTTTGGAAACAGAAGAAACAAAGGCAAAGCAGAACACACACACACACACACACACACACACACACACACACACACACACACACACACACACACACACACACACACACACGGAGGGGGACAGAAAAAAAGTGTGTTTTGTTGCATGGGTGGCCATCGCTCTGGGGATGGGAGCCACCGGGCCTGCAGCTTGCTGCCGCTGCCCCCTTCCAAGCCACGCCTGGCTGGGAGGGGAGAGAAGCCGCTGCTGCCACCGCACATGGGTCCCGTGCTCTCCCCAGAGTCACGCCATCACTCCAGGGATGGGAGCCACCTGTGCCTGCTGCTTGCCGATGTTCTTGAGGACTCTGTCTGTTCAGTCTCTGTCTTGACGTAAGTGTGGGCTTGTACTTGCTGTTTTAATTTTTTGAACTTTTTATTCTACTGTATGCCGTGTTTTCTTTTGATTATTCTTAGTGAATTTTTTACTGTGTACTTATTTACTCTTTGCACTGTCATTGTTGTATCTCTTTCACTTTTTTCTGCATTGGTGTAAACTGCTTTGAGTTGCCTTTGGGCCGAATAAAGAGGTATACAAATAAAAAGTGAAATGAAATGAAATGAAATTATCCCAAAATCTTGTAGTGAGGAAACACCCCCCCCCTCCAAATTTCTGGTCAGAAGGCTGTGAGCCTCATTTGCACAAATTGCTTGTTAGTTGAGAAATCATGGCAAAGCTTAAGACAACTTAAATCTCCTTTCATAACACCTATGACTGCATCCTGAGCAGTTCTATCAGAGCTGCTAAGTTGCTAAAAAAAGCAATTTAGAATTGATTTGGGCTTAATACAAAAAAATTAATCGCGTATGAAAATGCATCTTTCTTTGCATACCATTAAAATAATGAAAGATGGCCACCAACAATTGAATGGATGGTTTTTACTTCTTTTTTTACATTTGGCATGTCTGCTATTAGCTAAGCTGAACATCTAGTTAACATTACATTGACTCCTGCAACAGTCTACTTGTTAATATAAACTCCAACTCCACCAGATGTTTATAGCCTTTAAAATGTAATGATCTGAAAATTAGTTTTGAACTACATGGCTGGACTGATATTTTGGTTGTGCTTTTAGAGAGACAACTTATCGTGCATCACATAAGTAATAAAACTGAGGTGCTTAGATCTTGGCATCCAGAATGGGACTTGAGCCTACGGAAAGGTTACAAACTTTAATTAAACAAGTTTGAAACAGAAGGCAGTTGAAGGTGATGGACTTGAAATGCATTAAGATGACATAATGTTCTTTTGCAGAACTTTTACTGATGTGTTTTACAAGACAATTTTTCAATGGAAACGGAAAATAGAATTAAGTACACTGATGGAATATGACTCATGCATAAATGCAAGCTTCAAAAGAATTTGGACATTTGAAAATTGTATTCCTCTAAATGCATTACTTGGAAGCAAGTTCAACTGAGGAAACCTGTATATATACTTGTCCTTATGCGGTCCATTCGTGTGCATGATTGGCCTCTAATATGGGTTAAGAGCTCTGCATCTGGAGAAGCAGATTCATTTGGTAAAGTAGCATATGTTCCATTCATAAACAGAGAATAAGAATTTACCAGCAAGGCATAGGGCTGATAGTGATAAACTGAAGGTTAGAACATCGAGAAGACAATTCGTTTTGGGAAGCCTCACAGGGATCAATGAAATTACAAGAAGTGAGCCTTGAAGTTCTACACATTTCATTTCATATTTCTATACCACCTTTCTCAGACCAATGGCCAACTCAAGGCAGTTTTCATAGGACATTTCATTTCATTTTCATTTCACTTTATTTTTGTATACCGCTTAATTCAACCAAAGGTGACTCTAAGCGGTTTACATCATGAAAAGTGCAAGAAACTGTAATATAATATACAAAATCAAAAGCATCAAAGATCATACAATAAGCAAAATACAGTAAACAAAATAAACACATAATGATATACAAAGGCAAAAGTAAAAACAAACACAGTAAATACAGTTCCAATAAAAATACACTGGCATATCGGGGTATAACAGTGAAATGACAAAACAAAAATAGCATATACAAAGTTACATAATTCAATTAAACAAGCATACACAATAGAAATTCAATTACAAGCAGCATCACAAGATATCAGCAATACAATACAATTTAAAACATTTCAAAAAACAAAAGGGAGACTTCATCCTCAAATCCCAAACAAAGTCCGGTAAACAGAGCCAGGAGGGGTGCGGCAACGCGGCGTTGGCGGCATTTTGGAGCTCCCTGTGGCCACGGGGGCTCCCTTTATCCTCCCCCCCCGCCAGGTGAACTGAACTCTGATTATTCACTGGGGCTTTGTCATCCCTTTTGCTGCATCAGAGAAGCTGCTCTTTGGAACCAAGAGAGGTAAAGCATCATGGCTGTAGAATGGGGGTGTTTTTAGCACGGGGATGAGGAACCAAAGGAGGGAGGACCACTTTGCCCTTCTGAGGACAACTTTGGACCTAAGGCAATTTACAAGCTGTCCATTTATTTTGGAATACAGAAGTGGATTGATATGTGATGGAGATGTTAGAACTTTCAGAAATTCCAAAATGGAGAGAGTCAGGAAGTGAGAGAGAGAGTGAGTTGGGGGATGGAGAGTTTTCTTTTAAACAAAATCATAGGTAACTACAGAGTTTCCATTCACTCAGTGAAATTGATTGACAAGAGATCTGGATTAGGTAAACAAAGATCTCATTAACTTATGGAATTTACTGTCACAGGAGAGAGGGTGATGTTTGCCAATTTAGATGCCTTGGAAAATACATTAGACTAATGGAGGACAGGTGTACCAGTGGGGGTCAGCTGGAAAAAGAATAGAACACAGATTTAGGTCTATAGTCTCATGGCTACTGGGGACTATTCTGGGAGGTGTCATTTTTTAAAAATAAAAAGCCATTTTCACTTGTCTAATACAGCCTCTAAGTTCAATGGCAGTATACCAACTGAATACTAGAGACACCTTGGTCACTGCCAGAAGTAGAAGATTGTACTAGATGAATCCTTGGCTTTAACCAGAAGCATTCCGCTGTATTTGTGGACAGCCACAAATCCCCACCTTACTGATGGTACTATTGATGTTGTTTTTGCAAAACTAATTTGGTTGAGTACACATTGTATAACAAGTTCCTCAATGTGATGTTTGTGTTCAATAAATGAAATAACTGGAAAACTATCACCATTTATGGGATTGTGAGTAAATATTCCAAAGTCACAATCTTCTTGTCCACCGAGCACAACATAAGGAATGCGCTACTGACTTGGTTCATCTTTCTGTGGCAGAGGATACTATGTGAGAATTGTATTTCTTGACACAAGTGAATTTTTTGTCTGTGTCAGAATTTTTTCACATTTTCAGCTTAATGTCAATGAACTTTTAAACAGTAATAATTATTGTCTTGTGACATGTTATGATGAGGTACAAAGGGGGAAATGTAACTGCTGTCTTGGTCTTCCTCTAGAGGTGACAAATCTTGTGGGGATCAGGCTTTCTTCCTGTGTTGAAATGGTCTCTCTCAATTCTGATCTTTCAAAGAGTAACACACACTGTAAATTTGTCTTGAGATGTCAGTGGGTATTGGGGATTTTATCTTCTTTTGGTTATTCCATGCTCTAGCTAGTAGAGTATGAGGTAACAACAACACAGAGAAACAAGGCAATATCAGCCATCTCCACAGTCTCCCCCTTGTGTTTTTTGTTTACATAACAACTTACAAGAGAAAATCACTCTAGAAACATTTACATTAGAAAGAATGTTATCTTTACTTACAGTTACCATTTGCAGTTACAATCAAAATAATAAAAAGGGGGAAAATGAATCTCCAGCATGTGGGAGAAACTGTATTTTTGTTGCTTGGAAGTCACACTATGAAGGGGATGGGACAATTTCCCCCCAAAAAGGGAGGGGAGCAAATATAAACAGGAAAATGGGGAGGGGGGAATCTTAGCAAACAAGTTAGTGGTGCAGGACTATCACATTAGGCAGCAAAGCCACTACCCTTGCATACAATGTTAGTGTGTGCAAACTTGTGATTATCCCAGCAGTAGGTATTTGGGCATATTTTTCACACAAAATATAGATGCCCTGATGGAAAAATGTAGTGTTCAGTTAGAATTCCTAATGTCCAGTATTTCTTGGGAAAGCTTACTTGCTGGCTTTCAAGTTAATCACAATTTCATATTTCACAGAGAGTCAGCAGGAGTTGGCACAGATTCAGTAGCACACACTTATTAATGATTACTGACTCGAAATGCATTTTTATCTTCAATCAATCGAGAAGTAGGTTGTGACAACATGATTTTGGCTATTGACGTGTATCTCATGTGCAAGCAGCAGCAGCAACAAAATCAGTCAATAGAAAGGCACAGAAGGGCTGGTAGTACCCGGCTTATTTAGAAGAAGAAGATTAAAAATTTGTGGTCAGGTCTTTTAGCATAAGATGTAAACACATCTTATGTTCTGCATATGTATTGAATAATTTCTTTATTTGCTCTTTTGCTAGTTTCCTTTTGTGATATCTGGCAACCTCACTGCTGGCCAAAAATCATGGCTAGGCATAGCTGTGGAAGAGTTTCCAAGTCTCAGTGGGCTTTCTGAAGTCTTAAGGAATTGCTACAAAATCTCAGGATGAGTGGCGCTGGAGAAAGAGTTAATTTGATTTTTGCATGAAATATAGCTTCTCTCAGGCTCAGTGTGCAGATGGTTGCACATCTGTTGCTCCAAATGGTGTGACTTATGCTGATCACATGCACTCACTTAGCCCCTCTCCATCACTCTTGGTTTTCTGGCACACCAGCATTGGGTTCATTGTGTTTTTGGGAGGAAGACAAGGTACTGGGCCAATAAGATTTCTCTTGGTTGCACAAATTGTCAGTGGCACCACAAAACCTTGAAGAAAACCCAGGTTTCCAAACTATGCCACCCACTGGTCTCGGTTTTTGGCCCTGAAATTTCAGGGAATGGGATGCTGCTGATCTAGCATTCCTTATCTGCAGCCTTACTTCCAATTCCTTTCCCAAAATATGAGGCATATTCTACACTGCAATGATACATGATTTTCAGGTAGGCCAGATGTAGTTGGTGCAGCTACTAAATATAGGATAGACAAAGAAGTGTGTGGCTACTACAACCTCTAATATTTCTGCATTAATATTTATATCCCATCGTATAGCACCCAATTTCTGAGAGGAGTACAATGAAAACATCTTGAAACTATTTAAAAACAACTTAAAGCATGTAAAAGACTGTAAACAATTTAAAATCTAAAAGACAAGGTCAGCATTCACAGAAGACTCCAGAGCCAACTCAAACCAATATCTGCAAATCCCAATGGCTTGAAGTGATTAGAAAGTGATTTTTCCAAGCTCTGCACCAAATGTTGCCAGAAAGTGAAGGAGACAGTCATCCTGGTGGTCAATTCCACGGCAAGAGCAAGAGCAAAGGCCTGCTGAAGATTTGGAAGATGGGGGTGGGGAGGGGAAGGGGAAGGGTTCCTCTGAAAGTGTGAACAGGCAGAAGATTTCAGCCCCACCCTGTGTGACTGTCTCTGGATCAGAAGGGGAACTTTGAAGGGGAGACAGTCTGCTAGGGTGAAGTGTCTCCATGCGTTTGGGAAGCCTGATTTTTCCAGCTCTCCAGTTGTGTCAAATAATTCCTTGTTTAGCACAGGGGTCCCCAACCACCAGGCCATGGTCTGGTACAAGGCCATCGGGGTGGGTGGTGCTGGGAGCCCCAATGGCAGCCTTCTGTTCTCAATGTGCTATGCTGAGTCTGACTGGTAAATGGAGTGAGAGCATGCACTAGAGACACAGGAGATAGGCAGGTGGCCGAGCCCCTCCTCCTCATTGCTTAACTACCACTTGTGTACAGTGTGATACCTCACTGTCTGAGTCAAACGGTGTGGCTGGCAGGCAGCTGGGCCCTTCCTCCTTGTTTTGGCAGGGCTCCTCCCCCCCACCTGTGTGCAGTGAGGTATCACACTGCCCATATTCAAGCTGTGGCTGGCAGATGGGAGAGATTAAAAATCCCACCACCCCAATTTACCGGTCAATGGAAAAGTTGTTTAGCATGAAACTGGTTCATGGTGCAAAAAAGGTTGGAGACCATTGGTGTAGTAGATGTTTTTCTTCTTCACACAGTCCCTCTCCCTACAAAGACAGAAACAGACAGGGTTGAGGAATCCAGAACTCTGTGTGCACTCAGGGTTTCACAGTAACATCTTTTTGAATCCTTGAATATGGCTAAGGAAAAGGAGAATTGGCACTTATGCACACCCTGCTAGGATGGTGGCGCTCCAGGAACATACCTGTCAACCCACAGTTCTGGAAAAACAGGACCTGCACAGATCGCTTGTGCGCAGGTCGCTTTCCACACATGCGTGGAAGTGCTACGCCGCTTGCACAGCCCCTACGTAAGCGGGGTAGCGCTTCCGCGCATGCGTGGAAGGGTTTTACCCCTTCCACGCATGCACGGAAGCGCTATGCTGCTTGCGTAGGGGCTGCACAAGCAGCATAGCGCTTCCACGCATGCATGGAAAGCATTTCCCCTGCTGCCAAATTACAGGGTTTTGGCAGTGCGGGGCGGGTTATGACTTCAATCGACGTCAAATTACGGGGTAATCCTGGCCAAATCGGGATGGTTGACAGGTATGTCCAGGAATCACCCAAGAATCTTGACCTTTGACCCCACTTGGAACCAGATGCCATTTCTGTAAGTCCAAAACTTCTCAAGAGTGGCTTCAGGAAAGGTCCAAGTGATTGTGCCCCTGTTAAAGCTATGCATGTCCCCTGAGCCCCTGCCTCTGTTTTGACAAGAGAGAAAATATATATCTAAAATAAGGAAGCGAACAGTAACTATGCAGTGAATCCAGAAAAAAACCCTTTGCTGTTTTTAAGGACAATACTAGTGGAGGCAACGTGTGGATGTTATGCCCATGCCTCGCCACTGCTTCGGGAGCTGCACTGGTTACCAGTTTGCCTCTGAGTGCAATTCAAGGTGCTGGTTTTGACCTTTAAAGCCCTATATGGTAGTGGGCCAGGTTACCTTAGAGACCGCATCGCCCTAAGGATGTCTGTCCGTCCAACCAGAGCAGACCGGAGGGGCTCTCTAATAGTGCCATCGGCCAGGGGGTCTCGCCTCTCTGGCACAAGGAGGAGAGCCTTCTCTGTGTCCACACCGGCCCTTTGGAACCTCCTGCCAGTAGAACTGCGTCTCCAGATGGAGTTGTTGCCCTTTAGAAAAGAACTAAAAACCTGGCTGTTTGGGGTGCAGGTGGAGGGGTGGCTTCCGTTGGGTGGTTAATATAGGGGAGGATGCCTGCCCCATGGTTTCTTCGGTTCCTGCACCCCTCTCTCTTTTTAGGGGTGAGTTCCTATTGCTGGTTTTTATCTGTTTTTATTTGTTTTTATCTGTTTTTACCCACTGTGTAAACCGCCCAGAGTCGGCTTTGGCTGAGTGGGCGGTATAGAAATTTAACAATAAATAAATAAATCAGGAGATTTCCACAGTTTCCTTGATTAGAATCTTCCCAGAATATTGTTGCTAATCTTCTACTCATAATGTGTTTATCCTTGGATATTATTCTCAAGAAACTTTTCAAAGGTGAAATGAAGGTGTATGGTGTTGACCCCATTGTGCAATAGCTGGAGAACAGCAAAGTAAAAAAATAAAATAAAAATCAATACTCAACTTCACATGTCTATTCATATCTTCCTAATTTATCAATCCCAACATCTTTCTCTGTCTCTCCAGATATACAGTGTGATCTATATTTATAGGTAATATATTATTTTTATACATTATTTTATTGCGACATTTATTACGATGGCAACAAAGAACTAGTTAAGCTGGATATTAAGCTTGGTTTTGAGGTTTAAAGATAGAAAACAGTTTCTATGGAATTCTCATCCTTTCACCACCTAAATCTGTTTTTCAAACATGAAATATGTGAAATATAGATCATAACTCTTGCAGTTGGAAGCAAGAGCAACTACTGACAACAGTGAAAGCTGACAAGGACCATTGAATTGAATTAAGACTTAACTCTTCTAAAACATTGTAAGTTCCATTGAATATAAAGTGTCTTGTTCCCCAGAAAATGGATATGAGTTTGCAGCCTATTTACTTAACACTGAGTAGGCTTATTTCATTTATTTTTTATTTATTGAGATATTTATATCCTGCCCTTCTGGCACTGGCGCCACCCTGAGCGGCAAACAACATAAGAGGAGAAAGCTTTTTAAAACCAAAGAAAGCAGTCTCAACACAACGCAGTGCATAATACAAAAGATAAAAATACAATAAAAATACCGTACATACAGAATCTTAAAACATCTAAAACCCTCCAATCCCTTCCTAACGTCTTAAGAGAAGAAGAATAAAAGTTAAAAAGATAAAAGCCATACAAAAAAAGAGCATAAAAACAAAGTACAAAATTCTGACAGTCACAGCGGTAACCTAAGGCAGCTAAACCAGCCAGTAGACCTGGGCCATTCCACATGTCGGATCCCACACTGTCTGGCATAGCCAGGTTTTGAGTGCCTTTCTAAAGGGGAGCAGCTGGCTATAATTGGTCTGGAAAGATTTCATGAAGTCAAGAACCAGTTGATTATTTCACTTTATCCAATCTCCCAAGGGAATGGTAGAATCTGGAATTGATTCCATAACCATTTTTTCCAGAAATTCATGTACAGAAAAATATGGGAGGTTTCTATCATCCTCAAAAATAGCTGCTATAGTGAGGTGCTGATGTCCCTCATCATGCAAAAGCAGAATTTGTTGTTGTTGTTCAGTCATACAGTCGATTCTGACCCTTCGCGACCCCATGGACCATTGCACGCCAGGCACCCTTATCCTCCACCATGTGCCCATTGCATCTACAATGCCATCTAGCAATCTCATTCTCTGCTGCCCCCTTCTTCTTTTGCCCTCAACCTTTCCCAGCATCAAGGCTTTCTCAAGTGAGTCCTCTCTCCTCATTTGATGCCCAAAGTACTTTAACGTCATTTTCAATATTTGACCTTTCAAGGAGCAGTCAGGGTTGATTTCTTTTAAGATTGACCTATTTGTTCTTTTTGCTGTCCAGGGTACTCTCAAAATTCTCCTCCAGCACCACATTTCAAAGGCATCTATTCTTCTGCGCTCAGCTTTTCTTATGGTTCACCTTTCACAACCATACATTACTGCCGGAAATACCATTGCTTTGACTATGTGGATTTTTGTTTGCAAGGTGATGCCTCTACTTTTAACTATGTTCAACAGATTTCTCATAGCTTGCCTCCCAAGAATCAGTCGCCTTTTTATTTCATGGCTGCAATCACCATCTGCAGTGATCTTGGATCCCTAGGAATGTAAAGTCTGTCACTGCTTCTACTTCTTCCCCATTTATTTTCCAGGGGCTGATAGGGCCTGTTGCCATTATCTTGGTTTTCTTGATGTTGAGTCTCAAGCCAGCTTTTGCACTCTCATCTTTCAACCTAAGCAAGAGCTTCTTTAGTTCTTCTTCACTTTCTGCCATTAGGGTAGAATTAGGAAAGCAGAATTAGGAAAGTTATTTTACAAAGGTAAAGCAGTTCTGGAATCAAGTATAGTCTCAAAGCAGTTAGTTACAATTTGTTAAAGTTTTAAAGAAGCAACTATTTAAATACCTTCAAAGTAACTAAAATGGGTGCTTTTAGAGTAACATTTCAATTACTCTAAAAGCGCCAATCTAAAAGAAGTAGCATAAAGTGCTCTATAAGCCAGCACATGAACCGATATTTCTCTTTCACCATTTAGTGAGACCACATCCTGCAACTATGAAAGCAATTATACAGGTTGCACAATAAAGGAAGTGAAGTTATCCCTCATGAAGATACAATAATAATGAAAATTAGTTACATCATTGATGTTGTTGGGGGGAAAAGGATCTTGTTTATTGAAAAAAGGAACAGCTATATTTCGGACACATTACCATTGACCTCCGTTTTAAAATCACCAGCAAATGAAAGTCCATCATCTTTTGAGGTAGTCCATTCTACTGTGGAATAGCTCTTACCAAAAGAAAGTTTTTTCCTGAAGATCAACAAGAATATCTTTTTTTGTCATTTTTGTCCATTGAGTCGGGTCCCACCATCTGAAATAGCAGAAACAAGCTTGTTCTATTTCCCATGTCACAGCCCTTCAAAAACCTGAAGATAGCTATTATAATACACCAATCTTCTTTTTTTTCCTGGGCTATGCAGATACAAGTCCCTCAATCATTCCCTTTAGGGCTTAAAGTACATACTCTTTATCGTATTGGCTGACCTTCTATGGATACATTCCAACTTGTTGATATCCCTAAACTGTGGCTCCAGAACTGGACACAGTACTGTGGCCTGACCAAAGCAAAAGAGAGTATTGCTTTTATTCCTCTTGATGTGGATACTATAATTTGTTGGTGTGTTTTTCTTTCTATTTCCTCCCTCCCTCCTTCCTTCCTTCTTTCTATTTCCCCCACCCATCCACTGTGCCATATTACTGATTCATGTTTTGCTTGTGCCCTACCAGAACCCCTAGATCGTTTCGGCAAATGCTATTGCCAAACCACCTGTCATCCCAATCTAAATTTGTGTCGTTGAGGTTTCCTGCCTAAATGTAGGACTTCATAGTTTCCCTGGTTAAAATACATTTTCCTGGCAAAAAGCCAGAACTCAATGGTAGTGGGGAGAAACAACAACTATACAACCATACTATACCAAATCAAGATTTAGAAGCAGAACAACAATTTCTTCCTCAAAATCCACTGTATTCTCTACTCTGAATCCTGTTGGCAAAGGTGACAGGTAGATGAGGAGCACTGGAGGAAGGTGTCTGTAAACATAGCCATCCACCTCTCAATTCCCTGTGGACCAGCAAAAACAAGAAAGGCAAGAGTGATAAAATACTAATAAAGTTTTCATTAAAATGACTCTGGATTTAATCTTTCAAAATACTGCATATTTCAAATATTTAGCTGCTCCAGCACATTCATTAAACAGCAGTCTAAATACAATATTACTATTATTGCTACTACTGAAATAACAGTAGTTGTTGCTATTGTTGTTGTTACTGTTATTATTTAGGAAAAATGAAAGAGATGCAGAATTGTTTCTCATTCCAGTTGCAGGTTCTAAATTCTAACTTTTATTTCTTTCTCTCCTGCATCACAACTAATATCTTCTCTGACCTTGAGACACAGGGAAGCTTATCAGCAAAAATCATACAGGGACTAAAATGCAATTTCAAAATCTTTCTGGGACAAGTGACCTTCAACAGCCTGGTTTATAGCAAGGCCTGCCATTTTATGAATATATCAATTGTACTTCTGAACATACATTTGAATGATGAGAAGGAGGGAGAGTAACACTTCCAGATGTGGAAAATTTGGGTGCCTTTTTAAAATTACCAGTTAGTGAGAACAAGGAAAATAAAAGCAAATCTTTCAAAAGAGAACTGTATTTCAGCAGCTAATTGGAAATATGTTGCATAAGAATGGTTAGTTATACAGGAGGTAAAGAAGAAAGAGAACCACTTTGCTCAATCATATGTGATTGATTAAAAACTGGCTTCTCATTCATACAAGTATGGAAAGAGATGAGTCAGCTAAAAATATTCAATGTAGGGCATGGAATTATAGTAGATCCATGGCGAGCCAGGGGGATCTAAAACAGGAACTGGTACCAGTTTAGGACATTTAGCAAAATGTTGAAAAAATACCACACACATACAGGTGTACACACGGAGTAAAGAGAAGCTAACTTTTAAAAAAAATGCTGTTGGAAGCTGGAAGATTCCCATTTGTTATTGATAGCATGTATATTCCTAATAATGCTGACACTAGTTGGAATTTATATTCATATTCTCAAAAGGATAATTCTGTCCCATGATCCTCTCTACTTATCTCAATGTTGGTTCAGGGTATTTTACTTGCAGCACTTAGCCCAATAGTGAGTGATCACAGAACAGGTGTGGAGGATCCTGTTGCAGAGTTTTACAATTTCTTCTAAAATTCCCTTTTGTTGTGCAATAGAAGTGCAGAGACCGTTACAGGAGAATAGCTACAAGCAGTAGTGGGCTGGCCCACCAGGCTACCAGAATTCAGCCTGGGGCACCCCCCAGGCCCCCAGTACCATGGCACTCCCCTTGGGTGCCAATCCAAAGAGCCGAAACGAGCTGCGATACCCGGAACGATTGAGCAAATGAGCAGGACTCCGTGTTTCTCTGCTTGCCTTCTCCTCCTTTGCTGCCAAATTTAAGCTTAGAAAAATAGCTCTATTTACTGTGGAGCTGCTGTGGCTTAGAGGTTGCAATTTTGCCTTGTAAGCAAGAGGTTGTCAGTTCAAATCCCCAGAGGGGAGGTGAAATTAGAAAGCGAGTGGGAATGTATATATTTTGTTCACCATTACTCCCTGCGCAACACCCTTTTAGCATAGCCAGCACGCCCCTGTCTACAAGTTTTTCTTGTCAGCATTGACATAAGATTCAATATGCAGTCTGTTGTCTTCTGTTTGTGAGAGGTTGTTTATGTGCCATCTTGTTCTTCATTTCAGATGAACAAATGACTTGAGCAAGTCCTGCTTGAAGGATTTAGCATTCATCTAGAATGCTAAGCAGATATCTTGCAGGAGAGTTGGCTAGTACCTTTCCCCTCTCTCCAGACAATAGCATTTATAACGTAATTATGAATGCATTAACTTACCTACATGAACTAAGACAATAAAGGTGGGGAAAGCTGAAGGTAACACGAAAACTGAATATAAAATTAATTAAATCAACAAAGGAAGCCACAGCCTTTAGTCTGCAAGGACCAGAGCAGGGCTGCCTATGACAAGACCTTTCGGAGATCACTAATTCATTGGGTCACCATATGTTAGAGGGGACTTTGTGGCAATTAATAGCTACAGCAACACTAACTAATAAACTTGAATTGTAAGGACTGCAACACCACTGTTTTAATCCTGTCAGTGTTTTGTGTGACCTTGAATCATACCTGTCAACCCGCGGCTCCGGAAAAACGGGACCTGTGCACATCGCTTGTGCGCAGGTCACGTTCCACGCATGCCTGGAAAGGTTTTACCCCTTCCACGCATGCGCGGAAGCGCTATGCCGCTTGCGCGGCCCTTACGCAAGCAACGTAGCACTTCCACGCATGCGTGGAAGGGGTAAAACCCTTCCGTGCATGCGTCTAAAGCGTTTCCCCTGCTGCCAAATTACGGGTTTTTGGCAGCGGGGGCTGGGTTATGACGTCAATTTACGGGGTAATCCCGGCCAAATCGGGAAGGTTGACAGGTATGCCTTGAATACTTCAGCATTTTTAAGTGAGGGGGAAAGTATATAAACTACAGGAATTGTTATTGGTATACGGCAAAGTCCAAAAAGCAACTCCCCCCCCCCCAATAATAATAATTATATATATATGCCTTATTGACAGAAATTTGTTGTTGTTGTTCAGTCGCACAGTCGGTTCCG
Source organism: Bradypodion ventrale (assembly GCA_035047345.1). Classification (NCBI taxonomy): domain Eukaryota; kingdom Metazoa; phylum Chordata; class Lepidosauria; order Squamata; family Chamaeleonidae; genus Bradypodion; species Bradypodion ventrale. The sequence continues at coordinate 145,882,262 of JAWDJE010000001.1, forward strand.
ACCCTTTGCGACCCCATGGACCATTGCTCTCCAGGCGCCTCTGTCCTCCACCATCCCCCTCAGCCCTCCCAGCTCTGTGCCCATTGTGTCCACAATGCCATCTAGCCATCTCATCCTTGGCCTCCCCCTTCTTCTTTTGCCTTCCACCTTTCCCAACATCAGTGCCTTCTCAAGTGAATCCTCCCTTCTCATTTGATGTCCAAAGTATTTTAGCTTCATCTTTACTATTTGACCTTCCAGTGAGCAATCCGGGTTAATTTCTTCTAGGATTGACCTATTTGTTCTCCTCGCTGTCCAGGGCACTCTCAAAACCCTCCTCCAACACCACATTTCAAAGGCATCTATTCTTCTGCGTTCAGCCTTCCTAATTGTCCAGCTCTCACATCCATACATTACTACTGGGAAAACCATTGCTTTGACTATTCTAATTTTTGTTTTCAGTGTGATGTCTCTGCTTTTCACTATGTTCCCCAGGTTTCTCATTGCTTGTCTCCCAAGAATCAGTCTCCTTTTTATTTCATGGCTGCAATCCCCATCTGCAGTGATCTTGGATCCTAAGAAAGTAAAATCTGTCACTGCTTCTACTTCTTCCCCATCTATCTTCCAGGAACTGATTGGGCCTGTTGCCATTATCTTGGTTTTCTTGATATTTAGTCTCAAACCAGCTTTTGCACTCTCCTCCTTCAGCCCAATCAAGAGATTCTTTAGGTCTTCCTCACTTTCTGCCATTAGGGTGGTATCGTCTGCATATCTCAGATTGTTGATGTTTCTCCCAGCGATTTTAATCCCATATTGTGATTCCTCCATCCCTGCACTGCGCATTATGTGCTCTGTGTATAGGTTGAATAAGCATGGTGACAAAATGCAGCCTTGTCTTACTCCTTTTCCTATTCCAAACCACTCTGTCACTCCATGTTCTGTCCTAACTGTTGCTTCTTGGTTCATGTACAGATTTCTCAGGAGGCATATGAGGTGCTCTGGTATTCCCATCTCTGTCTGATGAGGTTCTTAAAATAGCAGAGGAAAGAAGGAACGCAAAAGTCAAAGGAGAAAGGAAAAACTACAATCATTTGAACACAGAATTTCAAAGAAAAGCAAGGAGAGATAAAGAAAACTACCTAAAAGAACAGTGCAGAGAAATGGAGGAAAACAACAAAAGAGGCAGAACCAGAGATCTTTTCAAAAAAATCGGGGAAATTAAGGGAACATTTAAAGCAAAAATGACCATGATAAGGGACAAAGAAGGAAAGGAGCTAGCTGATGCAGAAGAGATTAAGAAAAGATGGAAAGAGTACACAGAGGAACTCTACAAAAAGGACCTCAACACTCCTGACAATCACAATGATGAAGAAGTAGAACTTGAGCCAGACATCCTGGAGAGCCAAGTCATAAAGGCCCTAAAGAGCACTGCAAACAACAAAGCTAGTGGAGATGATGGTATCCCAGTTGAATTTTTCAAAGCGCTAAAAGACGATGGCGTCAAATTACTGCATTCAATATGCCAGCAGATTTGGAAAACAAAACAATGGCCACAGGATTGGAAAAGATCAGTATACGTCCCAATCCCAAAAAAGGGCAATGCCAAAGAATGTTCAAATTATTGAACAATCGCACTCATCCCACACGCCAGTAAAGTGATGCTCAAGATAATACAGGATAGACTTCAGCAGCATGTGGAAAGAGAATTACTAGAGGTGCAGGCAGGTTTCAGAAGAGGCAGGGGGACTAGAGACCACATCGCCAACATACGCTGGATCATGGAGAAAACAAAGGAATACCAGAAACAAGTATACTTTTGTTTTATTGACTACACTAAGGCATTTGACTGTGTGGACCACAACAAGATGTGGCAAGTAATTGACAGAAATAGATAATCTGAATATGGATATAAATAAAAAAGATTTGTTATCTATTATGCTAACTGTGGCAAGACAATGTATTGCAAGAAATTGGAAAAGTGATTCTGTTTTAAAATTGGAAGAATCGTATAAAGAATTGTGAGAAATTGCATTAAATGACAAACTCATTTGGGAATTGAATAAAAAGAAATGTATAATTAAGGAGAATAAGTTTTGAGAGATATGTAAACCATTCGTGGAACATACTTCGGTGTGTTAAAGGGGATAAACCTGTACCAGATCACATGAGTTTTTGGAAATGGTAATATAGAGTTGTGACAAAACTGTGATTGCCAGGGCTTTGTATATAGCATGGGGTGATATTAATTCTTTTTTTTATTTTCTTTTGTTTTAGTTTTTTTAGGTATAGGTAATGAGAAAATTATTGATAAATAAAAATAGTAGCATATGAATATAAGTAGATTTAAAAAGATGTTTAAATGGAAGAAATCTAATATGTTGAAGAAATTAATACCCATTTTTACTTTATTTTTCTCTGTGTTATGTATTGTATTGTTTTGTAATTTTTCTTTGTTTCATTTATATAGTGTTCTGATGTCATGTTACATGTTTGTTTATTCATTTGTTTATTCTTTATGTTAGTAAAATTCAATAAAAATTAATAAAAAATATCTCATGGAACATCTTCATGGAACCTACCTGAACATTTGGAGTCTTCTTAAAATCCTATATTGTCTTTGTGTTTCCCAAAATGCAACCACAGCAGAATTTTTTTATTACTATGATTTTTCCCCCTCTCTTTATTTTTTCAGCTGCCTTTTGAATCACCATGGTTTGAAACAATTTAGGTATGAAAACAAAAGAGTTGGTTGAATATATATGTTCTTCTTTGCCCTGGTATTTTGGAATGATACCGCATGTATTTATATATAAGAACTGGGTTTAAAATAACCACTTTCTCCTATCTCTTGGAATTCAGAAGATTAACTTTGGTTTGGACACTATATGTGCTTCTGGCATCGGTAAATGAGTGGATTTTCCGTTATCATTCATAATCCTTCTAGAGGTTTTTCTTCAATGCAATACCATCTATTTAAGCTTAACTAACACCAGGCTTTTATAGAAGTTTGAATTAGAGAAGACCAAAATACACACAACAGCGTGGCTTGGCAGACAAAACATAAAGTAAAATTTACTGACATTCCATTGCTCATGCCAATGTCAACAAGACAGTAGTTTATATTTTTGAAATGGAGGCCAGTAATTTGGATAAGAAATGGGACATTATATTTTGAGGATTTCAGTAGTCTCGGATGTTTCAGGTTAGACATCAAAAATCCATGAGAAATTCAGAATCAAATATGGCATTTGTGGTTTGTTTGTTTGTTCATGAGTTAAATACACATTTCCAAAACAATTTTTTTTAAAAAAACACCATCATATCAAGAGGCTAGCATATTACATAATGATAAATAGGCAGAGTTCAAAACAATGAAATTAGTTTGGAAAGAATTCCAATTAAGCTCAGATGCATCTTAGATGAAAGCAGCATGGCATTGGTGAAACTGGGACGTCTACTAATCCTATCAGTCTAAAATCATAGCATAAAATCTTCCTTGTTAAAAAGATCTTCCCCTATGTTCCTCAACAATCACAAACTTCATTTAAAACTAAAGTGGTCTATAGGTGACTTTAATCAACTATCCATAAATCATTTACAGTGGTACCTCACTTAAAGAGCATAATGCATTCCATGGGATTGTTCTTTAAGTGAGTTTGCTCTTTAAGTGAAACACCATTGTAAGTGACCAATTGTGACTTCTGGCAGGGGGGATTGTGAACCCTGATTTAGTTGTTAAGTGAGTTTTTGGTTGGTTTTAGTTGTAATTAATTTGAATGAATTAACACTGTAAATAAGTTATAGGTGGGTTAGAATGATTTACCATAAGTCAATCATTCCGTTTGAGTTGTGAAGAGATGAAACTTCATTGACTTGCATTGTATTTAGAATTCTCCATAGAGAAACATTAGGTAAGCGCCTCTAGTGGCACCTTTTAATTATCAAGGGAAGAATTTACCTATCAGGACACTCACAGGTTCACACACTTTAACCTGCAGAGTTCAAAACACCCAAAGAGAAGGGGGAGGAAGAAATCTCTCTGGGCTTCTTGTCAAGATCTGGCCCATCTTGATGAGAAGGCCCACAATAGATAAGGATCTGTCCTTGAATGAGGGGGAAGGGCATCCTTGAATGTGGGGGAAGGGCAGCCCCAAAGAGATAAAGATCTGGTCCCAAGGACACCTAGTGACCTTGAGAAATTTGACATTCTTAAGGAGGGGGTGAGTAACATTTTAAGGTATAAAAGCGACCCCCAGAAATCCCAAAAGAGAGAGACCAAGAGGAGGACCTGAAAGCTTTGAAGAATGTAGGAGGACATTCCTGAGACTTTGCATCGCTGCGGAAGGATGAAGCTTTGAAGAAATGTGGCCAGCAAAATTGTATACCTTAGCAATTATAATCTAGGTCAGAGGCAATCGGCATGACTTAGTCATTTTCCCAAACAACTAAACTTAGCCGATTTTCCAGCTTTGGGACTTTGAAATATTTCCAGCTTGCTTAGCTATACTTACAAAATATTGTGTTTTATTTTCTAGAGTTTAAATATTAGACAGGAGTGTGTGCCTAGGAATAAGTAGCTAGAGAAAGCTATTTTAGAGCTTTTTAGCTTAGAAGCAGAACCCTGGAATGGGACATTTTATTCTGGATATGCTGAACCTGATTTGCTGTTTAGCCATCACTATGCTTTGCCTATGGGAACAACAACTTGCTTTATGGACTTTGTTTTTCTTTTTATTCAAATTAACTCAGTGGCTGCACAGGTCTCTTTTCCAAAGATGTTTGGGAGTGTTGTGTCCAAGTTTTGGTGTGGTCCTGAGTCATGGGATTTTTGCACCATTTATCCCTGCTTACTATTATTTTTTCATGCTACTGCAAATCTTCCATGGCTCATCTTTGAGACGTGACTGGAGGGGAGATAGTGGAAGTTGACTCAGGCATAATGCACAAAGTTACAGGGCTGGATTGTTGAGAGCTGTGGAAGTAATACATTGCCCTCAGCCTGAGGAAAAGAATTTTCAGTGGGCCTTTCACCCATCGTTCTCTACTCACCCCCCGGGGTGGGATCACAGGATTAGTTGTTAAGCGAGGTGACCATTCAGAGAAAATTCTGCTCTTTAAGTGAGTTAGTCTCTAAGCGAGACGCTCTTTATGAAAAATTTTACTGTAATTACTAACTTTTAAAGTTAGTAAGAAGAGTGAAGCAGCTGCCTCATGTGACAGAAGATGGACAGAACCAGGAAGCAACAAATTACAAGTAACTGCATTACTTGTAACAAATTATCTTTTGGGAGAGGCAAAAAACCCACAGTGATATTACATTTGAAAAGTAACATAACACTTGGGAGATAAGTTACTTTGTGGGTGCAATCATTTTTTCAAAAGACATTTCAGGATATTTTGAGAAGTGTTTTCAATGGGTTTGTTCCAAGTTTCACATCATTCTTTTATTATTCAGAAAGCAGTGGAAAAGCTATATGTTGCCTTTAAAAGGTATGTAATATGAAGGGGAAAGTGACAACAGCATCCACATGTTCCTTTCTGTTGAAGAACAGAGTTTCCGTATTCTACATTGTCTGCCTTTCATCCCCACAGGAAACTTCTTGTCCCCAGGTGAGACTGAGGATGCTGTCTCATTATAGTGAGGATTGTGCTACCATGCTGATTAGGCTTCTGCACATGGGATGAATAAGGCACCAGAAAGTTTTTCATCTCCGCTGTCAAACTGTCTTGGGTAAGTTCCGTCATTTAGTACATTAATTAATTGCTCTGTTATTTCTATCCGTACACATCTGTAAAATAAATAAAGCCCTCTTTGCCTGTTTTATCCTAAAGTCCTAGGCTAGGGTCAGATGCCAAACTACACATTACAAATCCATTCATGCAGACATCAGTTTTGTGTTCTAGAGCAGTGATCTCCAACCTTTGGTTTTTGGACTTCAATTTCCAGAAGCCTAAGTCAGTACATTGGCTGATCAGTGCTTTGGGGAAACGACTTAGGCTTCTGGAAACTGAAGTACAAAACCCAAAGGTTGGGCAACCATACCTGTCAACCGCGGCTCCGGCAAATCCGGGACCTGCGCAGATAAATAGGGACCACATTGGTAGGAAGGTAAACAGCATTCAATGCGCTCCGGTGTCTAGTCATGCCTGTCACATGACCACGGAAACATTTGCAGAAGCAGACAGCTCTGGCTCTTCAGCTTTGAAACTTAGATGAGCACTGAACCCTAGAGTTGGATACAACTGGCTTTCGAGCAAGGGAAACCTTTACCTATTTATCTACTTGCAATTTATTGCTTTAGAACTGCTAGGTTGGCAGGAGCTGGGACAGATAATGGGTGCTCACTCTGTCACACAGCACTCAGGTCTCGAACTGGTGACTTGCCAACCTTCTGGTAGTCAAACTCAGTGTCTTAACTATTAAGCCATCACTTAATTCTCAATAAATTTATTTCAATGAAATTAACAGATTACGCATAAAATGGATATTATTTTCCAACTACATTCATGTTTTGTGAACAAGCAGAAAGATATCAGAAGAATAGTAAGCAGTATGCTGTATTGATTTAAATCATATCCCACCTTTCTCCCTCTCCCAGGACCCAAGGAAACCCAGTCTTCTGCTGTGTGTGCTGACCTATCCAAGCAGGTACGGTCGCCACACAGTGGCACTATACAGAGAGTCTGTTTGGGGAGAGTCCAAAGTCCAAAAGGCAAGCCGAGGTCTGTTCACCGGTAGTCTGAGCAAGCGTCTAATCCAAAGGGTGTCCAGGGCGTTGTCAGGGTTGGCAGAGAAGTCAGGGTCACGGCATGCAGATCAGGGTCTAAGCAGGCAGTCTGGAGTCAAGCAGGGTGTCGGTCTTCATGCAAGAGTTGTACTAATGCTGGCATGCTGCAACAAGCTTGCTTATAAGCCTCCCAGCTAATTGGTATCAGCTGGGAGCCTTCTTTGGTACTTTGCTCTAGCTTGCGTGCATCTCAAGTGTAGCTCATTTCTGGACCTTTCACTGACTGAGGGCTGATCACTGTCAGAGTCATACTCCTAATCTGACAGGTCAGCTGCCGGGGGAAACAGACTTGGGCCAGGTGCAGGCTGAGAACCCTGACTCAGGACATCCTCAGGTTCAGGTGCTGGCAGAACTGGGCTGGGCATGGTGAGTGCCCCTGATCCAGGCCATCCTCAGAGTCCGATGAGGATTGGATCACAACACTGTGAAATTAGTTGTGTATTGCATTTCTACTTAAAGTACAGCAAATATGTCTAATTGTGCCATACCTGCATCTGGCAGGTTAAATTAGCACATTCAGTTTAAAAGCAAAAATCTCCTTTTTGGTGATTTTTTCCCTATTTGGCAATGCTGCAATGGTCAACTATGGGGAACATCAGAAATCCATATAGTCCATTGCGGTCTTCTGAGGGGCTCTCTGAGGAACAGGTCAGTTGGTCCCTAATCTTTTCATCTGGAAACCCAGCACTGAACCTGGAAGCTTGTGTACATGGATAGGGGGATAGTTCCCCACCCCCACTCCCACACACAGAGCTAAGATTATCCAGCAGTGTTTCAGGGACCCCAAGGATAATTGTCAGCACAATTGCAAGTGTCCAGAATGACCCAAAGCAAATAAAATGAACATAGGAAAGAGTTATTCTAGAAGGTTATCTGAGTTTTGCCAGCCTGTAAACACCCACTCTTGGAAAATTGGCTGCAGGAGTTAGTTTTGGGGCAAGGCTACTTCCACTGGAAATAGATGCATACAGTATGTGGAAACATGAGACTATGCCCATATTAGTGATATTGTAAGGACAACATATTTTACAAATGTATGATGCCTTGGCTGTTTTGCCAGACTTATGCACACAATGCACTCTCCATCATTAGCCATAGTTGGTTCCAGCTTGTTGAAAAAAATTCATATAGCTATGCAGAAGGATAGCAAGCAAAGTTCAGCTTGTGGCAGAAGTCCTACATTATTAGCCTCAATATCATTTTACCGCACTTAGTTCTTACACAATGAATAATAAGCCCATTCCATTGAATTAAGTAGAGGAACATAGCTGGTCATAAAGCATGCTCTAAGAAGGCTATTATTGTTTTTGGCAAGATGGCAGCTGAAGGTATGAATAGGGCAGAGTTTCTTCCTCCCCTCCTTTGGCACTCACCTGTGGGCCTTTATCCAAGCCACCAACACACAATTGGGAGAAAGAATTGCTTTGGTACAGGACTGTTTGCATAGAGTTTACATACTAGAAGGAGGTGAAACTCTCTCATTCTGTCTATCCTTTCTCCAGGCAAACTTGGAGGAAGACTGCTTCCCAAAGCTGAAACTCCCAGCAACAGGACTTTGAAGGAGAGGTTCCTGTTCATGCGTGGGCTCTGTGTGTGCAAGCAGCAATTCTGGAAAACCAGAGTTCCTGCTCACATAGATAGCTTACATATAATCCAGAACGTCTCTTTTGTTGACCTGTTGCTGGCTTTTTGGAGAGAGTGATGCCACGACGCAGTGGCTAAGGGCTTCCTTCCAAGTGTGTCGGAAAGAACTGAACAAGCAACAAAACCTCTGTACTCAGAGCAACCTGTACACAGCTAGAGATGGGGGGGGGGAGAAGGATCACTTTTCACTTCCCATTTGTTGTGGAAGCAAAGGGCAAACAGGAAGCAATGTGTTGTAGTGAAACATTAGCTTCCTTACTGCACATTATATTTATATTGGAAAAGCCACCACACAGCAGAGGATGTGGGAAGGCAGTTCGGTATGAAGAGAGACCCACAAAAATAAGTAGCTATTTGCATTCTGCTTCTGTAATTACCATATGCAATGAACAGCCTTACTACATTTTACAATATATGTATTATTTTAAATCAACATCACAAGTTAAAAAGGGGAAGCCAAGCAAGACAGGCATTCATTTGTGAATGGCTGTGTTGGCAGGGTTTTTTGTTGTTTGTCTTTGGAAATTGAAATTGGGCCTTTGAGATGATTCAAAGGAAAGACATGGTGGTGAGTTTCTTCTTTTGAGTCAGAAGTCAACCTCATCAGGTACCAGCCAAGGGTTGTGTCACAGGAGAGGGACCTTTGCAAAGTTCTGCCTCTCAGATCTCTTTACTATTGGCTCTCCAGGGTTAGTTATGGAAGACTTTAAAATGTTGTATGGCTCTTTCTTGTTTTGGCTATGCCAACTTAACAGATTTATAATGGCAGGAGCTTTCATGGACTGGAGTCCACTTTGTCCTGAGCATCAGAGGTATGGGTCAATGACAGAGGAAGTGAGATCAAAAGGTCAATAAGTGCAACATGTAACATCAGTGACCTTTTTTTCACACCTGCAATAAAAGACTGCAGGACTATAATCCTGGCACAATGCTGAGCAATTGTGGCCTTCCAAATGCTTTTAGAGTATAATTCCTTTAATTTTCCCCTCCTGTATTTAATTCATGCTGCTTTTGTCAAGCTAGGCTTGATTTTCTCCAATGTGCTAATATTACATATGCAGAAAGATTTTGAATTCTTTGCTAGACCAGATCAAGGTTCATATACTATATTGTAGTATCCTTTCAAGCATGGGCACCCAACTCCTTCAGGCATTTACATGAAGAGCATAAAGTGCAACTGCCCTATTATTTGTTTCCTGGCATCCATCTAACAGACAGACTTTGAAACTTGAAAAGTCTCATGTGTAGAACTGAATAGTAATGTTCTATATGCACTGATTAAGCATTTGAATCAATGTAGATAGTACAGGGAGACCAAAAACTCTTGAGTCACAGAAACATTGCTGTGCTAGGTCACAATCTCATAGATCTTAAAAGCTATCTGTAGATTTGTATATCTTGACTCTCTGGAAGTCTGAGAATTATCAAAGTAGCCCTCCAAAAGCTGAAATGTCCTTATTATTTCAGTTTGCTCAAGATGCAATATATTGTAGTGGCATGAACTGTGCACACAAATTATCCTAACAAGGATAATTGGATGCCGCATTGACACAAAAGTTCTTGCAGACACCCTTGACTGACACCTTTCCATTTTTCCTCTGTCCTTCTGGTTCCAAATGTAAGATGAAATGTAGGAAGGAATGTGTTTCCTTTGTTTTTAGCATGTTTGGGAGAGTCATAAGATACTCTTGTTAGAGTAAAAATTCAGACATTAAAGATTCCCCTTGGTTTCCACAAACTCTTCTCTTTTTAAATGTCCAGCCCTATTAATGAAGTGGATAGCAGAAGAAAGACTCTAATGTGAATGAGAATGTGATTACATGGCAAGGGAAAAACAAATTAACTTGCATTCTTTTGCCGTGAAGCTACACTGTGGCATTTAGTTTTCTTCGACATAAGTGGCCACACAGGCAGAGGAGGGAAAAAAAAACACCCTTGGAGTTGAAGTGCCTGCAGGCTTTCCTTCTTCAGTCTCTCATTTCCTCATCTTATCTTGCAAGCTGGTGGAGCTTGTTAAACTGTAAAATAAATAAATAAAGAGAAGCTCTGTCCACTCCCAGAAGCTGTTAAAACAAAGAAGTGTCTTGGGAGAGAGGCTTTGCAGACAGTGTTGAGTGCTGACATTGCTTGTGTCTGTGTGTGTGTGCGTGCATGTGCATTCTCATTATAAGGCAAGAAGTAAGGAAGAAAGTGTGTTGCCAAATATAATATAAGGCTAACACATTTATCTCAGTGGGTGGGGGAAGGATTGCAATTCCCTCTTCAGTCCCATGTATTGTTGTCTTAACAGACTACCATGGCTCTCTGTCTGAAAATTGATACAAGATGTGAAACAAACCTGGTAGGTTAAACACTGATGAGTATTTTTATTATTATTTAATCAATATAAAATGCAAAAAGAAAAACAAGAAAAATACATACAAACAAATACAACACTAAAATAAATAAAGAAAATAATAATATATCAACAAGTTCTCCCACCACCACTGGGGCATTATTATCTTGTCCCTATAATCTTCTAAACAAAAATTTCCTTTCTTATTTTATCCCCTATTTCCAGAAAGTTCAGTATTCTTATCGTGGCTTTATCCCTTTAGTTTTAACAAATACATAAACAATAAACTCACTCCAAGTGTCTATAAAATCATTTTTCTTTACAAACCTTTCTTTAATTTTAATTCACGTCATTTTATAATTTATAGCAATGTTCCATAATTATTTATACCAATCCTCCATTACAAATTCCTCATACATTTTCCAGATTTTAGCCATTAATAATCTCATAGCTGTTACCTTAATAGCAAACATCTTTTTCTTATGTTACCAAAATCCATTAATAAAACTATTCTACGGCACATTTTTAATTTTAGACAATATTTGATTTATTTCTTCAAATGCATTTACCCAAATCTTATTTACAACCTTACAATCCCACCATAAGTGAAAATATATCCCAATCTTTTCTTTACATCTCCAACATTCATTTTTTACATTTATGATCATAATACAGTGGAACCTCGTATAACGAATGTCCCTATAGTGAAAAAAGCATATAATGAAAAGAATTGGGGGAAAATAGCACCTTGTATAGCAATAATTTTTGCTATGTGAAAATAATAATAATAATAATAATAATAATAATAATAATAATAATAATAATAATAATAATAATAATAATAATAATAATAATAATAATAATAATAATAATAATAATAATAATAATAATAATAATAATAATATTTTAATATATATCCTGCACTTTCTCAGCCGAAGCTGACTCAAGGCGGCCTTACAACATGTAAATACTATACAATATAATAATACAGTAATAAAGAAACATGAAAAGTAAATTCAATACAATAATCAATACTCAGTAATAAACATGAATTAATCACAATATAAAGTATAAATTAAAGATACAATGGCAATAACCAATACAGAACAATTGATACAAAGTACCAAAAACACAGTAACATATTCGCACAATATCAGGATAAATTACAGTCCAAAAAGATCAAATTTCAGTTCAATCATTATATAGTCATAAGAATAAATTACAAAATATAGGGCCCAGCTGGCCAAGAGGAAAGACTGGTCTCTGGCAGTGGGGCAAGAGCAGCAGTTCTTAAAACCGCCCGAAGCCCCACGCAGCTGTCCATCAACTCCTCTCGAGGCCTGGCAAACTGGAGCCGAAGGGAAGGGAAGGAGTCCGGGATGATACTCTTCTCCTTGGGCTGCTTCTACCTTCTCTCTTTTCAGGTATGTGTATGACACGTGAAGTTCTTCTGGTTCAGCCTCTTTAATAATCATGTGGCTTTTGGAAAAGGTGCCCTCACTCTCCTCCTCCTCTTCAGTCTTCTTCACCCACTGGCTGATTTTGGACTTTGGTATCCAGGCAGGGGTGCTTAAAAGGGAGAACGTGTCCGGTCAAGCGTGTCACGGAGGTATTTTGGTAACCCATTCCATTGCCATGTATAGAAGTCCTCTCCTCCTCCTCCTTAGTCTTCTTCGCCCACTGACTGGTTTTGGGCTTTGGTATCCAGGCAGGGCTTCTTAAAAGAGAGAACGTGTCCAGTCAAGCGTCACATGGAGGTATTTTGGTAACCCATTCCTTTGTCATGTATAGGAATCTGTCTGAGGAAGCGAGTGCCGCGAGTGGGACTGGGTTTTCGGGTTTGTGAAGGCAGAAGTCTTTAAAATCCATCTTCCAGTGGGTTTTGGACAGGCCAGGTCCATAGTACTCCCTATGGGAAAAACTCATACAATGAAATTTTTTGCTATGTGATACAGCGTCCCTATGGGGGGGAAATCATATAATGAAAATTTCTATGAGAAAAACCACTCAGTGAGAATTTTTTCGTTATATAATTCTTTTTATAAACATTTTCGTTATACATTTTTTTCCATAGGGATTTTTGTTATATGTGGAAAAAATCATATAACAAAAAAATCACATAGTGAAAAGCCTCGTAGAACAAATTATTTTCATTATATGAGGTTTTACTGTAGTTGAATCTGGTGTCATATACCACTTCTATACTATTTTATAACAATGCTCCTTAATTCTCGTCACATATTTTTCATAATCCTTTGTATCCATATTTTCCCCATTCATCCTCCTTAATTTCTACTTTTAAATTGGACTCCCACATCTCTCTCAACAATTTCTATGTCTCCCCCATACTCATTAACAATTGATATACCTTACCAACTGTTCCTTTTGTTGGAATTTCTTTTTGTTTTAATTGGATTATTAATTCATCAAATTTTGTCATTTCTCTCCAAAATCCATATTTTAATGCAATAATTAGTCCAATTCTCCATTTGTAGTCTACTAAACCAATTCAACCTGATTTCTCCATATACCCTTTCCCTTTCTTCCCTGTTCCCAGCCATTTCCATCCAATCTTTCATAGTTCCCCCCCCCCCCAATTCTTTTATTACTCCATTTTAATTAAATTATCTGGAATTTCCCTTATATCAGTTAAATACATTATTGGGGAGATCCCTGGACTCAGAATGTTTTTTGTCAACTGCCAAACTCTGATGAGTATTGAACAACTCATAATGGCCATCACTAGAGGATTTAGGAAGCTAAATCAAACAAACAAAACAAGCAAACACAACTCCAACACCACAGGGCATAACCCTCACACTCACGGATACTGCCCCCACTTTTGTGCCCTTATTCCTACCACTCACATATTTGGGAAGTATCTGTGGAAGGGAAATATCTCTACCTCTTTATGTTTCTCCTACACAAAAGCAGGCTCATTCTCTAAGTTTTGTGGTAGTAGAGCTCCCTAGGTAAAGGTAAAGGTTTCCCTTGCTCGAAAGCCAGTCGTATCCGACTCTAGGGTGCAGTGCTCATCTCTGTTTCTAAGCCGAAGAGCCAGCACTGACTGCTTCTGCAGACGTTTCCATGGTCATGTGGCAGGCATGACTAGACACCGGAACGCATGGAATGCTGTTACCTTCCCACCGAAGTGGTCCCTATTTATCTACTTGCAATTTCTTGCTTTTGAACTGCTAGGTTGGCAGCAGCTGGGACAAAGATGGGAGCCTATTCTGTCCTGCAGTTCTCGAGAATCGAACTGCTAGCCTCCCACCTTCCACTCAGCATCTTAGCCACTTGAGCCACTGCAGTCCCTAGAGCTCCCTAACCTGGCTAATTATTTTCTGCACTGGAGATCTTGAGTACTGCACCTGGAATTTACCTAATGAATGATTCTGTAATTCCTCTGAGAAGAGTTCAAAAAAGTGACTTTTTGGGATCACAACTCTCAGAATCTCCTAACCAGTAAAATTTCAAATTCTGGCCCTCTCATATTATCTGAGTAAACAAAAATAAGCCTTGTGAACTGTTGTGTATTTAATAAAATAATTCGCCATTTTGGCTTCTCCTCAGTTTTCAAGTAACGCAAGATTGGGGTTTGTGTCATTTTACTCTGAGAAGCGTGAGTGGTGTCTGGTCCAGGATCACCCCATTCTCTCCTGAGTTCCATCAACCAATCCTGTTAATTTCCACCTAAATGTATCTCAAACTTCTTTACATCAGCCACCTGGGAATCATACGCTCCAAAGCTTTGGCACAGAGCTATTCTTGGTGGCTGCAAGTGGATGCCAAGATAGAGCAGTTAGTAGGTACTTGCACTAACTGTCAGAGTTCCCAACCTGAAGAGTCCTGACTTCCCTCCCAGGAATGGGACATAGCTCGCGGACCGTAGTCACGAATCCATGTGGATTTCACTTGTCCTTTTCGAGGCACCTTATTCCTTTTAGTGGTTGATTCATTTTCAAAGTGGTTGGATATAATACCTGTCCCAAGTATCAGCTGTGACTATTAAGCAACTACGTAGGCTTTTCAGCTGTTTCGGAATGCCGGATGTGCTTGTTTCCGACAATGCCACTACTTTTACGTCTGTCGCGTTTCAAACATTTCTCGAGAGAAATGCCATCTGGCATGTCACTTCTGCCCCATTTCACCCTGCCACCAATGGTCAGGTGGAGCGACAGGTCCACACTAACAAGGAAGCTTTATGACGTATGGGGCAAGGGGGTATTGAGCTGCAGCTCTGTCAGTTTCTTTTAACGTATTGGGTTACCCCCTGGCCTCCCCCCACCCAGCATAAAATGGGAAAAAACAAACAGAGATATTAAACAGCGAGAAGCAGGATCCCTCAACAGGCTAAATAAGCCAGTGGGCTTGTACAGAAGAGTCACACATGCCCCAAACCCGCTGGCATAGCCAGGTCTTCAACATTTTTCTGAAGGGGAGAAGATCCGACTGGAGACACAATTCTGGTGGTAAAAGGTTCCACAGGGCTGGGGCAGACATGGAGAAGGCTCTCTTCCTGGCCCCACTAAGATGGACTTCTTTCATGGATGGGACCACCACTGAGTCCCTCCTGTCTGCCCTTGTAGGATGGGCTGAACACCTTGGGGTAATGCGGTCTCTTAAGTACCCTGGACCAATGCCATGTAGGGCTTTAACGGTCAAAACCAGCACCTTGAATTGCACCCGGAGGCAAACCGGAAGCCAGTGCAACTCCCAAAGCAGTGGTGAGGCATGGGCATAACACCCACACCACATCACCACCCGGGCAGCCGCATTCTGGACCAGCTGAAGCCTCTGGATGGTCGCCAAGGGCAGCCCTATGTAGAGCGTGTTACAGTAATCTAATCTGGAGGTGACCAGAGTGTGAGTGACTGTGATCAAGGAGTCCTGGTCCTGGTCCAAGAGCAGGCATAATTGGTAGATGACATGGAGCTGTGCAAAGGCCATCCTAGCCACGGCTGCCACCTGCTCCTCGAGCAGTAGCTGCGAGTCCAGGAGGACCCCCAAATCATGCACCAGATCTGACTGGGGCAAAGATGCCCCAGCCAGGACCAAATATGGTAGCTCCCGGGAAATCATGGGGCCCCTGATCCATACCCACTCAGTCTTGCCAGGATTCAGTTGTAGCCCATTGTCCCCCATCCAGACCCAAACAGCCTCCAGACACCTGGTTAGGACTTTGACTGCATCACTCGGGTCCCCACGGGCTGAGATGTACAGCTGGGTATCATCTGCATACTGATGATACCTCACCCCATGGGAACAAATGATCTCACCCAGTGGTTTCATGTAGATGCTGAGAGTACCAAGCCCTGAGGTACCCCACAAGGGAGCAACCTAGGGCTGGACTGCCCACTCTCTAAAGACACCGACTGAGTCTGGCCCATCAGAAATGAAGAAAACCAGGACAGCACAGTGCTCTGGGCCCCCAATCCTTGGAGCCAGTCCAGAAGGATACCGTGGTCGATGGTATCAAAAGCCGCTGAGAGGTCAAGAAGAACAAGGACAGAGGGGATGCCCCTGTCCTGCTCCCACCAGAGATCATCCATGAGTGCAACCAATGCCATCTTGGTACCATAACTGGGCCTGAATCCTGACTGAAATGGGTCCAGATAATCCATATCATCCAGATCCCCCTGCAGCTGTTGAACCACTGCTTTCTCAAATACCTTCCCCATGAAGGGAAGGTTGGAGATCGGCCTGAAGTTTGAAATAACCATAGGGTCAAGTGAAGGCTTTTTCAGGAAGGGGCATACCAATGCATGTTTAAAAGCTGCTGGAAACACCCCCTCACACAGAGAGGCATTCCCCATCGCACCGACCCAACTGCCCGTTGTAGCCTTGGCTGCTCTAATCAGCCAGGCAGGGCAGTGATCTAATAAGCAAGTGGAATCATGAACAGCTCCAAGGAGCCTGTCCACTTCATCAGGGGCAACAGGATCAAACTGATCCCAGATAACATGGCTAGACTCTGCTCCAGCCCTCTCCAGTCGAACAATTTCCACATCAGGATTAAACCCCGAGCGGATGTGAGCAACTTTCTCTGCAAGATGGTCAGCAAAATCATCAGCTGAGCCCTGCCACCCACGGCCAGGCCCCTCCCTACCCAGAAGTGACCTGGAGACCCGGAACAGGGCCACTGGACGATTATTAGCAGAGGCGATGAGAGTGGTGAAGTACTGATGCTTCACCACCCTCATCGCCACGAGATAAGCTTTAACGGAGGCTCTAACTCGTGTTTGGTCGCACTCACTCCAGGTCTTTGCCCAACAAGCATCTCCTTACCCGCTTCAGCTCCCTCAGCTGATACATGTACCAAGGAGCTGTGCGTGGCCTGCGGGAAAGGAAAGGCTGCATTGGCACGATTACATCCAAGGCTGATGTCACTTCCCTTTCCCAAAGGGTGGCCAAGGTCTCAGTTGAATCGTGCAGCCTGTCCGGAGGAACAGGCCCCAGCTCTGCCTGGAATGTGTCAGAATCCATAAGATGCCGAGGCTGGACCAGTTTAATCGGTCCCACCACCCCGTGGTAAGGCATCGCTCCCTGAAAATCCTGAGTCACTAGATAGTGATTTGACCATGACACAGGTGTTATCTCTATGTGCTGTAATTTCAGATCACTCAGCCACTGCTCCGACAGAAAAACTAAGTCAGGGGAGTGGCTGCTGCATCTGGTGGGGCCCCCAAGTACTTGAGTCAGGCCCATGGCTGTCATGGAAGCCATGAACTCCTGAGCCAGCTCTGAAGACAGTCCCAATGATGGCAAGTTGAAGTCCCCCAGGACCATAAGCCCTGGGAACTCCACCGCCAGTGTCTCAAGCAGATCAGGCAGGGAATCTACTACCCTGCAGGGGGGCAGGTACAGGAGTAGGATTCCCAACCTACCCTTGAGGCCCAACCAAAGAAGTAACAGCTCACAACCCTGCACCTGTGGTGCAGTGACCCTAGTAACTCCCAGTGATTCTCGGGCTATAATAGCGACACCACCACCCATCCCCTGACCCCTAGGCTGGTGCCACACCCCGAACCCATCTGGACACAATTTGGAAAGGGGGACCCCATCCTCCAGTGTCAGTCAGGTCTTGGTGATGCATGCCAGGGCAGCCTGCTCACCCAAGATCTCATCACATAAAAGGGGAGCTTTGTTGCAAACTGACCTGGCATTTACCAACAGCAGCCTAAGGGAGGGATCACTCCGAACCTGCTGTCCAGGAACTAGAGAATGAGCAGGGGGGCTGGAACAAGGGACAGGTAACAGACATTTGTCCCTCATTCCCCATGTGCGGCCCGCCCCTAGGTTCCCGCCATATCGCCCCATACCCGTCACTACCGGAATGTGGGCCCCGGGAACCTCACACCAGGCTCCAGTAGGACGACCCTTATTTATTTATTTATTTTTCACGCTTATATACTGCCCACTCAGGTACAACCCAACTCAGGGCGGTTTACATAGCGGACAGTAAATACATAAAAAGACACATGATAAAACAAAGTAAAAAGTTAAAAGTAAAAAAAAACACCCCTAAAAGGTGCGCAAGTATCGAAGGGACCTTGGGGGAAGGCACACTTCTCTATACCAACCACCCAATGGTACCCCCATCCCCACCTGCACCCCAAACTTGGCCCGCCAGCCAGGTCTTTAGTTCCTTCCTAAAGGGCAACAACTCCACCTGGAGACGCAGTTCCACAGGGAGGAGGTTCCAAAGGGCCGGTGTGGACACGGAGAAGGCCCTCCTCCTTGTGCCCTGGCTGATGGCACAATTAGAGAACCCCTCCGGTCCGCTCTGGTTGGACGGACAGACGTCCTTAGGGCGATGCGGTCTCTGCGATATCCTGGCCCACTACCATGTAGGGCTTTAAAGGTCAAAACCAGCACCTTGAATTGCACCCGGAATGCAGCCACCGAAGCAGTGGTGAGGCATGGGCATAACGTCCACACCCCATCACCAGCCGGGCCGCAGCATTCTGGACCAGCTGCAGCCTCTGAATGGTCATCAAGGGCAGCCCCATGTAGAGCGCATTACAGTAGTCTAGTCTGGAGGTCACCAGAGCGTGAGTGACCATGAGCAAAGAGTCCCGGTCCAGGAGCGGGCGCAACTGGTGAATCACCTGAAGTTGGGCGAAGGCCCTCCTGGCCACAGCCGCCACCTGTTCTTCTAGCAGCAGCCGCGAATCCAGGAGGACCCCCAAGCTGCACACCGGGTTGGTCTGGGGCAAAACAGCCCCATCCAAAACCAAAGATGGTAGCTCCTGGGATAACGCAGGACCCCTATCCATAGCCACTCAGTCTTGCTAGGATTCAGCTGTAGCCCATTTGCCCCCATCCAGACCCCAACAGCCTCCAGACAGCTGGAAAGGACTTTGATTGCATCACTGGGGTCCCCACGGGCCAAGATGTACAACTGTGTGTCATCCGCGTACTGGTGGTACCGCACCCCATGGGAACAGATGATTTCACTCAGCGGCTTCATGTAGATGCTAAATAGGAGAGGAGAGAGTACCGAACACTGAGGCACCCCATATTTTAGGAGCCTAGGACTCGACCTCTCACTCTCCAACCACACCGATTGGGTCCGGTCCCTCAGAAATGAGGAAAACCAGGACTACACCGTGCCCTGGATCTCCAATCCTTGGAGCCGTTCCAGAAGGATACCATGGTCAACGGTATTGAAGGCCACTGAGAGGTCAAGAAGAGCAAGGATGAATGGATGACCGCCATCCCGCTCTCACCAGAGATCATCCATCAGCGCGACCAATGCAGTCTCAATACCATATCCAGGTCTGAATCCTGACTGGAATGGGTCCAGATATTCCGCTTCATCCAGTACCTCCGGCAGCTGACGTGCCACTGCCTTCTCCAGAACCTTCCCCAAAAAAGGAAGGTTGGAGACAGGTTTGTAGTTGGTTAGGATTGCTGGATCAAGGGATGGCTTCTTCAGGAGGGGGCGCACCAGAACATGTTTCAGCAGTGCAGGAAACATCCCCTCTCAAAAAGACACATTAATTATAGCCCCAACCCAGCCACCTGTCATTGTCTTAGAGGCTTTTACCAGCCAGGCGGGACAGGGATCCAATGGACAATTAGTGGCACAGACCGCCGCAAGGAGCCTGTGCACTTCATCCGGGGTAACCCTTCCCCTCTTCCAAGGCTATTCTGTCATTACTAATCCTGTCTGATTTTTAAAGAAAACACCAAATTCCCACACAATCAAACCCCCAACGAAAGACCCCCTCAGAAGCTGGTGAAGAGACAGCGGGGGAGGCGGCGGCAGTGAAGGCGGTGGAATTTAACCCACTGCCGGAGCTGCCCAGCTGACCTGAGCCTCTCACCCCCCTCCGCCCTGCCTCCTTCATGCCAGCAGCAGCTATGTCGGTGGTGTCTGCGATGGAGTGGGTGACCGGGACCCGCGGCAGGTCTTCTTGCCCCTCAGCCATCTGTTCGGGGTGGGAGCCGAGGGCGCCATGGAAGAGACTGGCGGGGAGGTAGCAGGGGAGGTGGCAATAGTGAAGGCGGCGGAATTAAACCCACTGCTGGAGCCACCCAGATGATCTGAGTCTCTCACTCCCCTCTGCCTCCTTCGTGCTGGCAACAGCTGTGTTGGCGGCATCTGCGGTGGAGTGGGCAACTGGGATCCGTGGCAGGTCTTCTTGCCCCTCAGCCATCTGGTCGGGGCAGGAGCCATGGGTGTCATGGAGGAGACTGGCGGGGAGGCAGCAGGGGAGGTGGCGGCAGTGAAGGTGGCGGAATTTAACCCGCCACTGGAGCTGCCCAGCTGACTTGAGTCTCTCACCCCCTCCACCTCCTTTGTGCCGGCAACAGCTGTGTCAGCGGTGCCTCCAATGGAATGGTCTCCCACCCATGGCATTGCCAGAATTACATTGCAGGAGGACCAGCTTGGGTGCCAGGTACCGTGTTAGAGCAAATGGGACCAGTCTCCTACCAGGTAAAATTGGGAAATGGCCTTTGGCGGGGACACACTGTCCAAATCAAGCATTGAGTAACCGACCATTCAATGGAAGGATAGGGGAACTACTAGATTTTGGGGTACCCCCAGCCAAGGAAAATCAAAATGATTCCATGTTAGGGTCCTCCCCCACCCGCTTATTCCAAGGGGGAGACAAAGAGGCTTCTGACTCAAATCGAAAATCTTTGTCTCTTTGGAGGGAGTCATAGGTGTCTGGAACTTCTGGTATTGTTTTACAGGATCGGGGGGGGGAGCTTTTTGAGTGTTCCCCTATTCGTCCATGCGAGAAATGGGGCTATGCTTTTTCCCCTGTGAACCTCCATCTTCCAGTTTTTGAGTCTACCCCTACTCACACTTGAAATGGGGAAGTTTGTGTTGAGTCTCCCCCCGCACTCATGGTCAAAGGAGGGAATTTCAGTTTAGTTCTTCCCCTTCGAATTCTGGTTTTAAGTTTGAGCATTTCCCTGCTCAATCCTTCACAAAATGGGACTGAGTTGGTTCTCCCCTCCCTCATTCAAGTTCTGAAATGGGCAATTGCTCCCGACATGGTATTAGTCCTAGCAGTTTTCCTATTGCAGAAAACCATTTATCTTCCTCAGCTAGCCCTAGGGCTCAGCTACCTGACCAGGCGTCAGTGCAGCCAAAAAGATGCTGTGGCCCCCCGCCTTGGGTACAGGACTTTGTGTGATCCTAGAGGGGGGAGGGATGTTGTGTATTTAATAAAATAATTCACCATTTTGGGTTATCCTCAGTTTTCAAGTAACGCGAGATTGGGGCTCACGCCACTTTACTCCGAGTCCAGGATCACCCCATTCTCTCCTGAGTTCCATCAACCAATCCTGTTAATTCCCGCCTAAATGTATCTTGACCTGACTGTATATAAGGTGCTGTGGCGCAGTTGAAATGGTGTTCTTATTCCAAAATAAAGTTGTGTGTTTGGCCTGTTATGCTGGCTGCTGTTCGTTATTTTCAGAACACTAAATGACTCATCAATAAATTCAAACAAATGCAGGTGGGAGATGATACCTTTTTTAGGTCACTTCAAAAATTCAAAACTTTTAATTTACTGCATTGTATTGTATTATATTATATTGTATTGTAATTAGATGTACAGTATTTTGATTGTTGTTAGTCGCCCTGAGTCACATAGCTGAGTTGGGTGCCATGCAAATCCAATCAACCAATCAAATCAAATCAAAATCAAGCCAGAGGGAAGAGGACACAGCCATGAGTTACAAAAGTCTGCGAAGTTTTGAATTTTTGAAGTTACCTATAAAATGTATCATCTCCCTCCTGCATTTGTTCATATTATCTGACTCCTTTTTTCTTTCAATAGTTGGTACATTACACTTTCTGGTATGGCAGTTTGCTGCGGTGATGCTTGTTAACAATTTATTGCTGACGTATTTTGTAAAATATTCCTGAATAACTTATTAATGAATTTAGCCATACTAGTCATTATTTCATAAATATTAAACAAAGCAGGCATTGATTATATATAAATGCATAATCTAAAAATGCCACTAGAAGTAATATTCAGCAGCAGACTCACAAGATGAATGTCATACATTTACCGCTATTTGACTTTTGTCCTTAATTGAGGAAGCATAACAACTGTTAAATTGGAACACTGTTTTTCATCAACATATGAAAGGGGAAAGAAAAATTTGGCTGATTTCCACAGAATAGCATAGCATAGCTTTTATTTGTATTCCGCTTTCCTCAGCCCGAAGGTGATTCGAAGTGGCAAGTAACGATAGCAAAAACAATACAATAGATACCACATACAAAATAAATAAAGACACAATAGTACAAAAATACCACAATACAATATAATCAGTACAATATCAATAACAAAAGCAAAGGAAAAACAAAATACAATGTAATATAACAAATTCAAATGCCCCTCAATGAACTGTCAACCAGACCTGGGATCCAGACATCCTCATACAGTGCCAGCCTCCCATCCCGTGACCGATGGTGTGGGCCCCCAGGAGAGGCCCGCAAGTTCTGCTGCTGCAGCGGTGGCAGCTCTGGCATCCTTTTATCTTCCCTGCCCAGACAAGCCAGGGGGGAGGGGTGCTGGGTGCAGCTGCCTCCCATCCCAGTGCTGATGGCGTGGGCACCGGGAGAGGCTTGGAACAACCTAGGGGTCAAATGGCAAAGGCAGCAGTTTTTAAGTCCGCAGAGGCGCCGCTTAGCCCCAGGTGCTCCGACTTCCCCAAGGTGGCTGAGGGCGAGCATCTGGAGCAGGCATCCTGGGGTCCAAAGCAGCAGTGGCAGCCTTATTATAGCCACTGCACTGGCCACCACAGTTGAGGCGAGTCCTGCCGGTCTCGCCTCCACCCTCCTGCCAAAGCGGCTGAGGGCAAGCAAGCATCTGGGGAGGGCATCCTGGGGCCCGAAGCAGCAGCGGCGGTCTTCTTATGGCTGCTGCACTGGCCACCACAGCTGAGGTGAGTCCCGCCGGTCTCGCTTCCACCGTCCCACCAAAGCGGCTGAGGGCGAGCGAGCATCTGGGGCGGGCGTCCTGGAGTCCGAAGCAGCGAGCGTCTGGGGAGGGCATCCCGGGGCCCGAAGCAGCAGCAGTGGTCTTCTTATGGCTGCTGTGCCAGCCACCACAGCTGAGGCAAGTCCCACCAGTCTCACCCCCACCCTCCAACTGAAGCGGCTGAGGCGGGCGTCCCAGGGTC
Organism: Bradypodion ventrale; assembly: GCA_035047345.1. Classification (NCBI taxonomy): domain Eukaryota; kingdom Metazoa; phylum Chordata; class Lepidosauria; order Squamata; family Chamaeleonidae; genus Bradypodion; species Bradypodion ventrale. The sequence continues at coordinate 145,905,668 of JAWDJE010000001.1, forward strand.
CGAAGCAACAGCTCAGTATGTCCTCAGACTACACAAACATCTCTTGCCATACATCTAAAAGGTTTTCTTTCTAGGAATAAACAATACAAAGTAAGTTCTGTATTAGTGTAAGAACAATTATAAAGATAATTGTTTGCCACTTTTCATAGGGCATGCTACCTATACAAGCAAAAAAAAAATTATTCTGTTCCCATTTTGAAATGGGCTCCATTCTATGGAATCGTGAGCTTTATAGTTTGGTGAAGGATCTAGAATAGATATAGATATAGATATAGATATAGATATAGATATAGATATAGATATAGATATAGATATAGATATAGATATAGATATAGATATAGATATAGATATAGATATAGATATATACTAGCATATTTTGCCCGGCAGTGCCGGGCTTTTAAAAATTGTGCTGGATAGTAAAGGGTTTCGTTTTTTTCCTTGAACCAATGGTGCTGGACTGTTTTAAATGGTGTTGAAAGGTTTTGTGATTTTGTGGCTTCGAGGCACTGCATCCGCCTGCGGCGGACTTGCGCTCCCAGTGTGTGTTTTATTTTTATTTTTTGCGTGCTGGCTTCCTCAGTGCCGGGCTCTTAAAATTGGTTTTGGAAGGTTTTTGTTTTATGTTTATGCAAATTTTATTTTAATTAATTTAATGTAAATTAATTTTTTTATTTTAAAATTTAATTTTGGTTTTTAAAAATCTTTATTTTTACGCATTTTTTATTTTTGGTTTTTGGTTTTTGTTTTTTTTTAGTGAAAAGTGATTTTTGTGTTTTTTTGGTATTTTTTGAGATTATTGTGAAAATTTTTGAATGTTTTGATAACTTATTTGATTAATTTGAGAATTAATCTTATTAGTTTCAATATTTTTGAATGTTTTTTCTCTTGTGGCCTCTGGGTGGGGGTGGTTCTCTACTGTCCTCTGGGTGTCGCTTCTGGTAAGTATTTTGTTTTTCTCAGTTGAGTTCCGGTCGTCATGCAGTGAAGACGTCTCGTGGTAAGCTCTCTGTTTTTTTGGGGGTGGGGTGGGGGTTGTGTTGTTGTTGTTTTTTTTTGGGGGGGGGTCTTTGTGATGTTTTTTTGGTTACTTTTTGGATGTTTTTGTGTTTCCTTTTTGTATTTTTGATTTTTGTTTTTGAGTGTTTTCAGTTTGTGTTTTTGTGTTTACTTTTTTAGGGGGGTATCTTTCTTTTCCGCGTGCCATGCTGGCTGGCCTGTGGGAAGGAAGGGCAATGGCAGGGGAGGGGGCTTTCTTTTCCACAGGCCATGCTGGCTGGCCCGTGGGAAGGAAGGGCAGTGGCGGTGGGGGGGGGGGTTTCTTTTCCACGGGCCATGCTGGCTGGCCCGTGGGAAGGAAGGGCAGTGGCGGCGGGGGGGGGGGGGGCTTTTTTTCCACGGGCCATGCTGGCTGGCCCGTGGGAAGGAAGGGCAGCAGTGGTGGGTTTTTTTTAACTTTTATTTTTTGCTTGCTGGCTGCCTCAGCGTTCTGCGTGCTAATGGCATGCAGGATGCTGGGGCTTGTAGTTTTGCCTGCACGTGTTTGGTTTCTGCAGTGGTTTTTTTCCTGTGGCTTTTTTTTGATTGGCCGCGGCGTGTTTTCAAACGTTCCTTTTGCTGCGGAGTTCGACCGGCAGCCAGCCGGAGGAGGTGGGGAAGAAAGAACATGCCGCACCATGGGGCCTTCAAGCCCCGGCGTCGGTGGGGTCTATTGGAGGCAGGGAGCTGCTTTTGGTGCCACGGAGAGGTGAGCCCCAATTGCGGTGAGTTCTTTCTTTCCCCGCCTCCTCTGGCCGGCTGACAGTCGAGCTCCATGGGGCCTCTAAGCCCCGGCATTGGTGGGGTACGTTGGAGGCAGGGAGCCACTTTTGGGACCGGCAGCCGGCCAGAGGAGGCAGGGAAGAAAGAACTCACTGCACCTGGGACCCGCCTCTACATGGCCCCAAAAGTGGCTCCCCACCTCTGGAGATGTAAACCACATTGAGTCTCCCTTTGGGCAGAGAATTGCGGTACAGTATATAAATTAAAATTAAAATTAAAATTAAAATTAAAATTAAAATTAAAATTATTATTATTATTATTATTATTATTATTATTATTATTATTATTATTATTATTATTATTATTATTATTATTATTATTATTATTATTATCCCCCCCCTGCTGGTGGAGAAACGCACCCCCTGGCCCCTCTTAAAGTTCTGTCAGTTTCCTGTTTCTTTGACTTTGCCCTGCAGTCTGTGCTGTTACAATGTATCTCTATGGGAACGATGTTATACAAAGCATCGGTGGCAATAATTTGGACGTTGTATGAGGCATCGCGGCTAGGATTTTGCATGCCTCATACAAAGTCGGAATTCATACAACGTTCTAACTTGTGGAACCAAGTTTGGACGTTGTATGAGGTATTACTGTACTATACATTTTGTGTTATGTGTGTACATCTTTAAATGGCAGTTTTAAACAATGCTATCTATTCCATTGATTTTAATATTACATTACATTGTACTTTTCATTGCACATGGTTATATTGTTTTAGTAGGCTGCATGATGCCCTGATTCTTTCTATGGGGAAAAGGTGGAATATAAATAAATTAAATAAATTTCCCTTTCAATAAGAATACAATAATATCCTCAGGCACACAATTTTTTTATCATATTACCTTGTATAAGAATGAGCAACAAGCCTGTCCATTAACCAACACTTTATTAGCTTATATTATTATAGTTAATTATAGCTCTTCAAGATTTTAATACCGCTGACACCCATTCCAATGTGATCTTTTAAAAATATTTTTGATTAAGACTCATGCCATTTCTAATACCTGTAATTAGTAGGGCAATAAAGTAGAAATGTATTCATTATTATATCAATAACAGGTTAAAAACGTACCCTTAAAAACTGTCATAAAATTTTGTCTTTTGCCTCATTTTCTTTCATCGGATTGTAAGTCACTTCATGTGAGAGTTCTTCTCCAGATATTAGAGGTTTATTACAGATAATGGGCAAAGTGATCTGACAGATTACTTCGCTCCCTTTTTTAATAATACCAAACAGTGAAATAGTTATCACTATAGCTGGAATATGTCATTGTAATTCACCAGGTTGTGACTATTTAAAAATATATATATATATATATATTCAAAATATACAAGAAAAAGATTGGTGTATCAGTATAGTTATTATTGTTGTTGTTTCTTCTCCCTGTTGTTCTTTTTGCCTTTCTTCCTGGAGCTCAGATCAGCTGACCAAGACAATGACTGGGCCTAAGATGTTAGGAAATAGAAGGGTTAACTTGTTGGTCAGGTGAAAATGCATTCTGTAAATGCTCAGATGAAATGTGGAATACCAGTTGATGAGAAATGTATCACCCAGGAGCCATTTGGTAGGAGATAATGCCTGTAAACCAGAAATAAAACAGAGTGTAATGACAATAAAAACCCATCTCAGTCTCTTGACCATACCTAGCAGATCAGGAGACTGAGTATTCCTTCAAGAGCTGTCTTCTTGAAAGAAGGACATTAAGGGATCGTCCAGGAGCCATTTCAGGTGAATGGCCGGTTACTATAGAAAAGTAGGATTCCCGGAGAAGGAAGATGTCTTTCATCCATGTCTCTTAAGGGAGCAGGATGAGGTTTGGGTTGCTGTCTATAGATGCAATAGGACAGCAGTGACTCTGTCTAAGAAACATATAAGAAGCTTACCTGATCATATGGCAGTTGAGGATAGAAAGATTTTTGTTATTTTCCACGTGTGCTTGCTATTTTCTATCCGTGACTTTTTGTAGCAATTTTGTAGTCCCCCCCCCGCCGTGTTTTATCTACCGTTTTTTTTTTGTTTTCTTTCTTGGCAATAAAACTTATAAAATCCATTCTGTCATTTGGAACTGGATTTGGTGAAGGGAACTCTTATATTAATTCTGGTCCTTGCCATTTGGGCTACCATTTACCAGGATAAATATTGGTTATTAAACATTTTTGCTTTAGTCAAAGTAAAGGAGGCAGCAGCCACAAATTTTTACAATAAAGAAACTACTCTCAGCTGGTCAATAACCTTAGCCATTTTGTGTATCCTCTGAACACCCATTCGAGTTCAGGGTTCAGGAGTGTAGGTAGATGGGAAAAGCATTGGACAGCCAGGCTGAAGTGTGGGGTTCACGACATAAGATCACGCTGTGAGTTTCATGCCTGTTGGATGTTGGAAGCCCAGTCCTCCCAGTCCTAGTCTGACACACTGATCCCTACACCCCATGTTCATGCTGATAGGTACAGTCAAGTCTGGTGGCGTCTATGGGCAAGGTAGATAGGACTGGACAGGTTTTTAAACCGATGTTGTTATATGTTGCCAAGTTGCATCTGACTTATGGTGACCACAATAGGTGACCACCATCCCACTAAGTTTCCATGGTCCTATGGGGATTTGAGCCTAGGTCTCCTGAACCCCAGTCCAATATGCTAGCTACTATAACACAGCAACTATCTAAACAGGGGTTCCTAACCTTTTTCCTCGGGCACATTTTATGGCTGATGTAAACACGTCCGCTTCCACTTCTGGATGCGGCAGCAGAGTTGGGCTGGGTCCAGCCTGCAGGCCTTAGGTTGGGAATCCCTGATCTAGACTTAAGTTATCAGGTTCAAAACTGAACCTAAAAGAAGACTCACTTCTCTATTATCCAACATTTTTCTCCTCCTCTGAAGAGAATACTGCATCCTTGTGAAGTGTTTAATTATTGTAGCACCAATTTAATTTTTTATGGCTCTTGGGTATAGGGGAAGAATAAAACAAAAGTATTGGATCTGCCTTTTAAGGTAGAAGTTAGGCAATGGAAATTAAATTTCAGACCTAATGGTTCTTTAGTCTATCACATCTAACTCCAGTCAGGCTTTGTTTTTCCAGGTTTGAGTAGTCTCTCCTCCACCCACAAGCTCTTGTTCTTTTCTCACACAAACACACATGCTTTCACATAATGCACAAGCAACTGCATTTGGTAGCTATTCATCTGAGTGTTAAAATTCCATTTACAGTTCCACAGATGTTCTGGTACCCTTTGAATCTAATGAGGATGACTCACGAGATGAAAATGGATTTAGAGACCTCTAATGCTTTCTGAGATCAATGGGTTCCAGATGAAAACCATCCAGCCTGATCACAGCTTTCACTGTGGCCTGTCCATTATCTCTTTTGCACTTTTTGCCTGTCTTGCTGCTTAAAATACAGTGTATTTGGAAATGAATGAGTTCCAAGAACATTTGCCTTCATTCACAGGAAAAGTAATAACCCTTCTTGGCTTTTTTTTCTGAATTAGATTATGAACAATGGAAAATTGAACTGTGATAATCAGTTCTGGCAAATTTTAGTCATTGATTTTTGATGGTCAAGCTGCTATTTTGATTTCTATTATTACCTTGGGACTAGACGTATTGTTGACCCAATAATTGTCATGATTGTCACATTCAAACCTGTCTAGATTTATAGATGATGTTTGATCCATGTAGTGTTAAGATACATTTTGTGATCTTCCTAGGTTTAGAAATGCCAGCTTTCTTTCAGCTGCACATTGGAATGTCAGGCTGACAGCCGGACATGACAAATGATAGATAAGATAAGAACTTTCTCCTGAGGGGAGGAGGGAGAAATGAGTGTCCAGTCTTGGACTTATTCCAGACACCTGCAATCCCAAGACGGGACATATTGACGCCAGGGAGAAACGTCTCCACTCCTGTCAATCAAACTAATTACCTCCTGACACCTGCAGACTGACTCATTTCAGGAATGTACAGGCGGGGGCTTAATGTCACACTGCACATACACTTGTCTCATTTCTCATGGGAACACAGGTGCAGCCCCCATGAAGTCATCACATTCCTAAGCTCTCTTTTTATTATAAAAAGAGCCCAGTTTGAGCAGTGAAGCAAGCACACTCCGGAGCAAGGGTGAAGCCCTTGGCTCTCAGCCACTTTATTGGCAAGATGTCTCTTCGGGACTAGAAGCTAAGCCATGCGGGGCTCTTCAGCCCCTAACAATTAAGAAGGTACCTGCTAGAAAGTTAGCAAGATATATTTTTATGTTTATTTCTTTGTTTTATGTAAGTAAGATCTGTAACTGTGTTTCCAACAATAAAACTACAAAATCCTGTAGTTTGTGTGCCTGCCTTTTATATGAGAAAGCAGCTTGGAAACCAACCAGAGCAACCAGAAGAAACTTCAATGGTCCTCGTCGCCCAGCCAGAAGGAAGAGGTGAGAGGGGATTGCTCTGACTATGGGAAGGGAAGAGTAAACAGTATTTAGAAGCTTAGCTTCAGCCACGGAATATAATTACCTGCCATAAGCAGAAGGCTTCTCTTACCCTGTTCCCCAGCGAATCGGGCTAGGGGGAAGTATGCTCATAGAGGCAGCAGGTCGCAGGATCTCTGGTCCGCCCTGCCGGGTGTTCCCAAGAAGTTCTGGGTGCCCAACGAAGCCCCTGTGAGGCATTTTCCTCCCCCTACATCCCTGATATGGTGGCAGCAGTGGGATCCTGGAACCCATCATCCACCGAAGTGACTCCAGGTCCCACGTACCAGATGACAGCAAAGATGTCCAGAGCCAGCCAGACAGAAGGAGGTGAGCGAGAGTGTGTCTGCCGAGCATCCGTCGCAGATAGAGGTGGGAGAGGGAACTTCCTGGGCAGAGGAAGGACCTTCTCAGAGCCTGCACACCCAGATCGCCTGACCAGTGCTTCCCTGGGCTGTCTTCATGCCATTGCCAGAGGAAAGGAGCAGAGGGAGGAAGGTGGCAGTTTCTCCAACGTTCCAGCCCAATGCAGCAAACTGGCATGTTCCTGTATGTTCAAGTTTTTTTTCAGCGCCGCTTCGACAGCCAGCAGCAAGAAGCAGAGCCGATTTGTCAGTGTCTTCCTTGCCAGCAGCAGCAGCAGCAGCAGGAAGAAGCTCCGAGTGTGTGTACGTTTGCACAGAGCATCAGAGACTATCTCTAAAGTTCCGGTCATCAAAGGACTGAGTTCGTAAGTTTGTAAAAACAAAGAACAAGTGCCTGCAGCACTTGACAACTCTACAGACCTGCGTGTCTGTTTGTTAGTGTTATTCCCTGTGGTACATTTGGGAAAGGGGAAAGTAAATTGTACTGATATGTTCCTAGTTAAGAAATGTCAGTTAAATGGTTAATGTCTCTTTTAGAAAAAGGGAACACTGAGGGGTGGAGTCTGGTTGACGAACTTAGGTGAAGATCAGATTTCCAGTAAAGCCCTCCGGAGCAAGGGCGAAGCCCTTGGCTCTCAGCCACTTTATTGGCAAGATGTCTCTTCGGAACTAGAAGCTAAGCCATGCAGGGCTCTTCAGCCACTAACAATTAAGAAGGTACCTGCTAGAAAGTTAGCAAGATATATTTTATGTTTATTTCTTTGTTTTATGTTTTATGTAAGTAAGATCTGTAACTGTGTTCCCAACAATAAAACTACAAAATCCTGTAGTTTGTGTGCCTGCCTTTTATATGAGAAATCAGCTTGGAAACCAACCAGAGCAACCAGAAGAAACTTCAACAGTCCTCGTCACCCAGCCAGAAGGAAGAGGTGAGAGGGGATTGCTCTGTCTATGGGAAGGGAAGAGTAAGCAGTATTTAGAAGCTTAGCTTCAGCCACGGAATATAATTACCTGCCATATGCAGAAGGTTTCTCTTACCCTGTTCCCCGGCAAATCCGGCTAGGGAGAAGTATGCTCATAGAGGTAGCAGGTCGCAGGATCTCTGGTCCACCCTGCTGGGTGTTCCCAAGAAGTTCTGGGTGCCCAACAAAGCCCCTGTGAGGCATTTTCCTCCCCCTACGTCCCTGATAATAATAAACCTTTAGAACAGGGGTTCCCAACCTTTTTTGCCCATGGGCCTGATCACACACCCCAGACAGCTGAGGGGGCTGGACCATGCACCCTGGAAGTGGAAGCAGGCACATTTATGACTGTTATAAATATGGCCACATCCACATTTACGACAGTCGCAGGTGCATTTATGCATGCACGGGTGCATTTTATGACTGATGTAAGACATATTCACGCATGCGTGAACACATCCACTCCCACTTCCAGGTGCAGGTGTCATCATCATAATCAACATCATCAACAACACTGGCTTTAAAAAAAGATGTGTGCCCCCCCCCACATATACTAATGGTCAAACTACTATTCAAATATACAGATGTTCATCTTATTCACATGAGAAGGGCAAGCATGCAGAAGAAGTGGATGGGAAGACAAATCTTTCTACAGTGGCCATCTCCATATCTGTTTGGTCTGCTCCCTCCTCTCATGATCTTGGAGAAGGTACAAATTGAATTTCTATACAGAGCCTTGAAATTTTAGTTTTGGAGAATACAGTTATCAGAATACCCCTGCCAGCAAGGTCATGCTGCCAGCAAAGCCATGCTGGCTGGGAATACTGGAAGATGTTGTCCAAAAATGAAATTTTCCCAAGTTCTGCTTCCACTAGCATTTGCTTGAAGAAAGGTCAAATCCTCCACATGATTAGAACCAGTGGAGGGCATCAGCAGGTTCGCACCAGTTCACCAGAAACGGTAGCAGAAATTCTGGCTGGCCCCGCCCACCCAAGTTTTGAAATAAAGTAGTCCTAATTCCAGTGTAATGCAGGGCTTTCCCCCTGGCCACGCCCACCATACCACACCCACAGTGTGGTAGTAAATTTTTTTGGAGCCCACCACTGATTAGAACCATGATAGAACAGAACAACCAAAGGCTTCAATTAAATATTGAATAAGTAATATTCAGCAAGGAGTAACATTACACCTAGAAAAATTAAAGTAGCAGAAACTAGAATATTGTTTGACCTTAAAAGTGTAAACAAGCTTTATTTTGGCATCACCCTGCAGACAGTCCTGCCCAGTTCATCACCAGTGAATTGCAGTCTGATTTTAAGCTAAAAACAAAATTTGCTAGTTTTAAGGGTGCAAGAAGAAGAAGAAGAAGAAAGTAAATACAAACAAAAAATACCAAAAGGTAGGAAATCCTGAAGAAATCAAGAGGAAAACCCAAATAATGCTAAAGCATCAGACTGCCTACCAGCAGCAAAAATAATCCAAAGCAAAGGGAAATATCCCAGATATGAAAGGAAAAAAACAGAAAAGAAAACAATCCAAGATGGAGACACAGCAGGTAGGCGTGTGGCAATTCAAGATGGAGGGCACTGAGAGCCTAGTCCAATACCTACATACTCTGTAGCTGACGGCATAATATATGTTGAAATGTATCCCCCCTTAAAGTTGTATTTAAATTACTATTCTGATATATTTGAACTGTCAACAAAGGAGTGTTCTATGACAACATTTGGAAAATGCAAAACCTAGAGGAAAGCTGTATTTCCAATTTGCACATTATTCCAAGCTCCATGGATTGGCTGAAATTCTCTTGCCCAACTTTTGGCTATTAAAGACTCTCCTCCTTTGTCTCAAGGCTCCCATAGGCTTCCCCTAGGGAGCCTTGGAACCTGAAAAGGAGGCACTATCCTCCTGGAGAGATATACCTGACTCAAGGAATGCTCTATTTGGCAACAAAAGCAGAAGCAATGCTAATGAAAAAGGCAAGGCTAAAATGCTTTAGGTTTTTAAAAAAATCTGCTCCATTTCTTTAGTGTCTTGCACGGAAGACAAAGAAGGAGTCGCAGGAAGGACTAACACAGGTTTATTCATTGATGCTCAGCACAAACATGTGGTAATGGCGGAGATACATCTCATTTTGTACCATAACACAATACATTTGAATCTTGTTGCACGGTAGCTTATTGGCTGCTACCGGCGTGGCCTCGCCCAGGTCACGCCTCTCTTCTTGTAGTTGTTTTCTGTAGCTCCTGATCATGTGGGGAATTTCCCGCAGCTGTTCGTGATTTGGGCAATGTGAACCATGTGAGACTGAACGCTCGCAGCTGCCCTCTATGGGCGGCTTGCTCGCGTTCCTTAACAGCTGAGATACATTGTGATAGTGGGCTGGTTACATTCATATACGGTATTTCAAGTAACATTGTACATGCATACATAACATCCCTCCCCCCTAGGATGGGACGAAGTCCCTCAACCATTGTGGCTTGCCGCACGTGCGCCTGGGGCGTGCGGCCGCTTGACTTAACACAGGGGAGCTGGAGGCTCCTGGTTCCGCGGAGTCCTGCCCTGCAATGGAAAGGGGGGACTCATTAGCGGCTCGGTGTGGCGTCTGTGGTAACCTTGCATTGGGGGACGGGAATGGAATGAATAGTTGGGAAGTGAATCCCTGCCTGCCGTTCGAGGAGTTTGGGGACCCCCCCAGTACGAATCTCGGGCCCGGCGAAGAGGCCCTCGTGGCCTTGCCACCCCCCGCTGCCTGTCCGGGCGTTCTAGAGACTGTGGTGGGCGGACTCGCCCCTGTTGCCTGTCTTGGGGGTGTTGGTCTCCGGGGAGCAGGAGCTATTGTATATTCCAAAACAAAGGGGCTAGGGGGACTGGAAGTACCAGGGGCTGAACTGAAACCCCTCTTCTCGCTAGGACGGGTGGGGGACCACTCCGCTACACCCCCCTGGTACTGCAACTCGTAATCATCATCAAACTGATCCCTCTCTTTCAAAGTATTCTCCTCCGTGGTTGGGAACCCAGGATATGTATCCGTGTCCGCGGGTTCCGCCGTATCTTCCCCTTGGGTAATGCGGGTGGGGGAGGACCCTAACGCTGATTCCCCCTCGCCGGTGACTCGCCTTTGGAGTTGGTCGGCGTGCCTTCTCCAGAGTAGACTTGAACTAGTCTCGACCCTGTAGGATACCGGCCCCGTTTGCTCAACAATTGTCCCTGGCACCCACGCTGGCCCCGAGGCCGCGTAGTTTCTGCAGTGAACCGGGTCCCCTACCTCAAATCTTTTGGAGCTCTCTCCCCCTATGCTTATATTTCTCCCTTCATCCTCCACCCTGGACGGATCCATCCGGTCAAACAGTGTTACCGGATGCCTCCTCATGAGGAGTTCGGCTGGGGAAAAACCTGATGCTAAAGGGGTTGTCCTGTAGCAGATGAGGAACTGGCACAGATGCAGGTTCAACTCACTGGGACCCATGCGCCGCAGTGCGTCTTTCGTAGTGCGCACTTGGTGCTCTACCTGACCGTTTGTGGCGGGGGGAAACGGGGCAGCGGTTATGTGCCTGACGGCGTTCCTCTCCATAAACGTCTTGAACTCTGCCGACGTGAAGGTACTCACGTTATCGCTCACAAGGACGTCTGGCAGGCCGAAGCAGGCAAACAGCTTTCGCAACTGTTTAATGGTTGCGGCAGAGGACGTGCTGTTCATGGGTATTACCTCCAACCACTTGGAGTAGGAGTCGACTACCAGGAGAAACATGGACCCGCGGAAAGGGCCGGCGAAGTCGACATGGATCCGGGACCATGGCCCGCGGGCCGTATCCCATTCCCTATGGGGTAACCGGGACTCCTCGGGCCGAGAGCTCTGGCAGCTCTCGCACGTGCCCACTAGGCGTTCTATGTCCCCGTCTATCTGGGGCCACCAAAAGAAACTCCTGGCCAGAGCCTTGGAGCACACGATCCCGGGGTGGCTGGTGTGCAGTAGCCTCAGCACCTTGGCCCTCAGCTTCTCTGGGATAACCACCCGCTGGCCCCAGAGTAAGCAGCCCCTTTCCAGAGAAAGCTCTACTCTGCGCCTGAAAAACGGCTTGAAATGTTCCTCGGGGGGAGAGGTGGGCCACCCTTTTCTAACCCAGGAACTAACTTGGGCCAGGATCTTGTCGGCCACCGTGGCTTTGGCGAGGTCGGCCGGCACAATGGGGGGTGAGTCGAGAGACTCAATCAGCAGGACTTGGTGTTCCTGCTCTACCTCACACGTGGGGTCCCCTAAACTAGGGAGAGGGGATCGGGACAGGGCGTCCGCATGGGAGATCTCCTTCCCTGGGCGATAGACCAGCTCATATTGGTAGGCGTTGAGAAAAATGGCCCAACGCAGCATCCTGGGGGATAGAATTTGTGGGGTTGGTTTGCCGGTAGTGAAGATCCCTAGCAGCGGCTTGTGATCCGTCACTACCGTAAACTCGCGACCGTATAAAAAATCGTGGAACTTCTTGGTTCCCACGATTATTGCTAGGGCCTCCCTATCTGTTTGCGCGTAATTGCGCTCGGCTTTCGAGAGGGACCTTGAGTAGTACGCCACCGGGGCTTCCCTCCCGCTCTCCAACACGTGGCACAGGACCGCCCCCACCCCCACCGGGGACGCATCACAGACTAGCACCACTGGTTTTTTCGGATCAAAATGGGTCAGGACCGCATCCGAAGACAGGAGTGACTTAAGCTCCTTGAATGCCCTCTCCTGCTTGTCCCCCCACCGCCAAACCGCATCCTTCTTAAGTAGCGCGTGCAGTGGCTCCGCGACCGATGCCTTCCGAGGCAGGAAGGAGTGATAGAAATTTAGGAGCCCTAGGAATGACTGCAGCTCCGGTTTCGCGGTGGGGCGAGGGGCGTCTCTCACGGCCGCTACCTTGGACTCAGAGGGTTTGATTCCGTCCGGGGTTACCTTAAACCCTAGAAACTCTACCTCCCTCGTGAAGAATACACACTTGTCCCTCCTCAATCGAAGTCCTGTCCTCTCGAACACTGAGAGAACCCCATCTAGCCTCTTGGCTAACTCTAATTCGCTCCCCGCTGTTATCAACACGTCGTCGAAGTATGGGAGGACGCCTGGAAGCCCCTTTAAAAGGCGTTCCACGAGGGACTGGAAAATTCCGGGGGCCGAATTCACGCCAAACTGAAGGCGCGTTACCTTAAGCGCCCCCTTGTGCGTTACGATCATCTGCGCGGCGGCAGCAGCCGGGGTTACAGAGAGCTGCTGATACGCCTGGGCCAAATCTAACTTGGCGAAAAACCTCCCCCCATGTAGCGTGGCCAGCAAATGGCTGACCACGGGCACCGGGTATGCATTTGGCCGAATGGCCTTATTTATCGTACATTTATAGTCTGCACAAATTCTGACCTCCCCATTTGACTTGAGGGCTGTAACAATCGGCGTTTCCCACTCCGCCGAGTCAACTGGAACCAAAATCCCCTGCCCCACCAATTTGTCCAGTTCCGCCTCGATCTTGTCCTTGAGGGCGAAGGGCACTCTCCTTGGCTTGAGGCGGATGGGCCGGATTTCTGGGTCCAGCTCAAAGGAAACCGGGGGCCCCTTGTATTTCCCGAGCCCCTTCTTGAAAACGTCCGGGTGTGCGTCGCACACGTCCTGCATTGGGTCAGTCTCGATGGCGTTAATGCCGGACAGTTCGATCCCCAGGGGAGCAAACCACTGCGTTCCCAAAAGGCAGCACCTCCCCCCTTTTAGGACCACTAGGGGAAGTTTCTCGGAGTAGTTATTGAACTTCACCTTGAAGTTCCCCACCCCCAACACTGGGATCCCATTTCCCTGCACGTCCCGTAGATTGGATCTCATGGCCCGCAGTTTGGGCCGTTTCTCTGGGGGAATGTGCATAAACTCTTTTTGGGACAGGATGGAATAAGAAGACCCTGAGTCTATCTCCATCCTCACTGGGACCCCCTGCAACAGTACCTCTATGAAGAACCGCCGGTGCTCCAGGCCCACGCGGTTCACGCCTTCCTCGCTGTGGCCGGCTGAGACCTTCCTGGTGCCGGCCGCCTTTCGTTGGTGCGTCTGGGAATGGCTGGAACTGCCCTTGTCCTCGGCTCGCCCGCGCCTGCATACTCGGGCGATGTGTCCCTTTCGGCCGCAGTTGTGGCACTCGGCCTTCTGGAACGGGCACCTCGTGCGGTCGTGGGCCGCCCCACAACCGTCGCAGCGGCGGTCCTGCCGTTCTCGGGTCTGCCGCTTCTCACCTCGCTTCTTGATCCTCTGGACGTCGTCGTCCTCACTGGAGTAGGGATCCGCTGTCGTGGAGGACTCCTCGGATGACGTTGGTGCGGCGGCGGGCGGCTTGGGGGCCCGCCAGGCCATCTTCGCTGGTGTCCGCCGGGCCGCCTGCACTGGTGACTTTGCCCTCTCGGACGTGGCCCCTCGAGACTTGAATAGCCGGACGCCACTCCTGGCCTCCTCGGCTGCTTGCGCCTCCCGCAGTACCTCGTTGAACGTGAGGCGATGGTCGCGGGTCATGAGCCTCCTCTGAAGCTTCTCGTCCCTCAAGCCACACAGCATGCGGTCACGTAGGGCCTGGTCCAGGTCGTCCCACTGGCAATGCACCGCTGCAAGCCTGAGGGCCGCCGCATAGGCGGACACGGATTCGCTCGGTCGCTGGTCTCGCCTGTGGAACGCGACCCGGGCTGGGAAGATAGAGACGGGCGGCTGGAAGCGCTCACGCAGCCTCTCCAGGATACGGTCGATGGGCACCTCGTCCACCTTTCGGGGGGCCACCAGGGTCATCAGGATCCTCAGCGTGGCCGGCCCCACCTGAGACAGGAAGTGGGAGCGCATCTTCGCGTCGTCGTCGACGCCTGCAGCCTCCATGGCGTGCCGAAACTGGCACTCGTAGAGCTCCCATTGTTCGGGCTCGCTGACATCGAACTGGTACGGCTTGACCTTGGGATTCGCCATCGATCCCATCCTCGTCGCCAATTTAGTGTCTTGCACGGAAGACAAAGAAGGAGTCGCAGGAAGGACTAACACAGGTTTATTCATTGATGCTCAGCACGAACATGTGGTAATGGCGGAGATACATCTCATTTTATACCATAACACAATACATTTGAATCTTGTTGCATGGTAGCTTATTGGCTGCTACCGGCGTGGCCTCGCCCAGGTCACGCCTCTCTTCTTGTAGTTGTTTTCTGTAGCTCCTGATCATGTGGGGAATTTCCCGCGGCTGTTCGTGATTTGGGCAATTGAACCATGTGAGACTGAACGCTCGCAGCTGCCCTCTATGGGCGGCTTGCTCGCGTTCCTTAACAGCTGAGATACATTGTGATAGTGGGCTGGTTACATTCATATACGGTATTTCAAGTAACATTGTACATGCATACATAACAATTTCTTACAGCTTTGTAAATAATTTTGAGAAGAAGGATATTTTTAAAGCTAGCTAGTACAAAAACCCCACCCCAAATTCTGGGGGACATAGATTTTATTGCTCATTGGCAAAAACCCACCATAATTTAAGATTCACTCATTGGAGCAAACTGTTTATAGGGTGCAAACAGGGTTAGCTTATTGGCTTATATATTGGGTGGTGGGGCCAGTGCCTGGGAATCTGATTTCCCCTTCTGCCTCTTGGGAGGTGCCAGCCTGCATTAGAGAGATTTTCCTTCGAAGCACTGACACGTGGGCATTCTGGGTTTGTACTCACCCAGGCAAAGTAAAGTCTGGCCAGGTTATTCTGCTATAGTAATAAAGTAGACCATACTGTCAGCAGCAAAATGCCGAGCGTCAGGCAGTGGTTAATTAACCTGACAACCCTGAGGACTAGCAGCCTTGGTGAAGTCCACAGGGAAGGGTGATGTTCCCCAAGTGGATTAAATCCCACTTGAATCCATCTTGATGGAGGGCAGCAGCTTCATCAATATTGGCCTGGAGCTGAGGAGGACTTTGCACACCAAAAATGCTCAGGACCAAAAAGTGATTCATGGAGCTTGATCGGTGTTATGGGTGTCATGCTGCAATACAGATGAAAGGCCACTGCATTATATTCACAGGACAGTCTTCATGGCTGATTGCCAGGATAATCACCAATTTTTGGAATCGGATATGACACAAGAAGACGAAGATGAAGGCAAAGTAAGACATAGTATAGTATATAAAGTAGTATAGTATATATACTATATATAGTAAAACCCCGAGTTACGAATGACTCGAATTATGAAAAACTCAAGCTATGATTTTTTTTGTATATTTGCATCCCGTTTTACCAAAACAAACAAACAAACAAACAGCCGAGGATGAAAGGCTTTTCCGCTCTTCAGACTTGGTTCGTTTCACCCCTGGTGCCTTCCGAGACAGCCCGGAGGCTGGGAAGGCACAGGGAGGTGAAGTGGAGTGAAGTCTGAAGAGTGGAAAAGCCTTTCTGCTCTTTGTCCTGGGCTCATTTCACGCAGTGCCTTCCCAGCCAAACCGGAGGGCTGGTGAGGCACTGAGGGGCTTTCAGGGCAGTCAGGTGAAGGCTGTGCCTGACTGCCCCAAAAGCCCCATTCAGATCCTGCAATTGCCCCCAGTGCCTTTGGGGGGATGGAGGTGAAGGAACCAGCTCCCTCCCCCCAGAGGCACTGAGCGATTGGAGGAGCTGAATGGGGCTTTAGGGGCAGTCAGGCACAGCCTTCACCCAACTGCCCCGAAAGCCCTGCAATGCCTCCCCAGTCAACCGGTCTGGCTGGGAAGGCACTGCAGCTTGAAACAAGCCCAGGACAAAGAGCAGAAAGGCTTTTCTGCTCTTCGGACTGGGCTCCCCTTCACACCTGGTGCCTTCCCAGCCATCCGGACTGGCTGGGAAGGAACCGGGGGTTGAAACGAGCCCAGTTTCAGCCCCCGGAGCCTTCCCAGCCCTCTGATCTGGCTGGGAAGGCACGGGGTGGGGTGGGTGGGTGTTGAAACGCGCCCAGGAGGAAGAGCGGAATGGCTTTTCCATTCTTCAGACTGGGCTCCACTTCACCCACTTCACCCTCTGGTCTGGTTGGGAAGGTGTGGGTGGTGGTGAAATGAGCCGAGGATGAACAGCTGTTCAGCTTTGTCCTGGGGTCATTTTTTAAAATATAGTACTGTATATCTGTTTTGTGAATATGTACCTCTGATCTTTATCTTTTACAGCTTCATGAGCCTCATCCCCACATGAAGTCATATTTGGATTTCTGAGGATGTCAATACTCCAAAGAAAACCTGTTTTTGTATTTTCTCCAAAAGCATAACTATTTCCCTTTGTTCTCCTCCAAATACTTTCTATCCCTTTCCATCCATTCTTCTAGCCCAGCATACTCCACAGCCTAAGAATAACATGGTATTGGATGAGTTTCAGCTTCAGGTTGATGAAACATTTATTGATATTTTACTCAGTTTGTACTGTATTCATTGCAGCTGAAAAATGAGAAAAAAGAAAGGAAGGAGTCATTGAGGAAGTGGAAGGAGAATGCTCTACTCCAAGAATGCAATTTTTTAAAAAAAGGTGGACTTGCCCCCAAGAGGCCTTAACTTGGCTCCAGGCTATCAGCTGGCTGTCCTGTAATTTGAGCACTGCAGTGATTGTTCTAATATTTTATGATATGGCATGTTTTAAAAGTTTTTAAAATCACTGCTGATATTTTACACAGTTTAAATGCTTTCACATCAGAGTGGTAAGAATATGATATGCTTGTGTCATAAATATGAGCATATGTGCTAGAATTTTAATATGCTTTAAATGTGAATTTTTTAAAATCCAGTCATGATAGCTTTTATTGAATAGAGATATTTTAGTAATAACATTGCACTTGTACATATTCAAGGGAGAAGATATATAAATGACAATTGGTTTGTAGAAACTACTAAGAACTCTCTGGTTAACTGTGTAGAAATACCTGTTTCTTCTCAATCCCAAATACCCCAAAACAGCCTATGAGTGAATATTTATTTTTAATCTTATTTGTTTTAGTGTGGTAAAACACCTAGAGCAGTGGTCCCAAACCATTTTTGGCCATACCCCACCTACACATCTCTAAAATTCTGATCCCCCACCCCATGACATATAATTCTTATTATTCAAAAAGTGAATTCCTATTCACATGGAGGAAGCCTAAAGGGTTGTTTACTGTTAATAATTCATTCTTGAATTGCCCCTCTTAAAAATCAAATTGCCCCCCTGTGGGGCATGTGCCTCACAGGGGGGCAATTTCATTTCCAGATGAAGTACATAAATGCACCAACCAACCAACCAACCAGATAGATAGATTAGATAGATAGATAGATAGATAGATAGATAGATAGTACCAATTTTGCTTATTTAGAAAGAGAATAGTTGACCCCACCTACTGTTTTATTTGAAGAGAATACAGGTTGTGGAGGGCTGAAATATTGTTCCTCAAAAAAGGCCTTTCAAATGTGAGAAACAGTGATTTCTTATGACACCAAGAATGCATGGAAGAAGCTTGCCAGCAAGAGCTTTGCAAAGTAGCTACAGTAGAATGTTGCAGCTTTGTGGGCAGGAAAGGTAATGAGCAATATTGGGTCCTTTCTGGTGTTTCAAATCATGGATAAGAAGCATACACAGTTAGGATGCCCCTCACAGCTAACTGGCTGGAAACATGAGTGGAAGGCATTGCTCTTGTATTCATGTTCTGTTTGTGGGCTTCTCACTGACATCTGGTTGAACACTGTGGGAAATAGGATGTAGTTGACCCTTTGATTGGACTTAGCATGACTCTTCTCACGATCTGATCTTCCATTGCTAAAGTTTTGAGGTCAAGCTGCAGGGTGGGCCAGATGGGGCATTTTTATGGTTATATATACCTTTGAAATACTTTAACAGATTCCTTTCCTGCCATGATACTGCTATTCTTTCAATGTGTGATCTTTTCTATGAGTTGCTTCTGCCTGTACTTGTGCAAACATGTGGCCTGCACCCTTGCTCCAGTTGCCACTTCTGCCACTGCCACCTCAATCTTTGTCTCCTCCTCTTGGCTTGGCATGACCCTAATGGCGCTCCATAGCAAGGCGGATGTTGTAAGGCTTACAACACCTGCCCTGCTATGGATTGCCATTACGGACATGCCAAGGAGGAGACAAGGATTGAGGTGGTGGCGGTGGTGGCGGTGGTGGCAGCGGTGGCAGCGGTGGGAGTGGTGGATGCATGCAGCTGCCCACATCTTTCCTGGGGGCTGCTCTGGCCAAGTGTGGATGAGAAGGACAGTCTGTACCCCTTCTTCACCAATACCATGCAGTTCCTCTGGGCTGGTAAGCAGGGAAGCAGTGTGTGTGGAAGTGGTGGGGGCTTTGGGTTGTCCTGCTGGTGGTGGTGGTGGGGGGAGGGTGGGGGCTTGGGGTGGTCCCATCACTGCCACAGATGGTGGTGGCAGCGGGACTACCCCAAGCCCCACCACTCCCCCTGGCAACAGCAGGGGGGATTTCTGGCCCACCAAAAATCTGGTGGGGGGGGAGGGTGTTAACGAGCCCACAGCTTAAAATGGTTTTGAACCACTGATGTAGAGTTTCTCTCAGGTGTGTACATGTGAGACTTATACTCACATCTAATTTGGCTAAAAGAGGAAGACCAGCCATTTGAAATTCTGAGCTCTGGGAATTATCAGTTACATTTCTATTAAAAAGTACTCTTCTGAAGCAGTAAGGGTTGTCCCATTCATTCTTCAAATTACTCTGGGCTTTTTGAGTATTGCAACCAAGCAGCCACTCAAAAATAGAACTTGAAAAGGTAAAAATAACAGCAAAAGGAATGCTGTCAAGTAGCATTCATAATTTATCTTATAGCTTCATTATTATAAAAAGGAGCTAATTACAAGTGACAAGTTGTTTGTAACTAGTTGCTTCCAAGTTCTTTTAAAAAGCAACCCTCCAACTTTCAAATCTCAAAAATCTTGAAGGTTTTTAATCTTTTATATTTAAACACTTGAAAAGTCTTAATGTGTGCCCAACTCCAGTAGCCACTGTCTCAGTAATTTTCCTTGCGGAAGGGAAGAATGAAGGTGGTGAAGGCTATAGTGAGCACTTCCAGAGGTGAATGGAAATGAAATTCGACTGCAAGCCTCAGAATCCTTTATGAAAGCATATTATACCTTACCTTGTTAAGATAAAGTGACCTTGATAAGTTCACTCTTTTCTCTTCCCAGAGTGATTTCTCTGTTCAATGATTTTCCTTCCTTGAGAAATCTCAAAACTTCCAAGGGTGTTTAGGAAGATATTTACATGACAAAAGGTTGAGAATTGTAAGCTACCATTCTGAAAGAATTTGTACATGTTCTTCCTCTGATAATGAGAAGGTGATAGAGCGGGAAAGGAGCAGGTGATGTCATGGATTTGATCCTTATAGTTCAGAGTTTTACCTGATCAATGTTTCTAATTTATTACAAGGTGTTATTTATTGTGGCTTCAGTTTTTTTACCCATTAAAATTAACAAGACAAATAACATAGCCTTTTCTTCATCAGATCATAAGTTTGTCTATAGTACAGAAAAGGGGCTGGGGTGGCTCAGTGGTTAAGAAGCTCACCTTGTTAGATGGAAGGCTGACAAGTCAGCAGCTTGAGACCTGGGTATTGCATGATGGATTGAGCATCCATCTCTGTCCCAGCTCTTGGGGACATGAAAGGAGCCTCATTTGGGCATTCCCTGAGTGGAGTTTCTTCTGCAAAAATCCTTTCAACCCAGAATAATTTCTGACATGAAATTATTATTATTAGTACAGAAAAGCTTAACAATCTTTTCATCTCTCTCCATCACTTCTAATGCATCCTAAATGCTGTTGCTATATGACTGGGACTATGAATCTCAAAAAAAGAGAACTTGCTGCCTTTCAAATCATCATCATCTCTAGCAGTGATTGGCTTGTAAAAGTGGGAAAGTAGTATAATTGCCACACAGAAGCAGCCCAGAAGCAGGCTATTTCCATGCTATTTGCCACACTGTATATGTTAAATAATCAAGCTATAAATCTTTCACACTTGGGTGAAGTTAACAGATCTCCAGGCACCCAAGCCTCTCTTTTATTAGAAGTTGTGTCTTTCTTTAAAAATAACATGTTAAAAACTTTCCTACTCCTTATTCATGTTTTAAATTAGACATTTCTCATCGTTTTTAGTTGATCTCAGACCTAAGCTGTATAAACAACTAGACCCTCAGCCACCAAAAGTCAAGGCATATAACATAAATAATGCATCCGTTTCCTTGAGAAGATTTCAATGTCTGGATTCAATAATAATGATAAAACTTCAGTAAAAGTTTAGTAACAACACTAAAAAAAGAGAGCATTGAAAAGAATTGACTTCATGTGGAATTGAATACTCTCAAACACATATCTTGGATTAGGTATCTGGTCTAGGGTTTGTGGCTAGCTGGATAGCTCAGTGGTTTTGGCATCTGACTGCAGAGCCAGAGGTTGGGAGTTCAATCCCCCTTTGCGCCTCCTGAGCAGGGCTGCCATCAGAAATTTCTGGGCCCCATACTGAGCAATCCTATTGCCACCCACACACATAGTAATGTCATAGTTATGGCCGCCGGCGGCAGGGCCCCTGTCAGCTCCGGGCCCTATACAGCAGTACTGGTAGTACTGCCCTGATGGTGGCCCTGCTCCTGAGGAAAGAACCAGCCTGTATAGCCCTGGGTAAGCTGCACAGCCTCAGGCCAAGGCACACCGACAATCAGGAAATGGTAACCCACTTCTGTGTATTCTCTTCCTGGAAAACCCTTGAAAATATCACTATAAGGGAGAATTGACTTGATGGCACACTAGTTGTCAGGTCTGCAGGACTCCATTCCCTGAGATTTCAGGATCAAAGGGGTGGGACCTTGTGATGTTTGTTGGATATGTAGCAGGAAGGCTTTCAACAAACTAATTTGCTTGTTTGTTCCCTCACTAACCACTAGTAAAACCTCTCCCTCCACTGCTCTTTTCTAACCTATCATGTTTGGTTATTTTTCTATTTTTCTCTCTCTGTGTGAAGAGAGTGAGAAAGTTCTCCTTAGAATGCTGGAAGAGATGGAGGCAGATTAGGTCTATCATTTTGTCATGATTCCTCTCAAATCACACTTCAAAATCCATCTAGGACTACTGTTCATAGCTTTACATGGTTTAAACCATGGGTTGCCAATTTTGTAATGTCAGGGGCTGGGTGTGGGTCACACTCCCTCAGACAGTTGAGCAGGCCAAACTGGTGGCTCACCGCACTGTAGATGCCACCGTGAAATGCATCCATGGCTGTCCACAGCCACAGGTGCATTTACAGCTGTCATAAATGCATCCACTTCTGCCTCCAGCAGTGATGGCTGTGCGGGCCGGATGATCTGGCATTGTGGGCCAGATCCAGCCCATGGGCCGTAGGTTACCCAACCCTGATTTAATCTTTGAGTTTATGATGAGGACCACTAAGCAGCAAATAAAACATATTTTCTCTTTTACTCAAAGTTTTCCAAAATGCTAGTTATCAGAGCAAGGGTAAACTAAGGAGGGAGACTTGTTCTTGGTAATTTTAACACCTATTTGCTATGCTTCAGTTGTGCACTAAAAGGAATTCAGTAAATTCCTAATGCACTTAACAATGTTACAGAGAGTGGAGAAGAAAGCAAGTACTAGATATATTTTTAAAAAAACCTCTGACCTGATTCAGTGACCCGTTACTCCAGTCAGGAATAAACTAAAATGCTTGTCCAGGCTTTAATGACATTTCTCACACGCAAATGAAGTTTTGTTCTCCTGCATGTCTTCTTGACCTGAGTATTGCTTGTCCTGAGACCTGTAGAAGCTTGGTGATTTTTGGAGACTTCAGCTGATGGCTTAAAAACTGGTTACACTGGCTGGCTTAAACTCAGTTGCTTAGCAGATTCAGTATGGACAATGAGCACTCTGTAGGTTCTATTGATTCAAATAGGACTATGCTAGTTGAGACTTTGTTTGTTTGTTTATATCCTGCCTATCTGGTAAAACACCACTCTAGGTGGCTTACACCAGAATTCTCTGATCTGCCTCTGACTGATTAGGAGCACCTCTGTTTCCCCTGAATTAAGCTTTGGTCACTCTCATTCAGTCCATTGGGACAGAGACAGCTTTCTTGGGTTTAGGTGGAAAGGAGATGTAACATTGAGTGTCATCAGCCTAAGTAAGCATATAAGGAGAAATGAGGTGTGTGTGTGATTGTTTACTGACTGACGTATATCACAAGGGTAACCTCGTGATTCACTTGAGAAGGCATTGATGTTGGGAAAGGTGGAGGGCAAAAGAAGAAGGGGGAGGCCAAGGATGAGATGGCTAGATGGTATTGTAGACACAATGGGCACAGAGCTGGGAGGGCTGAGGGGGATGGTAGAGGACAGAGGCGCCTGGAGGAAAATGGTCCATGGGGTCGCAAAGGGTCGGAGTCGACTGTGCGACTGAACAACAACAACAAACCTCCTTCTGCATCAAAAAAGCCTTTTCTGCCCTGCTGCTCCTGGGGAGATACAGCATTTGGAGCGAAAGTATTTCCCAGATACCCTAAACATAATCCATAATATTCTCCTGTCCTAGCTGTCTAGCACTGTAACGCCTCCACCCTCCAGAGAATTGGTTCAAGCTGAGAAGTCAGGTGGATGTTTGTAAAACATCTGGAAGATTTTTTACATACAGTATAAAGAATCACTAAAAAGATGGACAGATGTGCTTGCTTGTAAGCATCTGGGACTTTTGAAAGCACAGTACAGAGACACCTTGAATAAACATACTTATTTTCCTACCAGTGATAGATCAATTTCACCAAGGTATTTCCCAGGAGAGGTTGGGGAGCTAAAATGCAGATCAGTGTCTGCATTTGAAGGATATGGTTTTGATACTCTCTCCTCCCCATAGACAGTATCAAGGGAAATCAAGTATGCCTTGTCAGTAAGACAGTAAATGGTGCATAAAAAGGTAGGCACCTGCTTGTTTGCTCAAAATATTAAGCTATCAAATGACACGGATGTTTGTGCTCACCAACTTTATCCCAATGATTGATGTAGGTCATGCTTTTGTTTGAGAAAGACCTGAGTTAGTCAGCCATATGTGAATGTTCTTTAGGTTTGCCCTTTGAAATAAGCATGCAAGGTCAGCAGGGAGAGACTTAGCTCAGACATAGAATTACTTTGCTTTGCTCCTTTTTAGAGTGCCACCCTTTAAAAGGAGAGAAGTCTGCTAAGGCATGTAGATGAGCACATGATGATTGGCACACAGAAATCTAGCAGATCAGACAAAAGGTGGTAGCAGAGCTCTTCTGCACCTCTAAGGCAAATGTGTCCTAGGCTACTGATGGCGAACCTTTTAGAGAATGAGTGCCCAAAGTGCAACCCAAAACCCACTTATTTATTGCAAAGTGCCAACACAGCAACAGGGGAGGAAGGAAATGCTCCCACTGGGCTGCTGAGCAAAGGGGCGGGGTGAACTCTGTGCTGGGGTGACTGCACAGGTGCCCACAGAAAGGGCTCCGAGTGCCACCATGCCATAGGTTCGCCACCACTGTCCTAGGCTAATTGTATTTTTCTCCTTGCAGAACATTCTCCTGCCATTCCACTGCCTATTTTTGAAAATGTTTCTTGTACGACCTTAAGAACTGTTATATCGTGTTCCATTTCTGAATCTGGACTTCAGATCTTTGTGTGCAATTACATAGCAAAGGAAATGGAAATTTATTTGCATTCATTCACTGTAAAGTCACACTAGAGAATTCAAGTTTCCCTGAATCTCTCCCCATTAACTGGCCAGGGGAGGGGGGGGGAGGAAGCCTTGTTAACATCTTGTTTGTAATAGCCCAGGAGGTAGCACAGTTAAATGGAAATTGTCTAACAAGTTGCAATCAAGGCTTCCTTATCTTGCTAGCTTTGTTGTAAGTTGTTGAGGGGGAGGACCCCAGATGTTTTGTTTTTACTTCTTTAAAACAAAGAAGAAAGAAAAAGATTAGAGAAAATATTGCCAACAGTTTTTGTTGTGTCCCCTTCTGAGTTTGAGATGGCGTCATCCAATTTGCTCACAGAATGAGAAACTGTTTAAAAAAGAGTTCAGGAGAAAGATGTATGTCTGTGTGCTTGGCTCATCCTCCTTCACTAGGCAAGAGGGAACACTTCGTTGGGAAGGTAAACAGCATTCCATGCACTCTGGTGTCTAATCATGCCTGCCACATGACCATGGAAACATCTGCAGAAGCAGACAGCGCTGGCTCTTCGGCTATGAAACAGAGATGAGCACTGAACCCTATATTTGGATATGACTGGCTTTTGAGCAAGGGTGACCTTTACCTAAATAGGTACTTCTTCAGTGGGAAAGGTAACATCATTCCATGTGCTTCAACATCTAGTCATGCCTGCCACATGTCCACGGAAACATCTGCAGACACAGACAGCTTTGGCTCTTTGGCTACTGTATAAAAAGAGATGGGTATAGAACCCTAGAGTTGCATACGACTACATTTCAACCAAGGGAGACATTTACCTATACATTTAACTATTTAGCATGTCATATGCATACTGTAGGTCAGGGATTGGGAAGATTTGGTCCTGGAGAGATTTTTATTTTTAAACTTCCATAATCTCTTTCCTTTTGGCTTTGTTGGGGGCAACTGATGTGAACTGAAGTCCAAAGCAGTACGCTGATGGTACCCAACTGTATATCTCAGCCCATGGGAACCTGAGTGATACAGTTGAAGTCCTATCCAGGTGCCTGGAGGCTGTAAGGGCTTCAGCTGAATCCTGGCAAGACTGAGTGGCTGTGGGTTTGGGGCCCTGCGTTATCACGGGAGCTACCATCTTTGGTGCTGGATGGGGCTATTTTGCCCCAGACAGACCTGGTGCATAATTTGGAGGCCCTCCTGGACTCACAACTACTGCTCAAAGAGCAGGTTCGTGGCCAGGAGAGCTTTTGTGCAACTTCGTCTCATCCGCCAATTATGCCCGCTCCTGGACCAGGACTCCTTACTTTTGCTCACCCATGCTATGTCACTTTCAGACTGGATTATTGTAATGCGATTTACTTGGGGCTGCCCTTGACGATGATCCAGAAGCTACAGCTGGTTCAGAATGTGGCTGCCCGGGTGGTGACGGAGTGTGGGCATTATGCCCATGCTTCACCACTTCTCTGGGAGCTGCATTGGTTGCCAGTTTGTCTCCGGGTGCAATTCAAGGTGTTGGTTTTGACCTTTAAAGCACTATATGGTAGTGGGCCGGGTTACCTAAGAGACTGCATCACCCTGAGGATGTCTGTCCATCCAACCAGAGCGGACCGGAGGGGCTCTCTAATCGTTCCATCAGCCAGAGGGGCTCCCCTCTCTGGCACAAGGAGGAGAGCCTTCTCCGTGTCTGTGCCAGCCCTCTGGAACCTCCTGCCAACAGAGCTACGTCTCCGGATGGAACTGCTGCCTTTCAGAAAAGAACTTAAAACCTGGCTGGCGGGTCAAGTGTGGGGTGCAGGTGGAAGGGTAACCTCCATTGGGTGTCTGGTGTAGAAGAACTCCCCCCCCCCCATGGTGCCTTTGGATCCTGCACCCCTTGTTTTAGGGGGTGGGTAGTTTTAAATGTTTTTAACATGTTTTTTTAAATTGTCATTGTGAACCGCCCTGAGTCGGCTTTGGCCGAGTGGGCGGTATATAAATTTGACAATTAAATTAAAATTAAAAATTATGCCTGTGTCTTGCCGCTGCTACAGGAGCTGCATTGTTACCAGTGTGCCTCTGGATGCAATTCAAGGTGCTGGTTTTGACCTTTAAAGCCCTTCATGATAGTGGACCAGGATAATTAAGAGACTGCATCACCCCAAGGTTTTCGACCCATCCTATGAGAGAAGACCGTAGGTTCTCCCTAGTGGTCCCATCAACCAGGGAGACACATCTCACTGGGACCAGGAGGAGAGCCTTCTTGGTATCTGTTCCGGCCATATGGAACCTCCTGCCACTTGAATTGTGCCTCCAGGCAGAGTTGCTCCCCTTCAGGAAGGCCTTAAAAACGTGGCTATGCCAGCAAGTGTGGGGTGCAACTGGTACCACAACCCAGCCCTGTTGGCTTATTTATCCCTGCCCAGGGTCTTTATTTACTCCTGCCAGGGTGTCCTTCTTTTCAAAGGGAATTGGGGAGGTTTTATGGATGTTTTTAAATAGTTTTATAGCATTTGGTTTTAATTAGTGTGAGGTATGGGTTTTAACTGATGTTGTGAGCCGCCTTGGGTCACTTGGGTGAAAAGGGTGGTTATATAAATCCAATGAACGAATGAACGAACGAAGCATCTGAAAGCACAAGGCTTTCCCATAGGTCAAAGCAATGAGCTAAAGATTCTTTTTTTTATTTTTTAGTAATTTTTATTAGAATTTTTCAACAAATACAAATACACAATAATACATAATAAAAATACTAATAATAAAAAATACACTAAAATACTAAATAAACAAAAGAAAGCAGTCAATAAACAAAAAAAAAGATACAACCTATCCTAATACATTTTTCATCTATCATTATATTTCAAATGCATTAATGCCACCCTTAAAAATATATTCACTTAAATATGACACAGTAAGTATTGTTACCCTTAACTCAAAGCCTTCTTTTTATTATTACTTGATTACTAGTACTACTGAGTCATACACATTTTTATTCAATTCATTACCAATTCGGATAGGAAACAATAACAAAAACAATAATATACACACCCCGTGTTTATTTACATTGCCCAGGAGAGCTCAGAGTGACTCATTATTTTATCTCCAAAAACTACTTTGTTCCGGTACTGGTCTGTTTCTTTCAACACCCATAAGTGAGTGATCCACAAAAGGTTTCCATATTTTCCAAAATCTGTTCTCTCTGAAGCTACCCTTATTTTCTTTTATCTTCCATGTTAGTTTATCATTCAATGCTAAATTCCACATTTCTTTTTACCACTCCTCCGTCTGTATGCGTATGTCATTTTCCCAATTTCTAGCAATACATTGTCTACCCGTCGTAAGCATTATTTCAAATAATTCTTTCTCATCCTGATTTAGATTAGTACCTTCCACATTTGTTAACATTGTGGTTCCCGATCCCAGCTTGATTTTCTTACCCAATATTTCTCCAATCTCCTTTTCAATTCTTTTCCAAAAATCCTTTACCACGATGCAACTCCACCACTGGTGTGGCAGAAGTCACAGGAGAACTAGTAGGTGCCCCTTGGCTTCAGGAAAGAAAGCAGGCTGTGGGTATTCTGAGCATGAAGGAAGTCAGTGCCTTACTTTTCTTAATGGACTAGCCACCACTGGTTGGTACTGTTTTCCAGCTGGTTTATAATGGAAATTCAGATGTTCACAGCTGGCTGGATAGCTCAGTGGTTTAGGTGTCTAGCTATGGAGCCAGAAGATGGAAGTTCAATTCCCCTCAGTGCCTCCTGCAAGAACAGCCAGACTGTGTGGCCTTAGGTAACCAGCACAGTCCCAGGACATCCCCATAAGAAGGGGATGGTAAACCACTTCTGAGTATAGAAAATGGTCACCATAAGTCAGAACTGAGTCAACTTGGAAGGGTGGACATTTTCTGGTGTGTTATTCACCGCATACATCTTTTATTGAGTTTTAGAATACTGTGGAACAAATGATATCCTGTCCCAGCAAGCCTTCTCTGCATATTTTTTTTTATTGTTTTGGCTTAATGCAGACCTGGGGTTTCCAAGAGACTGGGCCTGGATGGGCTGAAATTATATTTCTGCCTTTAAAAATAATCAAACCATTTAACTGAATTCTTTTTGCAGCTTTTGGGCAGCACCAGAGAGGGGGAAAGCAGGCCTCCGCAGAGAGCTTTAAGAGGAATGGATGGGGATGAAGCAGTGGGACAGTAGCAGCTGTTACCGGATTCTCAGAGGCAATGTTCCGGTGCCATTAAAATCAAAAGAGCCACTAGTAAGTCTTGGAGAATAACTAGTGTTAAAAGAATGATTCAGACATGGCCTGAGGTTGATGGCAGTCACAAAAGAGGAAATTTCTTATAAGAAGGCATTTTCCTATGAAGTCCAGACATTTGGGTTAAACTCAGTATTCACACTTTCCATTATAGTTGATTTTGTTATCATAATGACTTTGCCATCCTTTTCACAGAGGCAGAGAGGTCCTGATGATCCACAGGATCAATAATCAGGACTCCCCAGAAAAGATTCAAATCAGAGCAGCCATGATTGGCTGCTAAGTTGAGAAGTAATTATATGGAGGGTTATGCTGTGGGGAGAATGCTTTCATCTTTTTGCCTCATCCTTTATTTTCTCTCAAGGAGCTTTAGGAAGAATTCAGGTCAGGAAAACAACTTGGGGTTGAACCAAGACATTCTGCTGCTTGAGGCAATGAACAAACTGTCATACTTTCTACATCTCCACATACGGAGAACAAACTGGATTTGCAGTCTGTCTGTCTGTCTGTCTGTCTAGCTAGCTAGCTAGCTCTGAGGGTGAGAAATATCACTGCATTACACATAAGGATATTGTGGTAAAGTGTATACTATAGAATTAAAGACATCACTGTTAATGAAGTAAAGGCTATCTTTAATGTTTTTCATTTTCAAATGTAGAGATATAGAATATTTTTATTTTCAGCAATTATGGTCTATTTGTTTCTTTATCATAAACCACACACTATCTGACAAAAATAATCCAGACCATTACATAAATAAATGAGAACCACAATGTTTTTAAAGGACATTCAAGTAAGTTCATTATCATGGATGGTCAAACATGTACTATTGATGCTAATTTAAAATCTATCAGTAGTTGTGGTATCTTATAATTCTTAGTGTTCAAACGGGGAAGGCAGCTATAGTCTTGCAAATATTTTCCCATTACATTCTTAATCCCTCACCATTGGCTAAACGGATGGGAATTCCAAGCCAAAATACAATTGGAGAGCTACAGTTGCTCATTTTTATACTAGAAAGATTACTGTCTGGGATGAAAAGCCAAGAGAAATAAGCAGGAGAGTCTATGCAGGCTATAAGACAGCAGCTTTCCCCAAATTTCCAAGGTTCACAGAGATCTGCTGTCTGTTCTATGTAAATACTTTTAAATTTGGAATTAGAGCAGCGGGGCTACAACCTAGTTATATTTGCTTCAAGTAAGCTCTGCAAAATATTTCTTCTTCCTCTGCCATATACAAATCTGAATACTGGCGATCATCATGGTGATCAGCCATGAAGACTGTCCTGAGAATATAATGCCTTTCATCTGCCTTCCTCATTGCAGGATGACCCCAGTAGCACTGATCCAGTTCTGTGAGGTCCTGAGCCATTTTGGCACACAAAGTCCTCATTGGCTCCAGGCCAGGATTGATGAAGCTGCTGCCCTCCATCAAGATAGATTCAAGTGGGATTTATTGCTGTGCTGCTTATATTTGATTGTATGCATTATTTTGTATTTTGTATTGCTCTTGTTTTTTTTCCCATTATTGTATGATCTATGCTGTATTTATCTATGTATTGCTTTGCTGGTATTGTTTTTGCTTGTATTGCATTATTTTCTTTGTTACTGGCCACCTTGAGTCACCCATTGGGTAGAGAAAGGTGGTGTACAAATAAAACTTGAAATGAAATTTAATTTAATCCACTTGGGGACCATCACCTTCCTTGTGGACTTTGGTAAGCAATGTCGTTAGTCCTCAGGGTTGTCAGGTTAGTTAACTTGACACTCGGCATTGTTTCACTGGCATTATGGTCTACTCTATTACCATAGCAGGATAATCTGGCCAGACTGATTTAATTTAATTTTAATTTAGTTTTCCCATTTGTATGCCGTCCAATCAGGAAGTCCAACTCAGAGCGGCTCACACAATAATCATACAACATATATGTATACACAATAATTATACAGTATTCAATACAAACAATATACAGTATTCAATACAAACAATATACAGTATACAATACAAACAATATGCCACATTACAATACTGCAGCAGCCTCTCCGCCCCAGCCGCAAGTAAGTCCAGGGGCGGTGGTGGCAAAGTCCTGCCGCCCGCCACCATAGCGGCCTTTTGATGTAAAGGATTTAGTCACACACAAATGTGTTTTAGACTGGAATCTTCGTGGATTAGTTGCACAATTAAAGTAAAAAATAAATGTCCATCTTGCTAAATCCAAGAATAGCATCCTTAAATTAAACTTCCTCATGTACATTGTGATGAGATGGGAACTCATTAAACCTTTCATTAAGATATCCTTAGCAGGAGAAGAAAGTGGGGTTTGTAATTTTGGAGGAAAATGTTGTAATTGAAGAGGCAGCCACTCTGCCTGTGGCTATTTCCATTTACAGGGCTCGTTCTCTTCCCAGCTCTCTGCAGCTGACAGCACTGACGTCATCTCTAAAGCCATTGACACATTCTTTTGTGTGGTGTGAATGAAGAAGTAAATTGATCCCAGTGGGGATGGAAATTCACAATGAACAGAAGCCTGCAGCTTCACCAGCATCAGCTATCAGTTGCTGCAGCACAGGCCTCAACCACCCAAATCATTAACAGCTAGGAGTTGTTCATGCCCAGCATGATTTTCTTTTTGGATTAAATTCCCCCCAGGCACTTTAAATTAACAACTAAACATTAATTAAGAACATTGATAATACCAATATTTTATCAAGGAAGCTGAAAAAGAACATTGCAAAGACCAGGGAGGGAGTTGTGATTCAGAAACACTCAGGTGAGGGAGTTTTCCAGGTGGAATAGGTAAAGGTTGCCCTTGCTCGAAAGCTAGTTGTATCTTACTCTAGGGCTCAGTGCTCATCTCAGTTTACAGCCAAAGAGCCAGCACTGTCTGCATCTGTGGACATTTCCATGGTCATGTGGCAGGCATACCTGGATGCACGGAATGCTGTTTACCTTCCCACTGAAGTGGTACATATTTAACTACTTGCAATTTCTTGCTTTCTAACTGCTAGGTTGGCAGGAGCTGGGACAGAGTTGGGAGCTCACACCATCGTGCAGCACTCGGGTATCGAACTGCTAACCTGCCGACCTTCTAGTTGTCAAGTTCAGCATCTTAACCACTAAGCAACCGCAGTCCCCCAGGTGGAATAGGAAGAAGTAAACCATGTTCAGTCATAAAACAACTTAGAAATAGTCAATCAAAATACCAACGACTAAGGATCTGATTATGTCCCTTTCCAATGATATCTGCTCTACCCTGCCTTACCTTGTATTTCCACAGATACTATTCAGATAGGGTTGTAATGGTTGGCATGTCCTGATTGTAGCCAATGATAGGGTGCTCTCAGCATTTATGGGATGTGCAGTGAATAACAAGCAAGGAAAAATTAGGATCTGTCGTTCTTATTGCTGAATGTATTTCCAGGTGGTGATGGTAATATTTCTGCAGATATGTCAGCTCTGTCTCCTTTAAGAACCCCAGGGATGCCCACAGCGAACCATCTTTCCTGCCAGGTATACAGTGACTTCAGCAGAAGACAATGTGCCATTTTCACCAGACAGCTACTAACAAAGTGATGACATTAATAGTTGCTTGCCATGAAGTCAATTCTGATTTAAGGCGACTCTGCCCAGGCTTTTCTGGATGGGGAACACACAGAAGTGATTTACCATTCCCTACTTCTGGGGTTGCCCTGCGACTGTCCAGGTTACCCAAGGCCACATAGGTTGGCTTTTCTCCTCAGAGGCACAGTGGGGAATCAAACTCCCAATGTCTGGCACCCCAGTCTGATGCCTAAACCACTGAGATATCCAGTGAGGATACAGATTGAAAACTCAGGGAAATGCTATGGATCTCCAGGTAGGGAAATGGTACTGGAAAAGAACAGTGTTTAATTTGGGTATGAAGTGGATTTATATCCTGAACATTTATTTCCACCTACTCCCAGCTGGTTCTAAACCTTGCTGTAAAAGGTGTTTGCCCATGTGCTGAGATTGATTCTCTCCCAGCCTTTGCGTACCCTGTTTTTGTGACAACTCAAAGGCTCAAGTCTGTGACATTTAAAGGACCCTCCTTGTGACTTCGTATCCACTGATCTCATGCTTCAGCCCTGTAATATCAGGGAATAGGATGCAGGTTTGACAACCCTAAATGGCTGTTCTGAAGGGTCAGAGGAAAGTAAGATAAGAAAAGAACATATGAATTTTTGTCTTGAAGAGTCAGTGTTGCATGATGGAGTGAGAAGATAAATAGGTACTGCCTTGGCGTGAAAGGAAACAACATTCCATGCACTCTGGTGTCTAGTCATGCCTGCTACATGTCTACAAAAACATTTGCAGACACAGACAGTGCTGGCTTTTTGGCTATGAATGGAAATGAACATTGAACCCGAGAGTCGGATACAACTAGCTTTCAAGCAAGGTCAACCTAGCACTGGGTAATCCTTCATTAGGGAAGTTTCTATTGGAATTTGTGTGTAGTGCAGGCATCTGCAACCTACGGCCCACAGGCCTAATCTGGCCCATGGCACCAATTAATCTGGCCCACTGTGAGTACTTCAGCACTGCTGGAAGCTCCCCACTGCCTCCAGAACATAGCTGTCAAGTTTTGGATTTAAAAATAAGGGACATTTCCCAGACAAAATGGGAAACTTGCCAGCTATGCTTATCCTGTGCAGTCCTCCAATGGTGGCATTAGGGCATTGCAGTCTGACTGATACGGGATCCGCTGGGAAAGAGGGTAAAATACGGGAGGTTCCCGGCCAATACGGGACACTTGACAGCTATGCTCCAGAAGTGCCCAAAATGCCACCCCCACAGAAACTGGAAGTGGCCAATCAGAGCGAAAATACGGCAAAAAAAATTACAAACATGGAGTGAAAATGCTTCACACACTCTCCCACCACCATGGGGAGTGGCAAAGGCTGCAAAAGCAGCCAGAAAAAGCTGTGATTGTGCCCACTGTTGGTGCCGTGAAAACCAGAAGTGCCCAAATGTGGCAAAAAATTACAAAAATGGAGCAAAAATGCTCTGCACACACTCCTGTCACAATGGCAGAGGCTGCAAAAGCAGCTGAAAAATGCTCCAATTGAGCCTGCCCTGGCTCTGCAGAAACCGGAAGCACCGGACATGGCGGAGGAACAACACCTCTAGCCCACACAGCTTTGTGTTGGGGCGGGTTCGGCTCATGACAGGAAAACATTGTCAGTGTAGTGTATGTATACTTACACATTCCTTCTTTAAAAGCTAGGAAAATCAACTCTGCAAAACAACAACACACCACACCTCTAGTTTATGAATGTGGTATATTGTGCTTTTCTATGGCTCAAGTGGCTAAAACGCTGCCTGGAAGGCAGGAAGTCAGCAGCTCGATTCCCGAGTACCACAGGACGGAATGAGCTACCGTCTTTGTCCCAGCTCCTGCCAACCAAGCAGTTCGAAAGCAAGAAATTGTAAGTAGATAAATTGGGGCCACTTCGGTGGGAAAGTAAACAGCATTCCATGCACTGCGGTGTCTAGTGTCTAACACTGCCACATGACTACAGAAGTGTCTGCAGAAGCAGACAGTGCTGGCTCTTCGGCTTTTAAACAGTGATGAGCACTGAACCCTAGAGTCGGATACAACTGGCTTTCGAACAAGGAAAACCTATCCATGATTCAATTCACCAGGAAATGGTCTAATATTGCCACACAATATCATGCCTGCATTGCTTTCAGGAAATAAGATGCAAACTTTACACAGCAAATGGCAGCCAAACTTTTAACTACAGTGAAGGCAGTGGTAAAAATGGTCTGCAGGATACCCTCTTGTACTCATCACCATTCAGACTTGTTGAAAGACAGCCATGGCAATTGCTTTGTGATTGAGTGAGTAGTGGTTAACTGATGAAAAAAGGAGTAAGCTTCTGGGATTTTCTCTTGCTTGGTGTCTCTTTGTGAATAGTACCAGGCTTGATAAAGCACTTGGTCTAAAGACATCGCCCAGTAATAGGGCAGGATGTTTGGCAATAGTGATAGAGAAAAAGGGAGAGGGAGGGGGAAATGATATTATTATTTATTGGATTTATACCCCACTCTACTCAAGCACAATGCTGACTCAGAGCGGCTACAACAATTAATACACATACAGTTACAATAGCATAATCTTAACCTATAAAATTGAGGGTTAATCATTGGAACTTCATATAGGCTCCTTAGCCAGGCCCCACTAGCCCACACTCTCCATTCGTGCATACGTCCGAACTGGGTACGCAGATAAACGCAGGATTTAAAATTGCGCAGGGGGGGCAAGAGCCCCACAAATGCGAATAAACTAAATCAACTTCAATACCCGAAATCCTATGTGCTTTTGCAAGCTCCAGCCAATTAGAATCAGATGCCAGAACAAAGAGAACGTTTCCAGCCGCGCCGCAGCCAATGAAAAACAACGTTTACACAACACTTTGATGCACAAACGCGAATACTACATATCCCACAGTTCTAACCACCAACAGTATGTCATTCAATCTATCTGAACACCTTTACCATTTTGGGAGTTAAAGACGACAAAACTCACTATCCTACACAGTTACACCAATCCAGCCAATCGCGTATTTTGCACAAAACGCATCACGCATGAGCTGTATTGGAAACCCCAAAGAGTGACAGACTTTGCCGACGTTACCATTTAGGGAGCTATATACGACACATCACACCATCCTACGCAGTTTCTGTAATCCAGCTAATCACGTGCTTTCGCCAAAACGCATCACGAATTTCGAAAAACGCTACAAGCCATCCTTTAAAAGGAGCTGTATTACAAACCCCAAAGAGTTACGTACTTTTGCGGCTGCAGATTAGTACAGAGCTAAAAACTACCAATCTTTGAGCGAATAACTTTGAAAAACAGAACCCGACCTTTTTGTTTAGCAATTTTAATTTTATTTAGTTATCATATCTATTTAATTACTTTTAAGGTTTATTTAATTTCGTTTACTTTCATTTATTTTAATTTTACATTATTTTACCATTTATTTAATTAGACTACACACTTCAAACACACACTTCAGGAGCGGGCCATTTCGTTTCGCAATATTTATCATATTTAGTGTTATTTTCAGTCACATTTATTTACATTTAACATTCATTTCTTAATTATTAATAATTATTTTCTGATATTACAAAACACAGTTCAACAACACACTTCAGGAGCCAAATCAATTTCATCTCAAAGTAGGGACGGAACACAATACATTCTATTCAACAGAAAACATTATCCTTTTACTTATACCTTCAAAAATAATATTATTACACTTTTTAAAAACATAATAATCGACACACGAAATAGGGAACAATCATTCAAAGAAAAATAACCGTCACGCATTTAAATTATTGCTGAACCAGTTTTACCTCTATATATTGATGGAGCACACTATATTTTTATATTTACAGAAAAATACGCATTTTTCCTTCAAAAATTTACTCTCTAAAAATAATATAACAATCAACATTTTAAAATATTACAATCAGTACACATTTATATTGCACTAATTTACAGTATTTACAAATAAAACCAAAAAAACCACTTTACTCTTTTAAAACGACCATAAATATATTCAGACACCACACACCATTTAGACACAGATAAATTAAACTCAAAAAGGAATATAGTTTACTAATTTGACTAACAATATCACTGTAAATTAAACAGACCTAACAATAAAATTTAGAGGGAAAATACCTTACAAGGATCTGAACAATACAGCCACTCCATTTTGTGTAAACTAACTTACATTCAAACCATAAGAAGCAGGTTTTCAAAAAAAAAATAAGAACACTGTCTGTAATTAGTTATATTCAATCAATAAAAACAATTAAAACCAAAAACTATAACAATAATCACCTTATAGCAGAAAATAATCATAACCATTTATATAAAAAAAGTTTACCCACAAAATCCAGTACAGAAACACATATAACAACTTTGGGAATTTTTTAATAACTGTTACCCATTTCTTTACAACAAACAAATTATCAACATGCCCCCAAAAATGTGCTAATATTTCACAAAGGACAAGCAAAAGAATGAAAAGAAAAATTGAAAATACACAACAAACAACACAGGAAAAGGAGGAGAAACTTACTGAATGCAGAAAGAAATATGCTGAAAAAGCAGAAAATACAAACTCTGAAGAACATGAAACCATGTTAATACAACGTAGAGAAATTGACAGTACTTCAAGGTCAAATGAAAGTACACAAAGACATCAAATTAGATTACAACAGAATAAAATAACAAGAGAAAAAAGAAAAGAAAAATGTAAAGCTAAAAAAAATTTAAAAATGGGTGCCTTTCTCCTATGATCCAGAAACTGATTATGCACAATAAGAAACTTTACGCATTGAAAATCTAGACAACTTTTGCAAATTCTGCCAAGCAAGAAAATTTAAAACAGAAACCAAAGGACTATGTTGTAAAGATGGGAAAATTAAAATTCAGCAGCAATTGCCACCACAACAACTTATAGAATACACCAGGGGAGACACACCTGATTCCAAACATTTTAAAAAACATATTAGAAAATACAACTCATGTTTTCAAATGACCTCATTTGGAGCAACAAACATCATACATTACAAATGATTCAATCCTACATTCACCATTCAAGGCCAAATTTACCACAATATTGGATCACTTCTACCACTACCAGAAGAAGAACCAAAGTTCCTTCAAATTTATTTCATGGGAGATGAGGAAAAAGAAACAGCACAACGATGTACATACATTGAAGGAACAAAAAAACATTTTGTACAAAACATACAAAGAATGTTACATGAACACAATAATCTCATCCGCACTTTCAAAAATGCTATGCAAAACATGCCACAAAATCAATACCACATTGTTATAGCTGCAGACAAAACTCCAACAGGAGAACATATATGCAGAAATAATGCTCCAGAAACAAATGAAGTTGCAGCACTAATTTCTGGGGACACTTTCCATCCAAGAGATATTATACTTAAACGATGAGGATGGTTATCACTTCAATTTAAAATGCATTGATCCAAAAACAGGGAAAGAAACTGCAAAAAAAAAAAAAGTCAGCCATGGACATTTTAATGATTAGAAATGAAGAACAAAATCATATCATGCACTGTAGAAAATTGCTAAACCAGTACGTTGTGGATATGTATGCAAAAATAGAATCTGAAAGACTACTTTACATTAGAACAAATCAAAAATCACTGAGAGCAGAACAATACATACATTTAAAAGATGCTATTGCACAAGATGGCAACCTAGCAAATATTGGAATGCTACTCATCTTGCCAGCACCATATACTGGGGCCCAAGACATATGCATGAATATACTCAGGATGCCATGACCAATGTTAGGAAACATGGAAGACCAGACTTATTCATTATATTTACATGTAACCCAACATGGCCAGAGATCAAAAATAACCTCAGAAATAATGAGACATCTAATGACAGGCATGACCTAATTGCAAGAGTATTCAGACAAAAACAAACTAAATTAATTAATCTTATCACAAAAAATGAACTATTTGGTGAATGTAATCGCTTTATGTACACGATTGAATGGCAAAAACGTGGACTACCACATGCCCACAACGTAATATGGCTTAAAAACAAAATACATCCCACTGACATTGATAAAATTATTTCTGCTGAAATACCAAAAGAAAATGAAGACATGGAACTGCATGCAATTGTAAAGAAAAACATGATTCATGGTCCCTATGGACTAATGAACCCACAAGAACAATGCATGAAAGATAAAAGCTGCACCAAAAGATACCCCAGAGCATTACTCAAAGATACACAAACCGCAGAAGATGGATACCCACAATACAGAAGACGTTCTGTATAGGATGGAGGCCAGACAACAAAAATAAAAATGATAACACAAGGAGAAGTAGTAATTGACAACACATGGATAGTACCATATTGTCGTCTACTGTCCAAAATATTCAAGGCACACATAAATGTTGAATATTGTAACAGTGTAAAATCGATAAACTATGTGTGCAAGTATATAAATAAAGGCAGCGACATGGCCATTTATGATGTCAGAAACATGAACAAAAATGATGAAATTCTACAGTACCAATGTGGAAGATACATTAGTACAAATGAGGGTTTTTGGCATATTCTAGGCTTTCACATACATGAAAGACATCCACCAGTGCAACATTTGAGTGTACACCTGGAAAATGGCCAAAGAGTATATTTCACTCCAGAATCAGCAACAACTGTTGCAGAAAATCCTCAGGAAACAACATTAACAGCAATTTTCAAATTATGCCAGAATGATGATTTTGCAAAAACAATTCTGTACCATGATGTGCTAACCTATTACACATGGAATAAAACAAAAAACAAACAAACAATTCTTCAGAAGAAAAATGGGCAATTATGTACCAGAACTTGACATATATCAAACAGATGCAATAGGAAGACTATATACTGTACACCCTAATAATAGTGAATGTTTCTATCTAAGAATGTTGCTCCATAACATACCAGGACCAACATCTTTTCAAGAACTAAAAACTGTTGATGGCAAAATCATGGAAACATATAGAGAAGTTTGTCAACACATGGAATTGTTAGGAGCAGATCAACATTGGGAAACAACTTTGAAAGAAG
The DNA here is from genome assembly GCA_035047345.1 of Bradypodion ventrale. Taxonomy (NCBI): domain Eukaryota; kingdom Metazoa; phylum Chordata; class Lepidosauria; order Squamata; family Chamaeleonidae; genus Bradypodion; species Bradypodion ventrale. Next base: position 145,944,811 of record JAWDJE010000001.1, read on the forward strand.
CAGAACTAATTTCTATGCCACACCAAATTAGAATCTTAATAGCAATAATACTTCATGTAGCCCATCAAACCCACTACATTTGTGGGAAACTTTTAAAAACCCACTGAGCGAAGATAAGTTGATAAAAGAAAGAAAAGAAAATCCAAATTTAACCATTGAATAGGGAACACACATCTACAACATGACCTTAATAGACATTGAAGACCAATGCATATGCATGGCAAACAAAAATACTAGAAGCAGTTGGCCTACCAGCAGTAACAAGAAATCAAGGAGATGCATTAAATGCAGATTATAGTAGAGAAACAAGTTATGACATTGAAAGATTAAAACAATACATAACTGAAAACAAACCACTTCTTAATAATGAACAGAAATCTGCATACCACAAAATAATGACACAAGTAACATCAGAAGATGGAGGAATTATATTCTTACAAGCTTCAGGAGGAACGGGAAAAACCGTCCTCACAAACCTTATTCTAGCACAAATAGGTTCAGAAGGGAATGTGGCATTAGCCATTGCATCTTCTGGAATAGCAGCAACATTAATGGAAGGTAGTAGAACTGTGCATTCTGCACTCCAATTACCACTTGACATAGCAAAACAAGAAACACCAACATGTAACATTACAAAAGATAGTGCACGTGCAAAGTACTTCAAGAAGCCAAAATTATTGTCTGGGATGAATGTACAATGGCGCATAAAAAAATCTATTGAAGCCTTACACAGGACTCTAAAAGATATTAAAGAAAATGAAAAAATAATGGGAGGACTTCTGCTACTTCTTTGTGGAGATTTCAGACAAACCCTCCCAGTAATACCAAAATCTACACCCGCAGATCAAATCAATGCATGTATCAACCAATCTTATTTATGGGAAAGTGTTCAAACAAAATTCAAACACTCAACAATTTACAGACTTTCTCCTCAAAATTGGTGATGGAAAAGTTGGAAAAAAAATGAAGAACATAATGTTGAATTTCCTAATTTTTTCTGCACCATGGTACCATCTACATTTGAACTGATAAATGCCATATATACAAACCTTAACGAAAATTATAATAAGCATGAATGGCTAACAGAAAGAGCAATCTTAGCAGCCAGGAATGATGATGTTAATCTTATAAATCAAGAAATTTTAGACATGATACCAGACCAACCAACAGAATACAAATCTATTGATACAGTAGTAGACAAAGATGATGCTGGCAATTTTCCAACTGAGTTTTAAAACTCACTTGAATTGCCAGGAATGCCTTCACACCAAATCCTACTAAAACAAGGAGCACCTATAATTCTACTCAGAAATTTAAACCCTCCAAACTTTTGTAATGGCACCAGGCTATGTGTTAAAAATCTCCTGCCAAATATTATTGAAGCTATCATTATAACAGGAAAAGGAGCAGGGGAATCAGTTTGCATCCCAAGAATACCATTGGTTCCATCTGATCAAACTATACCATTTAAAAGACTACAATTCCCAGTAAGACTAGCATTCGCCATTACCATAAATATATCACAAGGACAGACACTACAACACTGCGGATTGCATCTTTCAAAACCATGCTTTTCTCACGGACAATTATATGTAGCATGCTCTTGAGTTGTTTCAGCAGATAATTTATTCATACTTGCTACAGACAATCAAATGAAAAATATTGTTTATCAACAAGTACTGCAAAAGAAAAAGATTAACAGAAACACACATTACCTTTACACAAAGAATAAACAAATGCATTCCACAACATTCATCTAAAACATTCAATTACTGCTCTTTAACATCCCATTACTAACATTACAGAAGCAAATAACAGCAGATAGCATTTAAAATTAATGCATAACAGACAAGTAATGAACCATCAACCCATTATCGTTAATATTACATTCACACTTCTTCAATACATTCACAAAACCCACTTAACACTCTATATCCCCGAAACACACAAAAAATCAAACCAAACACACAATAGCACAATGTTCCACCAATAAGCCGATTAAAGTTACACTCACCACCTTCAGCACAATCATGTTCCGTGCAGAAGCCACATACTGTACATCCACGATAAATGGAAACACAAATAGTAAACCGAAAACCTTAGCGACAACAATGACAAAATTACTTAATTATTAACTTTGAAAACAGAAAGAAATAGAGAAACAAAGAACAAGCAACACAAAGGGGAACGATTTCACTGTAGTGCAACACAAAGGGGAACCATTTCACAGTAACACAAAACAACGGGGAAACAATTTGCACTAGCACTCTACAAGGAAGAAGCAATTCACAGTAGCACACAAAAAGAGAGGCAAACACTACACAGAAGCACAAAAATACGGGGAAGATCTGTACATAAACTATTAGGTGCAGCTGGCGTTGGGGTCCGTTGCTATTGGTTTCACGTGAGTTAGTTCTTAATCAGCATAAAGGCAGCTGCCTCACATACACCATTAACGTCCATATGCACCTAATAGTTTGAGCGGAGGCAAGGACGCAGCTTCAAGAAACGTTTCATATATTGGTAAGCTTGTGCCGTTTGACTTTTTTACTGTCATATGTTATGAGAACTCATGTGGGCTAGTAGCCACTATTTTCAGACATGCTAATCATTATGCTTGTATGTAATCTTTATGTACAGATCTTCCTGAAGAAGATATAATCATTCGAAAAGTCGTATTAACTAGTATCGACTTTGAAACAGAAAATCGCTATATCAGTGAATCATTCATATCTACCTGTGAAAGAAACAGTATTTTCAAGACAACTTGCTTTATTTGTGAACTATCTTTATTCTCCTGTGAAAAGAAACAGTGAATTATTTACTTTTACCCATAGAGGAATTTATTAAGTTATTATGGTTTTGGAACATTCAATCTTATAAAGACTTTTGTATATACATCATGACTTCAGTTTTCTTAAACCCAGTCACCATTGCTACGGTTCTTTTTATCTGTTGAACTCTACACCGTTTGCACCTCTTTTCTCTTGTCAACTAATGCTTCAACATTTCATCAATATCAAAATTCTGGAACAACAAAAAACACAACACCAAACAACTGGTAAGTAAAACAATCCTTTCAAAAAAAGGTAAATTTTTTATGAATAATTACAACATTCCTTATTATTGATTTTCAGATACTGCTGATGTAAAACTATCGGACAAAAAAGACACCCAAAAACAACTACAAAAGTAAGTATTATATTTCTAAAAATTACAAAAAAATTTTTTTAGAAAAAATCTATAAACAAATTTCAACAATCGAAAAAATAAATACAAAACTAAATGCATAAATTTCTATTCACAGGAAAAAACCAACACATTAATGTGCAACAGAAATGCGGGAAACATCATTGAAAACATAAATAATAAACCAAACACACCCACCCACCCACCCACACACACATATATACTACACTCATTAACATGTTATTACAGTAAAAACAGGTATTAAAATAATAACATTTTCTTTTCTTTCCTTTCACAGATTGAGAAAAAAAAACACCAAAGAAGAACTTGACATGTGTTATAATAATGTATATAGTTTACAAATTTAAATACAACTTTTACAGTAAATTTTTTTATAAACAAAGATTGTACAACTTTAAAGTTCAAACAATGTTTTTTTACATTTATTGTATTAAAGATTTTTTAAAAATGTAAACAAAATTTAAAACAGTTTCTTTAACAAAATAAAAACATTTACATAAATAAATTTTTTTCTTATAATCTACATTTGATACTCAATATTTCCACAAATAAAAAAAGCCCCATTTAAAACAGCCCAGCAATGCCGGGCAACCTCTGCTAGTAATACACATAATCAAGACCAAATAAATAATCAGAAAATTCACAACAGTGCAGGAGATACAACAACAAAATATCGATAATCAATAGTTACAAAATTCAGATACAAAGTAAAAATGACGACAATCAAAATGTCGAAGACATTGCAAAGACAAAAGGGAAATCTCTTTTCTGAAGCCCCCAAAGAGACCTCCAACAGCAGAACCGCCCCAAGGCACAGAGTCCAAAGTCACCGTCCATGTCTTCCTCCTTGTCTGTAATGGGCCGGGAGGGCACGGCGGCGCAGGTGGCGTCGGCGTCTTCAGGGCTCCCCGTGGCCACGGAGAGTCCCCTTTTATCCTTCCAGCATTGGAGGGCCAGGAGGGCGCTGCAGTGCAGGCGGTGGCATCTTCAGGGCTCCCCGTGGCCACGGGGAGTCCCCTTTGATCCCCCCAGCATTGGCGGGCCATGAGGTCGCAGCAGCACAGGCGGCGGCATCTTCAGGCATCTTCATAAATGGATGAGAAGTATGTTTAGGCAAGCCAGCACAGAAGGATGAGAGTGGCCATGCATACAGATGCTAAATGCAGGTCAGCTCCTGCTACATGTTTCTATATTCTCTTCCTATATGGCAGCTCGTGGTGCTAATGCAAGATTCTTGTGGCTTATATGTTTCCTAATTAAACAGAGAGAGAAATAGTATTTTGTCACCATTATGGATGGGCAGCATCCAGTTTAGAGTGTCAAATTATGGACAAGTCTTTAAAAAATGTATGGGCTAGCTTCATCCTGCCTCAAAAATCTTGTGTAGTCATGGGCAATACTGTTTATTCACTTTCTCACTCTTCTCTTTAAAGATGGTTCGCCGTTGGGAGTTTCTTTTCTGGGATTTGTTTTAGGCGGCTTACAGAGATGGTGATGGTCTCTGTCTCATTCCTTTTCTCCCATTATCAATAATTCAGTCTTCTGAGAAAGGAGCAAAAAAATAAAAAATTATAATTCTGTTTCATTGCACATGAGATGGAGTGCGTGTGTTTTCACTCTCACATTCTTCCTCTCAGGCAAGTGTGACAAAATCGATTTGTGTCAATACAGAAAAGGCCAAATGAATTTTGAAAGAGAGTAATCCTTTGCATTAAAGTCTTTTAAATAGCAAAGCAATTGATTTGTCTGAATTAATTTAATCATAGCATAAGATTTCTTCTTTCTGTGGCTGTGTATTAAGTTCTAGCATAAAGGACTTTGTATTTGTGCTGTTCATGCAAGCTGTGAATTATGTGGCCCTGAGGAACTCTTGGATTTTGTGTGCGTGGAAAAAAAAAGTACACCCAAGAATAGATTGTATTTTTTTAGGCCACGTAATATCAGCGAGAACAGTGGAGTGGTCTCCACAAAATTGAAATAAATAAAATAAAATAAAATACCCATCAGGGAATACATTAGTGCCAGGTATTACTGAGAATTTGTGCTTCTGGATTTAGTTAAACAGACCTTCATTGTGCTTCTCCTGTTACAGGAATCTTCAGAGCAATAAGAGGAGAGGAAAGGATGAAGGAGGTCCAGGGGGGCTCTGGTTCTTTAACAATTGAGTCTGAGAACAGCCTTTACAAAATTCTGTCAGGAGCTCATCTTATTGTTGCAGCTGTTTAATAAGGGTGAGGAGAGGGCTTTGCTACATTGCTTCTTCTTCCAGGCCACACTGGGAAATGGAAGCCTAGTTTTTCCCATACCTGTCAAGCGCGGCTCCAGAAAATATGGGAAATCACTGCGCATGTGCAGGTGCACATGTTCAGTAACCCATTTGTGCATGCGCAGAACCCATTTGCACATGCACAGAACCCAATTATGCATGCACAGAACCCTTTGTGCATGTGCAGAACCCCTTTGTGATGGATGCGCATGTGCAGTATCCCCTTTCCCTGCCGTTCAAAATACAGGACGGTGGCAGGAAAGGGGAGGAACGAGCGCTAAAATACGGGAAATCCTGGCTAATACAGGATACTTGACAGGTATGAGTTTTTCCTCCATAGACCACTATCGTCAAGTGATATATCATGAGCTAGAGCAGTGCTGGTGAATCTTTTAAAGACTGAGAGCCCAAGGAGGAGGAGAAAGGGCACAGGCATGCACAAGCATGCACATGCACCTATGTGACATCACCAGGGCACCTCCAATGATGTCATGTGGGTGCATTTGCTGCTTTAGGCATGCTAGCGACATCATGTGGGTGTATGTGGATGCAACACATGATGTTGCCAGTGCACATTGAGTGTGCATGCATGGTGTTTGCCTGTGTGCTGCGCCTCCTCCTCCTCCACCTCCTAGGAAGGGTGGGGTAGGGGCTGGTTGCCTCACTTTATCTCAACCCCACCTCCCAGACAGGATTTCAGCCTCCCCTCTTGCCTCCCCATTGGCGAAGGGAGAGGGGCGGTGGAGCAGCACTGCCAGTGGCCATTGGCAGTGGCAGCGTGGGGTGGGTCTTGCCTGCGATGGCACATGTGCCAACAGAAAGGGCTCTGCGTGCCACCGCTGGCACACATGCCATAGGTTTGCCAACACTGAGCTAGAGTCATCCTAGTTCAGATATCTTTTGAATTATGAAGTTTCAAGTGGTTTTGGTTAAGGTACTACGAGACAACTGAGACTTCACTTCTGCAATAACAATGATAATACTGATTTATGGTAATGACATAATTTATTGTGTAGTGGGCCCCCTCTCAGACTCTCTCTCTCTCTCTTTCTCTGTGACTTTTTATTATCAAATTTGCTGTGCCACTGCAAACATCTGACAGAACAGTACCTTTCTCAGATCAAGCAGTGAAATACTTCTCAGGTTTTCCTGTCAGGGAGAGGCAAGAAGAGTTAGAGGAGGAATGGGGTAGTTATTGAATTTAGGCACAAATTAAGTAAACTGCACTTCAGGTCTTAGATTAGGTGAGTTTTATTAATCCAGAAACAAATAAACATTGTCCCCACTTAAAAATGTGAAAGATTTTCAAAAAGTAAAAACAAAACAATTAAAAAGTTCTAAAAGGATCCATATAAAATGTGTCATTGAATGTAACTCGTATCCAAGAATGCATCTTTTCCCTGAAGCAGGAAAAATGTCATTGGCATGAATTTGTTTAAGGTGGATCCCAGCTTGCCATGAAGTGACCCACACACTATGATAGAGGAGCCATCCCCTGTGGCACACACGAAATGAGATGTGCAGGATTCAATACTGGGACTGCAATGGACTGCCACAGCCTTGAGGATATTGATAAGGTGTGCCTTCACAGCCAGTCCATCCGACATAAAAATGTATATAATGCATGGCATTAGGCAGTGCTATGTATGGTTTTCTCACCATTGGGTAGGCTTTACTGGGGAATATTTTTCTTTTGGTTATTCCCTTTTGTTAGCTGCCCTTTTGGAATACAGCTCTCAGAATCCCTCAATTCTTCTTCGTTCATGTCCAGGTCAAACTTTAAACTGCCAAAATGAAGCCACCTTTTTGGCATTGTCATTGACAAAGCAAATTCTTATCAGTACAAGTTTCTGATATAACCAACAGACTAGCAAATGGGCCAAATTCTGTATCTCTCAACATTCACATGACATCTTGTTGTCTATGAGCAGCCCCCACTAGAGCCTGTTGGTCTTACAATTTACACCCTCAGCCTATACAGCATCAAGTGACTCACGGGAGGTCGAGTTCCTCTGCCATATCCTCCTTTAATGTTCCTTGTCCAGTGAGCTCCTTCCTTTATCTTCTAATTTTATTTTGCTCTTGTACACCATCAAGATTGTTTGCTCTGGCCATAAAGCAAGAACAACCAGGTCACACTAGGTCAAACCAAAGTATGTCCAATAACCATGATGGATGAAGGATTCTAGGAGCTGTATTCCAAAATGAATCTCCTACTACATGTTTCTATATTCTCCTCCTATATGGCAACTCATGGTGCTAATGCAAGATTCTTGTGGCTTATATGTTTGCTAATTAAAAAGAGAGAGAAATAGTATTTTGTCACCATTATGGATGGGTGATGCTGTGTTACAGTTTGGGATTGTCAAATTATGGACAAGTCTTTGAAAAATGCATGGGCTAGCATCAAAAATCTTGGCAGCGACAGATTGCCAATGAATAAGACTTCGAATTTTGTGACATATGCAAGCGTGGTGCCAAAATGGCCGCCGCGCTCTTTGCAGGCCCCCCCCCCCGGACTCAGACATCCGGGTCAGTTAGGGTGGGGTGGCCACGAGGCAGCCTCGCTGCCATTTTAAAGAGAAGTGACGGAGCGGAGAAGTCCGCTCCGACGCTGCTCCCCCCGGCTTGCTCACCTTTTTCCTTTTACAAATTTGATCGGAGGATATCTCTCCTCTGATCAGTGCCTGCTTGGGTGGCTATGGCACCCAAGCGCAGGTCCCAGGTGGCCCCTAGGCCACGACCTAGGGGGAGGGCTCGGCCCACCCTCTCGACCTCCTTGGGGCAACCACTGGGCCAGAGAGCTCGGGCGGCCACCCCATAGGGGGGTGGCAGGGTTACAATCCCCACTGCCACCAATGAGGGTGACCAGGCCTCTGCCTACCCGCCTAGTCGGAGGACTCAGGCGGGGGCTGCGCAGGCCTGCTCCCCTGGAGTTTCTACCCCTGTTGCACCTTCTGCCCGGCATGGGGTATAGCGGCCCATTTGGGCACGGCGCGGGATTGCGCCCTACCGTTCCACCGGCCTCCCATGGGCCAGATTATTGGGCATGGCCCTATTCTGGCCAGGGATTGCCACATAGTTTTATCCCTCTGCCCACTCATCAATTGCCCGGCAGGCCGTCCGGCCCATCTGGCCCACCTTATTCTGGTGGGTCTGACACTGTGGATGCTCTCCTTGCCCGCATATCGGCACTCGAGGCATCTATGGGAATTCCTCCACCACCTTTGGATGGTGGGCTTGGCAGCTCTTCAGCTCCGGCCCACATGCCGGCCACGGCCGCACGGCAGGCTGCCAACAGGGTTGAGCTGCTGGAGGCCATTAGGCCAGTGCAGGCTGGCACCTCGCAGCTCCCCATCAGGCCATTCCAGCAGGGCATCCCACCGGGGACCGGTCCTGCTTGGCAGGGACGCACGGAGACACAGGGCTCGATGACCATCACGAGCTCCGACGCCCACTGCGGGCCGGAATCCACAGTGGGGGCGGCCCATGGGGGTGCACCGAGTGAGTATCCTGGTCAAGTCAGCACACCAGTGACACTAGCTCATAACACTGGTGGTCCAGTGGCCATGGCCGCAACAGGCTACTGCGGGAGGGCAGTTCAATGCACACTACCCTGTTACCTCCTGGGCTCCCAATTACTCCCAGGTTCTTACAGGGGTGACCGCCCCAATGCGTCTGCCCAGGACGACAGGGACAAGGAGTTGTTCTGTCGTCGTGAGCCGCCTCGCACTTGGGCCAATTGGTTACCGGCCTATTTGATATACATGGCAGTATATCTAAGGGTCCGTCCTGATTTGGCCATCCTAATGGTCCGGTGCCTGGACAATATTTACCGGGCTGTGGTTGATTTCCCTGGCCCGTCATGGTTAGCCTATGACAATGAATTTAGGATGAGGGTGGCCCTTCACTCTGAAATGCGGTGGGACGAGCCCTGCCAACAGTTGTGGCTACTGTATATGACCCCTATGCGGCCAGCACCTATGCTCCGTACGAAGAGTCTATTTTTAGGCAACTACCTCCGTGGCTTGCTTTAGGGCTATGAGAATCAGTGAGCTGGTCCCACTTTCAACAGGGGACATGTTCTGCAGGGCAATGGCACTCAAGGATGTGTCGCTCGACCAGGAGTGGGCTCTGTGGAGGATTCGCTCCTCAAGGGCTGGTCAGCGAAGAAAGAGTAGTAGCATGATGCTGCCATCTGTCCGGTTGGTGCCCTACATGCTTTTGTGGCAGCGCGGGGTTCATGCCCTGGCCTGTTGTTCTGCCACTAAGATGGGTCTCCCCTTACCAAATTACAGTGCTGGAGGGTTACTGGGACGGCGCTTCACAGTGCGGGGGTCCCTGGGGCTCGTTACGGTACCCATTCATTTCGGATAGGCGCTGCATCAACTGCGGCTGCATTTGGCTACTCGGAGGCTGACATACGTCGCATGTGCAGGTGGGGATTTGTGCCTTTTTTCTCCATCTGTTCGTCCCCTCACTGCATGAGTGCCTTGTTATGCCCTCAATTCTCTCTCCTTATCTTACAGATCCTGTGTGTTTCCGCACACCGGTGGCAGGGTGGCTGGTGGGCCACAATTTATGTGCACTGGGCGGCACAGTATGCTGCTTTGTCAGAATGGGGACCCCATCTCGGGCTACGTGCCACCGCGCGTATGCAGTGGTATGGTATGCACTGCATGAGGGGGCGGGAACTGTTGCCATTCCTGATGTACATTGGGGATGCCATACCGCCAGATGTTTTAATTCTGCACCTTGGAGGCAATGATCTTGCACAGATCACTGGCCTGGCATTAAAGACTCCTGAGTGCAGTGACCTGGCGTTTCTTCACCGTTTATGGCCATACACACGGTTGCTATGGTCAGACATCATGCTGAGACACTATTGTAGGGGAGGCATTGACCCCCGTGGTTTGGACCGTGCCCGGCGGTCAGTGAACAGGGCTGTTGCCTGGTTCCTTATCGAGAATGGCTTGGGGGACAGCCATTCGTCATCCGGGGATAGGGTTACAGGTTTTAGCCTGTATTCGGGAGATGGGGTTCACCTGTCAGCAAGAGGTATGGCCCTCTTTTTGAATAACGCACAAGTGGGCCTGGTGACCGAATTGTCGGTCAGGGGGTGCCGGATCTCTGATGCGATTTTGGCAATGCTTGTCAAGCGTAAGGTGTCTCTCCGGGAGTTGCAGGTGCTTCACGGCCACCTCAACTCCGCCTGGAGGGTGGTGACACCAGGCAGAGCCTTCGCCAGGTGTCTGTGATCCTAGGGTGGGCCTTTCTAAACTACACCACAGGGTATGGCTGACTAGGGGTTTATGAGCAGACCTGCTGGTTTGGCTCACATTCCTACAGGACTTTAATGGTGTATCCTTCTGGAGATCTGAGCTTATGGTCAGCCCCCAGTTTCAAGTATAGTCGGATGCCTCCGGCTCCCTGGGCTATGGGATTTATTTTGAAGGACAGTGGACCTATGGTCAATGGTCTCAGACATGGCAGGGCATGGATCGCTAACGCAATCTTACGTTCCTGGAGTTTTTTCCAATTTTGGGGGCCCTTATGCTCTGGGTGGACAGGTGGGCTAATTCGGTGGTTCACTTTTGGTGTGACAATGCTGTGGTGGTGCACATTGTCAACGCCCGAACGTCTAAATCCCCCAGAGTCATGGCCTTAGTTCACCAATTTGTTCTTAAGTCCTTGCGCCCTAATGTGCTCTTCAGGGCCAGACATGTGCCAGGCATTAATAACGATATTGCTGACGCTTTATCCCACCTGCAGATCTCCCGGTTCCGTGCCTTGGCTCCAGATGCGGAGGAACTTTCCTCTCCACTCCCGGCAGAGATATGGACATTTGGTGAGGAGAGGTGAACCGGGCGATCAGCATGTCTTTGGCACCTCGCACGCGTAAGGCGTATCAGCATACACTCCTTCAATTTAGGGCCTTTTGTAGGCAAAGGCAGTTGCCTGAACGGTGGCCGATACCGGATGACCAGGTTTTACAGTATATGGTGCACCTTCATGATCAGGGGTTGGCCCCACGCACCATCGCCACCAAGCTTTCGGCCTTGGCATTCATGGCCAAGGCACGGGGCTTTACTAACTGTGTGAGTGACTTCCGCATACGCCATTTATTGGAAGGGTGGACACATGAACATGGCCGCCGCCCGGACACACGTCACCCTGTTTCACCAGGTATTCTTACCCACCTTGCACGAGGTTGGCATAGACTGTGTTATGATAGGTATGAGGAGTATCTTTTCATGCAGCTACCACCGTAGCTTTCTTTGGAGCTCTGAGAATCAGTGAGCTAGTCCCATTGTCAAAGGGGGACGTGTCTCGTAGGGCACTGGAACTCGAAGATGTGTCTATCAACCAGGAGTGGGCTCAGCTGAGGATTCGTTCCTCGAAGGCTGATCAGCTTGGAGTAGGCAGTGGTGTTAGACTGCTACGATGTACATTTGCTCACATCGGTCCAGTTGGTGCCCTACATGCATTTTTGGCAGTGCATGGTATGCGCCCTGGCCCGTTGTTCTGCCACCAGGATGGGTCTTCCCTTTACCAAATTTCAGTTCTGGAGGGTGACCAGTGTGGGCCTCCCTGGGGCTTGTTATGGCACCCATTCTTTCAGGCTAGGCACCGCATCAACTGCGGCTGCGTTTGGGTACTCTGAGGCTGATATATGTCGGATGGGCAGGTGGGGGTCCGCACATTTTTCCTTATATGTACGTCCCCTCACTGTATGAGTACCTAGTTATGTCCTTAATTCCTTCTCCTTCTTTTACAGACCCCGTGTGTCTACGCACACCGGTGGCAGTGTGGCTGGTGGGCCACAGTTATGTGCACTGGGCGGCACAGTATGCTGCATTGTCGGAGTGGGGACCCCATCTCAGGCTGTGTGCATCCGCACGTATGCGGTGGTATGGTGTGCGCGGCATGAGATGGCGGGAACTGTTTCCATTCCTGATGTCCATCAGGGATGCTGGACCGCCTGATGTTCTGATTCTGCACGTCAGCGGCAATGATCTCGCACAGATCACTGGCCTTTTCTTAAAAATGTCGGTGTGCAGTGACCTGCCATTTCTACATTATTTATAGCCATACACACGGTTGCTATGGTCTGACATCGTGCCGAGACACTGTTATAGAGGAGGCATGGATCTCCATGGTTTGGACCGTGCCTGGCGGTCAGTGAACAGGGTTGTTGCCTGGTTTCTTGTTGAGAATGGCTTGGGGACAGCCATTCGACACCCGGGGAATGGTCATTGGTGCTAAAAATGCACTGTGTGTCATAGCTAGCTTGGACATATGTTTCTAACGGGGCTGTGGGGAAACAGGAATGATGCCTCTGGAGCTTCAGCACAGGTCTCTTCACTTTTGTTTTATGATTTTGCTTTCTCATGCAGCACTATAAACCACAAGTACCTTAATACATCTGTGTATTTCCTATAGTTCTCAAGTGCGTCTCACAATACATTTCCTTCCCCTTCCCTCAAGTGGCTCTTTTGAGATGTAACCCAGAGTTCTAAGATTGCACAATCTCATTCCCCCCTCCCTCTTGCTCTGGTTTGAGTTGGGTGCTGAACACAGTTTGCCAATGATCCTTGACTAGTTCAGCTATAGCAATTGCCATGGCATGGTCTGTTGCTTAGGGTTTGGAGTTAAGAAATAATGCTAACAATATGAATGGGAGGGAGCAATATGGAAAGGGTCTACTGCACTCAAATGGTCAGGGCCATGAGCTGTCAGTCATTCCATAGCAATATTAAGCAAACTGCCTTGCAAATGCAAGCGCGGCGCCAAAATGGCCGCCGCGCCCTTTGCGGCCCCCCCCCAGGACAGAGAATCCGGGTAGTTAGGGGCGTGGCCAGCTCCCTTATAAAAGGGGTGGCCACGAGGCAGCCGAGCTGCCATTTTACCTCAGCGACGGAGCGGAGAAGTCTTTTCCCCTGTGTCTCCGTCGCTCTTTAGCTTACCGGGAAGCCTTTTGGTAGCAATTCTTCCTTTTCGGCTTCCCTTTGCTTCGGTGGAGATGCCTTCGAAGAAGAAGGCAGCTTTGAGTGCGGCTCGCGCTGTTAGGAGGCGCAACCCGGGTCGGAGGACCGCGGTGCCGCCTCCCCAGCAGCCGCCTTTGCAGGCCCCTGCCGGGACCGGCGGAATGGGGTCTATCGCCCCTTGGCCCGGAGCGGGCGAACAGTTTGCGGGCGCGGTAGGGGCTCCGGCCCGCGGCCCGCGAGCGGTGGACACCGCTCCTGCACCCGCCCACCAGGTTGGGCCTGCTGCTCTTGGGTCGCAGCCTCTCCCGGGGCCCTCTAGCCTTGGGGGGTGGTGCGGCCCCCTGCCTTGGCAGGTTTCTCCACCGACCCTGCCGGGCTTCGGTGTTGGCCAATGGCCATATTCGGGTCCTGGGGTACAGCGACCTGTACCCACGCCTTGGACCGTGCGGGCCGGCCGGCCCTTGGCCCCAGGTCAACGTGGAAGCCTTACTGGCCCGCCTGGCGGCCCTTGAAGCATCGTTGGCTCGGGCCAGTCAGGCGGGGGCCCTCCCTTTGGGGTTCCTTTTGAGGCGCTGCCGGCAGGAGGACAACAGCCGACAGGGAGGGTTGAGCTGCTTCAGGCGCGTGGCGCGGTTTCGGCCACTGCCTCGCAGCTCCCCAGCCAGCAGCCAGGTGCAGGTCAGGCCCCGGTGATGAGCTCTACGTCGGTCGTGAGCTCCGACGCCCCCAGTGGGCCGGAACCCCCGGTGGGGGCGGCCCGCGGGGGTGCAGCATGTGAGTATACGGTGTAAGCAAGTACATCCACACACATTCCCAATATGGGGGGGGGCTTTTCAATGGCCTTGGCCTCGCGCGGGTGGTGCGGCGGTGTACCCGCTGATGCCCCACCCGGCGATGACAGCTAACACCCAGGGCCCCGTGGTGGGGGGTGTTCCCTACCCTGAGGGGAATGTTTTGGGTGGCCGGGTTGGTCCAAGCCCCTATTCCTTACCGCTGAGTTACCGCTTGGCACAGGCCGCCAGAGAGTAAATTTGGCGGGGGGAGTGCGTGGATATCTTCGCGCTCCTAAACAAGGTGCCCATCAAGGAGAGAGGGAGGGGCAGAATGAGAAGGATAGTGGCAGGCACGTTTTCGCAAGCCACCAAGTATGTGGGCCAAATGGTTGCCGGCCTGCATCATATGCATGGCGGTGTACCTTAGGGCCCGGCCGGATCTGGCAATTCCGATGGTCCAGTATTTGGACAACGTCTACCGGGCGATGGTTTACTTTCCGGGCCCAGCGTGGTTGGCTTGTGACGAGGAATGCCGTAGGCGGATTTCCCCGCACCCCGAGATTAGGCGGGATTAGCCAGGCCAGAGGCTCCGGCTTTTGTACATGACGCCCACGCGCCCTGCGCCCGGGGAGATATACCATTGTGGGCATGCGGTTCAGCAGGCGGCCCCAGCATAGGTCACCTGCCAGGGGGCGGGGCGGGGGGTTCCAGCCCGCCTGCTGTGCTGGACTTTCTTGTCCAATGGCTCCTCTGAGGGGAAGACTTGCAATACAGACGGAAGTATCCCAACTGTGTTGGCCCCCATGCGGCCTCTGCCTGTCCCAGGCCTAGAAGGATGCGGGGCAGAGGGTGGGGCAGACAGGGGGCTGGCAAGACTGCCGCAGATGGATCTAGTTCACCGAAGGGCTCCCTCCCCAGTTAAGGTGGACATGTTGGAGCGTGGCTCACATGGTACCCGAAGGGAGAGGATGCGGATTCTCTCCTTCAGGGTTCTAGGCAGGGGTTCCGGATCCCTTTCATGGGTAATAGGTCCCCTCAGGATGCCCCCAATCTTTTATCCCTTAAGGGGAGGGAGGAGGTGGCTGCTGCTAGCTTTGTCAATAGGGTCTATGCGGGCAGGGTCGATGGCCCTGTCCCTGCACACCCGTCCCGGGGAGCATATTATTTCAATGATGCCATGCCTTTTGGCTATTCCATTGGGGCTCGGTATTCGAGCGTTTCACCACTTTCCTAGATTGCGCTTTTGTCCGCAGGTCAGGGTCCCGGTCTGTAGCCCATTCCCTGGATGGTTTTATTCGGGGTTGAACGGGGCTGGGACACGTACACACGTCTCCTCAACACATTTCAGACGCTAATGGAGGAACTGGGTGTCCCTTTAGCGCCCGAAAAGACCGAGGGCCCATCTCCACAGCTAGTATTCCTGGGGTGGAGAGTAACACGGTAGCGCAGGATTCTAGGTTGCAGTGGGATAAGGTCCCAAGGCTAGTGGCCCTTGTCTCGGTCTGGCTGGCCGAGCGCATGGCATCACTGAGGGAACTTTTGGTGCTATGTGGTCACCCAGTTTAGCTGGCAGGGTCGTAGCACCGGGCAGGGCATTTGCTCTGCGCTGGTGCGATGCCATGGCGGGATTCTCCAGGCCCCACCACAGGCTCAGATTTACCCGGGGTATCGGGGCAGACGTGCTTGTCTGGCCATAGATCCAGAGGTGGTTCACCGGGGTGTCATTTTGGGGTCTGATCTCCTGGCTCCCACTTGCTTTCAGATGCAGTCCGATGCCTCAGGATTCCTGGGTTTACGGGATGTACTTCAATGGGAAGAGGGCCTATGGTGGGTGGCCACCATACTGGGCAGGCAAGGGTCGCCTGCATGGTCTCACGTATCTGGAATGTTTCCCTATCCTGGGTGCTTTGATGCTATGGGGCAAGGAGTGGGCCAACTCGATTGTGCAATTTTGGCATGGCAACGCGGCTGTTGTCCGCATCGTCACTGCACAGATTTCCAAATCGCCCGGGGTTATGGGGCTAGTGTGTTGGTTTGTGTTATGCAACCTGTGCCTCAACGTTCCCTGCAGGGCCAGGCATGTCCCAAGGGTTGATAATGATATTGCTGCTGCTTTGTCCCGCCTGCAGATCTCCCGGTTCCATGCCTCGGCCCCCGGATGCGGAGGATTTTCCCTCGCCACTCCTGGACGAGAGATGGAACGTTGGCGAGGAGAGGTGAACCGGGCGATTGGCCTGTCACTAGCGCCATGCATGAGTAAGGCGTATCACCACGCATTTAGTTCCTTCAGAGTATTATGTACCCGATTCCGACTGCCAGGAACCTGGCCGATCCCGGTGGCCCATGTTCTGCGGTTCATGGTTTACCTGTATGCCTAGGGCCTTGCACCACGCACCATAGCATCTCAGCTGTCGGGTTGGCTTTTGTGGCCAAAGTGGGAGGTCGTGTGGACGGCACCAATGACTTCCGGGTGAGACATGTTTGGGAGGGGTGGGTGCGCATGCGCGTGCGCGGGCGTTTCCCGGCCGACCGCCACCCCATTTACCAGGGGTTTTTTACCCAGTTGGCCCGGGGCTGGCCTGGCCTCTGTTTTGATAGATGAGGCAGCCCACTTCATGCGGCTACAACGGTGGCCTTTTTGGAGCCCTCCGCATCGGCGAGCTTGAGATGCTGAGTAAGGCGGATGCAAGATTTTCCCAAGGTTTTTACCCAATTGGCCCGGGGCTGGCCTGGCCTCAGTTTCGATAAATGAGGCAGCCCACTTCATGCGGCTACAACGGTGGCCTTTTTGGAGCCCTCCGCATCGGCGAGCTTGAGATGCTGAGTAAGGCGGATGCAAGATTTACCCAGGGTTTTACCCAATTGGCCCGGGGCTGGCCTGGCCTCTGTTTTGGAAATGAGGCAGCCCACTTCATGCGGCTACAACGGTGGCCTTTTTGGAGCGCTCCGCGACAGCGAGCTTGAGATGCTGTATAAGGCGGCTGCAAGTTGTAGGGCACTGGAACTCGAGGATGTCTATGTTGCCAAAGACTGGGCGCAGTTGAGGATACGCTCCTCTAATACAGATCAGCATGGCGTAGGCAGTGGTGTAAGACTGCTACGGTGTTCTTTGGCAGACATCTGTCCGGTTGGTGCCCTACAGGAGTTCCTGGCACTGCGTGGCATGCACCACGGCCCGTTTTTCTGTCACCAAGATGGGTCTCCCCTTACTAAATTTCAGTTTTGGAAGGTGACAGGGAGTGCCCTCACAGGTGCCCGTTATGGCACACATTCATTCCGTAATGGTGCAGCCTCTACAGCAGCTGCTTTTGGGTACTCTGGGGCTGGCATACGCAGCATGGGGAGGTGGGGCTTGCAATGTTTTCAGTTTTATATGCGCCCACTTCCGCCATGAGTACCAATCCAGTCACCTTCCCGTCTTTTTCTCAATTTTTCTCAATTTTCTTACAGACCCTGGGTGTCGTATTACACCGGTGACAGTATGGCTGGTGGGCCACAGCTATGTGCACAGGGCAGCGCGTTACGCTGCGGCGACAGAGTGGGGACCCCGACTGGGACTGGGTGAACACGCCAGTCTCACATGGCATGGTAAGCCTGGGATGTTATGGCGGGAGCTGCGGCCTTTCCTTTTTTCTGGCCTGGGTGCTGACCCGCCTGACATTCTCATCATCCACCTGGGGGGCAATGATTTGGGCCAGGTCACCGGCTTATAGCTTAAGCATGCGATTTGCGAGGACCTCGCCTACTTGCATTATGTCTGGCCTGCCACAACCCTGGTTTTGCGGACATTGTCCCGCGCCATTCCTATAGAGGGGGCGTTAACCTCCTGGCCCTTGACCGCGCTAGGCGCACGGTCAATAGGGCGGTGGCGCGGTTTCTTGCCGACAGGGCTTGGGGACGGGTCAGTCATCACCCCGCTGTTAGCCTACAAAATTATGACTTGTACGCAGGGGATGGGGTCCATCTGTCGCGAGGAGGTATGGACCTCCTGTTGGGTGATTGGCGAGCAGGCCTGTTGACCGAGCTGACGGTCTGGGGGGGGCGTCAGGTCTTCTTTGAAGCCCCTCCGTGTGGCGGGTAGCACTGGTAAGGTAAACAGTATGACCCACAAGTATCCGGCAGGTTCGCAATTGACTGGACAACACTAGACAGGAATAAATTAGTTAAACGTTGTCCGGTCAACGACGAACCAGGCGATGGGGTGATGACGATTGCTAACCAGCATGCATCACCCCTGTGATTTCACGGATACGCGTCAGAGGGTGGGGTCATGAGTTAGATATTGACTACGGTCAACAATTTGTTTGTTGTCAACAAACAAATTGATACAAATTGATACATTGTAACCAATTGCCGTTGGCAATTTTGGGGTGGTACCTTACCAGTGTTACTTCGGCCTGCTTGCCTTATGAATTATGATTGGTCGTTTTACCAATACAAATTTATAATTCGGACTAGGGCATTGAATCAATAAATGTGGCCCAATGCTGTTATCCACTTTCAATGTTGTCTGTGTCCGTTATTGGGGGGGTGCGCCTGCAATGCAAGCGCGGCGCCAAAATGGCCGCCGCGCCCTTTGCGGGGCCCCCCCCACAGGACAGAGAATCCGGGTAGTTAGGGGCGTGGCCAGCTCCCTTATAAAAGGGGTGGCCACGAGGCAGCCGAGCTGCCATTTTACCTCAGCGACGGAGCGGAGAAGTCTTTTCCCCTCCACCCCCTCCCTAGTTAACAGTGTGATATTTTGGTCGCTTCGGGGCCGGGTGGGAATTTTTGGCTGGGACCCATATTGGCTTCCGGGTCCTGGCTTTTTTGCCCATCCCACACTGTTGCTATGGTTTGATATAGGGGTCTTTCTGTGTTCCTAATGTTGACTTTGGTCACATTGGCGGGTAGCACTGGTAAGGTAAACAGTATGACCCACAAGTATCCGGCAGGTTCGCAATTGACTGGACAACACTAGACAGGAATAAATTAGTTAAACGTTGTCCGGTCAACGACGAACCAGGCGATGGGGTGATGACGATTGCTAACCAGCATGCATCACCCCTGTGATTTCACGGATACGCGTCAGAGGGTGGGGTCATGAGTTCGATATTGACTACGGTCAACAATTTGTTTGTTGTCAACAAACAAATTGATACAAATTGATACATTGTAACCAATTGCCGTTGGCAATTTTGGGGTGGTACCTTACCAGTGTTACTTCGGCCTGCTTGCCTTATGAATTATGATTGGTCGTTTTACCAATACAAATTTATAATTCGGACTAGGGCATTGAATCAATAAATGTGGCCCGATGCTGTTATCCACTTTCAATGTTGTCTGTGTCCGTTATTGGGGGGGTGCGCCTGCAAAGAGTGACTGTAAAAGGGAAGATGGGTGATGTCTAAACAGTAGTTATACTTTGTTTTGATACAGTTGGGATATAGTATATTCTTCAGTAAACAGTGTGGTTTTGTCACGATAATAATGGAAATGCATGCATTTGATGTAATAATAACAACAATAGTAATTATGTGCCATCAAGTCAATTCTACTTAGGGTCACCCTTTACATAGTTTTCTAGGTAGAAAATACACAGATGTGGTCTACCATTCTCTTCTTCTGGAAGGATCCTAGGACTGTCAAGGTTGCCCAAGGACACAGAGGATAGCTTATCTCCCAGGAGGCACAGGGGGAAATCGCACTCCAAATCTCTGACCCTGCAGCCATATACCTAAACCAAAGAGCTGCATTTGATACAGATATCTCCATTTTTAATATGCAATATCTCACCAAGATATTTGTCATCAAGAGAGGCCCAGGGGAGGTGAGTGGAAGATACTGTCTTTAATGTATGAGAACCAAGGCACAGGAAAACAGCCAAGGGCTGGTTTAACACAGGTTTATTGCATAGTGGTCAGAGGGAACATGAGGTAATGGTGGATGTACAGCTCTATATATATGGTAGTAAAACATTTGAACGTGGCTCCACGATAGCCCATTGGCTATTGTCCACGTGACGTCATTGCTGATCACGCCCTTCTTGTCCAGGTGTAGGTAGTGGCGGGAAACTTCCCGCGCTGTGGCACTTTGATGAGTTTGGACCAAGAGAGCTTGGACGCTCGCTGCTGCCAGCTGGTGGTCATTAGCTCGCGTCCTATTACAGGGTTTATAGTGATACAGCTGAAGGTTACATTGTTACCCGTAGGCAAGGTTACATTGGTTAAGATACATTGTTATCACATGTAGATGGTTACACTATTAGAACACAACACTCCTCCCCCCTAGGATGAGACGAAGTCTCTCAGCCAAGATGGCTTATTTCGAACACGCTGGGGTCTCGGCGCGGGCTGCCCTGCCCCGGCTTTGCTCCCTCCTCCTTGCTCCCCGGCTTCCTGTCCTGTAATTGGAGAGGATGACTTGTTAGTGACTCTCCGCGGTTGTGCAGCTTTGGGATGGGCAGGAGAGGGGAGAGGACAGGTTTCTGATGTGGATGTGGGCAAACCGGGGGCACTAGGGGCTAACGAAAAACCCCGCTTCTCGCTTGGACGGGTGGGGGAACACTCCAAACCCCCCCCCCCCCGGTTCGGTAACACAAAATTTAATTCGGGGGCAACAGTTGCAAACTCATTTCCCTCTTCCGAGGGACTGGGTGAAATTGGAGGGGCAAACTCGTTTCTCTCTTTCAAGGGATTGGATAGAACCGGTGTATCAAAAGGATATGAGTTTGGACCTCTGCTTCCCCCCCTTGTTTGGGACTGTTGCCCTTCGATGTCTCCCCCTTGGGATAAGCAGGTGGAGGAGAATCCTAACGCTGAATCCTGTTGCTGAGCCCCACTGATCGGCCCCTCAATCACTCGGTGCCTAAGTTGGTCAGCGTGCCTCCTCCAGAGGAGACCGGTGTTAGTTTCCACCCGATACGACACTGGCCCCGTCTGTTCCACAACCGTCCCTGGTACCCAGGCTGGACCTGCGTTGGCGTAGTTCCTGCAGTGTACAGGATCGCCGACGGCGAAACCTTTCGAGACCGCTAACCCTATGTTCTTCCCTTTGTCCTCAACCCTCGTCGGATCTAACCTGGTCAGGATCGTGGTCAGCTTCCTCCGCATCAGCAGCTCAGCCGGCGAGTACCCTGATGCTAGGGGAGTTACTCTATATCCCAATAAGAATTGACACACTTGGTGGTTCAGGTCCCCTGGGCCCATGCGTCTCAAGGCATCTTTTGTTGTGCGCACAAGGTGCTCCACTTGGCCGTTCGTGGCCGGGTGGAACGGCGCGGAGGTAACGTGCCGAATGGCATTTATGTCTGTGAACGCCCTGAACTCTGCGGACGTGAAACAACTAGCGTTATCGCTGATTAGAGTGTCGGGTAAACCGAACGTAGAAAAAATCCTCCGTAAGTGCTTAATTGTAGTGGCGGAGGACGTGCTCGTGACCGGAATCACCTCCAGCCACTTGGAGTACGCATCCACTACCAGGAGAAAAAGGGTCCCTCGGAATGGGCCGGCAAAATCTATGTGCACTCTGGACCACGGGCCCCTCGCCGCGTCCCATTCCCTATGCGGGAGTCGAGCCTCCTCCGGCCGGGAGCCCTGACAAGCCTCGCAAGTGCCGACCATGTGTTCTATGTCTGCGTCTAATTGGGGCCACCAGAAGTAGCTCCGAGCCAGTGCCTTGGAGCGAACAATTCCCGGGTGGCTGACGTGCAGCAATTTAAGCACCCTCGGTCTCAGGGATGTAGGGACCACCACCCGTTGGCCCCACAAAAGGCACCCCCTCTCTAGGGACAATTCTAGCTTTTTCCGAAAAAATGGGTCGAATTCCGCAGCCGGGGAGGACGCCGGCCACCCCTTTTGCACCCAAGAGCTGACTTTCTCCAATGTCCTATCCTTGCCCGTCGCTTTGGCGATGTCGGCAGGTACTATGGGGGGCGAATCTAAAACCTCTATCAACAACACCTGATGGTCTTTTTCTACTCCACTCTTGTGGCCGCCCGCCAAAGGCAGGGGGGATCGCGACAGTGCGTCCGCATGGCTAATCTCCTTGCCGGGTCGGTACTCCAACTCATGTTGGTATGCGTTGAGAAAAATAGCCCACCTCAGCATCCTCGGGGACAGGATCTGCGGCGTGGGCTTATTCGCAGTAAATATTCCCAACAGGGGCTTGTGGTCAGTCACTATGGTGAAAGGGCGACCATACAGAAAATCGTGAAACTTCTTGGTCCCCGCTACTATCGCTAATGCCTCCCTGTCGGTCTGTGCGTAATTCCTCTCCGCTTGGGACAGGGACCTGGAGTAAAACGCTACTGGCGCCTCCCTTCCGTTTTCCAACACGTGGCAAAGCACCGCCCCCACCCCCACTGGGGATGCATCATAGACTAGGATTACTGGCCGTTTGGGATCGAAATGGGTCAGAATTGCGTCGGAGGTCAGGAGCTGCTTCAGCTCCTTAAAGGCCCTCTCCTGTTCATCGCCCCACATCCATACCTCTTCCTTTTTAAGCAACCTATGGAGCGGTTCGGCCACAGCCGCTTTCCATGGAAGGAATGTATGATAAAAATTTAGGAGTCCTAGGAACGACTGCAGTTCGGTCTTAGATGTGGGGTGAGGAGCTTTCTTTATGGCGGTTACTTTGGATTTGGAAGGCCTAATTCCCTCGGGTGTAACCCGGAATCCTAAGAACTCAACCTCCGTTGCAAAAAAAACGCACTTGTCTTTCCGCAGTCGCAACCCTGCTCTCTCAAACACCGTCAGTACATTGTCCAATCGTTTGGCTAGTTCGGTCTCACTCCCCCCTGTTATCAATACGTCATCAAAATAAGGCAAAACCCCCTCCAAACCTTTCAGGAGGCGTTCCACGAGCGACTGGAAAAGGCCGGGTGCCGAGTTCACGCCGAACTGTAAACGCGACACCTGGAACGCCCCTTTATGAGTGACTATGGTTTGTGCCGCTGCCGTGGCAGGGGTCACTGGGAGTTGCTGGTAGGCTTGCGCTAGGTCGAGCTTAGTGAAACACTTTCCCCCATTCAGCCTGGCCAGAAGGTGGCTGACCACCGGCACCGGATAGGCATTAGGGCGGATAGCCTTGTTAATTGTACATTTATAATCAGCGCAAATGCGCACCTCCCCGTTTGCCTTTAGTGCTGTTACAATTGGAGTCTCCCACTCTGCGGAATCAACAGGAATAAGAATCCCCTGGCCCACCAGTTTGTCCAGTTCCGCCTCTATTTTGTCCTTGAGTGCGAACGGCACTCTGCGTGGTTTAAGTCTTATCGGGCGGACCTCCGGGTCCAGGTCGAAAGCTACAGGGGGTCCCTTGAACTTTCCCAGTCCTTTCTTAAAAACGGCGGGGTGCACGTCACACACCGCTTGAATTGGATCTGCTCCCACGGCATGCACCCCCCCTATGAACCAACCCAAAGGCTGAAACCACTGAGTTCCGAGGAGGCTGCAATTTCCCCCCTTGAGAACGACTAGGGGGAGTTCTGCAGAGTGTCTCTTAAATTTCACTTGGAATTTTCCGACCCCCAACACTGGAATGCTGTTCCCTTGAACATCTCGTAGTGTGGACCTCAACGCTCTAAGTTTGGGTCGGACAAGGGGGTCAATTTTCAAGAACTCCCTCTGGGAAATAATAGAATAGGAGGACCCCGAGTCGACTTCCATCCTAATAGGGGCCCCTTGTACTAGTACCTCAACGAAATAACGGGGTTGTCCCGCGGACACGCTGAACACGGGGGCGTCGTCCTCGCTGTCGTCTGAGACGCGGCCCACGCCGTCCTGCTTCCTCGTGGCTCGGGCGCCATCTTTGGACCTCGTCGGACGGTCCGGTCTGGACGCGCGGTCTGGTGAACGCTTCCGGGCCTCTTGCCGTTTTCTGCACACTTTAGCGATGTGCCCACGGCGGCCGCAGTTGTGGCACTCGGCTTTCCGGAACGGGCACTTAGCGCGGTCATGGGCCGCCCCACAACCATCACAGCGGCGCCCCCCTTTTCGGACTTTCCGGACATCCTCGTCGTCGCTGCCTTCCGCAGACGATTTTGAGGTTCGCCGAGTCGCGTGCACCGAGTTCCCCGGTTTGCCGTGCACCGAATTTTCTGCCCTGCCGGCCTTCGGACGCCATTCGTGCATCTCTTGTACCCCTGCATTCGTAGTCTCCGCGGATTCCGCGGCCTCCACGACCTCTTGTAATGTGGGGGGTGGCTCTTTATTCATCAGGGTGCGCTGCACCTCCCTGTCCTTAAGGCCGCACAGCACGCCATCCCTGAGGGCTAGCTCTAAGTTCTCCCACTTGCAGGGGCTGGCAGCTAACCTCATGGCCGCTACGAAGGCTTCAGCCGACTCGTCTGGCGCTTGGACTCGCCTCCAAAACGCGCTCCGAGCGGGAAACATTGCCTTCGAAGGTCGAAACCGCTCACGCAGCAGTTTCATGATGTCATCGGCTTTGAAATCGCTCACCTTCTTCGGTGCAATGATGCTCACCAGCGTTCGCTTGGTTTCTTGCCCAAGCATTCGGGTGAGGATGGCCCTCTTCTTTGCCTCGTCCTTTACGTCGAGTTCTACCAGTGCTCCCTGGAAGTCCATCTTGAAGAGCTCCCAGTCTTGCGGTTTGTTAATGTTGAAACCGCTCTGTGTCCTGGCTCCTTGGGGATCCATATCCCACCTTCGTCGCCAATTTAATGTATGAGAACCAAGGCACAGGAAAACAGCCAAGGGCTGGTTTAACACAGGTTTATTGCATAGTGGTCAGAGGGAACATGAGGTAATGGCGGATGTACAGCTCTATATATATGGTAGTAAAACATTTGAACGTGGCTCCACGATAGCCCATTGGCTATTGTCCGCGTGACGTCATTGCTGATCACGCCCTTCTTGTCCAGGTGTAGGTAGTGGCGGGAAACTTCCCGCGCTGTGGCACTTTGATGAGTTTGGACCAAGAGAGCTTGGACGCTTGCTGCTGCCAGCTGGTGGTCATTAGCTCGCGTCCTATTACAGGGTTTATAGTGATACAGCTGAAGGTTACATTGTTACCCGTAGGCAAGGTTACATTGGTTAAGATACATTGTTATCACATGTAGATGGTTACACTATTAGAACACAACACTGTCCCTCCCCCTTCCAAAGACCAAGGGCCAGAGAGAAGGAAAAGGCACCAGAAGGAAGACACAGGCCTAGCTCTGCTTTCCTGCCCATTTGCCTTCCAGAGAGGCCCAGGGGAGGTGAGTGGAAGATACTGTCCCTCCCCCCTCCAAAGACCAAGGGCCAGAGAGAAGGAAAAGGCACCAGAAGGAAGACACAGGCCTAGCTCTGCTGCCCATTTGCCATCCAGAGTCCCAGGGGGATCCCTCCCAGAGTAGCAACACCCCAGAGGGCAAAGAACAAGGACCGCGCTGCCACTCCAGCCAACCGCGGACACCTCCGGAGACCCCCGACCACCCCCAGGAGATTCCATCTGCAACCACCATCACAGCGAGGCCCGAGTCGGTGCCTTTGACCAACTCCATGCAGCCGAAGGAAGGCGAGAGCTGCTGCATGCATGCAAAGGATAAGTAATCAAAATGAAATAATATAGCTGACTAAACATAGATGGCTTATAGCAACTGACATAGTGACTGTACAAGAAACTGACTTAATATAGCAACTGACATAGAGATTGTGTTTTAAAGTGTGATAACATGCATGATAATATGTTGTTTAAAATATTCTAAACTTTAAAACTGTGATAAAGTGTATGAGGGGAGAAAAATGTCGTAGAAACCGGCAAACCACGCCATAAAGCTTGCCAAGAGAACCCTAGTGACCAAAACAAAAGGCAAAACAAAGGAGCAGGCTAGATGATACAGGAGGAGGAAGGGGAGGGACAGGAAAGGGGGAGGAGAAATACAGTGTTGCAAGGAACAGTACTGCATAGGGACATGGAATGTGAGATCAATGAACCAAGGTAAACTGGAAGTGGTAAAAAATGAGATGGAAAGAATAAGCATTGACATCTTGGGCATCAGTGAGCTAAAATGGACAGGGATGGGTGAATTAAGCTCTGGAAACCATCATATCTACTATTGTGGACAAGAAAACCTTAGAAGAAATGGAGTAGCCATAATTGTCAATAAAAGAGTGAGAAAAGCAGTAATGGGATACAACCTCAAAAATGACAGAATGATGTCAGTCAGAATTCAAGGCAAACCTTTCAATGTCACTGTGATCCAAATATACGCACCAACCACTGGTGCAGATGAAGCCACAGTGGATCAGTTCTATGAGAACCTAGAACACCTCATAGAACAGACACCAAGAAATGATGTCCAAATTATATTAGGAGACTGGAATGCCAAAGTAGGAAATCAAAAAGTGGAGGGAATAACAGGCAAGTTTGGTCTTGGAGTACAGAATGAAGCAGGGCAAAGATTGATAGAGTTCTGCCAAGAGAATGCACTGGTCATAGCAGACACTCTCTTCCAGCAACACAAGAGGCGACTTTACATATGGACATCACCAGATGGCCAACAGCGAAACCAAATTGACTACATACTCTGCAGCCAAAGATGGAGAACCTCCATACAGTCAGCAAAAACAAGACCTGGAGCAGACTGTGGCTCAGATCACAACCTACTGATCTCAAAATTCAGGCTTAGACTAAAGAAAATAGGGAAAACAAGGAGACCAAACAGATATCACCTAGACAGCATCCCTAAAAAATACGCGGTGGAGGTGATGAACAGATATAATGGCCTAGACTCGATAGACAGAGTGCCAGAAGAATTATGGACAGAGATGAAGGACATCATGCAGGAAGCAGCAAAGAAAACCATACCAAAAGAAAAGAAGCATAAGAAAGCAAAGTGGTTGTCTGATGAGGCTCTTAAAATAGCAGAGGAAAGAAGAAACGCAAAAGTCAAAGGAGAAAGGAAAAAATATAATCATTTGAACACAGAATTTCAAAGAAAAGCAAGGAGAGATAAGGAAAACTACCTAAAAGAACAGTGCAAAGAAATGGAGGAAAACAACAAAAGAGGCAGGACTAGAGATCTTTTCAGAAAAATCGGGGAAATCAAGGGAACATTTAAAGCAAAAATGACCATGATAAGGGACAAAGACGGAAAAGAGCTAGCTGATGCAGAAGAGATTAAGAAAAGATGGAAAGAGTACACCGAGGAACTCTACAAAAAGGACCTCAACACTCCTGGTGATCACAATGATGAAAAAATTGAACTTGAGCCAGACATCCTGGAGAGCGAAGTCAGAAAGGCCCTAAAGAGCAGTACAAACAACAAAGCTAGTAGAAATGATGGTATCCCAGTGGAATTTTTCAAAGCCCTAAAAGATGATGGCGTCAAATTACTGCATTCTCTATGTCAGTAAATTTGGAAAACAAAACAGTGGCCACAGGATTGGAAAAGATCAGTATAGTCCCAATCCCAAAAAAGGGCAATGCCAAAGAATGTTCAAATTACCGAACAATTGCACTCATCCCACATGCCAGCAAGGTGATGCTCAAGATAATACAGGATAGACTTCAGCAGCATGTGGAGAGAGAATTACTAGAGGTGCAGGCTGGTTTCAGAAGAGGCAGGGGAACTAGAGACCACATTGCCAACATACGTTGGATCATGGAGAAAACAAAGGAATACCAGAAACAAGTTTACTTTTGTTTTATTGACTACACTAAGGCATTTGACTGTGTGGACCACAACAAGATGTGGCAAGTAATTAAAGAGATGGGAATACCAGAGCACCTCATATGCCTCCTGAGAAATCTGTCCATGAACCAAGAAGCAACAGTTAGGACAGAACACGGAATGACAGAGTGGTTTGGAATAGGAAAAGGAGTAAGACAAGGCTGCATTTTGTCACCCTGCTTATTCAACTTATACACAGAGCACATAATGCGCAATGCAGGGATGGAGGAATCAAAATATGGGATTAAAATTGCTGGGAGAAACATCAGCAATCTGAGATATGCAGACGACACCACCCTAATGGCAGAAAGTGAAGAAGACCTAAAGAACCTCTTGATTGGATTGAAGGAGGAGAGTGCAAAAGCTGGCTTGAGACTCAATATCAAGAAAACCAAGATAATGGCAACAGGTCCGATCAGTTCATGGAAAATAGATGGGGAAGAAGTAGAAGCAGTGACAGATTTTACATTTTTAGGATCTAAGATCACTGCAGATGGGGATTGCAGCCATGAAATAAAAAGGCGACTGATTCTTGGGAGACAAGCTATGAGAAACCTGGGGAACATAGTGAAAAGCAGAAACATCACATTGCAAACAAATATTAGAATAGTCAAAGCAATGGTATTCCCAGTGGTAATGTATGGATGTGAGAGCTGGACAATTAGGAAAGCTAAACGTAGAAGAATAGATGCCTTTGAAATGTGGTGTTGGAGGAGAGTTTAGAGAGTACCCTGGACAGCGAGGAGAACAAATAGGTCAGTCTTAGAAGAAATCAACCCTGACTGCTCATTGGAAGGTCAAATAGTAAAGACAAAGCTAAAGTACTTTGGGCATCAAATGAGAAGGAAGGATTCACTTGAGAAGGCCTTGATGTTGGGAAAGGTGGAGGGCAAAAGAAGAAGGGGTGGCCAAGGATGAGATGGCTAGATGGGATTGTAGACACAATGGGCACAGAACTGGGAGTGCTGAGGGGAATGGTGGAGGACAGAGGCGCCTGGCGGGCAATGGTCCATAGGGTCGCAAAAGGTCGGAATCGACTGTGCGACTGAACAACAATCTCACCACCTTGGAAACATTGCTTTTGAGCAGAGGGCTGGAACATAAGTCCCAATAGAACTTCTTGCTTAATAAACATAATTAGGACTGGAAATGCCATAAATATTTTTCATTACCATCATTAAAGGAGACATGTTTTATTTCATATTAATGCTGGGAATCTCACGCACATTCATACGTGTAGCTTTTTTTACCTTAGAGAAAACATGAAATTATGTGTGATGCAAACAAAATAGATGGGATAAGTTTTTCACCTTCTCTCATAATAGTAAAACATGGAGTTATCCACTGGTAGAACATAAAATGAAGTTATTCTTCACATAGTGCATGGTTAGATTATGGAATCTGCTGTCCCAAAACATAATGATAGTATCCATCATATTTAGATAAATAATGCATTTGTGCTTGAACTAATTGGTTTGACTCAGTGGGTGGGAAATCCTTAAAAAGACAGGTAAGGAACTGATGTTTCCAAAGAACAAAATATAGACCTCTTCACTTTGATTCCTGGTGATAGACTTCATTTTATGTGTTCTATGGGACTGGACATTGTGCATTTCAGAGTTCAAAAGTTTCATCTGTTCAAATTGTTGCATTCCCAGTATGTTCAGCATTAGCAATCTAAATTCTGAGTTTTGGAAGGTTCATTAATACAAGCTGTTGAGTTCTTAATATGCAGCTGAAATCTATTTCTTTACAGCTTAAACTGAGTGCTTTATAAAAAGACTTGCTTTTACCTAGGTTCCAATAAAAGCATATTGGCTAAAATCACGTTGTTTAGTTAAATATATCACATTAGACTAGGGCCAATGAGTCAGTGAGGATTTAGTGATTCAGCTCCTCTGTAGGTTCCAATGATTCAAATGGGCCTTCTGTACTTGTAACTTACTATGCTAAAGTAATTTATGACTAGAGTATGCCATTTTGTATCAATGGAACTTACAGGGAAGTTGACTTGCGAGATCCTCATTAAATCAATGGGTCTGCTGTAGTGCACCTTATTACACTAAGAAACAGGATTTCAGGCAATATGCTTTTGTTGGAGTTTCTGTAACTGCTACACAAAAAAAAACAGATCTTTAGAACACAGTTCTAAAGTAACCACTTTGACTCAGACTTCACTCTAACACAACACAAAATTCTCTCTAATCAAACTGCCTCCTGCCAACGTCAACTGTTTACTACTTCTAACAAAATGAACTCAAGCTTAATTGAACTCAACTGTACTCTGCCTCACCATCTATATTTATATCTATTAATAATAACTGTGCACCATTAACCTGATTCCAACTTACGGTGACCCTTTCCAGGGTTTTCTGGAGATGTCCTGGGATTGTGCATTCTGCCCATGACAATATAAATTGGCTCGTCTCACAAGACGTTTTTGGCTCTCTACACAGAAACCTAATCCAATGAGCTATCTATCCAGCTCTTATCTGAATCTAGTCTCCAGCACACCTCCACATTATCTCAAACAATCGAAACCCAATCATCTTCAGGGAAGGCAGGTACAGTGGTACCTCAGATAAAGTCCAATTTGGATAAAATTGCGGTTTTCATGCACACGTGATGCATCACATAAAGTCCAAAACTGCTAAAAATGGATGTTATCTGAGGTATTTGGTATAGGAACCTTGGATAAAGTCCATTTTTGGATGTTATCTGATGCATCGCCCATTTAATTCGGATAAAGTCCAAAATTGGATGAAGTCCAAACTTGTGGAATGGAGTTCGGACTTTATGAGGTTCTACTGTACTGCTTATAAATGCCTGTTCCATCTGTTTCCTGAAAGTATCCTTCTAGCCCCAAAGTGACCCTTTGATAGATTTTCTCAGTACTGGTGAGTCACTTGTCAGAGCATTTGACTCATAGATGATATCAGTTTCACAGAGGCATTAGAATTGCAACTGTACACACTATATAGAAAGAATGAAAGAAGGAGAGAGAAAAGAGGGGGAGAGATGTACACTAGAAAAATATATCTCATCTTTCTGCTCTTCTTGGGTCTTATTTGATATTATCTCATGGATATGGACATCCTTTATGGAAATTGTTGCGATGGCTCCCAAGTGTGGGAGTGGCTGGCCACAAGGAAGACACACGAGACAATCGTGCGGTGAAGTGCAGCCCCGATCTCGGTCGGGTGGTACATATTTATTACCCTGCCTTGGGGTGATGTGCGTGTAGGATGCGCTTGACCCCCTAATACAGAAGGCTTGCATACATGGCATTTTCCGGTGGTCAAGACAATACCTGCTCTTGGACATTGCCCTGTGGTTAATAGACAACCCACAACTAATTAAGGTCTGGGCTGGCGAAACCCATTGTTCCTGCCCTATCTCGGAGCCTATGTGTATTGACTCCGGGTACCTAGGGGAAAGGTTTAGCCAATTATTCCCGTGGGCAACCCACAGGAAATCTTCCATGTCACCTGCCAAACCTTGCTTTGATCAAGTGTTACAGGGAATAAAATCAAATTCATTGAGCTTTGTTCTGCTGCAACAGGAACAGATGTCTGCTGGAGAAGGATAGTTTAGCACTATGCTAACTGCATATCTTTAACCTTCAGAAATGCATTATTGAGAAATGAAATGTGAGAAGATACAGCGCTTCCAGTTGGGTCAGCTATGGTTGCTTCAGCAGGACTATTCAGTAGAGAATAATATAAAATAAAAGGCATACTCAGATTCACAAAGATACCTTTTTATTTTGCATCCCAGTAAATGTCATGCCATTTAAGTGTGAATCAGATGTGGGGTTTCTTGATTTTAAACACAGCAAAAAAATATGCAGAATGATCATACATTTCAATTAATAGGGAGAGAATTCTCAAATCTGCCACCCTAAGTGGCCTATTAGCCAATAGGGAAGATATAAGTGCAATAAATAAATTATTTAATTTAACTTAATTTTCACATTTGTTACGAGTGCCTGCTGATCCTGCCATGGGTCGGACTCACACCCGGTTTTGTTAAAAAATAAAAATACTAGGAAGAGTAACATTGCAAATGTATTAATCCATACCTATAAGTCCAAGGGTTAACCGTTGGAACTTGCTATACGTTTCTGCACCCATCCATCCTATTCCATACTGAGCCTCCTGCGCTCTCCGGAACCCGGCCCGCAGGTTACTGCAGAGTTGCCGAAGGTGCCAGTGGGGCAAGAGCCCCACGAACGCGAAAAAAGGAAAAGAACTTCACTTCTCAATGTCTTCTGCACCATGCCACACCTCAGCCAATAAGACTGAGAGGCGCGAGCAAAAAGAACATTGGGAAACACAGCGCGGCCAATTAAAATCGAGCAGCAGAAAAAACCGCCGCATGAACGCAAACAAAAAATGCAAAACTCAAAGTCCCAGCACCCTATGCACCATGAGCATGCAGAACGCTGAGAAAGCTGGCGCACAAAAAATAAAATTTAAAAACGCAGGCATCCCGCAATGGGACTACAAGTCTGCTGCAGGCGGACGCAGCGCCTCACAGCCTCGCAAAACAAACACCCACAAAAAACCTTTTTTCCTGGAGCAATGGGGAGAAGAGGGACTTCCTCTCCTCCACGCTACCCCGCCGAAGACATGGCGAGACCACCACCAGCCTCAAGTTGAGCTGGGGTGGGAAAAAAACCAGCACCAGGCAGCAGTTCGTCATGGGAAGCACCCTCCCTGGCGAATGACTGGCTGCTGCGTTTGTTACTTCCGACACCACTGTTTCGAGAACAAACACGAAACAGTGGTGGAGGTAATACAAACACAGCAGCCAGCAATCCACAAGGAAGAGCACCACCCCTTACAGATTGCTGCCTGCCGATCTCTGGTTAGGTAAGCCAGGAGAGAAAGGAGACAGAGAGGAGAGAACCATCGTCACGCAGATAGCTCTTCTCTGCCTCCTTCTCCCCCGACCTACCTAACGAACCTTACCAGGGGAAGAGCGGGCTGACTGCCGGCTCCTTCTTTTCCCCATTGCTGCATCAAAACCAAAATTTGAAACAGCAATGGGGAAAAGAGGAACTGACAGGCAACCTGTTCTTCACGCAAAAATACACACCAGCAACAAACACCAAAATTAATAAAAATTAATAAAACACAAATAAATAAATAATTAAAAAAACCATTAATACACAAAAAGAAAACAACAAAATAAAAAAACAACAACATCCACAATACCACAAAAGCACAGAAAAAACACCTAACTACAACACGAGAATACCTAACTCTAACAACACAACTACCACAAATTACACAAATAAACACCAATGAAATCACAAAAATTAAACAAACCAGAAATAAACAAACAAATTAAACAAACCTAAAACACAACCAAACCACAAAAAGAACAAACAGAAACACCTCCCAGTCCACCACCACAAAAACAAAAGAAAGAAAAAACCCAGAAGAACGAAAACCAGAGAACTCACCAGCACGTCCTCTCTCCATGAGACCAGAACAGAAATGAAAAAACAAAGACTACTTACCGTAAGAAGCCCCACCTAGAGGCCAGGAGAAAAAAACCACATGAAATGAAAACAAAATCAACAGCCCCACCTGCAGGCCAGAATATTAAAAACAAGTCAGAAACACAACAGCCCCACCTAGAGGCCACAAGAGTAAAAAGAAGTAAAAAAAACATTAAATCAAAGGTTTACACAAATAACAAACATATGTTAAATAAATAAAATAAAAAGATTTATAGCATCCTCTGTTAATTTTTAACTAAAAAAAAAACCCCCAAAAAAGCAAGACACAATTTATAACAGCCCGGCAACGCCGGGCAACTTATGCTAGTATCTTATAAGAAATACTGATGCAAACCTACAAAGAAGGCCAAGCTCTCTCCTGTACACTATAATCCATTAGACCAGTGATGATGAACCTTGGCACTCCAGGTGTTCTTGGACTTCAATTACCAGAAGCACAAGTCAGCACTCCTGCTGATCAGGGCTTCTGGCAATTGAAGTTCAAGAACAGCTGGAGTGCTAAGGTTCACCTTCACTGCTTTAGACACTGTGGGAAGTTTCTGAGGAAAGTCTTTGCAGGTGCTCTCCATGGCCTCCTTTGTCCTTCCTTCTCTTGCTAGTTACAATAAGTAGGACTCCACTACGCTGCATGGGAAGTGAAGGAGACTAGCAAGACAATAGGAGTGAGGCAGGAATTACATGGTCTCACTCTGCAAGTTCAACCTGCAATGTGTACTTGTGGGATGTTGCAATTATGCAGGAACTCCATTGTTATTCACTAGAAATATGCCTTTGGTGTTTTATTTTTATTATACAATAGCATAGTTTTCCCGACCTTGTCGGGCAGTTTTTATGTGTGCTTTTTTGGTTAGGGGTGGTTTGGGTGGTGGTGTTTTGAATTTGTGGTTTTTTACTTTATTTTATTTTATTTTATTTATTTGTCACTTTGATTTTTTAAACATATTTTTTGACTGTTTTTACTCTTCTGGCCTCTAGGTGGGGCTGTTAATAAGATTACTGCAATTTTCCTTTCTTTGTTCAGTTTAGTTCTGGAGGCATGGAGGGAGGATGTGTTTGGTAAGTGCTCTTGATTGTTTATTCTATTTTTATTTTGTTTTGATTTTGTGGTGTTGGGCTGGGGGTTTAAGTAGAGATTTTCTACTTAAACACCCCCCCCCAGTGTTTTGGCTTGTTTGTTTGTTTGTATTGTGGGTTTTAGATGTGTTTAAGTGTTTTAATTATTTCTGGTTGTTATTTTTTTTGATATTTTCCGTATTTATTTGTTTAATTTGTGGTATTATTGTTTGTTGAGTTAGGTATTTTCATGTTGTAGATAGATGTTTTTAGTGTGCTTTTATGATTATTCATTAGCCTTTGGTATTTCAGGTGTTTTTTTGCTGACTTTGTTGTTTATTGTTTTATTGTTTAATGGGTTTATTTTAATTATTTGTTTATTTATTTGTGTTTTATTAATTTTGGTGTTTGGCATTTTGGTTAACTGTTTGGTTTTGTTGTTGCATTTTGTTGTGCGAAGAACGGCCTGCCTGTTGTTTCCTCTTTTTCCCATTGCTGCATCGAAATTAGGTTTTGATGCAGCAATGGGGAAAAGGAAGAGCTGGCAGTCAGCTCGCTCTTCATTCGGTAATGTTCGTTAGGTAGGTCGGGTGAAAAGGAGGCAGAGAAGAGCTATCTTCTTCATGATGGTTCTCTCCTCTCTGCTCCTTTTTCCTTGGCTTACCTAATAGGAGATCGGCAGGTTACGATCTGTAAGGGGTGGTGCTCTTCCTTGCAGATTGCTGGCTGCTGCTTTTGTATTACCTCCACTGCTGTTTCATGCTAGTTCTTGAAATAGAGTTGTGGGTAGTAGAAAGGCAGCATCCAGTCATTTGCCAGGGAGTGTGCTTCCCTTGACAAATTGCTGCCTGCTGCTTTTTCCCCCCACCCCGGCTCAACTTACCTTGAGGCTGGTGGTGGTCTCGCCGTGTCTTCGGCGTGGTAGTGGGGAGGAGAGGGAGTTTCTCTTCTCTCCATTGCTCCAGGAAAGAAGGCCGGCGGTTGTCTCATCATGTTTTTTGCAGGATTTTGTTTGCAAGGCCGTGAGGTGCTGCATCTGCCTGCGGAGGCCTTGCGCTCCCATTGCATGAGGCATTTTTTATTTTATTTTTTGCACACCAGCTTTTTCAGCGTTCTGCATGCTCGCGCCCTTCAGCCTGTTGCCCCACTGCCAACTGCGGGACCCTTGCGGTACTCTGCGGGCCGGGTAAAGGCGACTGCAGGCGGCTCGGTACGGGATACTATGGATGGGTGCAGGCGTGTATGCCGGAGTCCAACGGTTAACGTCTCTCCTTACAGGTAAAGATTGGTTGGTCTTCCATGCCAGGAACAGTTGGTATCCTATTTGGTTTGGGGTTATATTTGCTTATGTTGTCTTTTTGTTTGGATTTTTGTTCAGTCTTTTCAGTAGCCTCCAAGCTTTTTGGCTGCTTTTTGCCATATCAAGCTCTGTTACAGCATCTATCCATTGAGTTCTTTTTTAATTTTTTCAAGAATCAAGATAAAATTTATCCCAGCTTTAATTGTGCTGTATGTTCATGAAAAATATTTTCTTTGAAGAGTGAAATATATCCTAAGTGTTGAGAGGGTGTTTCTGGAGAAAGACCTGGAATGGAGTTGGTCCGGCACCTTCTTGGAATGGAGGCATGAGAACCTTCCAAAATGGAAGCTACAAACTGATCATTGTTTATTGATAGAGGGGCAATCTGAAACACTGCTTCATTTAGCATTGTTGAAATAAAAATCCAGTTGGCTTTTTTTTTTACATCATACTCCTACATAACAGGTCTGTGCTGAGTGTTTGGGATTAGTTCTCTACAGTCTAAATGAACTGTTGAGCTATAGATGCATTAACAAAAATAGATATAGATTGTAGTCTTTCTGCTATCTGTCACTATTAAATGAATTGTGTAGTTTCGAATCATGTATAAGGCAGATTGAATAGGATTCATTTTATAACAGCTTTAACATTTTTGTCACCATCTTCATAGCTACAGCATTGCTATAGGTGTTGAAATCTCCAACAAGAAAGTCCATGTATTGACCAGGGCCACACAGGTTGGCTCTTCTAGAAAGCAAGGGCTGATGG
This sequence comes from Bradypodion ventrale, assembly GCA_035047345.1. Taxonomy (NCBI): domain Eukaryota; kingdom Metazoa; phylum Chordata; class Lepidosauria; order Squamata; family Chamaeleonidae; genus Bradypodion; species Bradypodion ventrale. The sequence continues at coordinate 145,981,356 of JAWDJE010000001.1, forward strand.
TGGAAATGAATTCCCAACCTCTGGCTCCACAACTAAGTTTCTAATTCAGGGGTTCCCAAACTTTTTATGCCGTGGGCCTGACCACGCCCCCCAGACAGCTGAGCAGTCCTGACCATGCCCCCATAAGTGGAAGTGGGTGCCTTTATGACAGACGGAAATGCACCCACTTTCGCATTTATGACAGGTGAGGGCACATTTGTGCATGTGTGGGCAAGTTTTACGGCTGATGTAAATGCATCTGCTTCCACTTCTGGGAGCAGCAAGGGTGAGGGTGGGCCACATGAAATGGTGCTGTGGGCCATGAGTTGAGAACTCCTGATCTAATTCATTGAACTATCCAGCCGGTTACAACAATATATAACCATACTGTATTAACATAAAGAGAGTGATTTATCCATTTAGTGGGATATTTTCAACTTTCTTTATGGAGGCAAAATCACTATCAAAGTAAAATGTTTCTTTGACCCAGAAAGGCATTTCAAATTTAATAATGTGGCTAACTTCACTGGACATACATGAAAGTTTATCTGCCTGTGTAAGATATGAGGTCAAAATGTCAATAAATCAAGAAGAAATGTGTCTTTTCATTAGCCTCATTATTTCCTTTCCAGCTTTAATTAAGATTATGAGGAAATAAAATGAATGGAAGTAGCTGGGAAGACTTTGGACAAGCAGAGTAAATTTACATTTAGATTACATTAAAGGTCATCTCCCTAGCTGCGGTATTACAGTGGTACCTCACTTAAAGAGCATAACGTGTTCCACGGGATTGCTCTTTAAGCGAGTTTGCTCTTTAAGTGAAACACCATTGTAAGTGACCAATCGTGACTTCTGGTGGGGGGGATTGCAAACCCCAATTTAGTTGTTAAGCAAGTTTTTGGTTGGTTTTAGTTGTTAAGCAAGGTGACCATTCAGAGAAAATTCTGCTCTTTAAGCGAGTTAGTCTCTAAGCGAGGCGCTCTTTATGCGTGGTTTTACTGTACTTTCACTAGATGATGAGTCAACAACATTTATGAAAGAATATTTCTTGAATAAGTGTATATGAAAGATGTGCCTTCATTTTTATATATTTTAAAAATCTGCAGCTCAAGTGACTAAGACGCTGACTGGAAGGCGGGAGGTCAGCAGTTCGATTCCCGATTAGCACAGGATGGAAGGAGCTACTGTCTTTGTCCCAGCTCCTGCCAACCTAGCAGTTCGAAAGCAAGAAATTGCAAGTAGATAAATAGGGACCACTTCGGTGGGAAGGTAAACAGCATTCAGTGTGCTGCAGTGTCTAGTCATGCTTGCCACATGACCACGGAAATGTCAGCAGAAGCAGACAGTGCTGGTTCTTTGGCTTTGAAACAGAGATGAGCACTGAACCCTAGAGTCAGATATGACTGGCTTTCAAACAAGGGAAACCTTTACCTTTACTAAACTTCCATTTGGTTTTTGTCCTTTTAAAAAAGAGAATTAATAATCTAATTTATTATTTTGAAAAACATGTGAGATAAGAATAAGTAATTTTATTTTAAAAGAAACCAAAGTAGCAATCATTCCTGTCAAAAAAAATCAAAGGGCTTGGGAAAACAGGACTGGTTTAGTAGAGCAAATGGAATTGGTTACAAAAATGTGGAGGGAAAAAATTCCAAGATTTTGAGAATTACCGAGTATCCCTTCAAAGGTTCAGCAAAGCTAATGGGAGCTGTAAGAATAGTTGATCATATCCACAAATTCATTACAAGGGAACTATTGCTCTAAAAAGTTATCCTTTGATTTTCCACCCTTCAGTACCTTCAGTTACATTTATCTTGGAGGGGAGTTCCTCAGGAAGAACAATATGCGAAACATGGTCCACCCAAGACCTAATTGCGGATTCCCCATGCCCCATAGGGCATTGAACGGCCCGCTAGGAACCACCGCGGTGAGAGACGCTCCCTTGCATGTGGTTTCTGCGGCCGCCAAATTAAGGGGGGTGAATAAAGTATAGGGTTTGATTCACCCAATTACCGTGACCTGACCTACGACTCTGCCAAGTGAGCAGATAGCTAACTCCTGTCAAATATTAAGTGCAACTCATCTCCTGGCTCGGGGGAGATCCCTGGCGCAAATAAGCCATGTTTGTCCCTGCCTAATCCCCAAGACAATGAGACTCCTAAGTCCATGTTTGCCCCAGTTAATTAACTTCCCTTTGAGGTGTTCCCCATTAACCTGGGTACGTGGGTGAGGTAATTTTCCAGTCAGATGACTGCCTGCCACCGTTGCTCTTTTTTCCCTATAAATGATGTTGCCTTTTCTCAATAAAGTACTGATCTGATCTCACTCCGTTTGCCTCGTGTCGTCACTTGATCAGTCTCCTCCGGGACGTAAACGGCCACCCCAGTGGCCCTGATTCCTTCATCTGGTGACCCCGACGTGATTTACTCGTGAGTAAAGGGACCCCGGAGAGGTCTACTCGCGAGTAACGATCCACGCGGTCCGGTTCTGCGCTTGAACCGCGACCCGACAGCCCGGAGGACAGCGCGGCACTCTGGTCGGCAGCCAGCCGGACAGAGAGACGGCCCGCGGCGAGGCATTCCAAGAGGCATTCCTACAGCTTGCTCCCAGCTTTCGGGGAGGCTTGCGCAAAGGGAAAAACGCGTTCCGCTCAGGGCAGGCTGTGAGCCCCTGACAGCGCAGAGGCCGCCGAGGGCCCGTGGCAGAAGGTCCACGCTCCGAGGTCTACCCCAGACACCCGACGCCCGAACCTGTTGCCTGCAAAGACGCGTCGATCTTCGTCCCGAGGGGGAAACTCCAGAGGACCATCGCAGGTAATATGGGGACTTGTTCTCATGGACCAAGTCCGTCCGCTAGCCAAAGAACTCGTGAGGAAGAGTTCAGAATCCTGGCCAGGGTATTTCAGTTACGATTTCACAGCAGGGAACTAGCGAGACTTTTGGCGTACCTCAGGGAACACTGCCTACTTTACCCAGAAGTAGGTACGTTAACCCTGCAGCTCTGGGATCAGATAGGAGACTGCATTCAGCAACCCCCCAAAGCTCCAGGAGGGATAGTTCGTACTTGGAGGAAGTGTAGGAAGCTCTTAGAACAGATCGAGCCAGTCCGGATAGAGGCCAATGAACCCCCGTTAGAAAAGTCATCAGGCAGGCCAGTCGAGCCGACTGCACCCACGGCACTCTATCCGTCAATCAGCTATCAGCATAGTAGCGCAGGGAGCCTTCCCGCGGTGACAGCTGCAGACGTCACCGAAGGAATGCAAGGAATGAGAAACGCAGGCGCTTCTCTGACAGCTCCAAGCTCCCTAGTCGTGAAGAGTGCCCTTCAGCGCACAGCCGAGATAGAACTCAAAAAGGGGGAATTGTCAGCGGAAGAACTAGCTGAGCTTAGACAGATATGTCCAATCCGAATGGAGATGGACGCGCTCACGGGCGCCCAACAGATCATTCATTCCCCAGTCCCGTACAAGCTTCTCATGGCTTTACGGAAGGCAATCTCAGAGACAGGGCTCCAAAGCCGTTTTACCAGGGGCACGCTCCAGCAGGCGTGCGAAACCACCATGTGGATTCCCCATGATTGGAAAGCCGTCATGAGGATGATGCTAACCCCTAGCCAGTACATGATCTGGGACAGTGAGTATCGGCTCGAGGCTCAGGCCAGAGCCGCCAGGATGGGAGGCGCAGTAATCGCTGAACAGCTATATGGTTCAGGTGCCTTTGAGTCCATCCAGGCACAGATCGCCTTGCCTCTAGCCACCCTAGAGATGTCGGCCGAAGCCGCCTATAGGGCATACTTCAAGGTCCCAGCGACTGGCAAAACAGCCAAAAATTACACTGCGATCAAGCAGGGAGCCCAGGAGCCCTACATGGACTTCATCAATCGCCTGGAAGAAGCAATCACCAGGCAGATTGATAATGAGCAAGCCCAGCAAGAGCTCATGATTAAGCTAGCCAAGGACAATGCCAATTTGGACTGCCGTAAAGTTTTGCAGTCGCTAGGCAATCATCCTGACTTGACCTTAACGGACATGATCCGAGCATGTGCTGACGTTGGCACGGATTCCTATAAGATGGGTCTGCTAGCGGCAGCCGTGCAAGGGGGTAGAAGATCTCATCCTAATGGAGGAAAGACCAAAGGGGCATGTCACACTTGTGGCAAGGTCGGCCACTTCGCTAGGGAGTGCTGATCCAAGGGAGGCGGACAAAAGTCTGGCCATTCCAAGGCTCCAAACACCCTCTGTCCGAAGTGCAAGAGAGGCTATCATTGGGCCAGGTTTTGTCCGAGTTCGGGAAACCGGAATCCGGGCACGTCTCTGGCCCCAGTCCAAACAGAGGCTTCCTTCACCCAGATCCAGAACTCCCCAGAGCTAGACTAGATTCTAGGCACATTCCAGGCACTGCGAGGGCACAGGCCAGCCCCAAGGGTAGTACAGGGCTAGAATTGACTTGCCAGGCAGACGTTACATGCGACCTGCCAGGCACAGTCTATCTGGTCGATTCCCAGTACATGGGTCCCCTGCCCAGAGGCTTTTTAGGTTTAGTTTTGCCCCGTAGTGTAGCTGGTGCGCGTGGAATTTTCATAATTCCAGGAGTCATTGACTCGAATTTTTCAGGCGTTCTCCAGGTCCAGCTTTGGACACACCTGCCCCAAACAATTCATAAGGGAGACACCTTAGCGCAACTGATCATGGTTCCTTGTCACTCGTCAGCAGGCAGCCAGGGAAGGCTCAGTGACAGCGCAAGTGAGGCAGTGCAAGGATACCAGGTCTTAGCGACAGTGGAGACCAACATTGAGTGGAAGCAGCGCCCCGTTATCGAGGTATTTTTGAACAAAAGAGTGTTCTCAGGGTTACTCGATACCGGAGCGGATGTGAGCGTGGTAAGCAGGAGTCAGTGGCCGAGAGAGTGGGCCATTGAGCCGGTCTCCGATGTGTGGGGGGTGGGTGGAGTTCAGGAAGCGTTTAGGAGCCGAGAGTGGGTAGAGGTCACAATCCCAAAGGCTGAGGGCACAGCGGTAATTCGGCCGCACATCCTTGACGTGCACGTCAACCTTTGGGGGCGAGACATTCTCCAGCAGTACGGTGCCACCCTTACCTTCGGGTAATGGCGTTGCCACTTAAATGGCTCACCGATACTCCGGTCTGGGTAGAACAATGGCCGGTAGTGGGAGAGAAATTAGTTGCTCTCAAGCAGCTAGTGAAAGAACAGCTAGACGCAGGACATATAGAGCAGTCCACGAGTCCCTGGAACTCGCCAATTTTTGTTATTAAGAAGAAGTCGGGGAAGTGGCGACTCCTCCACGATCTCAGAGAGATCAATAAATGTATTCAGCCGATGGGTCCGCTTCAATGCGGCATCCCTAATCCTAATATGATTCCCGAGGGGTGGGAGATTCTAGTCGTAGATCTCAAGGATTGCTTTTATACAATCCCCTTAGACCCCAGGGACCGGGAGAGGTTTGCCTTTATGGTGCCGGTCGTGAACCACAGTGAGCCCACGCTCCGTTACGCGTGGAAATTTTTGCCACAGGGCATGCTCAATTCGCCCACTCTGTGCCAAATTTACGTTCACGACGCACTGGCAAGGTTTCGAAACCTCTACCCACAAGCCATAGTTTGTCACTTTATGGATGATATTTTAGTAGCGTTGCCACAGCTTGGCAGCACAGTGTTTTCAGACCTCCAGGCCAGCCTGGGGGACAAAGGCTTACTCATTGCCCCTGAGAAAGTGCAGAGAACCGAGCCCTTCTCATACTTGGGCCATCGGCTTCTCCGCTCTTTTGCAGCGCCGGTTTTGCCTCAGATAAATCTACAGGACTCAGTCACCCTCGTAGAATTACAGCAGATTTTAGGAAACATTAATTGGGCCAGACCGTACTTCCGATTGGATACGGATCTTCTAAAACCGCTCTTCTCGCTGCTAACTTTAGGTAAGCAGCCGGCAGACCGGATAAAAATCTCTCGAGACGCGCGCTTGGCGCTCGAGAAAGTGAACCAAGCTCTCAGCCAGAGGTGGGTGGATAGGATCGCCCAGGGGCCATATGCCCCGATCCTGAATTTGTACATCGTACGGTCAGGATCCATGTTCACTGGGGCGCTAGGAGTAGACTCAGAGAAGGGGGCGAAAATTGTGGAATGGGTATACTTGCCTAATACATCTTCACGGAACATCGTTCCGCCCCAGGAGCTGGTTTCCGCGGTGATTTACCGCGGCAGGCTGAGAGCTAGGGACATTTCAGGAAATGATTTGGCCAAAATTGTGGTTCCGTTTACCAAGGAACAAATTCACCAGTTAATGCAGCTAGGTGACTCGCTTCCGATAGCTTTGGAAGGTTTCACTGGGAGTTTAGCATATCATTTGCCCAAAGACCCCAGACTCGTTTCACTTCAGACAGGAACAGTCAGCTTGTTCGAATTGCTCTTGCTGGTCCCGCTCCAGGGAGCCAGAACAGTTTTCTCGGATGGTGGTCGCACCTATGGTGTTCTGACCTGGCAGGAGGGCGAAGCCTGGCACACGCTGCTAACTCTTCCACAGAAGTCCGCTCAGCGGGCAGAGTTGGCAGCCGTGAACCTTGCCTTGCGCACCTTCGCCACAGAACGGTTAAATATCATTACTGACAGTCTGTATGTAAGGAATTTGCTTCACAGTCTACCGGGAGCTTACATTACTCCCGCGATAGACAAAAATCTACTTAGTCTGTTTCTCACCGCTCAATTTCATTTGCGAAACCGCACGGAGCCACTCTATATTGCCCATATTCGAAGTCACCAAGACCTACCGGGTCCGATTTCCGCGGGCAATAGCAGAGCGGACGCGGCCGCAAAGGAAATTCAGCAACGTTCAGTTTTGGGAGTTTTTACTACTCCAATCCAAAGTCATGCCTTTTTTCATCAAAACGCCAAGGCGCTCGCCAGACAGTTCAATCTGCCACTTTCTCAAGCCCAAGGCATAGTTCGCTCTTGCCAGCATTGTGCAGGGGCACCGGGGGGGCCCTCGTGGGGGGTCAACCCACGAGGGACAGAGGCTAATCAGGTATGGCAGATGGATGTCACGCATGTGCCGCAGTTTGGCAGGTGGCAATACATGCATGTTTGCATAGACACTTTTTCACAGTTCGTTTGGGCTACGGCGCAGAAAGGGGAAACTGCGACCCACGTGGAGCAGCACCTCCTTTCCTGCATAGCTGCCATGGGCAAACCACGGCACGTGAAAATGGACAACGCGCCATCCTACAGCTCTAGGCAGTTGGCCGCCTTCATGGCCACATGGGACATTAAGCATACATTTGGGATTCCCTACAATCCGCAAGGGCAAGCAATTGTAGAGCGGGTCAATCGGACGCTAAAGTCCTACATTGACAAACAAACAGAAAGGGGGGAGCCACCTGCCCTCCCCAAGTCACAGGGAGAAGCTCAGTTCTGTCTCAACAAGGTATTGTTCACTTACAATCACCTTAATGTTTTTTCGGATTGTACGCCGCAGGAGAGGCATTTCCGCCATTCGGAAGCTCTCCCGCGACCTATGGTCCGGTACCGAGTGCCACCAGACCCTTCTTGGAGGGGCCCGGTGCCGCTCATAACCTGGGGAAGAGGGTATGCTGCAGTTATGTCTCCTACAGGTGTCGTCTGGATTCCAGCCCGGTGTGTCAAGCCCCATTTGGAACCGCATGGCGTGGAACCGGACCGGCCCGAATCCGATCCCGGAGATGAAGAACCTCGCACTGACCGGGAAGATCCGCCGGAGGAAACGGCCGCCGATGCCCAAGATCACCTGGGGGATGGTCAAGGCTCTTTGCTGTGACGCCCAGGACGCCCTCCAACGCGAGGAGAAGGAGCCAACACCGGAGAACCTCACAGCTGCAGTTTTTGCCCAGATTCATGCCAGCACAGTGGCGATTACCATCATCCTGGCCCTTTCCCTATTTTTGGGGGGAGGCGTTCAGGCTATTCCAATCCAGGCTGACGGTTTGCCGCCTGGTGAAGATCTTTCTACACGAATGCAGTACAACTTGTGGGAAAGGTTGGCGGGTCTCGTCAACCAGTCCGATTTTTGCTTAAAGCAGGACATTGGTTCTGCATCTATCCTCAGCACCTGTCTCATCCCTGTGTGCCACACTCTGGACGCGCGCACCAAGGATGGCGACTGGTTGTTGAAGGCATTCTTTGGCCCGCACACTCCCACCACCTTCTCAGCATATGCACGCTGGGGGGGATTGCGACTTGCACCAACCTTGCCGGCTGACGCAGCCACTCTTCATACCCCTCGAGTGGCGGTCAGCCCAGACGCTGCTTGCACCCGAATGACCGGCTGCACCTCAGGCGGTCCGACTCGGCGCCGCTGCCTTGACCCCGGCAGCGGCAACTGGACTTGTAATAAACCAGAAACACTCATTTCGCTGTACGCTCATGTCACCCTACCTTCAGGGTGGTTTTTCACCTGCAACCAGTTCACATGGAACTATATCCCTGCAAATCTGTCGGACTCATTGTGTTGTCTCAGCCGTTTGACACTGTTACTTCCTACTAAGGACATGGTTGCCCCAAGTGCAAATGACTCAAATGTATCAAATGTTGATGTTTCCCCACTCATACGGCACACACGCACAACCCAGTTAGACAGCTCTTGTGACAGCAGCTTTAGGGTAATGAGTCCCGCTGAGTATGTATCACTAGCAGTCAGCCTTGTCGGCGTGCCAGGCTTGGCAGTCGGCAACGCACGGAGGATTGGCCGCTTGGCTTGCGGTTTGGCTAAAGCCATTAACCATACCTCCACAGCGATAGCGCTCCTCAATCAGGAGCAGGCGGAACTCCGCCGTGCCGTTCTCGACAATCGAGCGGCTATTGACTACCTCCTCTTGCTGCACCACCTGGGCTGCGAATCTTTTCATGGAATGTGTTGTTTCAATCTCACTGATAACTCCCGTAAAATCCAAAGCCAGATCACGGATCTCCACACCATAGTTGCAGGCATTACAGAAGGCTCCGCGTGGGGAGCATGGTGGAGTTCCCTGTGGAATTGGATGTGGTCATGGATCCCCTGGGGGTGGCTGCAAACGGTGCTTAAGGTAGTGGTGGGGATAGCCATACTAGGCATTACGCTCTGTTGTTTTGCTCAGTGTATTCCCTCGCTGATCTCCAAGTGCCGCCCCAGAGAGAAATCCCGTGACGTCATGCCCGCTCAACAGCTGATGCCGCTCTTGCGCAAGGTCGCCAGTCAGGTCCTTAAATAGAAAATAAAGGGGAGATGCGGATTCCCCATGCCCCATAGGGCATGAAACGGCCCGTTAGGAACCACCGCGGTGAGAGACGCTCCCTTGCATGTGGTTTCTGCGGCCGCCAAATTAAGGGGGGTGAATAAAGTATAGGGTTTGATTCACCCAATTACCGTGACCTGACCTACGACTCTGCCAAGTGAGCAGATAGCTAACTCCTGTCAAATATTAAGTGCAACTCATCTCCCGGCTCGGGGGAGATCCCTGGCGCAAATAAGCCATGTTTGTCCCTGCCTAATCCCCAAGACAATGAGACTCCTAAGTCCATGTTTGCCCCAGTTAATTAACTTCCCTTTGAGGTGTTCCCTATTAACCCGGGTACGTGGGTGAGGTAATTTTCCAGTCAGATGACTGCCTGCCACCGTTGCTCTTTTTCCCCTATAAATGATGTTGCCTTTTCTCAATAAAGTACTGATCTGATCTCGCTCCGTTTGCCTCGTGTCGTCACTTGATCAGTCTCCTCCGGGACGTAAACGGCCACCCCAGTGGCCCTGATTCCTTCACCTAATGGAAGAGCTATTCCTTCCAGCATTTTGAAATGTTGATTCCAGTGGCTAACAGAAGTCATGAGGCTAGTCCCTTACATAGCAAGTTGCCGTTTCCCTCCAAAAACAAAGACAGGGGCAGCATGGCTAACATCAAGGGAAAACATGTTGAATAGTTATTCCACTGAAAATCTCAATCCCTTGTTTCCAGTAAAATAAAATTAAATTTAAAAGGGAAAATTCCAGGCACACATATTTAATAGAGAGCCTCTGTAGCCACACCCTTCCCAGCAAAGAGACAACATAACGTGCAACTCTAGAGGAGCAAATAATGCAAACTATCACATACAAATTAATAGTATGTAAACTCCAGTGTATTTTGACAGCAGGCAAACTGACAGCAGGTTCTGCTACACTGCCCCGATATGCATTTGGTTTCCTAATACGTAATTGCTTTCCATTAGTCCTTCAGATCTTTAAAGCAGGAGTTGGGGCTGGATGGCCATTTTGCCCTTCCTCCACCACATGGCACTTCCTGGTGTGGCGGAGGCGGTGGGGGTCCACATGAAATGGTGCCACAGGCTACATCCGGCCCATGGGCTGCAGGTTAAGAATCCCTGCTCTAACACAACACAAAGCAGGTTGAGAATCCCTGCTTTCAAGTGATGCAGCAAATATTCACTTCTTTTTATATTGCAATTTAACACACCCCACACACACTTTCTTGGCCCCTCCACAGAGTCAAGGAAGTGATTGACCTGTCAATATCACAAAGTGGCTATCTTCTTAGCTCACTCCACGATATTGGTAAATTGACAGCCAGCTGCTATGGACCAAACAGGGTTGTTTGAGGCCTGCATGCCATTTTGATGCACTTATAATGCCATGTTTAGACAAGCCCTAAGTGCGATCAGTAAGTGATCCTGTGGCCATGGCAAAATGAAAGAAGGAGGTGGGATAGGAGACAGCCTGCAAAAGCAAATAGTTTTAACTCTAGTCCTCTGAATCCCCCCTCCCCTCATTAGTAAGATAAGTTTTCTATTGAGGTATATTCTGTACATATTGGGCAGAATCCTCTTCATCCTATTTGTATTGTGCGTCCATTGAACATTTGGATGTTCTTTTCCTGGCATTTGTGGGCATTCACCATTCCCTTGACAAAAATTGAAATCCTGTTTTGAATGTAAGCTTGCACAACTGCCAGCTTGTGCAACTGCAACTTGGAGATCCTACAGAGTACAATGCCTAAAGCAGGAGTGGCCAACCTTGGCGCTCCAGGTGTTCTTGAATTTCAATTCCCAGAAGCCCAAGTCAGCATACCTGCTGATCAGGGCTTCTGGGAATTGAAGTTCAAGAACATCTGGAGTTTCAAGGTTCACCATCACTGTTCTAGACTACTGAAAATATCCATCCTATCTTTCTTTCATTAACTTTACCTTTTACTTGTGATTGTTGTATTTGTCCAAGCAATCATATTTTCTATCCCACTGTTTCTCCAAGAAGTTCAGGGAACAGGGAGATCTTTCCATTTGGGTGTCATAACTACAAACAACCATGCAAAAGATATATTAGATAAAGAAATAATGGCTAGCATCCCATTGTCTAAACAAAGAACAGAAAGAAAATTCCATAAGCATCTTCTCTGCTCCAGCAAGCTTCTCCTTGCATGGCTGTTTTTGCAGGCGCACCCCCCAATAAAGGACTCAGACACCGGTAAAAGTGGATAACAGCATCGGGCCACATTTATTGATTCATGCCCTAGTCCGAATTATAAATTTCTATTGGTAAAACGACCAATCATAATTCTTAAGGCAAGCAGGCCGAAGTAACACTGGTAAGGTACCACCCCAAAATTGCCAACGGCAATTGGTTACAATGTATCGATTTGTATCAATTTGTTTGTTTACAACAAACAAATTGTTGACCGTAGTCAATATCTAACTAATGACCCCACCCTCTGACGCGTATCCGAGGAATCACGGGGTGATGCATGCTGGCTAGCTATCGCCATCACCCCGTCGCCTAGTTCGTCGTTGACCGGACAACGTTTAACCAACTTATGCCTGTCTATTGTTGTCCAGTCAATTGTGAACCTGCCGGATACCTGTGGGTCATAATGTTTACCTTACCAGTGATACCCGCCCATGTGACCAAGTCAACAGCATCACATAAACCCCTATATCAAACCATAGCAACAGTGTGGGATGGGCGAAAAAACCAGGACCCGAGAGCCAATTGTGGGTCCCAGCCAAAAATTCCCACCCGGCCCCGAAGCGACCAAAATATCACACTGTTAACTAGGGAGGGGGTGGAGGGGAAAAACTTCTCCGCTCCGTCGCTTCGGAAAATGGCAGCTCGGCTGCCTCATGGCCACCCCTTTTATAAGGGAGCTGGCCACGCCCCTAACTACCCGGATGCCTTCGTCCTATTGGGGGGGGCCCCGCAAAGGGCGCGGCGGCCATTTTGGCGCCGCGTTTGCATTGCAGGCGCACCCCCCAATAAAGGACTCAGACACCGGTAAAAGTGGATAACAGCATCGGGCCACATTTATTGATTCATGCCCTAGTCCGAATTATAAATTTCTATTGGTAAAACGACCAATCATAATTCTTAAGGCAAGCAGGCCGAAGTAACACTGGTAAGGTACCACCCCAAAATTGCCAACGGCAATTGGTTACAATGTATCGATTTGTATCAATTTGTTTGTTTACAACAAACAAATTGTTGACCGTAGTCAATATCTAACTAATGACCCCACCCTCTGACGCGTATCCGAGGAATCACGGGGTGATGCATGCTGGCTAGCTATCGCCATCACCCCGTCGCCTAGTTCGTCGTTGACCGGACAACGTTTAACCAACTTATGCCTGTCTATTGTTGTCCAGTCAATTGCGAACCTGCCGGATACCTGTGGGTCATAATGTTTACCTTACCAGTGATACCCGCCACACGGGGAGGCTTGCAAAGGCTCACCGACCCCCCAAGACCGTCAGCTCGGTCGACAGGCCTGCTCGCCAGTCCAGTAATCCAGAGGTCCATACCTCCCTGCGACAGATGGGCCCCATCCCCTGAGTAAAGCTCGTAAATTTGCAGACTGATGGCGGGGAGGCTAATGACGCATCCCCCGCCCTTGTCAAGGGAACCGGGCAATAGCCCCGTTCACGGAGCGTCGGCTCAGTCAAGAGCCCCGAGGCCGAACGCCCCCCTGTAAGCGTACCGCGGTATTGTGTCCGACGTGCGGATGCACCCTGTCCCAGTCGGGTACCCACTCTGTCGCCGCAGCGTAACGCGCTGCCCCATGCAGCGTAACGCGCTGCCCCGTGCACCTGGCTACGGCCCACCAGGCATACTGTCACCGGTGTAAAACGACACCCAGGGTCTGTCAAGTAAAAAAGGGGAAGGGGGGGGGAGAAACAGTGCAGTGACTAAAACTGGTACTCACAGTTGAGGAGGGCGAAGACAAAACTGAAAACATTGTGATCCCGACCCTCCCATGCGGCGTATTTCAGCCCTGTAGTACCCAAAAAACAACTGCAGCAGAAGCCGCCCCTATGCAGAGCGAACGGGTGCCGCAACGAGCCCCTGAGAGGCCAACACTGTCTAGTGCCTTCCCACCACCCTCCAAATTGGGATTTAGGAATAGAAGACCCACCTCGGTGACAGAAAAAACGTGCCATGGTGCGTGCCACAGTGCACGGAAATCCTGTAGGGCACCAACCGGACAGATGTCTGTCGAGGAACATCGTAGCAGTCTATTCCACTGCCTACGCCGTGCTGATTCGTTTTAGAGGAGCGTATCCCCAACTGAGCCCAATATTATCCACACAGACATCTTCGAGTTCCAGTGCCCTACGACTTGCATCCGCCTTATACAGCATCTCAAGCTCGCTGATGCGGAGCGCTCCAAAAAGGCCACCGTTGTAGCCGCATGAAGTGGGCTGCCTCATTTATCCAAACAGAGGCCAGGCCAGCCCCAGGCCAATTGGGTAAAAACCCTGGGAAAATCTTGCATCCGCCTTATTCAGCATCTCAAGCTCGCTGACGCGGAGCGCCTCCAAAAAGGCCACCGTAGTAGCCGCATGAAATGGGCTGCCTCATCTATCAAAACAGAGGCCAGGCCAGCCCCGGGCCAATTGGGTAAAAACCCTGGGAAAATCTTGCAACCGCCTTACTCAGCATCTCAAGCTCGCCGATGCGGAGCGCTCCAAAAAGGCCACCGTTGTAGCCGCATGAAGTGGGCTGCCTCATTTATCAAAACTGAGGCGAGGCCAGCCCCGGGCCAATTGGGTAAAAAAACCCTGGGAAAATCTTGCATCCGCCTTATTCAGCATCTCAAGCTCGCTGATGCGGAGCGCCTCCAAAAAGGCCACCGTAGTAGCCGCATGAAATGGGCTGCCTCATCTATCAAAACAGAGGCCAGGCCAGCCCCGGGCCAATTGGGTAAAAACCCCTGGGTAATCGGGTGGCGGTCGCCCGGGAAACGCCCGCGCACGCACACCCACCCTTCCCAAACATGTCTCACACGGAAGTCATTGGTGCTGTCCGCACGACCTCCCACTTTGGCCAAAAAAGCCAACCCTGACAGCTGAGATGCTATGGTGCGTGGTGCAAGGGCCTGGGCATACAGGTAAACCATGAACCGCAGAACATGGGCTACTTGGATCAGCCAGGTTCCTGGCAGTCAAATTGGGTACATAATGCTCTGAAGGAACTAAATGCGTGGTGATACGCCTTACTCATGCATGGCGCTAGTGACAGGCCAATCGCCCGGGTCACTTCTCCTTGCCAACGTTCCATCTCTCGTCCGGGAGTGGCGAGGGAAAGTCCTCCGCATCCGGGGCCGAGGCACGGAACCGAGAGATCTGCAGGCAGGACAAAGCAGCAGCAATATCATTATCAACCCTTGGGACATGCCTGGCCCTGAAGAGAACATTGAGGCACAGGCTGCATAACACAAACTCGCGCACTAGGTCAATAACCCCGGGCGATTTGGAAATCTGTGCATTGACGATGCGGGCAAGAGCCGCATTGTCACGCCAAAATTGCACAACCGAGTTGGCCCACTCCTTGCCCCATAGCATCAAAACACCCAGGATAGGGAAACATTCCAGATACGTGAGACCATGCAGGCGACCCTTGCCTGCCCAGGATGGTGGCCACCCACCATAGGCCCACTTCCAATTGAAGTACATCCCATAACCCAGGAATCCTGAGGCATCGGACTGCATCTGAAAGCAAGGGGGAGCCAGGAGATCAGACCCCAAATGACACCCCGTTGAACTACCTCTGGATTTATGGCCAGACAAGCACGTCTGCCCCGATACCCCGGGTAAATCTAAGCCTGTGGTGGGGCCTGGATAATCCTGCCATGGCGTCGCACCAGCGCGGAGCAAATGCCCTGCCCGGTGCGACGACCCTGCCAGCGAAATTGGGGTGACCCTGTAGCACCAGAAGTTCCCTCAGTGATGCCATGCGCTCGGCCAGCAAATACGAGATAAGGGCCACTAGCCTTGACACCTTATCCCGCTGCAACCTAGAATCCTGTGCTACCGTGTCACTCTCCACCCCAGGAATGCTAGCTGTGGAGATTGGCCCTCGGTCTTTTCGGGCGCTAAAGGGACACCAAGTTCCTCCATTAGCGTCTGAAATGTGTTGAGGAGACGTGTGTACGTGTCCCAGCCCCGTTCAGCCCTGAATAAAACCATCCAGGGAATGGGCTACAGACCGGGACCCTGACCTGCGGACAAAGGCCCACCCTAGGAAAGTGGTGAAACGCTCGAATACCGAGCCCCAATGGAATAGCCAAAAGGCATGGCATCATTGAAATAATATGCTCCCCGAGACGGGGGTGCAGGGACAGGGCCAACGACCCTGCCCGCATAGACCCTCTTGTCAAAGCTGGCAGCAGCCACCTCCTCCCTCCCCCCAAGGGATAAAAGATCGGTGGCATCCTGAGGGGACCTGTTACCCATGAAAGGGATCCGGAACCCCTGCCTAGAACCCTGAAGGAGATAACCCGCATCCTCTCCCTTCGGGTACAATGTGAGCCAACGCTCCAACATGCCCACCTTAATTGGGGAGGGAGGCCTTCGGTGGACTAGATCCATCTGCGGCAGTCTTGCCAGCCCCCTGTCTGCCCCACCCTCTGCCCCGCATCCCTCTAGGCCTGGGACAGGCAGAGGCCGCATGGGGGCCAACACAGGTGGGACACTCCTGTCTGTATTTGCTATTCTTCCCATTGCAGGAGCCATTGGACAAGAAAGTCCAGCACCGCAGGCGGGCTGGAACCCCCCGCCCCGCCCCCTGGCCGGTGACCCGTGCTGGGGCCGCCTGCTGGACCCTAATCTCGGGGTGCGGGGAAATCCGCCTACGGCATTCCACGTCACAAGCCAACCACGATGGGCCCGGAAAGTAAACCATCGCCCGGTAGACGTTGTCCAAATACTGTACCATCGGAATTGCCAAATCCGGCCGGGCCCTAAGGTACACCGCCATGCATATGATGCAGGCCGGCAACCATTTGGCCCACATACTTGGTGGCTTGCGACGACGTGCCTGCCACTATCCTTCTCAGTCTGCCCCTCCCTCTCCTCCTTGGTGGGCCCTCTGTTTAGGAGTGAGAAGATATCCACGTACTCCCCCCACCAAATTTACTCTCTGTTGGCCTGTGCCAAGTGGTCACTCAGCGGTAAGGAATAGGGGCTTGGACCAACCCGGCCACCCAAAACATTCCCCTCGGGGTAGGGAACACCCCCCACCACGGGGCCCTGGGTGGTAGTTGTCATCGCCGGGTGGGGCGTCAGCGGGTGCACCGCCGCACCACCCACGCAAGGCCAAGGCCATTGGAAAGCCCCCCCCAAACGTGGCCGCGTGTGTAGGTGCACTAGTTTGGACTGCATACTCACGTGCTGCACCCCCGCGGCTGCCCCCACCGGGAGTTCCGGCCCACTGGGGGCGTCGGAGCTCACGACCGCCGTAGAGCTCGTCACTGGGGGCTGACCCGCACCGGCCTGTTGGTTGGGGAGCTGCGAGGCAGTGGCCGAGGTTGTGCCACGCCTCAAGCAGCTCAACCCGTCCCGTCGCCTGCCGCTGCCCAGCAGACGACGCGTCGAAATGAACCCCAAAGGGAGCCCCAGCATGGCTGGCCCGAGCCAAGGACGCCTCAAGGGCCGCAACACGGGCCAGTAAGACCTCCACGCTGACATGGGGCCAAGGGCCGGCCGGCCCTCCTGCTACAGGCACAGGTACAGGTCCCTGTACCCCGGGACCCTAATAGGGCTATCGCCCCACGCCGAGGCCCGGTAGGGCCGATGTAGGTACCTGCCAGGGCAAGGGGCCACACCACCCCCCAAGGCTAGAAGGCCCCGGGGTGAGCTGCGCCCCCGCCGCTGGAGGCCCAACAGGATGGGAAGCACCAGGAGCGGCGTCCACCGCTTGCGGGCCGCGGGCCACAGCCCTCACTTGACCCATGCTCGGGTCCCCCGCCTCCGGGCAAGGGGGAATAGACCCCATTCCACCGGTCCCGGTGGGTACCAGCAAAGGCGGCTGCTGGGGAGGCACAACCGCGGTCCTCCGACCCGGATTGCGCCTCCTAACAGCGCGAGCCGCGCTCGCGGCCGCCCTCCTCTTCGCAGGCATCGCAAGGAAATCTAAGGGAAGCCAAAAGAGAAAATTCGCCGCCAAAAGGGCTTCCCTGGCAAGGTAAGAGCGACAGAGACAAGAGGGGAAAAACTTCTCCGCTCCGTCGCTTCGGAAAATGGCAGCTCGGCTGCCTCATGGCCACCCCTTTTATAAGGGAGCTGGCCACGCCCCTAACTACCCGGATGCCTTCGTCCTATGGGGGGGGCCCGCAAAGGGCGCGGCGGCCATTTTGGCGCCGCGCTTGCATTGTGACCTTTCTTGCCACCAGTATGGGAACAGGCACATGAGAGGAAGCTGGATGAAGCAGTGTTGGGCTCTTACCTGCTTTACATTTAGGCAACAGGATACTTGCCAAACGACTAGAATTTTTGAACAGAGTGCAGAACTCTGTGAAAGGCATGAAAATGAACCCCCTTTGGAAGTCATGTGAATTTGAAGCTTTGATGAATTTAAATAGTGAATTCTATTTCACAGTTCAAGACCCAGGTACTGCATGACCGATTGAGCGCCCGTCTCTGTCCCAGCTATTGGGGATGTGAAAGGAGCCTCATTTGGGCATTCCCTGAGTGGAGGTTCTTATGCAAAAAAATCCTTTCAATCCAGAATAATTTCTGACATGAAATTATTATTACTACATACACAGAGACAACAAATAAAGTCATCTGCTCATTTGGAGAGAATGTCTTGGAATTCCATACCATACAAGGCATATATGAAGAGAGGAGAAGGACTAAGAACACAAGGCAGACCCAGAGGAAGGTGGAGAGATAACATCAAAAACATATTACAACAATACCAAATGACACAGATCGAGGCCACCAGAAGTGCTAGAAAAGAACTATATATCTCCCTTGATACCTGAAGTGGTAAAGAAGTGGTAAAGATACCTAAAGAGAGGAAGGGGAGGAGAAGAAACCATTGTCTTTGAAGTGTAATGTGGAGATATGAAAGATTAATTTGTGCTATTTGAACTATAGTGGACTGTTCACATATGAGAGTCATCACTGGCTGCCACATTTATCTTGTGGTGGAAAATGCACATGTGAACCAGCATATTGCCTCATTTTCCAGCTAAATGATAACAGGCTAAGCTGGTTTCACAGTTTTAGCTGGAAGGAGCTGGGGGAGAACTTTAATAAGAATATCTACCTTCTCTCATTTTCACAGCTTAAGCTCAGTCTTGCCATTGTTTAATTCCGCTGCCTCATTAATGTAAGTACTTAATACAGTCTGCACAGAAAAGATCAATGTCACAGCTTTTGTTAAAATTCATATTTGCATTAGAAGTCAGCTGTGAAAAAATTGAAATGCTAGTTTTCTTTTGACTTTCATTCATTTCATGAATAAGAGAACACCCTTGATTTATTTAATTGCAGCAGCAACTGTAAAATAAAAGCCAGAATGGGGTATCTGTGATGTGTCTGCCTGCCTACCTAATGTGTTTTTTGAACTGCCACTCCACACAATGAGTTAGAGGCAATTTACAATGAAACAAATTTATTTATTTATTTATTTAAATTCAAATTTTTATGCCGCCCAATCAGGTAAACCTGACCATACATCCATAAATATGCAACAATTCTAGTTAACAGTCTGCGGTTATAATTCAGCAAAGTCTATCAGTAAAAAAATTTGAAATAAATAAATAAATAAATATTTTCTCCATATGAATCCAGAATAAATGAAATCATGTACATCACGTGGCAAATTGTAGCTAATTAAACAAATGCAGGTTGCATGTGTAACTGATGTCCCACCTTCAATAACTGGGTGAACTACATCCTGAAATGGTGTCACTTTGCTTGCTTGCTCCCTAATGGTAAAAAAAAATGGCAAAAACTAGAAATGCAAAATTGTGCACAGATGCTACAGATGCCTTGAATATATCTGTACCACATATCTGAACAACACGATGGCTTATATCCCCAAATTAGATCCCTAGGGCCCCAGTTGAGCCTGTTGATATTCTTTCATGTAATCCATGTTCTTTCTGTGACTGCTGGAATGGAATATGTAAACATGAAGTGATTCATGTTTACAAAACACAGGTACAAAAAAATTTCTTTGCATCCCCTGTACTTTCTTTAAGATTACTGCAAAGACGTGTGTATTTGAATCAACATTTCAGAAAATTGGCTTGGGTGATAATACACCATGATGCCAACCCACCCCCCCACCCCCCCACAAAAAATAAAATAAAATACACCTACACCTGACAAACAATATTGGTTGTAAATGTTGCTTTTCCTATTGTAATAACTGGGTGATTATAACTTTGAAATTGATATACTCAAATTTCTGAAGGTAGAGTTCCATTTTCATGAAAAGAGGAATTGAGTCCTGAGCTGGAGAGAAAAGAGACAGGCATCAAACACCATTCACATTGAGTTGATGGAAGAAGAGAGAATGCTCTAAGAGGGTAAGAGGAAATAATGACTTTTTAAAATAATTTTTTATTAATTTTCAAATGAATAAACATACATAAAATCAACATTATACAATAAAAATAACATAATAATAATAACCAAAAAGAGACAGAATTAAAAGAAAACAAGAAAAAATACATTTATACCAGAGTATTGAAACATTACACATATTACGTTTAACATGCTCCTCAATTTCTATCCATCCTTGTTTTTAACTTTTTCATCCTATCAATTATATATTTTTTTACTAAACAACACTTCTATTATTTATCTCTTATACATTGAAATCCATATTTTATCATTTCCATATATTTATCTATTACTTTAATATTATATAAAGTAACATATATCATTTTTACTAAGCTAAATAAAAATAATAATAACAACACCCAGTGACATTTACAAACCTTGAGGATCACAATCTTTTATATTTCTAATGTCTCCAAAAACTGTACTGGTTTGTTTCCTTTGTCATCTGCTAATACATATTCTACAAAAGGTCTCCATATTTCCCAAAACCTATTTTATTTCGTTATCCCTCTTTTTTATATTCAATTCCTATGTCAATTTATCATTCAATGCAATTTCCCACATTTCTTTATACCATTCTACCACTTTTAAAATTACATCATTTTTCCAATTTCTAGCTATACATTGCCTTGCGGCAGTCAACATTATAGAAAGCAATTCTTTTTTATTTCTACATATATTCATATCATCTATCTCTGTCAATAAAAGCAATACTGGGACATATGAACATATGTGGTGGAGTTGTAAAGTGACAAATGCTTTTTGGAAACAAACAGAGAAGGAGATTGTGGAAATTTTGAAAGGGGATATAAAATTGGAGTCAAGTGCTGCCTTATTGAATAATGGCTTTTTAACCAAGGTAAATTTGAGGAGGAGGGCTGTGGTGGCTTAGTGGTTAAGACACTGTCGTATCCGGGCCTTTGTAAAGAATAGTCTAGCAAACAATGAACAAAACAACGAACAGAGGTTTATTGTAAAGTCTTGCAGGCAATATTACAAAGGTATCTGGACAACAGATGGCTACACAGGTTCCCTGTAATCGGTCTCTCCCGAACTCAGCCATCTTTGACTCCTAAGCTACACCCCCATGTGAGTGCATGCTGGAGAGGACCCAGGCTAGCCTTGCAAGGACTACCTGTAGCAGAATAGGGAAGTATAGATTCAGCCGGGCCACACCTTGTTTACCCATGACCCTTATATACTGTCTCAGTGGTGGCTATTCCTTATACAAAGTAACAACCCGCCGGACACTCTTAACTAACCAATCATAATGTGATACCAACAGTTTTAACCAATCAGGAACAGGATCCAAAGTTGTACCCAATCATAGAACTCTAATTAGCATAAACAGCGCACCCGAAGGGGAGAATATGCGCCAAATCTTACCCTTAATTTTGATGGTGGGAAATTGCCATTTTGTCTTTGCAAAGCGTTGCTGGAGCAACTTGCAATTATACTTGAATACACAACAGACACTGAGCTTGATGACTGGAAGGTTGGCAGATCAGCAGTTCAAGACCTGAATGCCATGTGATGGAGTGATCTCCCGTTATCTCTTATGGCTGGCATGTTCTTCCTTTCCATATCCAGCGTTGTCTGGTAATGGGCAGCAATGTTGTGGTGGGAGAAAGATAATAGTGCCCCCTTCCCATAGCATGAATAGAAACACACCAGATTGTCGGTTGAGCCTTCAGCAAACCTAGCAGTTTGAAAGCAAGAAATTACAAATAGATAAATAGGTACAGCTTTGGCGGGAAAGGTAACAGTGTTCCATGAGCTCCGGTGTCTAGCCATGCCTGCCACATAACCACAGAAACGTCTGCAAATGCAGACAGTGCTGGCTCTTTGACTGTAAATGGAGATTAGCAACACACCCTAGAGTTATACATGACTGGCTTTCATGCAAGAAAGTTCTTTATCTTTACCTTAACGTTGAGTAATATTATATAATAATTATCACATTAGAATACACAGGATAGAGAATGAGGAGGAGAATTTTATTGCCTATGAAATCTCACATAGCATTAGGTACTACTTAAACTGTAGGTAGCTACAGGGACAGGATCCTCTTGCCATCCGATCATTCACAAAGGTTGTCAGCAGCCAATCAAAAAAAACCCAAGGAAGTGGCAATTTTGAATGTAAAGAAATCCTGGCTTGGCTGGAACTGGATTGAATGAACTTCCAAACCTGCATCCTGTTAAAAATACTTTTAAAAATTGATGGCACCTCCAATGATGGTAGAAACTTACATTTGTTTTTCAGCGCAAACATTTTGGGTTCACTAGACCTATTATAAACTTGTTATTTAGAGGAAATGGCAAGACATGCCCAGATATTGGAATAATGTTCCTGGCACTCAGATTCTACCCGTAGCCTTCCTCATTTCAGATCTCTGGTTCTATCAGAATAACACGTCCTGTTTGTACAACAGCCAGATGTTACATTGTACAATTTGATGGATAATAATAATTTCATGTCAGAAATTATTCTGGGTTGAAATGATTTTTGCTGGAGAAACTCTGCTCAGGAGGCACCTGAATTCGGCTCTTTTCATGTCTCCAAGAGCTAGGAAAGAGACAGGCGCTCAATCCGTCATGCAGTACCCGGGTCTTGAATTGCCAACTTGCCGACCTTCCAGCCAACAAGGCTAAGCTTCTTAACCATTGAGCCACTGCATAGTAATCAAAGTTTGCATGCTCCATAAAGGTACATTATTTAAAGATGTATAAGAACTAATTATGAAGTTCTTTTGCTTGCTATGATGGCATTATAAAACAATTTGAAACCAGACTGTTCTCCTTGTTTTTCCTTTCTTCTCCTTGTTTTCTTCTTGGAACAGAATACTTGGCCTCATAATACTTAGTAAGAGTTGATTGCAATGTCAACACAAGGAGCTATACTCCTTCATAGCTTTTTATTTAAGCAAGGTGAGAGCAAGAAATTACAATCCATATCTATAAAGCCGGAATGTGGGTTCGAGTGTCCAGTATGAGTTTCTGCACCCCACCAAAGAATGTCAAAAACTGCAACAATGCTAGAAAAATCCTCACATAAAACAAGAAATTCACGTGTGACTTACCCCAAACTGATATATCAAAGTCCCAATTCTTTCTTGATTCTGAGAACAAACTAAATTAGCCAATTCTTGCTTTTACATCCTAGTCAGGCCACATGTTTCATCACTCCCTTCTCTTCAAGACTGGAACATATTTGATAGATGTCATTGCTTAGCAATAGTGATGAGTTGCAGTTATAGTCGCAAGGCAACAAACTATTTACAGCTGTGGTTGGCACTATTGCCAATGCTACCCCTCCTCTGGACAGTCTGGAAATGTTCAATTTGCCTGTATTGTTAACATACCTGTATAAACTAAACTACCTGTAAACTAATAGACCTCTCTACTTCCTACTTTGGGTCTTCACTATCTGCCACCCTCCAGCTTATATTGTGTTCCACCATTCTCCACTTAGGCTGTCTTTATGCCTCACATAACTGGGGACAAAGCTGGCTGGAGGATTTTGGGCCCTATATTTAAAAAAAAAAACAAAACACATTCCCGAGCTTTGGATAATGAAAGAAGGACTAAGCCTGTCTTCTTGTCTGTCTGCCAGCCCAGGCTTCTGATAACAAAAAGGATTTGAAGTCTAGCTTTTCATGCCAGCAGGAATCAACTACATCTCAAATTGCATCTTTGGATCTGGCCCATTTTTTAAAATTACTCTCTGACTGATAAGACTCCATAGATAGTGTATGTGTGGGAGACTGTAACTGCTTGCCACAAAATAGCATATAACTCCTGTGACTGGAAGACTGTTAGAGAGATGACAGTTACTTTCATTCTGGCATAATTTAATTCAAAGTTCAGGAGCAGGTACAGGATGTTCTGACAAACAAGAGAAACTCATTAGTCCCCTGTAAGGAAAACCTGCCCTCAAGTTCACAGTTATTATCCATGAAGCGGAAGACGTCAGTTGAATTTCAGCACAGCTTCAGTGCCACTGAGTTCCATATTTACTTCTTCACCTTGACCAAATTTTCTTGGCTTTACAGAGTCTCATCAGAGCCTATCGGCACAAATTCATGAGCACCTTTCAGCAAAAAGCTCCAAGTTACCACAAGGTAACTTCTGGATGAATTTAAATATCCACCCTCTTGCTCTGGTATTTTGGTGAAAAGATCATTGATTTCTGCTCTGGAATGAAACAGAAAAGGGGAGAATAGCTTATTTGAAAGGTCAGAATATCATTGTAAGGACAACATCCAAAGTTTTTCCCACAGTAGACATATCAGCTGATCATGAGAAGCACTCATGGATGTCTTGTATGACATCATACTACCCCCCCTCTGGTCCTCAGAATTGAGAAACAGAGGGTATGTTTTGAAAGGAAAGAAAAAGCTAAGTGCATACCAGTTGGATTAAGGGAATTTATATGTACATACTCGGTTCCTGATTTCTCTCTCTTGCCCACACTTGTGTTTTTCACTTCCCTGTAATTATGAGTGCATACATGAGAAACCACTTATGAACAGATAACAGGATGATCATGCATCAAACTTTCTGCTCATGTAGGATCAACCCAAATAGTTCTAAATCACGTCAGCAGCATGAACATTTACAGTGAGGAGCCTAGGGAGATGAGGCCTTGAGAGGCTGGACATCCCTACAGTATGGGCCAAAGATAAATACAAGTACAGTAATACCTCATACAAAGTCCGCTTCATACAACATCGGATTCATACAACATCGCCTAATTCCTTGAAAAAAGTTGTCTCATACAAAGTCGTGTGACATTGTATGAGGCATTGGGGTTTTCCCAGGTTGCATTGTGCCTGGGCAATATAAAAGGCAGAACACATGCGTGCATTGCTCTTGTGGGTTTTGCATGAGGCAAAGAGTGTTTAGGAGTGGTTTTGAGCACGATTATGGATTTTTTTGAATTTTTTCGTCAGAATTTTTAGAAGCATTCCTAGGATTTTTGCAGTATTCTTCAGGTTCTTGAACAATCAGGGTTGTTTGACAAGTTTTTGTAATGTTTTTAGCCTTTAGACAATGATTTCTTAAAGTTATGTCAGTTTCCTTGACTTTGCCCTGAAGTCTGTGCTGTTACAGTACAATGTATCTCTATGGAAACGACATTGTATGAGGTATCGCGGCAAGGATTTGGACATTGTATGAGGCATCGTGGCTAGGATTTTGCATGCCTCATACAAAGTCCAAATCCGTATAAAGTCCAAACTTGTGGAACCAAGTTTGGACGTTGTATGAGGTATCACTGTAGTCTAATGTTAAATCGCTGAAAGCTATTCAGTCACAATGCTTTTTGCTAAGCAATTGGGCAAAATACTGCTTATATACTTTTTATTCCCTTGAAAGGTAACAAATCAGGCTATCAAATACTTAGGAAGCTAGGTTCCTACTGCCTTCCATTGTGAAAACTGGGCATCTCTCTGTCTGTCTGTCTCACACAACTCTCTCTCACACATGTGCAGATACACCACCCCATGCATTTGGTATCTCAAGGAATCATTTAAAGTTGCCTGTAAATGGTCATAGCATGTACACTGTTTAATTTGTGAAGCCCAGACAATAGTGGGGAATTTATGGCCTTCTAGGTGTTTTGGCCTTAACTCCCACCATTATTTCTTGAGTGGATGTTTATGTTTGTTTATGTTTAATTGGATTTATACCCCGCTCCACTCAGCCCAAAAGGCCAACTCAGAGCGGCTTACAACACAATAATATAAGTACAATTACAACAAAAAATTAATATACATACAATTAACATACAATTATAACAATATAATAATACAAAAATACAATATAATCATAACACATCAAAATATAGACATAATATAACAGCATGAAAATACAATAGGAAAACAATAGTAATACAATACAATAAATTACACAATGAATTATACAATTGACATTTAATTACACAGTCCCTCGGCTACTAATCCCATGGCCCACACATTATTGAACGGAGCCAAAGAAGAAGACAACCCGGCCCCAACACAGCCGAGGCCAGGAAATGGACCGGCAACTCTGGCGGTGCGGCTTTGAATGTCCCGCCGCAACAACGCCAGTCAGCTGTGCTCCCACCTCCCCCACCGGCGGGGCGGGGGAGGGAGCCGTGGTGGACTGCGGCTCCGACGGCGCTGGCGGTGCGGCTTTGAATGTCCCGCCGCAACAACGCCAGTCAGCTGTGCTCCCACCTCCCCCACCGGCGGGGCGGGGGAGGGAGCCGTGGTGGACTGGCAGGTGCCGCTCGTTCCACCGGCCGGCTGCCGGTCGAAAGCCCCGCCGGGCTTGGTGGAGGCTGGGGCGGCTTTTGAGGGCGATGGAAAGCCCTCAGGTGCCGCTCGTTCCACCGGCTGGCTGCTGGTCGAAAGCCCCGCCGGGCTTGGTGGAGGCTGGGGCGGCTTTTGAGGGCGATGGAAAGCCTTCAGGTGCCGCTCGTTCCACCGGCCGGCTGCCGGTCGAAAGCCCCGCAAGGTAAGGGATTTTGGGAGTGTAGTCTAAAACATCTGGAGGACCACAGTTCTCTATCTTAACCTAGACCACAACAGTGCTTCTTTGACTTACTTTTGTTTTCCTTGATGTGCATTTGGTCCAACTAATCAGAACTGGTTAGAATTTCACAATAAACAGAACAAAAACAAGAAATAAGAAACCCACAAGACAGAAGAGAAACATAAGTGGGATGGGGGAGTGGAAAAGGAACCTTTAAGCTCATTTCTCTCCCCCCCCCATCCCACTCTCCTTGCTTGGTGGTAGGGTGGGGAAAAAAGAAGGACCCTTTAAGCCAATTTCATTCCCCCCATCCCACTCTCCTCGCTTGATGGTGGTGGTGGTGGGGGAAGAAAAAGAAGGATCCTTTCAGGAGGTGAGGGGGGAATTGACCAGGATTCAGCCTAGGCAAGATTATTCCTTTAGGAGCCTTGTGGCTGGCCGATCCCACTACCACTGACCATCAGGAGGCAGGGAGGGAAGGATTGCCTGGACAAGAGAGCTCCTTGTAGAAATCCCTGAATTTCAAAAGGAGTGCATTAGTGGGAACTTGGCCTGTTCCACAATCCAACATGTGTGGGTACCATAGAAAAAAGCAGACCAGCCTGCCCCCAGATCACTCTGGAAAGTGGACTTCCCTTCAGAACATCAGCCTGCATCACTTGTTCCTTCCAGAAAGCGCAGCTCCAGGTGTTGACCCCAAGATTAGCAAGGAAGTCTGTGATTTGGAGAAGAGCCTTCTTGGTGGCAGCACCAACTTTGTGGAACTCTCTATTGGTTGAGCTGCACCATATTCCATCTATCGATTTTTTTTTAAAAAAAACCCTGAAATCATTCCTCTTTAAAGAGGCTTTTAATGGGTAGGATTTATAAGATGTTAAATAAAGAAGGTAATCCACAAGAGGTATTAAGAAATCTCTGGGAACAAGATCTCAATGTAAAAATTACAGAATCAGAATGGAGAAATAAATGGGGAAAAAGGATTATGAGAACCATGTCAGTTAGAATAAAAGAACATAATTATAAAATGTTGTAGAGATGGTACCTGACCCCAGTGAGGCTACATCAGATGGATAATAATAAGAGTAAAATGTGTTGGAGATGTATGAACACACTGGGAACGTATGAGCACATGTGCTGGAGTTGTAACGTGGTAAAATATTTTTGGGAAAGAATTGAGAAGGAAATTTGCAATATTTTGGAAACAAGATGTAAACTGGGGGCAAGTACCGCTTTGCTGACAGATGTGGATAATATAAATTTAGATGCCGATAAAAAAGAGTTACTGGTTATAATGCTGACAACAAGCAGACAATGTATAGCTTCGAAATTGGAAAAGCAATGTAACTTTGAAAACTGAAGATTGGTATAAGGAAATGTGGGGTCTTGCATTAAATGATAAATTAACATGGGAATTGAATAAAAAAGGGTTTAATTAAAGAAAATAGGTTTTGGAAAATTTGGCAACTATTTGTAGAGACAACATTGGCTGGAGGTTTGGGGGGTGGGCCAGTACCTGATCAATTTTCATTCTCGAAATAGTGAAAAATGTTGTGATATCCTGCATCCTCCAGGGCATTGTATGATACACTGGGTGTGTAGTTTGATTTTGTGTATATGCTTTTTATTATTGTACTTGTACTTTTATGTTATTGTGTTTAGGGATAATTATGGTAATACCATAATAATTAACAAGTTATAGGTAGAAAGAAAAAAAGGGTAAATATGAGCATTATAGATATATAAAATGAGTATGATCTGGAGCTTTGATGTTACAAGAAATAGAAAATATTGCAAAGGTAATTTTTATGTTGCATAAAATGGACTGAGGTATAACAACTAAGATTTTGAGAAGGATGGGAGGTATTACATTGATAAAGTAGAGGTATTGTTATAGTGTTATTTTTAGTATTGTTTATTAATTGTTTAACATTATTATAAATGTTTATGTATTGCATTGTATATTGTTTATGTATTTGCACTGTAATTTTCTCTTTTTGTTTAGATTTTGTTATTATATCAGAAAATTAATAAAAAAATTAAAAAATAAAGAGCCTTTTAAGAATATACTACCAATGGCTGAGCAATAGGTTTTGATTAACTTTTTCGTTGCCAATAGTTGGCTTTGTTGTTGGCATTTTAAAAAAAATTGTGTGGGTGTATTATTGTTGTTCTTGCTGATATTTATAATTTATTTAATTTGTTAAATTTTTATTGTATTTTTTATTATGTTGTATGTCCCCCACAGTGGGAAAATATCCCAGATATTGGGACATGAATGAATGAATGAATGAATAAAGTCATTCTGAATGACCTCCAATCGATATGCACTGAAAGTCTAGAGCAGTGACATAAAGTTCTTATTTATACAAAGTAAAAAGAAACCTATGTAATAGCTGCAGAGCAGATTTTTTGAAATTATTGCAGAAGGATAAATGGATCTCATTTCTTGTGATATCACCTCATTTACAGGTATATGCCTCAGATTTATTTCAAAGAGTAATTAATGAGAAACAAACTCCCAAAGGGAATATGCATCATTGTTTAAATGTTAGTTTTCAGAAACACTTGCTAACACTTTGGTCACTATAAATAATGCTGCTAGTACCCAATGGAAAATTAACCATAAACACAGTTTACATGCAGATCAAACATACAAAGAATCTTTAAATAGTGTCATAAAAATTAAAGAAACACTACCAATTGATCATGAGGTTCTGGTGAAGGTGTTATTCCTCACATATAATAATTTGAAAGCAGTGTTTGTCTTCAACCAGGGGTGCCCAAACTTTTTGGGTAGTCATGTAGTTCAGTGGGCTGGCCACATGGTTCAGTGGGCCAGTCATGTGGTTCCTTCCACCAGAAGTGGAAGTACAACATGCCTTGCAATTTGTTTTGACACAGGATGAGATAGATTTTTAGGCTGCCATTTTCTCTGCTTAAATCAGGGGTGCCCAAACTACAGCCTGTGGCCTGGATCTGGCCCCCAACACCAATTCATCCAGCCCGTGCCACCCTTGCCGTGTTTTATTTCCGCTTCCAGGTGTGGCAAGGGTGGTGTGGGCCAGATGAAATGGTGTAGGCCCCCCAGATGTGGCCCATAGGCCATAGTTTGAGTACCCCTGACTTAAGCCATTGTCACAAACTGTTCTGGGTTTCTAGGAAATAAAAAATAATCTAGAATTGAACCACAGTAACTGTACCTCTAATGACTTCCTCAATAGCCTCCCCCACAAAATTTTAAAGGTAATTAGTTTCTAATTATCTCAGCATACACATATTCCCTGACTATTATTTGCATATTTGCAATTCTGTATCAGGATTTATCAACAACATTGTGCATTATTTTCTATGGCATGTGACATTTATAAAAATACATAGTAGTGTAAGAGAAATCGCAGGTTGAACATAGTCTTGGAATAAAATAAAAAAAAAGTACAGTGATACCTCATACAACGTCCAAACTTGGTTCAACAAGTTTGGACTTTATACGGATTTGGACTTTGTATGAGGCATGCAAAATCCTAGCCACGATGCCTCTTACAACGTCCAAATCCTTGCCACGATGCCTCGTACAACGTCATTTCCATAGAGATACATTGTACTGTAACAGCACAGACTTCAGGGCAAAGTCAAGGAAACAGACAGGAAACTGACAGAACTTTAAGAAAACATTGTCTAAAGGCTAAATACATTACAAAAACATGTCAAACAACCCTGAATGTCCAAGAACCTGAAGAATGCTGCAAAAATCCCAGGAATGCTTCTAAAAATTCTGATGAAAAAATTCAAAAAAATCCAAAATCTCACTCAAAACCACTCATAAACACTCTTTGCCTTGTGCAAAACCCACAAGAGCAATGCACACATGTGTCCTGCCTTTTATACGGCCCAGGCACAATGCAACCTGGGGGAAACCCCAATGCCTCATACAAAGTCGCAGCGACTTTGTATGAGGAAACTTTGTTCAAGAAATTAGGC
Source organism: Bradypodion ventrale (assembly GCA_035047345.1). NCBI lineage: Eukaryota > Metazoa > Chordata > Lepidosauria > Squamata > Chamaeleonidae > Bradypodion > Bradypodion ventrale. Next base: position 146,011,683 of record JAWDJE010000001.1, read on the forward strand.
GGTGTTGTATGAATTCGATGTTGTACGAAGCGGACTTTGTATGAGGTATTACTGTATCCTAAAAACTGACAAAAAGTAACATGATATTCAAAAAAAAACCCCTTGATATTTTGTTTGAGATGTCCAGTATAGAAGACAATCAATCAGAATGAATGTGTTAGTTGTATCTCAGTGGCAGAATACATGGTCTACTTGCGGAAAATCCCAGGTACATTATCTTTAGGGCTAGCAAAATCTGCCCCATGAATAATAATTTCATGTCAGAAAGTATTTTGGGTTGAAAGGATTTTTGTGGAAGAAACTTCGCTCAGGGAATGCCCAAATGAGGCTCTTTTCATGTCCCCAAGAGCTGGGACCGAGATGGGTGCTCAATCTATCATGCAGTACCCTGGTCTCAGACTGCTTAGTCAGCCTTCCAGATAACAAGGTGAGCTTCTTAACCACTGAGACACTGCAGCCCCATGAATCATGGAAAGCTACTGCTTTTCATTATTGTCTCTGGACGAGGACTAATGCATTTCCATTCCAGATGTTGCTGAATTATAACTCTCACCATCAGGTCTGACCAGAAGTTATTCTGGCCAGGATCTCAATGCAGGCAACCTCCAGACAGCCATAGGTTTCCCAGTTCTGATGGAGAGGATACTGAGCTGAATGTCACAATGACCTGGGTGTTTCATCTTTTTAAATAAACTGCACTCCTCCAAATTATTTAACATCCAAATTACTCATATTACAGAACAGGAGGTGCATTTCTAGCTGACTTGACTTTCCTTTCTGGTAGGTTTTTTTGTTACTCTTGTAGTACAAGAATAATCTTGAGGATAGAAATTTGATTCTTGGAATCACCATGTATACAGCTAGAGAGATATAAGAGTTGTATCTTGCCTTACCTACCATTACTTGAGGTGTATATGGTTCTTTTCCTCATGACTCTCCATTTTCTCATTTTATCTTTAAAACAACCTTGTGGGTTAAGTCCAAGGTCCCCCAGTGAGTAACTGAAATCTGTACCTCACAAGTCCTGGTCTGGCATTTTAACCAGTGCATCACACTGGTTCTGGGTTTCTAACATATGATATATTACTCATGATTGGAAATTTCTGGTACGTTGTTAAGAAAATGGTGCTGCACCTGTTGAAAGCCAGTCATCTCCTTATGTGGGCTGTATAGGAATGTTGAATCTTGTAGCTTCTTGGTCTAGGTCTTAGAGAAAACAGAAGAAAAACAACATTCCCCTCCCCCTTTGGAGAAATACTTTTCTGTAAATAAAGTCTTAGTGGGAAGTCTCAACATGGCAAGACTCAGAAAACTGCAGAGAAGAACATAACTCATCACATCCCCAAGATGAAGTGACTCCTTTAGGGAATGAAACTGAAGAATGGCATTGAGGTGCCCATGTCCCCTTGGTAACTGAAAGCACCATATTTTCGGGATGCTGGAGGTTTAAGAAACAAAAAAAAGTTTCCTGGAGGCTAAATGTTTTACAGGGTTTTTTAAAAGAAGGAAGCAAAGGCTGTGGTTGCATGAGGAAAACCTCCCGAGATTTACCTCAGAGGTTGGTTTTTTTAACCCGATGTGAATTTGATTTATTTCACATGCATCATATATTGTTATATGGGCTCACATCAAAATGGCATATTGCTACTTCAAACAAATATTTTTAGAAACACCATGGATCAGCTGAGAAAGGGTCCAACTGATCAACAGATCAAGATGGACCCCTTCTCAGCTGATCCATGATGATATTTTTTTAAAAAATATTTATTTAGAGTTATGATATCCCACTTTGAATAAATAGTAAAAACTGAATGGCTGGACCCCTTATCTGCTATCACGGCAGATGGCCACTGTTATCAGTTGGTTGGCTACACAGTCAAACTGGTGGTGGTGGTGGTGGTGGTAGGAACCCTACAGTCCCCAAGCAATGCATTTTGCAAGATTGCAAGTATTGGTGTAAAATTATGCCCGGCAGGTTGTTCAAAATAACCCACTTGGGGGAAGAATAAAGTGGGCTAGCTCCTGCACTATGTGAATAATTTAAGATAAACCGATTTCAGAGCTCCCATCATCTGTCCCAGCTCTTGCCAACCTAGCAGTTCAAAAGCAAGAAATTGCAAATACAGTAAAACCCCTACTTACGAAAAAAGTCCGTTCCGTAGGCTTTTGCTTAAATTGATTTTTTTTGTAACTTGAAGCAAACCCATAGGAAAAATGAAATGTTTATGTAAATCTAAGCAAACCCCTAGGAAAATGAAATTTTACATAACTCGAAGCAAACCCATAGGAAAAAGAATCTTTATGTAACTCAAAGCAAACCCTTAGGAAATCGTGTAAATTGGGACATAGTTTTAGCACAAAATCATTATGTAAGTCGAATTTTATGTAACGCCAGGCATTTGTAAATCGGTGTTTTACTGTAGATAAATAGGTACCGCTTTGGTGGGAAAGATAACAGTGTTGCATGCACTGCCACATGACCACAGAAACATCTGCAAATGCAGACAGCTCTGGCTCTTTGGCTGTAAACAGAGATGAACACCAAACCCTAAAGATGAACACGACTGGCTTTTGAACAAGGATGGCCTTGATCTTTACACATGTGTCATGTGAACGTTGATCTTTAATTCACTCTTACCAGAGTTAGCTTCGGGGCAAATGTTGGGGTTTATTAAGCGTGAAACCACTCACACAGTATGTAATTTGACTGAGACTTGTATAATATTTAACAATCACATTCAATATGTAGAAAGCGCTTAAGCAGTGTTAAGAAGCTTTCTGTTATATTTTTTAGCATTGGTGTATTTTCTCCTCAGAGTCATGACCTTTTGATGACTTAATGATTTCTTCTGAGTACAGTAGATGCCTTTGAGGCACATTTATAAAGATCAAGGAAAAAAACTTACATGCTTTTCGGATTCCTCAGATGTCACTGGGGAAAAGCAGTGCAGCATGACCCAACCTCTCTCAGCCACTGAGGTGATATCCACAGACAATATATTGACTTCACAACAACATCTCCCTTCTCCTTACATACACTGATCTCCATCCAGGCATGCTGTTGCTGTCACAGAGCAACATACCTCATTGTTATGGAAACTGTGAGGCTCTTATGAACCTCACAAAACTAAGAGCAAAGACTAGTGGGAGGGCCTAAGCCCAACATGTGGTGTTAGAAAGCATGTTTTGAGTTAATAATGAGAGAGGTTTAAGCCTCAGCATCTACAGAATCTTTTGTTGTTCACTCACACAATCGAGTCTGACCCTTTGCGACCCCATGGTCCACTGCACACCAGGCTCCTCTGTCATCTGCCATCCTCCGTAGCCCACCCCAAATCTATGTCCACTGCATCAACAATGACATCTAGCCATCTCATCCTCTGCCGCCCCATTCTCCTTTTGCCTTCTTTTTTCCCCAGCATCAGGAACTTCTCCAGTGAGTCCTCTCTTCTCACTTGGTGGCTAAAGTACTTGAGCTTCAGCAATTGTCCTTTCAAGGAGCAGTCAGGTTTGATTTCCTTCAGGATTGACTGATTTGATCTCCTTGCAGTCCAGGAGATTCTCAAGAATCTCCTCCAGCACCACAGTTCAAAGGCATCTATTCTGCTGTGCTTGGCCTTCCTTATGGTCCAGCTCTCACAGCCATGCATTACTACTTGGAAGACCCAGAGTCTAAAGGTACTTAAAGAAAGAGCTGTGTGATACCTTATAATGTCTCTCAGTCACAGGGTATCTGTACAAACCTGAATCATTTAATTGTTAATCTGACTGGCAGCACATAATATAACATAAATACCGCATAGAGACCGCATCGCCCTAAGGACGTCTGTCCGTCCAACCAGAGCGGACCGGAGGGGCTCTCTAATAGTGCCATCAGCCAGGGGGGCTCACCTCTCTGACACAAGGAGAGCCTTCTCTGTGTCCGCACCGGCCCTTTGGAACCTCCTGCCTGTGGAACTGCGTCTCCAGACGGAGTTGTTGCCCTTTAGAAAAGAACTAAAAACCTGGCTGGTGGGCCAAGTTTGGGGTGCAGGTGGAGGGGTGGCTTCCGTTGGGTGGTTAATATAGGGGAGGATGCCTGCCCCATGGTTTCTTCGGTTCCTGCACCCCTCTCTTTTTAGGGGTGGGTTCTTATTGCTGGTTTTTATCTGTTTAATTTGTTTTTATCTGTTTTTACCCACTGTTGTGAACCGCTCGGAGTCGGCTTTGGCTGAGTGGGCAGTATAGAAATTTAACAATAAATAAATAAAATACTGAACCCATCATCTATGAAATACACAGTGCAATAGGCTGGAATTATTCCTAGCTCATGGATTTCACTACTATTCAACATTATGTAAAGAGTATACAAAGTAGTAGTATACCTCAGAGTATATCTACCCAGTGCAGTTAAATGAGTTTAATGCTGCGTTAACTACTATGGCTTCATCTTCTAGGATTGTGGGCTTTGTAGGGTGTATTTATACTACATAATAGATACATGTGTCCCTACTAGGTCAAACATATTTGGATTTTCACATTGGGTCTTTTTTTTAATGGTATTTTATTGCTTTTGTACTCTTTTCAGAGAGGAAAGTTTAATTGTGCTTTGTAATCATCTTAAGTCAAAGATGGAATTACAGTATTTCTCTCTTTTTTATATAACATAATATGATAGAAGGTGGTTTTTTTTAGCTGAATAGGCTGGTTGAAAATCCAGAGCTCGAAACGTTGGAGAACAGATTATATGAAAATATGCATGAGGTTGTAAATTTTCTTCACAGAACCCCCTGGGTTTTCTTGCCTATATTTGTTTTGAATGTTTTGCCTCATCTATTCTTGCCTGTTAGAACGCTAAAGAAAAGTATATTCTTCTATCGGCTTGCATTTGCTCTAGTGGTTTTAATTAGAAAACAAAGTTGCCTGTTAGGCAGTGCTGACTTCAACGTGACAAATGTGTTAACATTTCTTGTGAAAGATGAAGGAAACATTTATCTTTATATAAAACAATATGCAGTACAATAGGAATGAAGCAGTGTGCTGACAATAATAATAATAATCAACTGATGCATGATTTCCTTGAAGTTATTCTTTGTCTCGCTAACATTAATTCAGTATCACAGAAAGAACACTATGATATGTTTATTGTTTAGCTGTAAGAGGCCATAGTAATCTGTCAGTCCCTATTGAGTTGTACAAGCGAGGTAATTTGCTTTCGTCACTTCTGAATGGATGTTATCTAGCCATGGACCCCTGAAAGAGTGTTCACCCTAGGTCAGTAGGCCCTGCCGGGTTTACTGGGCTGTGGCAGTTGTTAGCAGTAGCGATAGAAATTACACTTATATACCACCTCATAGCGCTTAGTGCACTTTCTGGGCAGTTCACAAGTTAATTAGCATTGCTACAGCAGTACACCAGTTTTGTGTGATTATGAAAACTGGGCAGGATGGGATTCAGTTAATACCAGAAGAATTAGGGACATACTTTCCATCAAACTAAAAGTGACAGGTGCCCTGCCCCCCTTTTTAGGGGTTCAGGCCCTTCCTTTTGGGGGTTCAGCCTTTAGTCCTGCCCCTTTTAGGGTTTCAGTTGTTATTCCTCTTGTTTTTAGGGGTTCAGGGTTCATCCAGCTTCATGGGCATTTTTGGGGATGCAGGCTGTTGTTTTTGGGGTGCAGGTTGTTGTTTTTGGGGTGCTTGGGTGTACCCAGAAACATTTTGTGGCCCCTTTTCTTGTGTGCTGTCTGGGACACATTTATGGGTTTGGTTGTTATCCCCACTTCCTGGGGCTTCCTGGGGTTTCCTGGGGGGTTTCTTGGGACATTTAGGGTGCACGGGTGTACCCCAAAACATGTGTTTGTTAGGGGATGGGCATGTACCACATCTATGAGTTTACCCTGCCCCCCACCACCACCCCGAGCTGTGTGTAGAGATTGTGAGCCCCCCTGGAGTGCCCCCACCTTATTTCTAGAGTAGCCCCCCACCCCACCCCCACCCTCACCTCCACCCCACCCCCTTGTTTCTAGAGGAGCCCCCCCCTATACAGAAAGTGCCTGATGAGTGTGCAAAAGCAGAGATCAGATAAGGTTTTGTTTAATATTAATATTATTTATTTATTCTGAAAGATAGACAGGCATGCAATTAAAAAGAATTAGTCACGGTCATCTCAAAACCTGATTCCTTGGGTGCAGCTGTATCTGAATTTGAGAGATGCAGTGGGGGGCTTCTGGTGGAAGCATCTGCCCTCTACCTGGCAGCCTCTGGTCTCTAGCTGTCCTCTGCATGGTGTCTGGAGCTGAGTGACTGAGCTGTGCAGCTTTGAGAAGTGTTCTTAAATGGTCTTAAAGCTCCTCCCACCATGTACTGCCCACCATGGACCTCCCCCATGGTCCTCCCATCATGGTCCTCCCACCATGGGCCACCACCGATTGGCTATGTCCTTTTCTGAGAGGGCTCTCAGCCAATGTGCAGCTAGGCCAGCAGCGAAGCCCTGCCTTCCCCTTGGTGGGCCGCACACCTTCCCCCTGGTGGGCCGCACACCTTCCCCACTGGTGGGCCGCATGCCTTCCCCCCTGGTGGGCTGCACACCTTTCCCCCTGGTGGGCCACACGCCTTTCCCCCCTGGTGGGCTGCAGCCCTTCCCCCTTGGTGGGCCGCAGGCCTTCCTGGGGTGTGCTTATGGCTGGTGGGCCGTGCTTATGGCCGGTGGGCCGTGCTAATGGCTGGTGGGTCATGCTTATAGCCAGGGGGTCGTGCTTATGGAGGGATTTCGATTGGTTGGCAGGGGTCTGCCAAGGGAATGTACCAATGAGACCCGTGGAGCCCTGGGGCGGTACGGGGAACGCCCCCCGCACCTGCAGCTATATGAGTGTTGTGTTTGGAATATTGTGCCTTTAAGTAATGTAACACTCGAATGAGTGGATATAATAATCACCAGCTGTAACAATGTAACCTTCTGTATCAGGACGCGAGCTAGTGACCACTAGGGGCAATAGCGAGCGCCCAGCTCACATGGTTCCAATTCCCCAAATACCTACAGCGCGGGAAGATTCCCGCCACCACCTCACCTGGACAAGAAGGGCGTGACGGGGAATGACGTCACGCAGACAGTAGCCAATGGGCTATCGAGGAGCCACATTCAAATGTATAGCCACAGTATATATTGAGCTGTTCATCCGCCATTACCACATGTTCCCCTGGACCATCATGCAATAAAGATGTGTTAAGCCAACCTTTCAGCTGTTTCTATTGTCTTGGTTCTCATACACTAAATTGGCGACGAGGATGGGATAATGGATCCCCACGGAATCAAGACAACGCAGGCCGGTTTCAACATCAACAAACCGGAAGAATGGGAGCTGTTCGAGATGGACTTCCAAAGCGCACTGATAGTGTCCGACATCTCAGACGAGGGGAAGAAGAGGGCCATTCTCATCAGGATGCTCGGGTTCCCCGCCATGAAGGTATTGGTGGACCTGGTGTCTCCGAAGAAGGTGAACAAAGTGCCGGTCAAGCAGCTCCTGAAAGCAATGCGCGACCATTTCCAGCCCTCGGTTTCAATGTTTTCGGCTCGGGACGCGTTTTGGAAGAGAGTCCAGGCACCTGGTGAGTCCGTGGCTGCCTTTGCAGCGGCCCTCCGTTTGGCCGCCGGTCCATGCAAGTGGGAGAACCTGGAAATCGCCCTCAGGGACCGCTGATGAACAAGGAGCCGCCCCCGACGCTGCAAGAGGTCATGAAGGAGGCGCAGGCGGCGGAAGCCACGAGGGCCGGGGTTAAGGGGTTCAGAGCAAGGCCCCCACAACCCGACAAGGCAGCGGCCTCGGTGCAAGCGGCCAGGCGGGCACCACACTCCTCCACGAAGAGCAGCGAGGATGAGGACATCCGGAAGGTGTGGAAGGATGGCCGGCGTTGCGATGGCTGCGGGGCGGCCCATGACCGCATCAAGTGCCCATTCAGGAAGGCTGAGTGCCACATAGCCAAGGTTTGCAGACGGCGGCGCAGAGACCAGAAAGGCTCAACAGACCGCTCACCGAAAAACCAGGAAGGCGTCCGGCCCTCGAGGAAGCAGGACGGCGTGGGCCAAATCTCCGACGACAGCGACGACGACACGGCAGTCCACAGCGTGTCCTTAGGACACCCACGTTATTTTGTTGAGGTACTGGTGCAAGGGGTCCCCGTTAAGATGGAGATAGACTCGGGTTCCTCATATTCCATCATTTCCCAGAGGGAGTTTTTGGGAATTTCCCCGAACGTGCGGCCCAAGCTCAAAGCACTGAGGTCTACGCTGCGGGACGTGCAGGGAAATAGCATTCCGGTGTTGGGGGTTGGAAAATTCAAGGTCCAATACAAGCAACACGCCGTGAAACTTCCCCTGGTTGTTCTCAAAGGGGGGAGTTGCTGCCTCCTCGGGACTCAATGGTTTAAGCCCCTGGGTTTGTTCATTGGGGGGGGGGGTGCATGCCGTTGGGACTGACCCAATACAGGAGGTGTGTAACGCGCATCCCGAAGTGTTCAAGAAGGGACTCGGAAAATTCAAGGGGCCCCCAGTTGCGTTCGACCTGGACCCGAAGGTCCGCCCAATAAGACTCAAACCGCGGAGAGTGCCTTTTGCACTTAAGGACAAGATAGAGGCGGAACTGGAAAATTGGTGGGCCAGGGGATCCTTGTTCCTGTTGATTCCGTGGAGTGGGAAACTCTGATTGTAACAGCGCTTAAGGCCAACGGGGAGGTTCAAATATGCGCTGATTACAAATGTACCATTAATAAGGCGATATGCCCAAATGCGTATCCGCTGCTGGTAGTCAGCCACCTGTTGGCCAGGTTACATGGGGGAAAGTGTTTTGCAAAGCTTGACCTGGCGCAGGCTTACCAGCAGCTCTCGGTAACCCCAGCTGCAGCTGCTGCGCAGACGATAGTCACTCATAAGGGGCCGTTCCAGGTGACGCGCCTACAGTTTGGCGTGAACTTGGCGCCAGGCATCTTCCAATCGCTAGTGGAACGTCTCTTAAAGGGTCTGGAGGGGGTCTTGCCATATTTTGACGACATATTGATAACGGGGGGGGGAGTGAGTCAGAATTGGCTGAGAGGCTAGACAAAGTACTGACGTTATTTGAAAAGGCGGGGTTGAAGTTGCGGAAAGACAAATGCGTCTTCTTCGCAAAAGAGGTTGAGTTCCTGGGTTTCCGGGTAACCTCTGCAGGCATTAAACCCTCTGAATCAAAGGTGGCCGCCGTTCAAAATGCTCCTCGCCCCACCTCCAAGCCCGAATTGCAGTCGTTCCTGGGGCTCTTAAACTTCTACCATTCCTTCCTGCCTAGGAAGGCGTCGGTAGCAGAGCCGCTTCATAAGTTACTAAAAAAGGACAAGGCGTGGAAATGGGGCGAGAGCCAGGAGAGGGCATTCAATGAGCTGAAACAACTCTTATCCTCAGACGCCATATTAACCCATTTTGACCCCAAGAAACCAGTGGTTCTGGTATGTGATGCATCTCCAGTGGGGGTGGGGGCGGTCCTGTGGAAAACGGGCGGGAGGCCCCGGTGGCGTTCTACTCCAGGTCCCTGTCTAAGGCAGAGCGTAACTACGCACAGACAGACAGGGAGGCATTAGCGATAATTGCTGGGACGAAGAAGTTCCACGACTTCCTCTATGGCCGCCCCTTTACCATCGTGACTGGCCACAAGCCCCTGCTAGGCATTTTTACCGCAGACAAGCCCACGCCACAGATTCTGTCCCCTAGGATGCTCAGGTGGGCCATTTTTTTAAACGCGTACCAGAATGCGCTGGTGTATCGCCCTGGAAAGGACATAAGCCACGCAGACGCCCTGTCGAGGTCACCCCTCCCCCACACGGGCAGCCACGTGTGCGAGGTGGAACAAGACCACCAAGTGCTCATGATAGAGGTCCTAGATTCACCCCCCATAGTGCCCGCAGAGATCGCCAAGTCGATGGGCAGGGACAAGACGTTGGCCCTGGTTAGTTCATGGGTGCAGAAAGGGTGGCCAACATCCTCCCCGGCGGTGGAATTTGCCCCGTTTTTTAGGAAAAAGTTAGAACTGTCCATGGAGAGGGGTTGCCTCCTGTGGGGCCAGCGGGTAGTCATCCCTGAGTCCCTGAGAGCAAGGGTGCTCAAGCTGCTGCACGTCAGCCACCCTGGAATTGTCCGCTCCAAGGCACTGGCCAGGAGCTACTTCTGGTGGCCCCAGTTGGACGCCGATATCGAGCACATGGTGGGCACTTGCGAGAGTTGCCAAAGCTCCTCGCCCGAAGAGGCTCGACTTCCACACAGGGAATGGGATGCGGCAAAGGGGCCGTGGTCCCGCGTGCACATTGACTTTGCGGGCCCTTTCAGAGGATCGCTTTTTCTCCTCATAGTTAATGCTTATTCCAAGTGGTTAGAGGTTATCCCAGTTGCGAACACCTCCTCAGCCGCAACAATTAAACAATTGTGCAGGGTGTTCAGTTTGTTCGGTATACCCGACACGCTTGTTAGCGATAACGCTAGTTGCTTCATGTCTGCCGAATTCAGGGCATTCACCGACATCAACGCCATCCGGCACATCACCTCCGCGCCCTTCCAGCCGGCGACGAATGGCCAGGTAGAACGCCTCGTGCGTACCACCAAAGACGCGCTGAGGCGCATGGGCCCCGGGGATTTAAACCTGCAGTTGTGCCAGTTTTTGCTGGGATATAGGGTGACCCCCCTAGCGTGAGGATACTCGCCCGCAGAGCTCCTAATGCGCAGAAAACTGACCACAGTACTGACCAGGCTAGACCCTACGAGGGTGGAAGATACTGGGAGGAACATCGGGTTAGCGGGCACAAAGAGTTTTGAAATAGGCACCCCGGTCCATTGCAGAAACTACGCTAGTGCAGGGCCAGCCTGGGTTCCGGGCGTAGTCATTGGGCAAACGGGTCCCATGTCGTACTGCGTAGAGACCAGCACAGGTCTACTCTGGAGGTGGCACGCGGACCAACTCCGACGCCGGGTCTCCGGGAGCCAGAGCGCGGACAGCGCGGAACAGGATTCAACGTTAGGGTTCTCCCCCACCCGTTCAGCCCAAGGGGGAGGAGAGGGGGGCCAGTGGCCACCACCAAGGGGGGAAGGGAATAAGTTTGTCCCCATAGATATCCTGAGGGATACCCCCACAGATACCCCAGAAGATGATTTTGAGTTTGAGTTACAAAACCGGGGGGGTTTCGGAGTGGTCCCCCACCCATCCAGGTGAGAAGCGGGGTTTTTCGTTAGCCCCCAGTGCCCCCGGTTTTCCCACAATGGAGTTTACTCCTACCCCGAAAACCGCGGAACCACGGCGAGTCGCTAACGAGTCTCCCTCTCCCATTGCAGGACAAGAGACCAGGGAACAGAGAAGTGATAGCGCCCCCGGGACAAGCCAGCCAGTCTTGCTCCCAAAACGCGTTTGCAATAAACCATATTGGATGAGAGACTTCGTCTCATCCTAGGGGGGAGGGATGTTGTGTTTGGAATATTGTGACTTTAAGTAATGTAACACTCGAATGAGTGGATATAATAATCACCAGCTGTAACACTGTAACCTTCTGTATCAGGACGCGAGCTAGTGACCACTAGGGGCAATAGTGAGCGCCCAGCTCACATGGTTCCAATTCCCCAAATACCTACAGCGCGGGAAGATTCCCGCCATCACCTCACCTGGACAAGAAGGGCGTGACGGGGAATGACGTCACGCAGACAGTAGCCAATGGGCTATCGAGGAGCCACATTCAAATGTATAGCCACAGTATATATTGAGCTGTTCATCCGCCATTACCACATGTTCCCCCGGACCATCATGCAATAAAGATGTGTTAAGCCAACCTTTCGGCTGTTTCTATTGTCTTGGTTCTCATACACTAAAATGAGCCAACTGCGCGGGGGCTTGAGCACTCTGTGTCTGACCTACCAAGCGAATTCTTCACTAAGCTCTTGAGCAACCTCTTCAGCAATGGCTGCTTTTGGAGATGCAACCCCTCTAAGTCACCCAAGGGAAAGGGGTGAGAACCCACCTGGAATAAAAAGAAAGGCTCCAAAAAGACATTGCCCTGAAGATGAAGGCTTTGATACTGTGGTTAAGTGCCTATTTCCATCTCTCGGTGACGATGTTGATGACAATGCTATTTCTGGGTCTCCCCACGTTATTGAAAATGAAGCAACAAGGCAGGTAGGTATGGATGGCCTATTGGGTACAAGGGTATAGGTTGATGGTGAAAGGGTGTGTGTGTGGGGGGGGGGGGGGGGGGTGAAGCAGGGAGGAGAATCCCTATTTGATTTTTATTTCTGTTAATGGGTCTGTACATTTTATTTTTCAGGCTACTACAAAGGGGAAAGATTGCCTTAAGCCAGAAGAGGAATGTCAGTGTAACAACCTGTGCCCCCACTTTGAGAATGCTGAGGAATTACCTTTACACATGCAAGTAGATCAGTATCTGCAATTAGGTATCCAGCCTGGACATTTGGTCACAATCAATCAAAAAAATAATTCGGCTATGCACAGTATCGTGCGGATAATTATGTCATAGATTTTTGTTTCAAAGAAATATTGTTTGCTCGCTGTGAGGGATGTGTGTTAAATTTAGGAAATCAATTAGTACATGATTGTATTTCGTGGGAAAGAGAATTCCCAAATTCAATCCTAAGAAATATTGCGAATAAAATTCAAATGGAAAGGCTATTACACATGATTACCATTTATGCTATAGGATTAAAATGTTTGGCATTAAGAGGTGAGCATCTGGTAAGGGGTGTAAGAATTCAAAATTCTATTGTCTATGCTAAAGACCCCCAGCTTGCTTTGTCACGGATAATTAAATCCTCTGACAATAAAGAGTGGATTGCAATTGGGCAGAAATTAATTCAACATAAACCGTATCATTTTTATTTGAATATATGCCCTGTCTGTGAAAAAACTGCATTTCCAAAAGCAGTTTAATGATTTTACTGTCTAAAATCGAAAGACAGCTTGCTGTGTATTATATATGTGTGTGTGTATATATATGTGTGTGTGTATATATATGTGTGTGTGTGTATATATATATATATATATATATATATATATATATATATATATATATATATATATATATATATATATATATATATATATATATATATATATATATATATATATATATATATATATATATATATATATGCTCCAGTACATATTTTATATATGAATATGTAAAATAAAATAAAAAATACATAATGTAGCATGTAAGCTCTTCATTCTGTGAAATTATAATAAACGTTGAACGAGTGTCTTTTCTGTGTCTTCTTTAGATAATAAGGGAGTGCTGGTTCTAAACTGTTAAACGTGTTGTTTTTTCACTTTATCGCAGCACATGGCATGTTATAGGGTGGTAATATTTGCTGCTTTTTTCTTACAGTAACCAAGTACAGTGGGAGGGTAGGGGGTTAGGTCCTAGTTATCTACCCAGCCCATGAACTTCTAAAGGCTTAAAGCTAAGGGAAGATGCTCCATGAGGACCAGGGTAGGGTGGGGTGGGTGAGGGGGAGAGTGGGAGGGGGAGTAGGTCCTACTTATCTAGACAGCACATGAACTTCTAAAGACTCCCCGGGGTGGGTTGTGTCTGTGTGTTGAATGATTAAACTGCAATTTAGAGCAAAATTATATTATTTACTGATTACCTTTTCAAATTAAATATTGGAGAATTCACACAAGTAAACTTCATATTTTTTACAGAATTCACTAAGCTAATTATGGTACTATGAGCCTGAATGGCAGAGGGTGTGTGTGTTAAAAATAATTAAATAAAATATAAAACATGTATTTAATTATTACACTTATGCCCAGTTCATATAGGAAAATGTCCCTCTCTCTGAGTGTCCAAAACAACGACAACAGCACTGCTGCACATAACCATTACTAAATGCTATTTTTACTGGGGGGGGGGGCTTTCATGGATCAAACCCATTTCTTCAGACAAAAGAGTAAAATTTCCTGGGGATTTATATAAACTCACATCAGAACAATGCAGAGCTCTATTTATTGGAGAGCTTGGCTGAATAGTAAAATTTGGAGGTCTTTGGAAGGTAGTGTGTACATTGTAGGAAAGAATTTTTGAGACACTGATCTTAAGTCCTTTCAGATGAAGTTGCTATCCTTCAGGAAAGGGACTAAAAAAACCTGGCTGGCAAAGCAAGTGTGTGTGTGTGTGTGTGTGTGTGTGTGTGTGTGTGTGGTGGTGGTGGTGGTGGTGTTTAACCCCTGTCTGCTGGCTGATTTAGTAAGAACACTCTCTCCCTCTTTTAATCTCTTTTATTCTGTATGGGTTGGAGTTGTGTGTGTGTGTGTGTGTGTGTGTGTGAGAGAGAGAGAGAGAGAGAGAGAGAGAGAGAAAATATTACAGGGGATTGTGTGTGTTCAGGTACTAATAAATAATAAGGAGGCTTCTGAATAGGCTATACTCAGCATCACGTTTTATTTGGCTCAAAAGCCCTTACTTTAAACATGCATTGGATACCATGATGAGAACAAATATGGAAACCTCCTGGTGCATTGTGGGAGGGTGCAGAGCCTAAGGGATGGGAGGGGGGATGTAGAGGGGAAAAGTTTTTATCTATAGGGTGGGGGGGTGGATGGGTGGGGTGGGCGAAGACGGGTGGGGTGGGGTGGGGGGGTGTTGGCCTTGGGAGGGGGTTATCTTTTCTGTATAAATGGCAGAGCAGATCATCAATTGATCACTCAGGGCTATAGCTCTGGGGCAATCCTTTGGATCCCTGCTGAAGATTCCTATTGTCCCTGCAAGCTGATTGTGCTGAAGATACCTGTTGCTGAAGAGGCCTGTTACCCTGCAAGCTGAAACTATTCTGCTGACTGAATTCTGCTGTTGCTACTGGTAAGTGTATGATGATTTTTCCTGCACTCTGTGTGTGTGTGTGTGTGAAAGGCATGTATATTATATAGGAGTACACAGTATCTTGAATGCCTCTGCAGGATATTATTATTATTATTATTATTATTATTATTATTATTATTATTATTATTATTATTATTATTATTATTATTATTATTATTATTATTATTATTATTATTATTATTATTATTATTATTATTATTGGGGGGCATGTATGTAATTTGATTTTGTGGGGGGGCATACCTGTGGCAATAGGTTTTTTAAAAGACCATTTTTGCCTGGGGGGGGGAGTCACAATACTAAATTTTTTTTTGTGTGTGTGTGTGTGTGTGTGTGTGTGTGTGTGTGTGTGTGTGTGAGAGAGAGAGAGAGAGAGAGAGAGAAAGGCATGTATATTATAGGAGTGCACATTATCTTAAATGCCTCTGCAGGATATTATTATTATTATTATTATTATTATTATTATTATTATTATTATTATTATTATTATTATTATTATTATTATTATTATTATTATTATTATTATTATTATTATTATTATTGGGGGCATGCATGTAATTTGGTTTTGTGTCGGGGGGGGGGTCATACCTCTGGCAATAGTTTTTTTTTTAAATAGACCATTTTTGACCTTGGGCGAGGGGGGGGAGTCACAATACTAAATTTGTGTGTGTGTGTGTGTGTGTGTGTGTGTGTGTGTGTGTGTGAGAGAGAGAGAGAGAGAGAGAGAGTAAGAAGATATGTATATTGTATATATAGCCCCCCCATTCCTTATATTGCCTTCCTTATACTGCCTTCTTAAGGCATAGGAAGACAACCCAATACCTTTTTGTTTTTTTAGATGTGTGTCTCTGAAGCCACAATATTAATTGTACTTTTTAAAAATTTCTAGGTGAGCTTTTAGAAATGGCTGAAGGCATGATCAATAGTAATCCACAGCCTTGCATAAAGCCTGAAATACAATCAAGCACTGACTCCACGAGAATTATTGGTAAGGCACTAGTGAGAACTACAGTTTTACTTTTTTTTTTTACCGTCCCGTGGCATGATTGATGGAGACGTATTCTAAAAGGCTTATTTTTATTTTCAGATCTGACAGAAGGAAGGCCTCGGCCTACTCCCAAAAAACCTCTTATTTGGAGGAAAAGGTAAAAAGCTCTATTTCCCCCCACAAATGTAATGTATATTCCAAAAATTAACATTAAAAGCATATATTAGCCACACTACGTTTTACAGGGATGGGGTAGTGGTGGTGGTGATGGTGGTGATGGAGGGGCTCTACCATATAACATCCACAGTAAGTTTTATTTGTATTTAATTTTTTTTTATTTAAAGGGGGGAGTTTGATACTATTCTTGTTTAAGAAATCCCAAATCATGTGTTATAATGTATAGTAAAATGCCCATTTATAAAATTAAAACTAAGTGAGTGAATCTAATGATAGCATTGGGGCAAAATAAAATAACTATGTTCTTGTCTAATTTTAGGTGTGAGAATTAATGCTGAACCAAACGACGGCCCACCTCCAAATCAAATTCCAGGCAACCCCCCAGCAATCCACAGGAGCAGAATAGGAAGAGGGCTGCAACACAAAATAAAATTCCTGATCATGAAAAGAAAAAAAAGAATAAAGATATTTCCCTGCCAAGAGCGTGTTCCTCACAAGCAACTGCTATACCCCAGACAGGTGCAGGGGTTCCAGCCTACAGTAGGTTGGGGTCTGGAATTCAATTTCCTCTAGACCCCAAGACCATTGTAGCCCCAAAAACCTCACCTGCAAAGCTCTCTCCCACCACTGCTGAGAGCGGGGCTCTCCTGAGTGCTGCTGTTTTTCAAGGTAGAAATGATGCTTTGCTTTGTTATAAACCTCCTGCAGAGCAGTTATGGGTGTTATCTGAATACCATCATCTTGCTCAGACCATGATGGAGAAATATCAGATGGGGATAGAAAATCTTAAAATTTGTGTTGAACATATAAAGTATTTTTTTGGTGTGGCTGTTGAGGGGGAATTGGGGAATATTGAACCCCAGGTGATAAGTGTCATGAATAAGATTAAACAGCAGAACAAGTATTTCCTTCGTGATGTCTGTTCCTGGACTATTCAGGAGGGAGTGGGGCCAATTAGAAGAGAACAAAATGCTTCGATTGGTATTTTTTCACAAACTCCAGCTTCTGAGCTTTCTGAAGCTGATGAATCAGGGGAAGAACCTTGTGGTACTTCATGCCAGCCTATGCAAGGTGGAGGAGCAAGAAGTAGTGAAGTTTCTTACCCTGATTCATCAGCTTCAGAAAACTCAGAAGCTACTGCTGCTTCTGAAGAAATTTCCATACAGGAGGATGAGGAGGCCATCCCTCCCCAGGTATTTATAGAAAGGGTACGAAGATGGGAGTGGCCCCAACCACGTTTTAATGGCCTTGTTTATGGTGAAGAATTTAAATTTGTTAATTTAGATCAAATACAATCCTATGCAGCAGCCGTAGAAGCTTTGCATACAGCCATACAAGAAATATTTCAAGGTGTCAGAAAGCTCATAGATGATGGGGATAGTGTGCAAGTACGCTTGGAAGGGGGAGGATTAGAAAATCCTATTTTCTCTGTTAGGAGGGCAAGAAATGCTTTTAATGCTGACACCTTTTTAGAATATGTGGAAAACCTTATGCAAAGCAAAGCAGAGATTTATGGAGATACCAGTTTACGCTTAGTGGTTACCATAATCAAACCTCCCAGGGGTGGGGCACGGAGACAATTAAATTCTATACCCGCCGCCTCAATCATAAAAAAAGACAATTTTTAATAGATTTTAATAATCTAAGCCACAACCTTTGTTTTGTAGGGGGTCTTTTAGGAGCTATGGCCCCTGGAGACCCTTCAGATGCAGTATTGTTCAATAGGGCCAAGAAAATACATGAGGAATTAGGATGGCCATTACAGAAGGCTGTATCCTTTGCTGATATTCCCCAGATTGAAAAGCATTTACAGGTTAATATTCAAGTTGTCTGGTGGACTGAGAAAAAATGGTCTCTGTTTAAAACCCAGGAAGCCATATTTTCTAAAACATATTTTATGTTTTTAAACGATCATCATTATTATGGGATAAAAAATATTCAGGGCATCTTTGGATCTCACAATTACTGCAAACTCTGTCATGCTCTTTATAGTCATGACCACAGTTGTGTGTATATGTGTAGATCTTGCAAAAGTACAGGCTGTGCTTTTGATAAGGAACCTCCTCCTTATTGTGATGTTTGTAAAGTCCAATGTAGATCTCAAGCCTGTCTACATAGACACTTGAAATTAGCTTTGGAGAATGAAGGGGTATGCCATCCCAGGCAGTGGTGTCAGGGATGCTACACATTTGTAGAGGTGGACCATTCAGGCAAGATTTGTCCAGGGTGCTGATGCAAAATATGCAGAGAGCGCTTTTTTACCAAATCAACCCACATGTGCTATATGCAAAAACCTGAAAAACTGCCTATTAGTGCTAAAATAATCTTTTATGACTTTGAGTGCATGCAAGAAAGAGGGATACATATTCCTAATTTTATTCATTGTCAGGCACTGCCAGGGGAAACACATGCTGTGTTTAATCCTAAAAAAAAGTGGGCCCTAGCTGGAGGAAAATGGACCTTCAAGGGGGAAACTTGCCTATCACAATTTGTACAAACAATTACAGAAAATGCAGCATTCAGGGATTGCACTTTCATAGCCCACAATGCAAAGGCCTATGACTCTTACTTCATCGCAAGGGAGCTCATCCAACAAAAACTTGACCCTGCCCTAATAACTCAAGGGGGAAAGCTAATGTCTGTTACCATAAAAAACCTAAACATAAGATTTATCGATTCCCTCAATCATCTCCCCATGGCTCTTTCCAAACTTCCCAAGGCCCTGGGATTTGAAGGAAGCAAAGGATACTTTCCACATTTTTTTTAACAGCTCTGAAAATCAGGATTACATAGGACCTATGCCTGCTGTAGAATTCTATGGCATTGATCACATGATGCCTAAAGACAGAGCTGATTTTTTAAAGTGGTATGAAGAGAACAAAACAAAAACTTTTGATTTACAAAAAGAAATGAGCTATTATTGCAAACAAGATGTTGACATTTTAATGAAAGCTTGCACCATGTACAGACATGAAATCATGTCAATGACAACATCTGATACTGCATTAGATGCTGGAGAGGAGGGATCTAAAAGGCAGGTAAATGCTATAGATCCCTTCCAATATCTCACTTTAGCCAGTGTATGCCTACAAATGTACCAGTTTTGCTTTCTTAAGCCCCACACAATAGCTATACCACCCCCAGATGATTATAGGTGCCAAGTAAAAAGCTTTTCTGCCACCTCAATTCAATGGCTATTATATACTGAACATACAGAAAACATCAGAATTCGCCATGCCTTAAATGGGGGGGAGGTGCAGGTTGGGTCTTATTTCCTAGATGGGTTTGCAAAGGTAGGAAACAAGAAAATAGCGCTGGAATTTAATGGATGTTATTATCACTCGTGTATTCAATGTTATAATCTTTCAGATATGACTGGGACATCCTTTGAGTATTTATACAATGCTACTCAAAGGAAAAAACAGTTTTTGGAAAGTTGTGGCTTTGAAGTTAGAACCATTTGGGAGCATGAATGGGACCCCGCTCTTCAAAACTTTCTAGCCTCAGCTCAATTTCCAGAAGCTCTAGCTCCACGAAGCACCCTCTATGGAGGGAGGACCAATGCTATAGCCCTCTATTACAAGACAAAACCCACAGAACAGATACATTATTATGATTTCACCAGCCTCTACCCCTTTGTAAACAAAACCAAAACTTACCCCATAGGCCACCCTAAAATCATATATAGGGATTTTGAAGAAATTGAAAACTATTTTGGGTTAGCCAAAGTTAAAGTGTACCCTCCCCGGGGGCTTTTCTTCCCAGTGCTACCTGTCAGGATTGGCAGTAAGCTGTTTTTCCCTCTATGCCGTACACGTGCAGAGAGCAGACAGCTAGATCCTTGTAACCACAGTGATGAGCAACGTTCTCTAGAAAGAGTATGGTGTACTATGGAGATAAGTATGGCCTTGAACAAAGGATACAGGCTAGTTAAAATTTTTGAAGTCCGGCATTTTGAAAACAAGTCTGACACCCTGTTTTCAGACTATATTAAAATGCACCTTCGCCAAAAACAAGAGGCTTCTGGTTTTCCAGACTGGTGTGTCACCAGCGCTGACCAAAAGCAGTATATTGCAGCATATTGTGAAAAAGAAGGAATAGAATTAGACCCTAATCAGATAAGTAAGAATCCTGCAAAACACCAAATTGCTAAGTTGTTTTTGAATTCCCTGTGGGGAAAATTTGCTCAGAGGACAAACATGGGTAACACTGAAATTGTGAGGGACCCAGACTATTTCTTTCAACTTGTGTTTTCAGAGAAATATAAAGTATCCTCATTTGATTTTATTGATGAGGAAGCAATCTGTGTGTCTTGGAAGCATGAGGAGAGTCGCATACTTTCCCCCAGGAACACCAATGTCTTCATTGCTGCCTTCACTACAGCTTATGCCCGTTTAGAATTGTACAACTTGCTTGATAAGCTTGGAGAAAGATGCCTTTACCATGACACAGATTCTGTAATATTTGTAAGTGATGAAAAATCATGGCAACCCGAGATCGGGGACTATCTTGGCAATCTTACGAGTGAAATTTCGCCAGGGCAACATATTACAGAATTTGTCTCTTCTGGACCCAAGAGTTATGCCTACAGACTTTCCGATAATTCAGTTTGTATGAAGGTAAAAGGAATCACACTGAATACTGTAAATAGTGAGAAGATACATTTTGATAGTTTAAAAGATATGGTATTCTCTTATATTTCTGATAGGCAACCTCCTCATGAAATAGTGATACAGCAAAATGGGATTGTTAGAAATAAAAGCTAATTCTGCATAGAAACAAGAGGCCTTAGGAAGACACAGAGGGTCGTATATGATAAGAGGGTGATTATAGATAATTTTAAAACTCTGCCCTACGGCTACTGAAATTCAGTATGGACACCAGATGGCAGCATCCATTCTCAATGATTCTTGCTGGACCAAGCAATTGTGGAAAGAGTTACTTTATTAAGCAAATCCTGCAAAATGCTACATCTGTGCTTTCTGTTATGCCTGAAAATGTTATTTGGTGTTATTCGTGCTGGCAAAAACTGTATACAGACTTGATGTCTAGATATCCTTTTATACGTTTTATCGAAGGCATACTCCCCAGCCTTGATGATACCGCTTTACTTCCAACCAATAAAGTTAATCTTTTGATACTGGATGATCTCATGGAGTCTGCTTGTCAAAGCGATGAAATTCAGAAAGCCTTTACAAAGTATGTACATCATAGAAACCTAAGCATAATTTATATTGTCCAAAATGTGTTCTGCCAGGGAAAGCAAAGCTGTACAATTAGTCTTAATGCCAAATATATGGTTCTCTTTAAAAATCCCAGAGATAAATCACAAATAGAAATTCTGGCCTGCCAAATGTATCCTAGGAATGCAAAATTCTTTTTGGAAGTATTTAATGATGCAACCTTGAAACCTTATGGGTATCTCCTAGTTGATTTAAATGTGACAACGCCTGAAGCTTATAGACTAAGAACTGGTATTTTCCCTCCTGAGCTTCCTGCTGTATATACAATGAAAAAGCCTTCACAGGCTTATAAAAGGAGGTGATTATCTCCCATCTATCTATTTTCTACACCAATACATCAAACGGCATCATGTCACACAAGGTAAAGAGAAATATGGATCTCTTAAAAGTACTTGTTAAAGCCAGTCCCCAGCAGCGAAGGAGTATTTTGTGTTCAGCCTCTGATGACCTCATAGCAGCCATTGCGGAGATAGCTCTGAACACCTTGAAAGGCAATATTCCTTTGAAACCTTCACAGGTTGGCCTTTTAAAAAAGAATAGCTCAATCATAAAACAGCTGGGAAATAAAATAATTTCTCTGAAGAGGAAAAGGCGTATTATCAAACAGTCTGGAGGATTTCTTGCTCCTTTACTTAGTTTTGCTATTCCTCTCCTTACCAGCCTCTTTGCTAGGTAAAAAAAGAAAAAATGGAATTTGCTGAAAAAATGTACTTGATTCCTAGTAGGCAGTTAGAAGAACTGCCAGAAAATATTCGAACCACTACAATGAGACGTCTGGATTCTGAGATGAAAGAAATTCTTTTCAGATCAGACCTGTCTGAGTATGAAAAAGCAAAACTTTACACGGCTATGCTGCAGAGGTTTTTATCTTTGAGCAGACATTCTGAGGTGGAGAAAGCAGATTTACTTCCCCAGTCATCTCCAGTATCCCCACACCCACAAACCCCAATCTCTCCTGATGAAAGAGATGTCATTCAAGAAATTTTAGAGGGCATCCCCAATAAATATAAGAAAAAAACAGAGTTATTGCTAAGTAAGTTAAAACACCATAAGGACATTTCTTCATGGGATGAGAGCGGAACCTTCGTGTACCATAGAGAGGTCATACCAGGGACAAACATCATGGATCTGGTCAAAGGGGCCACAAAACCTAATACTCTTCCTGCTAAGAGGAGACCTAAGGGCTGGGATGTATTTCTGAAAGCTATGGCTGAACTAAATATGCCTTCATCTATTGTGGGGAATTCAGCCACCAGAGAGCAATTAGAAAAATTAAAAGGGCCTCTTCCTTCTTCTCCCCCACCAAAGACTCTGCACCTGAAGCATAGGGGCATCCCTGAGTGGATACGTATGGCGGATCTCCCTATAACCCCTTCAAGTAGTCCCACAATGGAAACAGGCTGGCTCACTTTCTAAAGCATATCAATAAATATATCAATAAATATGAGACATATAAATCAACCAAATCTCTCTTTATTTTGTTATGCTCAAAATTTCATTTGGGTTTTACATAAAGGGTGACATGTCTGAACCTGCCGAAATAAGGTAGCAGGGCGATAAAGGTCATTAATTTTTCTTTCCTTAACAAAACGTACAACCATGCGATCGTTTCGGGAAACATCTTCAGAATATAACTTTAAAATCTGATCAAAAGCTAAGCCCCCTGTGCGATTCTGTAAAAAAAATACACAGTGGTGGCCACATGTAGTTGAAAGTGGGTGCTGTATTTGGGACTGTTGGAATCTTATCTCTTCACTCTGATGCAACAAAAAGTCTCTAATGGCTTTAGGAATGAGGGGGTTATCAGGTTCCACACCGTATGAATCAAAAAATTCACCGGGGCCCACGGCTGGTAAGTAGATAGCCAACCAGTGTTCACCAGGCATAGTCTGAGGATGTGTGTTCACCACTAGTCCTGCTGGCCTTTTGTCAATGAGGTTCCTTGGAAGCAGATCACAGGGGTAAACGCCTAGAAAACTCTTATTCTGATATAATAAGTTTGATAACTGAAGAGTGTTCATCTTTACATGTAATCAAACAGGATGTTTCTTGAATGGCTAAGTTCAATAACATTGTCAAACACCCCGTATAAGATCATATTAATAGTCTCTGTGAGGGCTCGAGCAAAATGGATCTCTGCCCTGAGATTTCCTGTTTTGATCAGGGAATAATGGTCGGTGCCGCTCTGATCAGGACTTAGGTCAAAGGCGTACAAGGTGTATCCTTGATTAAATTCCTTCCTTCATTTCCTTCCCTGACACCTGGACTAATTGCATGTACTCTCTGACACTGAGTCCAATTGCATAATCAGGTTGTAGAGGCTTAGATGGAACTTGAACCCCATCAACATATAATGCTAGAAAATTAACGTTGTAGTGTTTGAAATTGAAAGGGTTTCTGCTGTAGTCTCCACTGAAAGAGGTGTTGTCAACAAATCCAATGATTAGCTGCTTGGGCAGCTGCCCCAGGAACAAGTTTTCTTGGCTGCATACTAAGCTGCCAGCCGGAACGCTAAATACTTTCATTCCAACACGTTCAATGGGGTATTTTGCATTAGAGGTGAGAAGGGCTTCTGAGTGTCCCAGACGCACACCTGGAGCTACCTTCACCCTTTTCACCCTTTTCACAAAGAGAGAAAAATAATATTCACTGTGTAATGCTCATTAGCATCTCCACTCATCACACAAAATGCATCCTTGCTGCATATAAGCTTAATTTTCATGTGTACACCATTCAGCAGCATTTTCTCCTGAAAAAACAGATCACTATGCAGGGGTCCCAACAGATCCCATTTCCGGCTGTTTGCTGTTTGCAGCGCTCTCGCTCTAAATCCTGGATTTCCAGCTGCTGTTATGAGGGTGCTTTCCATATCCATGCCGGCATCTTTATAAAAGCCACCAGCTGTAAACTGTGTGCTCAGGGTATCAGCACCGTAGTTCAGAATCAGTTCTATCATGGCTCTGTATGGATAGAGATTATTTGATTGAGTAATCAGTCTATCTCCCAGAACAACATCCAGTTGGCTAAACAGCGACGCTATAGGGTAGTTTACTAAGGCGACTTTTGCATCAGCAGCAATGTTTGAACCATCTGTTTTTGTGATCTTACAGATGATATAGAGCAGCGTATTGTTCAAATCAATATAATCCTCACTACTGCCGGTTATATAAAATTCAAGTGGGGCATTTGGTGCAAGGGCTGACACTGGGGGTACTTCAATGTACATGCTGCTTTCAATGCTGGTTTGTGTTGGCAATATTTGAAAAAGATCTAGTTCAGATTTAGTACACACTTCAGAAGAGGCATGGATGAATGCCATTTTAAAATATCTCTCTCTGGGTATGCTTCACAACCCTTCTCTTAGATGATCCTTTCTTCTTTCTCTTCCTGAGCTTCTGTAGTCTTTTATGTCTCCCTCCAGCTGCTTTTAAAGGCTGGGGAGGACCACTGTGATGAAAATAAGCTTTTCGCTTAACTCCTCCCTTCCTTTTTAAGTACGCCATCCCTGATCCCTTCTGAGGGACAATTTTTTTCATAACATGCCCTACTACCTCTCCAGCAATGTTATGTGCAACTGTCTTCACATGGGGCTTAATAAATTCTAGACCTCTCCATAAAAGAGGGACAGCCTTTCGTAAGAATCCTCTAAAAATGCCCCCCAAACCACTTCCATACATGTTGGGTGCTTCATGGAAACCTGTTAGGCCATTTCCTGCCTGTTTATTATAGTATGCCCTATAAACATTGACATCTCCATAATCTTTTAACACAACCATTTTCCTTTATCTTTCTCTCTCTCTAAGCATAGGCTTTTCTAGGACGAATATGCAACCTCACGACCACCTTCCCTACTGTGAATGGCACATGTTGGTTCTGATCCATCTTTATTTCAATGCTTATTGTGTCAATGTGCTTCTTACTCATCAGCATGTAATGGGGCTTGTCATAGGTAACAGTAACACCCTCGAGGTTTTTCCCTTTGACAGGAATACAACATAACAGTGGCAAGGAGGAATCACCCACAATCTGATGTTCTATTATATCGGTGTATACATACAGAGAGCTGAAACCTCCAGTAATGTCTGAAGCATGGATTATTTTTTTGACGGGCTCATCTGGGGGTACTCCCACAATGTAGGCTAACTCCTTGCTGGCTGAAAAGCTGTAAATTCCAGGAACTGAAAATCTAACTTTACCCATTATTGGATCATAGAGCACCTGGAAGTTTGATGGGTCTATGGCTGTTTTTATACGGTTATTCATATTTTCCACAACCTCTTCCATGTCCTTATAATATCCTTTGTGCATCTGGAATGACCACTTATTTCCTTCGTGAGAAAGTGTTTTTTGGGATTGTGTGCCAACTATGAGGGTACTGTATCTCCGCGAGACCAACTTCCCAAGCACCCTTCAAATCTAAAGGACGGGGCAACTGCGTTGTAAAGTTTGCATTTGTATTTCTGGGGAAAACCTCCATACTGGCATTGCTGGGGAGGGTGATGTAAAATCCTCCATCATCTATACTGATCACCTCTTGCCACTTCTCAGTTCAATAATGTCTTTGGCTGCTATCCAACTTGAAAATTTATGTGGCCACCCGGCCCACTTGACCTTGTGGTATTTTATATTTCCCCGTGTTTCTGTGGTTAAATTTTTTTCAATGTGAAACACCCTGTTATCACGATGATTCACTTTCTGTAATTCCTCAGTATAGAATCTCCCCTGTATTAACTCCCCATCATAATCTTTCAGCTGAAATACAACCCTTTTTCTGCTTCTGAGAACTTTGTCAACTATGAAAATTTCCTGAGAATATGTTCCTTCATAACTTTTTTCAAAGATGCCTTTACTATTTGATATCCTGACATAATCACCTTTCCTGAAGGTCACTCCCTATTCTTTTATTTTAAAATAAGGCCCATAAACCATTCGCCATACTCTTAGAGAATTAGAAGAATTAACGTCCATTGGCGTTGCCTGTATAGTTCTATGAAAACTAGCATTATAGCTTTTAATGAGCTCAGGCAAGATATCGATATATCGATAGGTGTTGTTGGCTGTGAAATATCTCCACATTCGTGACTTTAGAGTACGGTTGAATCTTTCCACTACTGCTGCTTTGACTTCGCTATGGGTAACAAAATGGTTAATTCCATGCTGCATGAACAATTGCCTCACTTTCTTATTTAAAAATTTAGAGCCTTTATCTGTTTGCAACTTACGGGATACCCTTCCTTCCTTAAAAATGTTCTTGAAGGCTTTAAAAACTTCCATTCCTGTCTTGTCTTTCAAGACTACTGCCCGTGCATATTTAGACAAAATGTCAACCACTGTTAAATATATTTATAGCCCTTATTGTACTTCTGCAAATGTTCTAAATTGACTAGGTCAGCCTGCCACTGAGTGTCTATATTCGAAACAACTGTCTTATTTCTTTTGAAGTGGATTCTTGCGGGCCTGTGCAACGTGTAGGTATCTTGATCTCTGAGCCAGTCTTCAACATGCCTTCTAGTTAGCATTTTGCTGTGCTTGGAAGCCTCTCGAAAGAGCGCTTCCATGCCTCCAAAGCTTCCTGCTGCCCCTGGATTGTAATAAATCCTTTTCAGTAATTTGCTACGTGAAGTCATCATGCCCCTGAACAAAAGACTCTAATAAAATCAACTTGGTACAACTTAGTTTTTTATTGGCACACCTCATGCAATTAAAATATAGTGTTTATCTCTTCTTCATCTGACTCTTCACCTTCAGAACGTACTACATTTACACATACACATGAAAAGCACCTGCTTGAATCTGAAGTGTCAACCTTTATCTTGGCTGGAGCCGCTTCCTCATTCTTTCTCTGTCAAAAAACATAAGAAGTGCTTTCAGGCTTAGTATTTAAGATAACAAATGAAACTGACTCTATTTAAAAATCACCACCCCCACCTTGTACCTTAATCTGATACTTACTTACAGGGCTATTGGAATACAATGGTCGGTAAGCAGCTTCTTTCTTCCCCTCTTCTTTGCTTTTTATTGGGCTCAGCATGTTCAGGTTCATTTCTTCATGAATGTGATCCTCTTCCTCTGATTCACTGTTTGGGTGGCACATTGCTTCATTCAGGATATCTTCATCACCACTGCTTTCCTCTTCACTGTCACTGGCTGAGCTCTCTGCTTCATACCCACTGTCTTTAGGAGGGGATTCCATATAGGGGAGACCCCGGGGTTGACTGTCAGCAATCCATTTTTCCATCTCAAGTCTGAAATTTTCAAGGGAACCATAAACCTGCTTTTCAATAATCATCTTCGTGGCAGTTTCATACATTTCGCGCACATGCCTAGTAAGCACATCGTGCTTTAACGACCTTCTTTTTAGAGTTTTTGATTTAGGTCTTACTCCAACATGTGGAGGGTCCTCCCCAAATCCCAGGCTGGGACTTAGAGGGGTTGCATTTCCAAAAGCAGCCATTGCTGAAGAGTTTGCTCAAGAGCTTAGTGAAGAATCCACTTGGTAGGTCAGACGCAGAGTGCTCAAGCCCCTGCACAGTTGGCTCATATAGCTGCAGGTGCGGGGAGCATTCCCCGTACCGGCCCAGGGCTCCACGGGTCTCATTCGTACATTCCCTTGGTGGACCCCTGCCAACCAATCGAAATCCCTCCATAAGCACGACCCCCCAGCTATAAGCACGACCCACCAACCATTAGCACGGCCTACCGGCCATAAGCACGGCCTACCAGCCATAAGCACACCCCAGGAAGGCCTGTGGCCTACCAGAGGGAAAAGGCGTGCGGCCCACAAGGGGGAAAGGTGTGCGGCCCACCAGGGGGGAAGGCGTGCGGCCCACCAGGGGGAAGGTGTGCGGCCCACCAAGGGGAAGGCAGGGCTTCGCTGCTGGCCTAGCTGCACATTGGCTGAGAGCCCTCTCAGAAAAGGACATAGCCAATCGGTGGTGGCCCATGGTGGGAGAACCATGATGGGAGGACCATGGGGGAGGTCCATGGTGGGCGGTACATGGTGGGAGGAGCTTTAAGACCATTTAAGAGCGATTCTCAAAGCTGCACAGCTCAGTCACTCAGCTCCAGACACAGAGACCAGACAGAGCCCAGGCAGACACCTTGCAGAGGACAGCTAGAGACCAGAGGCTGCCTGGCAGAGGGCAGATGCTTCCACCAGAAGCCCCCCACTGCACCTCTCAAAGTCAGATACAGCTGCACCCAAGGAATCAGGTTTTGAGATGACCATGACTAATTCTTTTTAATTGCATGCCTGTCTATCTTTCAGAATAATAAATAAATAATATTAATATTAAACAAAACCTTGTCTGATCTCTGCTTTTGCACACTCATCAGGCACTTTCTGTATAGGAGGGGCTCCTCTAGAAACAAGGGGGTGGGGTGGAGGTGAGGGTGGGGTGGGGGGCTCATCTAGAAATAAGGTGGGGGCACTCCAGGAGGGCTCACAATCTCTACACACAGCTCGGGGTGGTGGTGATGGTGGGGTGGCAGAGCAAAGTCGTGGACATGCTACATGCCCATCCCCTAACAAACACATGTTTTGGGGTACCCCTGTGCATCCCAAAATGACCCAGGAAGCCCCAGGAAGTGGGGATAACAACCAAACCCATAAATGGGTCCCAGACAGCACACAAGAAAAGGGGCCACAAAATGTTTCTGGGTACACACAAGCACCCCAAAAACAACAACCTGCACCCCAAAAACAACAGCCTGCATCCCCAAAAATGCCCATGAAGCTGGATGACCACTGAACCCCTATAAACAAGAGGAATAACAACTGAAACCCTAAAGGGGTGGGACTAAACGCTGAACCCCCAAAAGGAAGGGCCTGAACCCCTAAAAAGGGGGACGGGGCACCTGTCACTTTTAGTTTGATGGAAAGTATGTCCCTAATTCTTCTAATACCTGGCTGGAGTATGAATAAGTCATATTGAATGCTGTTTTGGAAAGGAAGCTACAGTTCGGTAATAATCAATGCCGCCTGAGGTAGGATGAGAATCCCTGTCTCATCCATGTCCCCTGAGGCCCATGAATCATATTGCCACTGTGTGACAACATTTGCAGGGGAAGAGAAGAAGAAGAAGAAAGAAGGCAGCTGTGGCAGCAGTGTCTGCCTTCCTTCCTTCAAAACCAGAACATGTTAGCCTTTTTAGTGTGGCTGCTTCTTGACTTGTTATTGGGACACTTTCTTGATTCAAGAGTTCTCAGGAACAAGGTTTGGGGGGTAGAGGGTGGCTAAAAAAGTGGCCAGCACCATTCCTTTTGCAATGTGCTGACCCTGAGGACTACTTGAAGCCAGACATTATTCCAGCTGTGCTATTGCATAGAAGTGCTAGTGGTGGCTGCCATGGGTGAGATGCTGGTGAGTGGGTGGTGAGGCAATTGTCTCACTCTGGCCTCGTGATGAGGTCAGCTCTGGTGATAGAGGAGTGCACACATCCTCTGCAGGAAGTTTGAATCTGATGGCATTCTGATATTTTGAGAAAACTTCAGTTGTCATCAACAAAGTATAGGTTAAACTGTGCACACACCCCAAGTAGGAAAGTGCTGACACTGATCTTCACACTGACAGTCACGTTGATTCTCCCTTCTTGTACATCAACATTCATCCTGTTAAGTTATTTGTAGCAGCTGCATAGGAAAGCAAGGCAGGCTTTAGGCAATTTTATTTTTGAATGTAAGTCTCCCAGTTCACCCCCTTTTAGTCCAGCTAATAAACACTTGATACTTGAGAGAGAGAAAAATCATTTACTCATAAAATGAGGCCAGAAAATACAGTGGTACCTCGAGTTACAAATTTAATGAGTTCCAAGGCATTTTGCATGTTATGAAAAATTTATAACTTAAATGTGCCATAGGAATGCACTGAAAACCAAAATTCATAACTTGAAACATGATTTCCCATGGAATGCATTAAAAACAATTAATCTGTTCCGGAAAAATTCGTAACTTGAACCATTATTTTCTATTGATTTTCATTCCTATTGTGAAAATTTTGTAACTCGAACCATTTGTAACTCAAGGTACCACTGTACATGTTCTCAGCAGGGCCATGGCTAATGGGGTGAAGGGGACATTGCCCACCCTGAGTTAGCAGTTTGCCCACCTTCAAACAGCTGGCCACTAGAGGGTGCAAAGTGCATTTTCCAATAGGAATGCATTGAAAAGAGACTTTCGCCCACCGACATCTAGAATCCCGGCTACGGCCCTCGTCCTCAGGAGTCTTGATGAAGTTAGTTAAGAAAGAATTAAAGTATTTCCTTTAACCATGTGGCCTGGATGATGGAGGAGCTCAGAAGGACATCTTTCCTCTTCCAAAGCCAGAAAGAAAGAGAGAAAAGGCCAGAGCAAACAAAGGCCTTATGATCTGAAAATAGGGTCAGGTAATCCCTGGGGCAGGAAAGAACCTTTCTAATTGTAATTACAGGCAAACAATACAAAACAACTTCCTTTAGGTCAGGCTAGTCTTTCCTGTCTCTCTGGTTATTGCATGATGAGGTTGCACTAGAATACTTCAACACATCCTATGTAAACAGAAGAGGGGACTTTTGCTCTGTATTTTTCCTAAAGAATGCATGGAAAACAAAACAAGAATATTGACACAGCAAGACTTAATTCCAGTAAATATGGGTGGATCAGGCAGGACTGCACTACAAAACTGGTGTTTGCAAATGCTGATGATATCAAAGCATGCATTTTATTTGAAACCTCCCACATTACTTAATATGTGTTATATAGGGAGTCAACTAGCTAGTAGGATCATATGGTATCCTTTATTTGGGCTGAAAGTTGATGAAAAGGAAGGATGCATTAATATTCCTACATTAGTTTTGGTCTTGTTTTCCTTGTTTTCACAGTACATTTTCAACCACAGATTTTGCTTCCAGTTACTTTTCTCCCTTTTGGTAATTTACTTTTTAAAATGAAGAATCCTGAACATATCAGTGCTGAAGTTAGAAAAGTTTCCTTTCTTGGCCAAGTTAATTTAAGAGACATTTTCAAAAGCAACATATAAAAGAACAAACAAGTAGTCAAGCGCAGCAACTTCCTCTAGACAGCTGGATCTCACTCTGTAGCATGGCTGGAACAAAGACACGCATTGCTTCCCCCCGAAACCACATGTCATAACCACATGCCAGAAAAATGTCAGAGACATGATTATGGGTAGACTTTGGAAAGAGAAACCCCTGTAACAAAATGAGGAATGGCTTTTTGTTTGAGTGAACAGGATATCCTGATTATGCTTGAAACTGAAGCAAAGGGCAGATGAATCACATCCCCAAGACGGCTGCCAGTGCCCCAGTTTGCAACCCAGTTGGATATTGTTTTTGCATCCTATTGTTTTATAATGAAATACGTGAACAAAGGAAGGCATGAGACCACACCACAGCCATGAAGGAAATGACATACAGTATATGACAACATTTCTGAGAAAACTTCAGGTGCAAAGCACTCAGGTAAATGTCAATTCCCCCATTTTGCAAAGCAATGCATGAATTGACTCTGACATTCAAAACATCCACTCGTTGTTACTTGTGGCAGGTTCACCCTGACACCATTCCACTGGAACAAGTGAGATTGCCTAGGCATTAATTCAGAACTGGGCCGGGAAGAATCAGATTAATGATCTCTGTTATTCTGAGAAAGAAATGCAAGTTGATGTCAGCAGTGGGATTTGGCAGAAGCATTTCTTCATTCCCTTGGGTTTTTCTGTCAAGCAAAGTGATCTTGGTTAGATCCACTGCCATCTCTTCATGGGGCAGAACAAATTAGTGAGAATGGACAGATCATTGATGACAGTGACCTTAGTGTGTCACGTTAATTATTTGGGACTGATTCTTCTGTTATCTGTTGTGACAGTCAGGGAGATCACCCATTTTGTAAATCATCACTTCAACCCACTTTTACAAAACACACAGTGACAGTGATATATTGGGAAAGTTGCCTGTAATATCCATATTAAAACTTGTGTTCATCCATTAACATCAAATCCCCCCCCCCCATTTAATCAGTAGGCATTTCAGTTGAGCAATGTACTAATTTAACTAACAAAAGACAAACCATTGGCAGTTTGTTTGCTCAGAAATACATTCCACTAGCTTGAACTTTATTACATATAATTGCTGGAAGTTAAGAAGGCTGTATAGCAGGGGTGCGCAAACTTTTTGGGCTGTGGGCTGGTCGCATGGTTCAGAGGGCTGGTCACATGAGTTCTCCTACTGGAAGTGGAAGTAAAGTACACATGCACATGATGCTGCTATAAATGCACCCACAGCTGTCATAAACATAATTATGACAGCCACGGGTGCAATTACGGCAGCATTCTGCGCATATACGGGCACGTTTTATTTCTGCTTCTGGGAGTGGTGAGGATGGCATGGGCTGGATGACTTGGCATCGGGGCTGTAGTTTGAGCACCCCTGCTGTATAGACATTTATGGTTGTACAGTGGAACCTCAGTTAACGAATGGCTCGGTTAACATAAAAATTGCATAACAAAAGGAAATCCATAGAAAATAGTGGCTCAGTTTACGATTTTTTTTGAACAGATTAATTGGTTTTCAATGCATTCCTATGGGAAACTGCATTCAATGCATTCCCATGGGAAATTTGGTTAAAGTAATGTTTGCTTAAGAAACGTCCCGGAGAACGCATTAATTACATTATCCGAAGTTCCTCTGTACACTGAATTGTGTGACTTGGTACCCAACAGCAAACACCTCTGCTGACAACTTAACTTGTGGCAGTTTGTAGCAGACATTTATGACAATGGAGTTACATAAGCAAGTACAGTAAAACCCCTACTTACGTAAAAAGTCAGTTCTGTAGCCTTTTGCTTAAATTGATTTTTTTTGTAACTTGAAACAAACCTATAGCAAAAATTATTTTTTTACATAACTCGAAGCAAACCCATAGGAAAAATGAACTTTTTACGTAAATTGAAGCAAACCAATAGGGAAATGAATTTTTACATAACTCAAAGCTAACACATAGGAAAAAGAATCTTTATGTAACTCAAAGCAAACCCATAGGAAATCATGTAAATTGGGACATGGTTTTAGCACAAAATCATTATGTAAGTCGAACTTTATGTAAATCGAGGCATTTGTAAGTCGGGGTTTTATTGTACTATTTTCAACAGAAATTTCAATGGGAATCTCTTACAATCCAATGTTTTTAGGTTTGATATCAACCAGTGAAATGCTATCTTTCATGGAAACAGTTGCTGCATGTCTGAATATTTTGTTTCGAAATCAAAGTGGTTATTTGATAGCTCAGGTAGGGGTTTAGAGTTCAATTCCCCACTGTACTTCCTGAAGAAAAGCCAGTTTGTGTGGTTTGGGGCCAACTGAACTGCCCTCAGAAGAAGAGATTGATAAACTGCTTCTGAGTATTCTCTGCCTAGAAAACCCTGGAAAGGATTACCATGCATCAGCACTGATTTGACGGCATGCAATTTATTATTAGTAGGCCCCTGAGTGCTTACTGGTTAAGTTGCTGAGCTTGATGACCAGAAGGTTGAAAGATCAGTAGTTCAAGACCTGAGTGCTGCATGAGAAACTGAGCTCCCATTGTCTGTCCAAGCTCCCATCAACAAAGCAGTTTGAAAGCAAATAATTTGTTGTTGTTGTTGTTGTTCAGTTGCATAGTTGAGTCTGACCCTTTGTGAGTACATGGACTTCTGCACACCAGGCACCCATATTCTCCACCATTCTCTGCAGTCTACTCAGCTCTACGCCCACTGCATCAACAATGCCATCAAGCCAACTCATGTTCTGCTGCCCCCTTCTCCTTTTGCCTTCGATCTTTCCCAGCATCAAGGCCTTCTCGAGTGTGTCCTCTCTTCTCATTTGGTGTCCAAAGTACTTTAGTTTCATCTTTAATATTTGTCCTTCCAAGGAGAAGTCAGGGTTGATTTCCTTCAGGATTGACTTATTTTATCTCTTTTCTATCCAGGGCACTCTCAAAATTCTCCTCCAGCACCACATTTCAAATGTGTCTATTCTTCTTTGCTCATCCTTCCTTATGGTCCAGGTCTCACAACCATACAGGGCCGTAGCCAGGATTTTAGATTTGAGGGGAATTTTTTTTCCCCACGAGGGGCAACAATGTCACACTCACATATATTACATTGGCATTGCATGGTGGGTTGGGTGGGGGCTGTTAGCTCAGGTGGGTTTTTGACACCCCCCCCGCCCCCCCGGCTATGGCCCTGCACCCATACATTACTACTGGGAAGACCATTTCTTTGACTATGCGGACTTTTGTTGGCAGGGTGATGTCTCTACTTTTTACTATGTTACCCAGCTTTCTCATAGCTTCCCTCCCAAGAATTAGTCTTCTTTTTATTTCATAGCTGCAGTCACAATCTGCAGTGATTTTGGATCCTAAGAAGATAAAGTCACTCACTGCTTCCATTTCTTCCCCTTCTATTTGCCAGAGTGTGATAAGGTCGGTTGTCATTATCATTATCATCATGCCCTGACAAATAATTGCCAGTAGATAAATAGGTACCACTTCAGTAGGAAAGATAACAACATTCCATGCATTCTGGTATCTAGTCATGCCTGCCACATGACCACGGAAATGTCTGCAGACACATTGTAAACACGTTGTAAACAGAAATGAGCATTGCCCCTTAGAATTCGATATGACTGGCTTTTGAGCAAGGCTTTACCTTTAATTATTATTACTATTACTGTATTTGCTTTGGTGGCATGTTGGTAAAGTGAGTAGCAGAAGGAGTAGGATAGAATCACTTGTGGATGGAGGGAAGTAATGCATTTCTCCCACCGCCAGAAATTGTCACCCCTAAGCTGTCCCTACCCAGCTTGTTTATCTGCTCAAACAAAGCAGGATACCAGCATACAGTTCATTCACATAGTGGTGTAATAAAAACAAGGATCTTATCTTATCAAAATTTGTAAATAAAGCATGTGTCAACACAGTCTTACTGTACAGAGAAATGCTATCCAGCAGGTTTGGTTCATTATAATTTGGGGAACTTCTTCTCCTAAAGCACTTTATTACACAGTAGCAAATGTTTTTTTCACTATCGTACTATTAAAAAAAGGCATGGAACAGGTAATATATGACCTGGGTCATACAGAGCCCATGGGAATAAATGCTGTCAAAATCATATTTATTCTGCTAAACCATGCCAAGTACCATTAAACCTTACTGATGTAAATTTTAAAATCATTCATTTTCCAGAATTTTTGAGAGGTTTTCCATCTGTAGCCGTTTATTGTGAATCAAGACCATAACTCAGGCCATGTCAGAATTTTTCCATTTGCATCTATCATAGCTAACCCATTGTACAGGAAATGTGAATACTGGGTTTTCTCTGGTACTGCCAAATCAGAAAACTATATTATCTTGGCAATCTCTACAGATTTGTATTCATGCCTTCTTTTTTATTTTAAGTAGTGGCTTTATTAGATAAACTGGGTTGTAAGCAAGGAATGCTTCAGGAAACTGAAGCAAACACTTATTTTTCCCTTTCTGAATTTGTCTCCTGAAGAAAAATACAGAAGGTCATGGAACCATCCCTGGGCTTAGCAGTCATATAACTTCAGAAAGCCTGAAAGATTCATTTGACATAAACCAAATTGTCTGAGCCACTTGGGATTTCCCAGAGAGGTTGTGAGACAGGAAGCATACGAGAGTGACTTACTCTGCCATTCCCATGCACTGTAAGGTTTCTAGGTCAGCAGCATCCTATTTCCTGTAGTATTAGGGCCAAAAACTGGAGACCTAGCGGAAAGTTCTTACATGATGTCGTGTGGGAGGGGGCAGGAGGCCTTCAAAAATAGTTTCAAAGCAACATGTCCATGTTGGGTATATGAAGAGAAACCAAGGCTACATTGAACAGCCTCCCACCAGCATCTTTGGGATGAAACCTACAAGATAAGTGAGATGCAAGTGTTGTTACAAGGGTAAAAAAAAGAATAAGGTAAATGTTTTTCTTGCTTGAAAGCCAGTTGTGTCTAACTCTAGGCTACAGTGTTCATCTCCGTTTACAGCCAAAGAGCCAGTGCTGTCTACGTTTGCAGATGTTTCCGTGGCCATGTGGCAGGCATGACTAGACACCAGAGCACATAGAATGCTGTTACCTTCCAACCAAAGTGGTACCTATTTTTGTTGTTCAGTCGCACAGTCGATTCTGACCCTTTGCGACCCTATGTACCATTGTCCTCCAGGTGCCTCTGACCTCCACCATCCCCCTCAGCCCTCCCAGTTCTGTGCTCATTGTGTCTACAATACCATCTAGCCATCTCATCTTTGGCCTCCCCCTTCTTCTTTTGCCCTCCACCTTTCCCAGCATCAAGGCTAGGATTGA
Source organism: Bradypodion ventrale (assembly GCA_035047345.1). Taxonomy (NCBI): domain Eukaryota; kingdom Metazoa; phylum Chordata; class Lepidosauria; order Squamata; family Chamaeleonidae; genus Bradypodion; species Bradypodion ventrale. The sequence continues at coordinate 146,048,304 of JAWDJE010000001.1, forward strand.
CTTATTTGTTCTCCTCGCTGTCCAGGGGACTCTCAAAACTCTCCTCCAACACCACATTTCAAAGGCGTCTATTCTTCTGCGCTCAGCTTTCCTAATGGTCCAGCTCTCGCAACCATACATTACCACCGGGAATACCATTGCTTTGACTATTTGAATTTTTGTTTGCAATGTGATGTCTCTGCTTTTCACTATGTTCCCCAGGTTTCTCATAGCTTGTCTTCCCAGAATCAGTCGCTTTTATATTTCATGGCTGCAATCACCATCTGCAGTGATCCTTGATCCTAAGAATGTAAAATCTGTCACTGCTTCTACTTCTTCCCCATCTATTTTCCATGAACTGATTGGACCTGTTGCCATAAACTTGGTTTTCTTGATATTGAGTCTCAAGCCAGCTTTTGCACTTGCCTCCATCATCCCAATCAAGAGGTACCTATTTACCTACTTGCAATTTCTTACTTTTGAACTGCAAGGTTGGCAGGAGCTGAGACAGAGATGGGCGATCAATAATTAGAAATACAGAGAAATGGATTTGTGATGCACATGATAACCGTATGGTGACTCGCCTGCCAGGTGCAAAAGTTGCAGACATCACAAGAAATCTAGATAGATTGTTAGAGAGAACTGGGAAGGAGCCAGTTGTCATGGTACACGTTGGTACCAATGATGTTGGGAAGGCCAAGCGGTCTGTCCTGGAAGCCAAATTCAGGTTGTTAGGAAGAAGATTGAAGTCCCGGACTTCCAAGATAGCATTTTCAGAAGTGCTGCCTGTCCCTCGCGCAGGACCTACCAGGCAGGCAGAGCTCAGAAGCCTCAATGCGTGGATGTCGAGAGGAGGGTTTCAGATTTGTCAGGAACTGGAGAACATTTTGGGACAAGCCAAATCTGTTCAGGAGGGATGGGTTGCATTTGAACCATGATGGGACCAGATTGCTGGCACTCAACATCAAAAAGGCTGCAGAGCAGCTTTTAAACTGATAACTGGGGGAAAGCCGACAGGAGCTGGGCAGCATCCGGTTCGGGAAAGTGTGTACTTGAGTATTGAGGAGGATGCAAAATTTACTGAGCAGAGCGAGGAGCTAATCACTAGCATTCTAGCAGAAGGATGCAAGAGGCAGTCTAACAATGCAACTGGACACAAAAGACTGTGTCAGAAAAGCATATATAAATGCTTGTATACAAATGCCAGAAGCCTCCAGAACAAAATAGGGGAGCTGGAATACTTAGCAATAGATAAGAATATTGATATTATTGGTATCACTGAAACCTGGTGGACGGATGATAACCAATGGGATACAGTTATCGCAGGCTACAAACTGTACAGGAAGGATAGGAAGGGGCAAATGGGAGGTGGTGTGGCCTTGTATGTCAAAGAAGTGATAAAATCGTATGAATTGGAATATCTAGGTGATTTGGAGTCACCATTAGAAGCTCTGTGGGTAAGAGTACCAGGCCACAAGGATGGTCTAACAGTAGGCATATACTATCGGCCTCCGACCCAAACTCTTGAGGGAGACTGGCAGTTGGAGAATGTTGTAAAGGAGGCATCCAAGAAGGGAAGCCTGGTTATAGGACAAGAGTATCAATGGCTATAATTATGGATACTTAAGGACAACCTCCGGGTTGGAGAGATAGGCAGGATATCTCTCAATATCATTTCCAGGGAATCCTAAGCAGGCATCTGCTTGGGAATACCCTGATGGAAATGGTGAGCCACTGTGTGAGACAGAATGCTGGACTGGATGGGCTGTGGTCTGTTCCAGCAAGGCTGTTCTTATGTTCTTATGATCATTCTTTCATGCAGTACTCGGGTCTTGAACTGCCGACTTCCCGAACTTCCAGTTAACAAGGTGAATTCATAAGAACATAAGAACATAAGAACAGCCTTGCTGGAACAGGCCACAGCCCATCCAGTCCAGCATTCTGTCTCACACAGTGGCTCACCATTTCCTTCAGGGTATTCCCAAGGAGATGCCTTCACCTGCTTAGGATTCCCTGGAAATGGCATTGAGAGATATCCTGCCTATCTCTCCAACCCGGAGGTTGTCCTTAGGTAGCCATAATTATAGCCATTGATAGCCTTGTCCTCCATGAACTTGTCTAATCCTTTCTTAAAGCTGACAAGACTGACAGCTGTCACCACTTCTTCTGGCAGGGAGTTCCATAGACCAGTAATCCTCTGGGTGAAAAAGTACTTTCTCTTATTTGTTTGAGAACTAGTACCCAAAAGTTTCATGGAGTGTCCCCTAGTTCTAGTGTTGTGCGATAGGGAAAACAGTTTTTCCTTATCTACTTTGTCCACACCGTGCATGATTTTATAAACTTCAATCAGGTCACCTCTTAGACGCCGTCGTTCAAGAGTGAAAAGGCCCAACCGTTGCAGCCTCTGATGGTAAGGAAGGTGTTCCAGTCCCCTAATCATTCTGGTTGCCCTCCTCTGTACTTTCTCCAACTCCATAATATCCTTCTGGAGGTATGGCGACCAGAACTGTACACAATATTCCAGATGGGGCCTCACCATAGATTTATAAAGAGGCAAGATGACACTTGCTGACTTATTTTCTATACCCTTCCTAATGATCCCTAACATTGAGTTTGCTTTTTTCACTGCTGAGGCACACTGGGTTGACACCTTCATTGAGCTGTCCACCAGGACACCAAGGTCCCTTTCCTGGTTTGTCGCAGAGAGTTCAGACCCCATCAGTTTATAAATGTAATTGGGGTTTTTTGCCCCAACATGCATCACTCTGCACTTACTGATGTTGAAGCTCATTTGCCACTGTTTTGCCCACTCCCCCAGTGTCAAGAGATCCCTCTGGAGCTCTTCACAATCTCTCACAGTTTTCACTACCCTGTATAATTTAGTGTCGTCAGCAAATTTGGCTACCTTGCTTTTTACTCCTACCTCTAGATCATTTATGAAGAGGTTGAAAAGCAGGGGTCCCAGTACTGAACCTTGGGGGACCCCACTCTTTACTTCCCTCCACTTGGAGAACTGTCCATTTAGTGCTACCCTCTGTTTCCTGTCCCTTAGCCAGTTGCTGATCCAGGATAAGACCTGTCCCTTTATTCCATGACTGGTAAGTTTATTCAAGAGCCTTTGGTGTGGGACCTTGTCAAAAGCCTTCTGAAAGTCCAGATAAACAATGTCAACTGGATCCCCCTTATCCACATGCTTGTTGACACTCTCAAAAAATTCCAACAGATTAGTGAGGCATGATTTGCCCTTGCAAAAGCCATGTTGGCTCTCCTTTAGCAGCGCCTTCTCTTCTATGTGCCTATTAATTCTATCTTTTAGGATGGTTTCCATCACTTTACCTGGGACACATGTCAAACTGACAGGCCGGTAATTTCCTGGATCACCCCTGGATCCTTTTTTGAAAATTGGTGTTACATTCGCTACCTTCCAGTCATCAGGCACAAAGCCTGATTTGAGGGAAAGATTAAATATTTTGGCTAGGATATCAGCAATTTCATCTTTAAGTTCCCTGAGAACTCGTGGATGGATGCCATCTGGTCCTGGGGATTTGTTAGTGTTTAGCTTAACAAGACATGCAAGGACCTCCTCCCTGGTTATTTCTATCTTGCTTAATTCTTCGGTTTCCCTCCCTACGAAGGTGGTAGGGAACATTCCTTAACTACTAAGCCACCGCAGTTCCTAGTGACAAGGTAATTCAGTGACATGTCAACTAGCTTTTTCAAAAAAAAAAAATCCAGCTCCCCCCCTTTAGTGTATGAGAACCAAGACACAGGAAACAGCCACGGGCTGGTTTAACTCAGGTTTATTGCATGGTGGTCAGAGGGAACATGAGGTAATGGCGGATGCATAGCTCTATATATACAGTAGTAAACATTCGAATGTGGCTCCACGATAGCCTATTGGCTATTGTCCGCGTGACGTCATTGCTAGTCACGCCCTTCTTGTCCAGGTGTAGGTAGTGGCGGGAAACTCCGCGCTGTAGCCTTTGATGAGTATGGACCCAGAGAGCTTGGACGCTCGCCGCTGCCCACTGGTGGTCATTAGCTCGCGTCCTCATACAGGGTTTATAGTGATACAGCTGAAGGCTATATTGTTACTGGTAGGAAATGTTACATTGTTAAGATACATTGTTATCAAATGAAGATGGTTACCCTATTAGAACACAACACTCCTCCCCCCTAGGATGAGACGAAGTCTCTCAGCCAAGATGGCTTATTTCGAACATGCTGGGGTCTCGGTGTGGGCTGCCCTGCCCCGGGTTTGCTACCTTCTCTTTGTCCCCTGGCTTCCTGTCCTGTAATTGGAGAGGGAGACTTGTTAGTGACTTGCCGCGGTTCTGCGGCTTTGTTGGGAGGTGTGTGCTTTATTTGGGAAGAACCGGGGGCACTGGGGGCTAACGAAAAACCCCTCTTCTCGCTTGGATGGGTGGGGGAACCCTCCCAAAAACCCCCCCGGCTCGCAAAATCAAAATCAAATTCGGGGGCAGCAGTCGCAAACTCCTCTCCCTCTTCCCCGGGCTCTGATAGGGAGTTGGGACCGCTGCTTCTCTTTGATAGGGCTGGTGTATCAAAAGGATATGAGTCGGGACCGCTGCTTCCCCCCCTTGTTTGGGACTGTTGCCCTTCGTTGTCTCCCCCTTGGGATAAACGAGTGGGGGAGGACCCTAACGCTGAGGCATTCTCCGTGCCGTCCGTGGATTGCTTCCTGGGAACCCGGCTCCGGAGCTGATCCGCATGCCGCCTCCACAGTAGGCCGGTGCTCGTTTCCACCCGATATGACACTGGCCCCGTCTGTTCTACAACTCTCCCTGGTACCCAGGCTGGCCCTGTGCTGGCGTAGTTCCTGCAATGCACAGGATCGCCGGCGGCGAAACCTTTCAACACCGCTACCCCTACGTTCTTCCCTTTGTCCTCGACCCTCGTCGGGTCTAACCTGGACAGAATCGTGGTCAGTTTTCTCCGCATCAGCAGCTCTGCCGGCGAGTATCCGGATGCTAAGGGGGTCACCCTATACGCTAATAAAAACTGACATACTTGGTGATTCAGGTCCCCCGAGCCCATGCGCCGCAGCGCATCCTTTGTTGTCCGCACCAGCCGCTCCACTTGGCCATTCGTGGCCGGGTGAAACGGTGCGGATGTTACGTGCCGAATGGCGTTTGCCTCCGTGAATGCCCTGAACTCAGCGGACGTGAAACAACTAGCGTTATCGCTGACCAGAGTGTCGGGTAAACCGAACGTGGAAAAGACTCTCCTTAGATGGCTAATTGTAGTGGCGGAGGACGTGCTCTTTACCGGAATCACCTCCAGCCACTTGGAGTACGCATCCACTACCAGGAGAAAAATGGTTCCTCGGAACGGGCCAGCGAAATCTACGTGCACTCTGGACCACGGCCCCCTTGCTGCGTCCCATTCCCTATGCGGGAGGCGAGCCGCCTCCGGTCGGGAGCCCTGGCATGCCTCACAAGTGCCGACCATGTGCTCTATGTCTGCGTCCAGCTGGGGCCACCAGAAGTAACTCCGGGCCAGCGCCTTGGAACGGACGATCCCCGGGTGGCTGATGTGCAGCAGTTTGAGCACCCTCGGTCGCAGGGATGTAGGGACCACCACCCGTTGGCCCCACAAAAGGCACCCCCTCTCTAGGGACAACTCTATTTTCTTCCGAAAAAATGGGTCGAATTCCGTACCTGGGGAGGACGCCGGCCACCCCTTCTGTACCCATGAGCTTACTTTCTCCAGCGTTCTATCCTTGCCTGTCGCCCTGGCAATGTTGGCTGGTACTATTGGGGGTGAATCTAAGACCTCTATTAACAATACCTGGTGGTCTCTCTCTACCCCTGCCTTTTGGTCGCCCAACAAGGACAAAGGAGACCTTGAGAGTGCGTCTGCATGGCTGATCTCCTTCCCGGGCCGGTATTCCAACTCATGTTGGTATGCGTTGAGAAAGATAGCCCACCGCAGCATCCTCGGGGACAGGATCTGTGGCGTGCGCTTATTTGCAGTGAAAATTCCAAACAAGGGCTTGTGATCGGTCACGATCGTGAACGGGCGACCATACAGAAAATCGTGAAATTTTTTGGTTCCCGCTACTATCGCTAACGCCTCCCTGTCGGTCTGTGCGTAATTCCGCTCTGCTTGGGACAGGGACCTTGAATAAAACGCTATCGGGGCCTCCCTTCCGTCGTCCAACACGTGGCAAAGCACCGCCCCCACCCCCACCGGGGATGCGTCACAGACTAAGACCACTGGCCGTTTGGGATCGAAATGAGTCAGGATTGCCTCGGATGTTAGGAGTTGCTTTAACTCTTTAAACGCCCTCTCTTGCTCGTCACCCCACAGCCATGTTTCCTCCTTTTTAAGCAACCGATGGAGCGGTTCGGCCACAGACGCCTTCCGTGGAAGGAAGGTATGGTAAAAATTGAGGAGCCCCAGAAATGACTGTAGTTCGGTTTTGGATGTGGGGCGAGGAGCCTTCTTGATGGCGGCTACTTTGGATTTGGACGGCATAATTCCCTCGGGTGTGACCCGGAACCCTAAAAACTCAACCTCTGTTTCGAAAAAAACGCATTTGTCTTTTCTCAGTCGCAGCCCCGCTTTCTCGAACACAGTCAGTACTTTATCCAATCTCTTTGCCAGTTCGGCCTCACTCCCCCCTGTTATCAATACGTCATCAAAATAAGGCAACACCCCCTCCAGGCCCTTCAGGAGGCGTTCCACAAGCGACTGAAAAAGGCCGGGTGCCGAGTTCACGCCGAACTGTAAACGCGACACCTGGAACGCCCCTTTATGTGTAACTATTGTTTGTGCCGCTGCCGTGGCGGGAGTTACAGGGAGTTGCTGGTAGGCTTGTGCTAAATCGAGCTTAGCGAAACACTTTCCCCCATTCAGCCTGGCCAGAAGGTGGCTGACCACCGGCACCGGGTATGCATTAGGGCGGATCGCCTTGTTAATTGTACACTTATAATCAGCGCAAATGCGCACCTCCCCGTTAGCCTTTAGTGCTGTTACAATTGGAGTTTCCCACTCCGTGGAATCAACAGGAACAAGAATCCCCTGGCCCACCAGTTTGTCCAGTTCCGCCTCTATTTTGTCCTTTAGTGCGAACGGCACCCTGCGTGGTTTGAGTCTTATCGGGTGGACCTCCGGGTCTAGGTCGAAGGCTACAGGGGGTCCCTTGAACTTTCCCAGTCCTTTTTTAAAAACGGCGGGGTGCGCGTCGCACACCGCTTGTATTGGATCCGCACCCACGGCATGCACCCCCCCTATGAACAAACCCAAAGGCTGAAACCACTGCGTCCCGAGGAGGCTACAACTTCCCCCTTTGAGAACAACTAGGGGGAGTTCCGCAGAATGTCTCTTAAAACGGACCCGAAATTTCCCGACCCCCAACACTGGAATGCTGTTCCCCTGTACGTCTCGTAGCGTGGACCTCAACGTTTTAAGTTTGGGCCGCGCGTGGGGGTCGATTTTCAAGAACTCTCTCTGGGGAATTATAGAATAGGAGGACCCCGAGTCAATTTCCATCCTAATAGGGGCCCCTTGTACTAATACCTCAACGAAGTAATGGGGTTGTCCCGCGGACACGCTGAACACGGGAGCGTCGTCCTCGCTGTCGTCCGAGATGCGGCCCACGCCGTCCTGCTTCCTCGTGGTCCGGGCGCCATCTTTGGACCTCGCTGGACGGTCCGGTCTGGCCGAACGGTCTTGTGAATGCCTCCGGCCCTCTTTCCGCTTCCTGCACGCCTTGGCGATGTGCCCCCGACGGCCGCAGTTGTAACACTCGGTTTTTCTGAATGGGCACCTCGCGCGCTCATGGGCCGCTCCGCAACCATCGCAGCGGCGCCCTCCTTTTCGGACCTTCTGGACCTCCTCGCCGTCGCTGCCTTCCGTAGACGACTTCGAGGTTCGTCGAGTTGCGTGCACCGACTGTCCGGACTTTCCGTGCACCGAATTCTCCGCTTTGCCGGCCCTAGGACACCACTCACGCCACTGGTGCATTTCGTCTACCCCGGCATTCGTGGATTCCGCGGATTCCGCGGCCTCTACAACCTCTGCCAGCGTGGGTGGTGGCTCCTTGTTCATCAGGCTGCGCTGCACTTCCTTGTCCTTCAGGCCACACAGAACTCCGTCCCTGAGGGCCGTCTCGAGGTTGTCCCATCTGCAGGGGGCGGCGGCTATTCTCATGGCTGTTACGAAGGTCTCAACCGACTCGTCCGGCGCTTGGACTCGCCTCCAAAACGCGCTCCAAGCGGGAAACATTGCCCTCGAGGGTCGGAACCGCTCACGCAGCAGTTTCATGATATCCTCGGCTTTGAAATCACTCATCTTCTTCGGTGCAATAATGCCCACCAGCGTTCGCTTGGTTTCCATCCCAAGCATTCGGGTGAGGATGGCCCTCTTCCTTTCCTCGTCGTCTTTGACTTTGAGTTCCACCAGTGCCGCCTGGAAGTCCATCTCAAAGAGCTCCCAGTCTTGCGGTTTGGTAATGTTGAACCCGCTCTGTGCCCTGGCTCCTTGGGGATCCATCATCCCACCTTCGTCGCCAATTTAGTGTATGAGAACCAAGACACAGGAAACAGCCACGGGCTGGTTTAACTCAGGTTTATTGCATGGTGGTCAGAGGGAACATGAGGTAATGGCGGATGCATAGCTCTATATATACAGTAGTAAACATTCGAATGTGGCTCCACGATAGCCTATTGGCTATTGTCCGCGTGACGTCATTGCTAGTCACGCCCTTCTTGTCCAGGTGTAGGTAGTGGCGGGAAACTCCGCGCTGTAGCCTTTGATGAGTATGGACCCAGAGAGCTTGGACGCTCGCCGCTGCCCACTGGTGGTCATTAGCTCGCGTCCTCATACAGGGTTTATAGTGATACAGCTGAAGGCTATATTGTTACTGGTAGGAAATGTTACATTGTTAAGATACATTGTTATCACATGAAGATGGTTACCCTATTAGAACACAACACCCCCCCCCCCACTTTACTAAAGAGGGAAACAGAGAGGATGTAAAGCCATGGAGGCTGAGAGGACACAAGAGACTGAAGAGCGTTGCTTTGAGGTGCAGTGTGGCTTCCCATGCTGAAACCACTCATCCTTGTGTGTGGATGCAAGGATTGTTCTAAATGTCAGACCCGACTTCCAAGTACCACCATTTACCTTGATAAAGGATGATTTCATTGTCTAGTCTCACCCAGGTCCAATCTTAAAGAGAGAGGGTGCCAGGGGGGGGGGGGAAAGCTTTTTCTTCTGCCCTTTCTTTTTTTTCGGATGCAAAAAAGTCAGCAACTTGCATTATCTATGTCAATAAAGGGCAAATAGGAATGGTTTTGAGTGGAATAAATAATGTACAAATCCTTTCATAAGAGGTGGCATACAAATTGCTTCACTAACAAAATACCTTAACAGCAGTCCGAAGCAAAGCAGAAACAGGGAAGATACTCTCAGTGATAGGTAATGAACTTAGCTTTGTATATAAATAGATATTTTGATTTATAGCTGTGGATGGTTTTTTCGGGTGTTGGTAGTGATGGCATAGTGGAATACAATTTGCTCTACAGAGTAATTTTAATAAGATTACAGAAAGTATGCCTTGTTGCCTGTGGGTATAGAGCTATCTCCATGTAATTTTGTTCAGTGACTCCATGTAGATTTTGACATTTTTACCATCACTAATGCACAAGGACATTACAGTATTCTGACATCATCCCCCAAGGTGTTGCCTGAGGAGGAAAGAGGATCATGGCTGTTGCTGAAATGTTGCCTGGCTAGTAGAAACTGAAGCTGCTTGCAGTTCAGGAAGAGATTGTTGGATTAGTAACAGTTAATATAGCAGACTATGTATCTACAGCCTAATTATTTCTCTGATAATAGCAATAGTAACTACACTTATATATCACCCTATAGTGCTTAGAGTGCTCTCTGAGTGGTTCACAATGTAGTTATAAAGTAAACTATTGTTAAGTGAAACCCTGTTTTCCCTTTCAGCTCAATATTAAAATAGGGATTTAGTTTATGGAGGAAGAGTGTGCTTTGTAAAGGAAACCTCAGTTGTCTCAGCGACATATTCTAGACCAGGAGTTCTCAACGTTTTAAAGCCAGGGGCCAGGTCACAGACAGCTTTGGGGGCTGGATGGCCACTTTGCACTTCCTCCACCACATAGAACTTCCTGGTGTGGTGGAGGTGGTGGTGGGCCACATGAAATGGTGCCACAGGCCATATCTGGGCTGGCCTGCAGGCCACAGGTTGAGAATCCCAGTTTTAGACAGACTCCATCTGTAGTCTTTATAAATTATCTGGGAAACCCTAATAGAAATTATAGTTTGTCCATAATTTATAATTTATTTATTTCCTCAAATTTCTATGGCCACCCAACTCAGCAATGACTCTGGGCAGAACAACGCTTTACTTTAATTTCAGAGACCTATTAGTAGATATACAGTACTGTGCAAAAGTCTTAAGCTATGACCGGCTTTTGAGCAAGAGTGGCCTTTACCTTTACCTTACTATCAGTCGGCTTGGGGAAAATTCAGTGAGTGATGGGGGCATAACTCAGACACCCTAACTCCAAACTTTACTACCTTTGGAGAGAATTGAGAGAAGTATCAGCAGAAGACTCTCTCCAATTTTGATGTATTTATTTATATTTATGTTTATTTATTTATTACATTTATATCCAGCTCATTTGGAATATTTTCCCACTCTGGGTGGTTCATGAGACATAAACAATATTTATAATAAGAAATTAAACATAAAGAATAAACAAACAAAAATGATGCCCATTCAATTAAAAAAACCCACCAACAAAAATACATATTGGCAATGGAAAAGTTAATGTGCCTTGGAGGTTCCGGGGCTGAGTTATGTCTCCCCAAATCACCCATTGAATTTTCCCCAAATGAGCTGGAGGTGGCCTAAGACTTTTGCACAGTACTGTGTACATTCTATTGGTAACTAGCATGTTTTGCCCAGCCCTGCCGGGCAGGTATAACATGTGTGCTGGGGATTGGGGTGGTTTTGGGGGGTACACACACAACATAACCATACACACAACACAACCACATGCACACACACACAATACACACACACACACACAAAAACATACACACACACACACACACACACACACACACACACACACACACACACACACACACACACACACACACACACTCAATACACACATACAACACAACCACAGCCACACACAATACACAGCCACACAGCACACACAACACACACAGCACACACAACACAACAACACACCCACTCAATACACACACAACACAACAACACACACAACCACACACACTACACAACCACACACCCACTCAATACACATCCACAGCACATCCACACACACACACAACACACACACACACACACACACACACATCACAACACAACCACACACACATCACAACACAAGCACATCCACACAATACACACACACATGCCATAGCTCCATGGGGAGAGGAGGGGCTCTTCCTTCTTCCCCTCCGAAGCCTCAGTGAGGACACACACACACACACACACACACACACACACACACACACACACACACACACACACACACACACACACACACACACACACACACACACACACACACAACATATACTGAAGCTATGCAGGGGGAGGAGGGGCTCTTCCTCCCCCTCAATCCTCGGCGAGGTCACCCAGGAGGCCTTCACCAGGAGGGCGGGTGCATCGGTTGGCGGCTGGGCCACCAGCTTTTGTTTTTCCCCCACCCAATCAGCGATGGCCTCGACACCGGCAGGGAGGGAGGCATGGAAGGTGAGCAGGCCAGCGCAGAAGGCCACGCTGGGGAGGCGCAGAGTACAAAAGTCCCAGCCGGCAATAGGTAGGTGGTGTGGGGGAGTGGAACTGAGGGGGGAGGGTTCCTGTTCCCCTTCTTTCTCCACCCAGACCTGGGCAGGTGGTGTGGTCTCTGGGCCCAATACCCCCTCAGTTCCTCTCCCCCACCCCACTTACCTATTGTCGGCTGGGCCTGCACTGGCCCGCTCACCTTCCGTCCCTCCGTGGTGCAGCCTGTCCTCCGTCCCTGCCAGCATCGATGTCTTCACTGGTCAGGCGGAGGGCACCAAAAGCTGGCAGCCCTTCCGCCAACCGGCATGGCCACCCGCCTGCCATAGTGAGTTGGGGATGGCTTCTCTCCAGGAGATGAAGTGTCTCCCGGAGGAGGGAAGTTGTCGGTGCATTGATGTGTTTTTTTTACCACGTGCGCTGGCTGCCCCGCCTCCTCCATGCTCACACCCTTCAGCCTGATTGGTTGAGGGGTGACGTGGATTCACCTTCATGGGGCAGTTACCCCACTCTCAGTGACCAGACCCTTGCGGTGACCCTCCCAGGATGGTAAGGTAAGTGTAGGTGACTGGGTTCGGGATGGTTGGGCCAGGTGTGCCTGTGTATGCCGGACATGCACGGCCCAATCCCCTCCTTATAGGTAAAGATAGAAAAGAATCTAGGAAACAATTGGAATTTGAAACCATACGGATTGACAGCAAAAGCTACAAACACTCCCAGGCAGATATGTGGAAAGGGAGGGGCATACTTCTGCAAGAGCTTTAGTTAAATAGTATCAGCATTGAAACCAAAGAAGGATTGGGGAGCCAGGGCACAGTATTGTCCTGGTTTTCCTCATTTCTGGAGGGCCGTACCCAGTCGGTGTGGTTGGAGAGGGAGAAATCCAGTCCTAGGCCCCTTAAATATGGGGTGCAGCAGGGCTCGGTGCTCTCTCCTCTCCTATTTAACATCTACATGAAGCCGCTGGGCAAGATCATCTGTTCCCATGGAGCGTGGTACCATCAGTACGCGGATGACACCCAGGTGTATGTCTCGGCCCATGGGGACCCCAGTGATGCAGTTAAAATCTAGTCCAAATGCCTGGAGGCTGTTGGGGTCTGGATGGGGGGCAACGGGCTTCAAGACTGAGTGGCTATGGGCTGGGGGGCTGGGGTTATCCAGAGAGTTACCATCTCTGGCCTTGGATGGGGCAGTTCTGCTCTAGACAGACCCGGTGCGCAACTTGGAGGTCCTCTTTGATTCATGGCTGCTGATGGAAGAACAGGTGGCAGCTGTGGCCAGGAGGGCTTTTGCTCAACTTAGAGTAATTTGCCGGGACTCCTTGCTCATGGTCACTCATGCTCTGGTCACCTCCAGATTAGATTACTGCAATGCACTCTACATGGGGCTGTCCTTGATGACCATTTGGAGGCTACAGCTGGTACAGAATGCAGCTGCTCGGGTGGTGATGGGGTGTGGGCGCTATGCCCGCACCTCCCCACTACTCTGGGAGCTGCACTGGTTGCCAGTTTGCCTCTGGGTGCAATTCAAGGTGCTGGTTTTGACCTTTAAAGCCCTATATGGCAGTGGACCAGGGTACCTGAGAGACCGCATCATCCCAAGAGTGTCTGCCCATCCAACTAGAGTGGACCAGAGGCGCTCCCTAGTTGTGCCTTCAGCTAGAGGGGTTTGCCTCTCTGGCACACGGAGGAAGGCCTTCTCCATGTCCACTCCAGCCCTATGGAACCTCCTGCCAATAGAATTGAGGCTACAGACAGAATTGCTGCCTTTCAGGAAAGGTTTGAAGACCTGGCTGGAGGGGCAGATGTCAGGCCCTAATGGGAATATGGCCCCGGCCTGCTGGCTCATCCCCAACTAGCCCAGTTGTGTCCTCCTTCTGTGTCTTTGCATTTCCCCCCTTCCTTCTTAGCGTTTAGTTTGGTTTTAAATGGGGTGGGAGTAATGAGGGTGGATGAATGGGCGGATGAGGGTGTCTTAACATGTTTTTATATGTTTTTAACTGTTGTATGCCGCCCTGAGTCAGGTTTTACCTGAGTGGTTGGCATAAAAATTGAAATAAATAAATAAATAAATAAATAAAATAAGAACACTTGGTTCTTCTGCTTCCTCAGCTGTAGAGACAATCTGAGTTGCATTATCATCTTGAAACAGGAAGTGAATGCTTCCTTCCATTTTTCTCAGGTAAGTTCAACATCAGTTCAGTCACATGAACAATATCATTTGAGTCCTCTGACTACATCTATACCAGTTTTTCCGAACTTTTGGTTTTTGGACTTCAATTCCCAGAAGCCTAAGTCAATTCCCCAAAGCACTGATCAGCCAATGTACTGACTTAGGCTTCTGGGAATTAAAGTCCCTCTGTGGGACATGTGCCCCATGTTGGGAACCACTGTTTTATACATAGATGCTACACACATATATCCATTTTCTTTTTTCTCTCCCCCCCTCCATTTTTTGGGTTTAATTTCTTACTGCATGGCAATCATTAATGCTCTACTGGCACACTTTTAACAGCTTCAATTAATTTAAATTCCAATCCACATACAGATAATTGTACAGATCCCAATCCATATACTGATTTTCCTGTCTTGATACAGGAAAGTGTGATCTCATCACTGTGTTTTCACTGGAATACTTATTGGTAGCAGAAACCTACCAACACTAGAGTGCTAAACACTCTTGGGCTGAAATCTGATAGTAAGTCACAACCATTGAATCAGTTGAGGTTTGGTTAGTCAGCTCCTCCATAGGTTTTTGTTGATTTAATGGACTCTCTTTAGTTGTGAATTACTATCAGATTTCAGCTTCTCTGAGAGTTGGAGCAAAGGTGATGAGGAAAAGGAACCCTTCCAAAACTTAATATCTGAGAAGGGGAAAAAAATTTCTAGACCACAGCACCCAAAGTCCTTGAGCTGGTGGCTATAGTACCCATAGGAATCTGGGAGTTGGGAATCTAGAAAATAAATATCTCCTATCACAAACATGTAATCCTCCTTTAGTTGTTGGTATAAAATAAGCAGAGAACAAGGCAATTTAGAAGATAAAGGGTAGTGTGCCTTGTGGAGTACTGCAATATGAGCAGCTTGTCCACTCTGAAGTCCATTATTCCTTCTATAGGTTACCAAAATGCTGAAAAACCCATTCCAGGGTCAGATCATACTACAAGAGAAAGGTGCTGTCATGAAATCCATGGAGAAGTTACTTTTTCATTTTAGTTACTTTGTATTTAGGTAGGTAACACTGTAGGAAATTTGAATCCTCTTTAGTTTGAGTGGTCTAGCTCTTAAAAGAGAGCTGCTGCGAAGCCATTTTGCATTCCAAAGGTGTGGGAATGTATCTGGTTTCTGTCTCCTGTCTTCTGACACATTTTGTAAACAAAGGCCTCTTTGCTTACTGAGCGACAACGCTTGATTGTGGGCATGCGTAGAATAGTGAGAAAGTATTCTCCTTATTTGGTTCGGACATTCTTCGGACACTTCTAATTGGTTGTATGTGCCTTAGTGTTTCTGATATACTCTGCTTGAATAAAGAGAAGCCATGATTATACCTTTGTTCAGCCAAAAGTGCAGTTTGTGTGTGTTTGCTTTCTCTCTATCTCTGTTTCCTCCTTACTCCGTCTAATGAAGCTGGACTTCGTAGACTCTTAACTTTTCCTTTGTTTATCTGGGGTTATAAACTGCTGCTAATGAGGCTGATTAGAGGTCTTTACATGAATCGGATTTCTACAAGTGGTGCCCCGTGTGAGGCTTTGAACTACAATGAGAGCCTTCTTTGAAATCTGCTTCAGCAATTAGCACCTAATTATCACCTCATCGACCAGGGACAAGGTCTCATTCATTCACCCACGACCAGAGGAAAGGTCAGTTGAGCGCTCGAAATTCATCCAAAGTCTCTACTTTGGGTCCCACAGGGTGAGTGAAAAGAAAAAAAAAATTATCATGGGGTGCGTGCTTGCTTCGCAAAAGCAGGAGCTTTGTAAAGATATCTCAGATCTTTTGAATAACAATGGGAAAAGGGTTGATAAGAAGGAAATACAGCAACTGGTCCAAGCTATAGGAAAAACCTGTCATTGGTTTAAATATGACTGTTTGGACTTAAAACAGTGGAAACAGATTGGGAATGAATTGCAAAAGCATGAGAGAATTTCTGTTTCAGTGCAATATATGTGGAAGGAAGTCAGGAACTGCCTTCAAAGACTTACTCCAAGAAATATATTGTTCTCCCAAAGGCTTGATGGTCCCCTTCCAAAGCTTTTGCCCCCAGCCAAGGGAGGGATTATGGCAACTGCCCCTCCATCATATGAGAAACAACAGCATAAGCCCCCTGATGAGGATGGGGGTGGAAAAGAAGATGGGACATTATATCCTGCCTTGCAGCAATCAAGCACTTTTAGCCCTACAAAAGACCTGTTCTCTGCTGCTTTAACTGCAGCTGTGCTGGATATGTAACCTGTTGATGTATATCCAGTGAACAGAGAGCCGCTTGCAAATGGGACTGCTGCAATACTGCCTGCCAAGTCTAAAAAACAACTAGTGCCAGCTGATGGGGAACAAATGGTGGGGACCTCATCACAGATTGAAGCTATTAATGCATGCAAAGTGGCAAGAAGCAAGGAGTGTGATTCAAAGAGCAGCATAGGAGATCTCAGCTCACCCCTGAAGCAACCCTCATCACAAAAGCAGGAGAAGCTGAGTAGTAAACTTGATACCTCACGTGTGGCCAAGAAGTGGAAGGATGGCCCAAAACCCAAGCCCAAAAAGGGGTCTTATTGCAAGTACAAACTAACAGATGCAGTTTGTCATAAAGTTGAGATTCTGATGCTGCAAATGAAAGAAATCCTGAGGAAAAGGGGGGTGGATCCGTCCTGTATGGACAGCAGGATTTTGCAAAAATACAAGGGAGAAGACATACAGTTTTTGGCTGATTTTGAACTGCCCAACCCTCAAACAAAGAGATCCAGAATGGGTTGTTCCAAGTTTCAGCATCAGGATTGCAGGGAAAGCAACTTGGACTTCCCTGTGATTTTCTTCTGTGTGCAAGCTGCTTGCAAATTCTGGAGAAGTTCTTTGTGCCTTCATACCTTATCTGCCTGCCTTAATGCAGATGGGTGTGGCTGGAGCATGAAGGAATGTGTGTTTGCCTGAAAAGCTGAAAAGGGGGGTTGACTGGGTGTCTTGTGAATTCAGTGAGAAGTAATTTATGGCCTAATTTCAACCAAGCCAAGAACTGTGCTGGAGAGAAGATAGTGATTAACTTGTAATCTGAGAAGAAGAAAGCTTCAATCAACATTTGGACTTTTAATTTGGACATTTTAATTGGACTAAAAAGTTTATGTGGACTCTAAATAAGAATTGGCCTTGTTTGCATTATAAAACCTGAAAACTTTTTTAAGCAAAAAATTGTCTACCTGCTCATGCTATGAGTGTGAAATGCTTTAATGATATTTGTACTGTATTTGAGTTACCATGCTATGCTGGTTTTAAGTTATTGAATGCCTCTTTCACTTACACCAGTGAGAGAAGAAGAAATTTAATGCCTTACTCATGTAATTGGGAAGTGAGAAATGCCTTCTAGAATGCTACAGAGACCTCCTTCATGTAAGGAAGAAGAGAAATGTTCATGTTTTGTTCATGCTTAAATGTTTGCTTATTCTCTTGCAGGGGAAAGACCTGTCTTTGCTTATGTTATGTTTTGCCTTATGAAACTGCATATCTCAAGGTACCTTCAGAAGTACATGGAAGAGTTTTCAGTACCCTACACATGTAAATGGGTTTGTGATATTGCATTTGTGTTAAATGTCAGGCATGTTTCACGTTTAGTTACATGGTACTAGTAATAACAGGGCATACTCCTGTTTCTTAGGGGAGTGTCTTCCTAAGCCATTGGTCATTTATTGGCAACGAGGGGATCCTGAGTGGAAGGATTCCTGCTGGTGCGATCCGCCCATGGAGAGAGAAGAAGGTTACTCAGCTCCAGGTTACTCAGCTCCAGTAGACTAAATTTGCTGACATTTGTTCTTTTCTTTCTTACTGTGCTTCCAGCTGTAAGAATAATGACTCATGGGGGCAACCCCAACTTTTGGCTTCGTCATGCTAACTATATGTTTGAGGTTCATGGTAAGAATGCAATGTTATACTATGAGCATCCACTGGCAGTGTCTCAAATGGCCTTTCTTCCGGCATTGTTCAACACGCCTGAGTTGGTTATTGGACATTTGCAACATGTTGAAAAGTCTACACTCTTCTCTAATCCCCCAGAACAATTTAACAACACCCGCTGGCGAAGCATGACATTCAAGAAATACACTAAAGGACTTTGTTTCTGCTGTCATAGTTCTGGAGTCTGGAATAGTAAATGGAAGTACTGGACTCAAGCAAAACGGGTTTTGCGGAATGTAGGCAATTATACGGGTTGTGATGATTATTTTTGGTTATGGGGTAGTTATAACAGTTCTTATAAGCTTAATTATACCTTGTTTAACACTACTATTGAAGATATATATGATGTGTTTCCTATGTTTACTCCTGATTATTCTGCTATAGATAGTGGTTCAATTTGCAATGGATGGCAAATTAAGGATCCTAACATGTGGTTCTTTTTTAATGGAGTTGCCACGAATTTCCATCCAGGACAATATCAATGTGCAGCATTGGGTTATTTTACCCTACCCGTACAAGTGCAAATGCCGCTTCAGGCAGATACACGGCGCCGGAGAGCTGTTGCCGGCCCGATGGGTTCTGGTTGCAATGATGAAGTGATAATCGATGTTCAGCTTTCTGATGGTAGCTCCTGGGGGAGAGCTATAGGGGGTGCTATCACTGGAGCACTCACCTTGGGATCATACCCAGGTGTCATTTCCCAGGAGAATAGAAGGTCCATTTTGGGACTCACCTGTAGGCTGGAGAAATCAATCAATGCCACAGGGAGGGTCATACGGGATCTTCAAATGGAAATCACTGAGCTTCATCAAGACCAAATGCAGGACAGACTGGCCATAGATTACCTGTTAGCAAAATCCGGAGGATTTTGTAAACTGGTCGGGAACCAGGGATGTCGGGTAAAATTCCAGGATCTGAATAATACTATTGAGAAAGAACTTCAGAATTTACAGGAAAGCATTACTAACAATGTACGCACTGATGTTAATCTCTTTGATTGGGTGACTTCTTGGTTGCCTGATTTGTCCGTCCTTAGACAAGTTTTCTTTTATGGGTTCATTATTATTATCTGCCTTATACCTTTGTGTTTTTGCATTTATTGTATTCCTAATCTTATTTCTATGTGTAACACATGTCCACTGCGTAGAAGGGAGACATCGGGTTTTGCACGACGGCAATTGTACTCAATGAGGTATCATCCTCCGGAACAAGGTACCAGGAGTCAGGAGGGGTACGATGTCCAGGAGGACAGTGATGATGTATATGGAGGAGTAGTTATGGAGTATGATGACATGCAGGGGTATGATTAGCCGTCTCTCTCTCTCTCAAATTTTAATGAAAAAGGAGGACATGTGGGAATGTATCTGGTTTCTGTCTCCTGTCTTCTGACACATTTTGTAAACAAAGGCCTCTTTGCTTACTGAGAGACAACGCTTGATTGTGGGCATGCGTAGAATAGTGAGAAAGTATTCTCCTTATTTGGTTCGGACATTCTTCAGACACTTCTAATTGGTTGTATGTGCCTTAGTGTTTCTGATATACTCTGCTTGAATAAAGAGAAGCCATGATTATCCCTTTGTTCAGCCAAAAGTGCAGTGTGTGTGTGTTTGCTTTCTCTCTATCTCTGTTTCCTCCTTACTCCGTCTAATGAAGCTGGACTTCGTAGACTCTTAACTTTTCCTTTGTTTATCTGGGGTTATAAACTGCTGCTAATGAGGCTGATTAGAGGTCTTTACATGAATCGGATTTCTACACAAAGGTCTGCACACTCTCCACCCATTAGCACCTCATTAAGGACACAAAGCTTGCCAATTTAAGCAAGGACACTCTTCTGAAAGTCAGTCAAACAGAAGAGAGGCATCTTATAGATGGCACATAGAGATAAGGACACCTGCAAGACTTAATGAGCAGGATGAGCGTCAAACAATTAGATATCAAAGCATCCCTCAAATTCTTAAGGGGAGAGGGGACTCCAAAAAGGATATAAAAGATCCATGAATTTTGAGATTGACAGCAATCTTTATCAGGGCAGCGATAACCCTTATCACTTTACATTATGCCTTGAGCTATGTGATCCATCGAAGCTGTAGATGGGGGTGAGAGGCAGCCCATTCGTAACTATGCTTTAGCCATTATAGTTATCTATCTTCTGTGTTATTTTAAGTTTGTATCCAAGCGTAGCTTAGATAACTTTTTAGATGAATTATTCTGCATATTTTTGGAATTTACTTTGCCACAATAAATGCCGCTAAAAGAACTTTGTGAGCAGCCTCTTTTACTCCAGAATTAAGGGAGTGAATAGCGGGGATAGATAAGGAGCTGAAGAAAGCTACAAAGGACTCCTTCACTCAGGCCTCGATCGATGGGGGAAGCAACCAGCGTCTTCAAAGGAAGATTGTGGGGAAGTTTCGTTTCCTGGCTTGGGAGCGGTTTTGCTTAGCCAGTTTCTCTTTAAAGGTAAACCCCCCTCCTACCCAGACCTTTCCCAGGCCGTCTGTTCTCCATTAGTTTAAAGCAGAGGTAGGTGGCACTGATAACAGGACTTTCTCTAATTTGTCATCATAAATTGCTATCAGATACCTGTGACATCACAGAGAGCTTATGAGCCAGTCTTTACTGGACAGAGGTGTGTGCCTCGGGCTAGACGTCCTGAGTGGCTGGAATACCTCAAATGCAGCCATGCAAGCCAGCTTCGTGGTCAGAGAGCCATGAAGAATAAAGGGACCCATTAGGTACCCTGACAGAACCCCTGTCAGGTGTATCCCCTACTTTTATAATGTTTTCTCTCCAAACAGGCAAATTCTTCAAAGCTGTGCACCTCAGAAATTGGAAATGCAATGAAGTCCATGTTAATACAACAACAACAACAACAGAAAAATAACTCAAAACCTGGCTGTATGGGGTGCAGGTGGAAGGATTACCTTCGTGGTGTGGTCGGTGTAGTGGAACTCCTTCCCCTTCGGCCCCTTTGGCCCCTGCACCCTTTTTTAGGGGGTGGGTAGTTTTTAAGTAGTTTTAACTATGATATTTTACCCATGGTTGTGAACCGCCCTGAGTCGGCCTAGGCTGAGTGGTTAGTGTAGAAATCGAACTAATAAATAAACAAACAAACAAACAACAACATAGTAAAACCTCTACTCACGCAAAAAGTCGGTACCATAGGCTTTTGCTTAAATTGTTTAAGCCAATAGGAAAAAATATTTTTTTATGTAAATGGAAGCAAACCCATAGGGAAATGAATTTTTACATAACTCAAAGCAAACCCATAGGAAAAATGAATTTTTTATGTAACTCGAAGCAAACCCATAGGAAATCATGTCACGTAAATTTATGTAAATCGGGACATTTATATGAAAATCGTGACATGGTTTTAGCACAAAATCATTATGTAAGTCGAATTTTTTGTAACTCGGGGCATTTGTAAGTCAGGGTTTTACTCTAATAATAATAATAATTTTGTGCCATAAATTATTCTGGGTTGAAAGGATTTTTTGCTAGAGAAACTCTGTCCAGGGGGCATGTCCCCTTTCATGTCCCTAAAAATTGGGACAGAGATGGGTGCTGAAACCATTATGCAGTACCCAGTTCTCGAACTACTGATGATCAATTACAAAATAAGTAGAAGGCACTCACTTCAATATTAGTACAGTATATTGCTGCTCATAAATGGAGAGCCACTGCCTCAGTCTAGAATGGTCTGTGTCATTGCTTAAAGGAATGTTACTAAACTTTGGCATGAATTCCACACTCTGAAAGGCAGCCATTCCAAACAAGTATTTTATAAACCAATCTATAACGAGACATGTCAAGAGGTGTGTGTGTGTGTGTGTACAATTTCCTGAAGGTAGTTTCTAATGGGAAGCAAAGGTGATTATGAAAATAAGAATTATTAACATGTAGAAGGAAAACATCTGGTTTTCGGCAGATGGATGATTAAGTTATCTGCTCATTCAAGTGCTCAGTGAAAAGGCTGATTTAATGCAGAAAGTATGGCTTTCCCATCCTCATTCATTTGCAGACTTTTGAAATACTTCTTCTGATCAAATAGTGCCTTTTCAACCATTTGACATGCTTCTTGTTTGCTTGGTCTTCCTTCTCCTCCTCCTTAGCTCACACCTTCTCTGTGCTTTGTTCTGGCACCAGGGTTAAAACAAAGAGAGTTATGAGTCACTCCTAAGGAAGGCACAAGAGGAAAACAGTCATGTGGCTTTTCCATCAAAACACCGTCAAGGCAAATTCATGTCTTGAATAACTTGCCTGATTTCTATGGAGTCGCACGGCAAATTTGCAGGGAACCATGATGTGCAATACAAAAGGAAGTAATAGCACCCAACAATGGCTCAGAAGAATGTTAGATTCACACATAAGAGAGGAAGCTGTCTTTGTACTTTACTGTCAGAAGTTGAATTTACAGAGATAAATGGAAAAGGATTAGACCTGGAGGGGAAGCAGTTGCCCAAAGTCTTTTGATCTCTAGTCAGACAGATTTCTACTCTCTCTGTTAACACACATTGCTTTTTTACTATGCCTGGCTAAATCCTGTCATATGTTACACTTGAAGTCAGAAGGAATGACCATGACTCCATGACAGTATGATAAGCAGCAGGCAATTACTAAGTCACAGCAGATCATTATACTCATATATTCTGATTTGAGGAGTTTATGCTTATGCACAACCTCTGCATGCTTAATGGAAAAAAATTATCCCAATGACTTAGAAAATACCAACAACTATGACTAAAGATAAGGGTTTACATAACACTTTCAGAATTATTTCTGGTAGAATTATTTGTCCACCTCCACTCCAGGGAACCTAATAAAAAGAGAAGTAGGATGCAGTGAACACTGAAAGCGACACCACCACACTAACAATAAAATTAATTAACTAATTAATTAGAATGAATGAACGAACGAATGGACGAATGAATGAATTTCCTACCACACTGTGGTAGGCCATTTTTACTACCGGAACGCTCATACTGGTGCAAACCTGCTGATGCCCACCACTGCATACATACATGCATACTCAGTCCTAAGAGCATATATTTTTTTAATGAGTGGGTTAGGATGCAAAGCCCAAAGAAGGTGCTACAGTAAATGAAATTTGCACAACAGCTAGACAGAAGGAGGGGAAATGCAGACAGTGGCTGTTTTAGCCTAGTGATGTCATGCAGAGACCCTCAGCGAATTGAACGTACAGAAGGAGATTTGGGCTTCATTGGAGAGTGCAACTGTGGGTCTTCTCCTTTAGCACTATCTTGGCGTCTTCCTTATTAGATATTGATACTTTTGAGTCCCTTTTGTATAGTCTTAAGCACATATTTCTTTTTCATTTTAATATTTTTAATTGCACAAATGACAAATTTAATATGAAGGATCTGTAGAAGGCGAGTCTCCCTGGTCTCTTTGCTCAGTCCTGCAGTTGCCTCAAAATAGTCCTCATTCAGTCCAAATTTTCACATTTGTCCAAAAGAATTTGTCTCTACTATAAACATTCCAGCTTCTCATACCTATTACACAGCTGAATGTATAAGTCACCAAATCCAATCATATACTTTTTGTCTAAGCAGAAAGCTACCATTTGGCTTTCAGTTTTAATTTAGAGTGAAAAAACCAAGCCAAACAATTTTATTAGCCCATATATTTATTTATATAAAAAAATCCCTGTTCAGGCAGATTCACAAGCACAAACAACCTTATATTTTGTCTGTGCTACACATTTATCAAGACTGAGAGCTGAGCTGAAGTGGATTATGTCAACAAACATTACCAAGGTGCAACACACAGACTGCAAAACAGCCTGGAAAACAATTCATATTGAAAGTAGAAGGGGTGGTGGTGGTGGCTTGGATGCTGCCTGAGTAGCACCTATCTCGATCAGCTTGCGCCTGGAATGTGCTATTAAATGTGATTTCTTATTAAAAGTGGGATCTAAACTTTCGGAAAAGTGTCACTTTGGAGCCTTGGATATATTGTCTCAACTTTTGGAACTTTATTAGAGTCGGAGTCTGAAGAACGAGCAGTAAGTGCAGCACGGCGCAAGCAGTGCTAAGTGAGCCGCTTGGGGACGGACGGGACTTGGTTTTCTTTTAAAAGTGAGGCTCTGAAAAAGAGAAAAAAAAGAGGATTATCAAATAATTTGGTGGCGGAGGACGAGAACCGTGGAAATGAGTTTGGAGGGTGTGTGATGGGATAAGTAAGTGTGGAAAGGAGATCGGAAGTTGTGAACTGTGTTGGAAGAGAAGGTGGTGAAGGAGGAAAAGAGTAATGGTGGCGAGGTAAAACGGAATCGAAACTTAAGAGTTTCTATGAAAATAATGGTTGGATAAGACCGGGAGTTGGGAAAAGCCGAAAGAGTTGGGAAAAGCCGAAAGAGAGAAAGTTTGTGGAGAAAGTGGTCGATAAGGAGGAAGGAAGAAAAAGAAGGTAATAGGAATTTTGGTTTTTACTTTTGGAAGTCTGTAGCTGAAATGAGGAGGCAGCATGGGGGATTCTCATCAGATACCGCCGCCACGGTTTGGAATAAATTGGGTTTTTACCTTGTGGTTTTCTTCTTTTTAAATTTTTGGCTCCGAATATTTTAAATTTTTACTTGTCTGCTGATTTGATTATTACCTCTTTTTGCTTACGTTGTTGGATTATTGCTTTTTGGAGTACAATCACTTTTTTATTTTAACACAGTATTTTCTTCACCTCCTGCGCAAGTTTGTTTCATTTTGGAAAAGTAATTGTATCACCTCGGATCTGCCCTTCTTTTTGGGTGATCCTGGAATTACAGTACTTTTTTCTCTCTCTCTCTCTCTTACGTTTGTTGGATTATAAAATAAGAAGGAAGAAGAGAGGCATGGAGTGAAAGTAAAGAGGAGAAGAAAGAAGAAGAAGAAAAGTGGTACTTGAAGGACTGTTTCCCTTTTTTTGTGAACACAAACAATATATTGTTTATAGTGTGAAATTGTGGGAAAGGTACTATGGATAAAAAAAATAGATGATCAAGTTAAGAAGGATAATGGGAAAAAGGTGGGAGATGATGACCCTGTGGTGAAACAAAAAAACAGAAGGGAAAAAAGAAAAGGAAAAGAGAGAAAATAGAGAAAGGGCAGGTAGTTCTCCAATACAATTTGATGAAGTTGTGCTGATGACTGAATTCGGAAAATTGGGTAATAGATTGGAGAGGATGGAAGCATATATGCAAAGAAGTGAGGAGATAAGGGCTGAGTCTCATAAAAATCTTGTAACGATGTTTAATGAATTTGTCCAGAAAGCCAATGCTAATTTTGGTAATATGGAAAAAGCCATTGTATCCACCCAAGAAAATGTGAAAATGATTAAAATGGAGGTGAAAGAAATTCAGAAAAAACAATATGATTACAATGTTAAGATGGATGTGCAGGAAAGGAGGGTGGATATGATGGAAGAGGCCATGAGAAAACAGAATTTGGTTATTAGAAAATTGTCAGAGAAAGACCGGATCAGTTGAAAATTCGAGTTTTGGATTGGTTGAATAATCTTAATATGGGTAAAAAATTTGTGGCCGAGGATATAATTAATATATTTCGATTGGGTTCAAAGAGAATGGACAAAGTTCGGAATGTTTTAGTTAAGTTTGCAAATGTTGGTGATAAACTGAAGGTGATGGCACATGTAAAACAAATGGGAACAGGTGTTTTAAAAATTGATGGTGACGATGTGGAGGTTTACAATGATATTTCTGTTGAGGAACGAAATTGGAGGTATAAAATGAAACCAGCAACAAAAATTCTTCGAGATCAAGAGATCAATTATTATTGGAGGTTCCCATTGCAAGTGAGATTTTTTTATGCAAAAAAATTTATTATTTATTATTTATTTATTTAATTAATTTAGATTTTTACCCCGCCCTACTCAGCGCACGGCTGAGTACAATTGATTTGGGAATGGACCCTTTGGAGTATTTTCAAATGATTGGTTTAATTAGAGGTGGTACACAGGAATGGTCATCTTTGAGGCAAGCATTGATGGAAACGGGCTATTGAGAAGATGCAGATCGAGGAGCAATTGGGTGGTGTGGCAGGAGGGAAGATTCTGGGGGAATTGAGTGTGGTTGAAGTGACGGAGTCTGATGAGGGATGAATGTTTATAATCAATTATTGACATAGATACTCAGTTGAAATTAATAGAGAGTGTGCTTGAGTATGTAGTTGGTACTTTAGGTACATTCCCGTGTGTCCCCCTCTCTTTGGGAAAACTTATTTTTCACGGAGGTGACTTTTTGGAAGGAAAGTAGAGGGGTGTAGAAGACTAGATTTTTAATTTTTCAAGCTTTTTTTCTATTTTTCTTCTTCTTTTTTCTTTTTATATTTTTATTGTAGTTTATTGTTTTTGAATGTTGGGTTTAATTGGTATAGAATGTTTAGTTAAATGCACAGTCCATGAAGGTCATGAGAAAATGGAGGGATTTTCTTTAGAAAACTCTCCATGAAGTTTATTAAAATATTGACGTGGAATGTGAAAGGTACTGGCTCTCAAGTTAAACGTAAAAGATTGGAATCAGCTCTCAGAAAAGATTGCCCAGATATATATTTTTTTACATGAAACATATCAAAAATCGGAAAGCACAAATAAATTATTTTTAGGTTGGACACAAATTTATGAAAAAGCTTATGGTACTTCGAAAACAAGAGGGGTCGCAATATTAATTTCGACCAGAATGGGCTTTACCATAACAAAAAGAATTTCTGATCCGGAAGGTAGATTTTTTATTGTAAAAAGTATGATTGATGATGAGGAAATAACACTTGTGAACATATACGCCCCAAATGATGAACAAGACAAATTTTTAGATAAGGTATATCATATCCTGAAAAAAGAGAAGACGGGAAAAATGATAGGAGCAGGTGATTTTAATTTAATTAGATCTAATATGGACTGTACTAGTGTATCAAGAGATAGAGTAAGATCAAAAATGAAAATATTAGATAATGGGATTAAACTTTTAGGTTTAAAAGATGTGTGGAGAAAAGTTAAAGGTTCAGAAAGAATTTACACATATTTTTCGCAAGTCCATAATTCCTCTTCTAGAATAGA
Organism: Bradypodion ventrale; assembly: GCA_035047345.1. Classification (NCBI taxonomy): domain Eukaryota; kingdom Metazoa; phylum Chordata; class Lepidosauria; order Squamata; family Chamaeleonidae; genus Bradypodion; species Bradypodion ventrale. Next base: position 146,075,325 of record JAWDJE010000001.1, read on the forward strand.
TTATTATTTTTGTTACAGATAATATACTTAAGAATATAGAGAAAATTGATGTTGGAATTTTTAAAGAGTCAGACCATGCAAAAATGTTAATGCAAATAGGAGTTGGAACGATGGCAGAGAAGCGAAATAGTTGGATATATGACCCAAAAATGTTTGGGGACCCCAAAAACAAAGAAAATATAGAAATGATTTGGAATCAATATTGGCAATGGAATGATACAGGTGAAGTGGAATATAATATAGTCTGGGATACCATGAAGTCGGTTTTCAGAGGAGAATGTATCAAGTTGAATAGTATTAGAAATAAACAGTTAAAGGATAAGCATGAAAAAATTGAGAAAGAAATTAAACAGCTTCAAAAGGAGCATATAAAAACAGGGAAGAAAGAAACACTTGCAAATATACAGAGATGGAAAAGGGAATTAATAGGCAAAGATATAGAAAAGGTTTAAAACGATTTGATATATTTAAAAAGTGAATACTTTGAGTATAGTAATAAAAATTCAAAGTTATTAGCTAGAGCTGCGAAAGAAAAGAGTATTAGGAGAGAAATAGGTGTTTTGACAAATCAGCATGGAGTGAGGTGCAATAAAACAAAGGAAAAGGTAGAAATTGTTAAGGAGTTTTATCGAGAATTGTATTCTGAGAAAAATATAAAAGTAGGACGATTAAGGGAATATTTGGAAAATTGGAAGGGAATTAAAATTAGAGATGATCATAAAGATAGAATGGAAGCTTTAATAACAGAGAAAGAGGTAAAAGAAGTGATACAGAAGTTGAAAATGAAAAAAGCTCCGGGGAAAGATGGATTTACAGCAGAATTTTATAAACAATTTAAAGAATCGGTAGTGCCGAGACTTTTGAAGCTGTTTAATTATATACTAGATGGTGGACTATTACCGACTTCGTGGTATAGATCAGTAATTGCTTTGATTCCTAAACCGGGAAAAGACTTAGACAAGATAGAGTCATATAGACCAATTTCATTGATAAATCAGGATGCAAAATTTTTTACAGCAATATTAGCAAATAGGTTAAATGAATGTATGAAGGAATATATAAATAAAGATCAAGGAGGATTTATGAAGGATAGATATATGGCGGACCTTACAAGAAGAGTAATTGACTTGGTAGATATTGCAGGGCAAAAAAGGGAAAAGATTGGATTATTGTCCTTAGATATTTTTAAAGCTTTTGATTCCTTGCAATGGATCACAATTAAAGAAATTATAAGAAATTTCGGTTTTGGTACAAAATTTATAAATTTAATTGATCAGTTATATCAGAAAGTTACAACTAGGTTTAAAGTTAACGATGTATTAACAGAGGATATTAAATTAGAAGCGGGGACTAGACAAGGATGTCCATTATCACCGATATTATTTGTGATGGCCATGGAATTATTAGCAACATTAATAAGAGATGATAAAAAGATTGAGGGAATAGAAGGAATAAAAATTAATTTATATGCAGATGACACAATGATTATAATGAGAAATCCCATGAAGGCAGTGGAGCGAATTCACATACATTTGAGAGACTTTGAGGAAACGACAGGATTGAAAGTGAACTGGGATAAATCGGAAGCGATTCTTTGTAATGTGGGTGACGAAGGACGAAGAAAGATTAGGGAAAAATATAATATACAAATTAAAAACAGTGTGAAATATTTAGGAATCAACATTACAAATAAAATTGAAGACCTTAAGAAATTGAATTATGATAAACAAATAACAGAAATTAAAGGTAAAATAAAGCAATATGGTAACCTGAATTTGTCCTGGTTTGGTAGGATTGCGTTATGCAAGATGAAGTTGTTGCCAAGGATAAATTTTTTGTTTGATGTCCTCCCTATTCAATTAAAGGAAAAAGATTTAAAGGACTTTCAGAATATATTAAATACTTTTTGTAATGGAGGAAAAAGATCAAGAATTACAAAAAGTTTATGGTATGCATCACAAAAAGAAGGTGGTTTAGGCCTTCCAAATATTAAACATTATTATAGAGCTTTTCAATTAAAAATATTGTTAAGATTATAGCCAGACCAGAAGTTATTTGGGACAAGATAGAGATTAAGGAATTACAAGGAAGCGGTAATGCAATTTTTTTGGACAAAGATGTAAAGATAAAGACGAATAATCAATTGACAAAAGCAATGTTAGCAGTTTGGAGAAATATTAAAGGGAAACTTGCCCCAGGGGTTTCTCCGATAATGGACATGGATGATATAAAGATGTTTCCCATAAAAATTGATAAAAGAATAAAAGATATAATGTTGAGGAATGATGTGTTTTTGTTGAAAGATTGGATAAAAATGTCTGATGATCTAGAACTGAGAGCTGAAATATTTGAACAAATGAAACTGAATTGGCTAAAAGTAATTTTAATAAATAAATGGGAGAAGAATTATAAGGATGAACCTAATTTAAAGAGGGATAAAACGGAATTTGAAGAGATGATTTGTAAAATAAGAAAAGGAGAAATGGGGATAAAAGGGTTAGTAAGTAAAATATATAAGATTTTAAATAAGGATGAAAATTCACAAGAGGTTTTGAGAAAATTATGGGAAGAAGATTTGAATATAAAAATTTCAGAGTCCCAATGGAAAAGCAAATGGAGGAGAAGAGTTATGAAGAATCTTTCAGTTAGACTAAAAGAACATAATTATAAAATATTGTGGAGGTGGTACCTGACTCCAGTTAAATTATCTCAAATGGATAATAGTAAAACAAAGAATTGTTGGAGATGTAAAAAAGTGATTTTGGAACATATGAACATATGTGGTGGAGTTGTAAAGTGGTAAATGCTTTTTGGAAAATATTCGAGAAAGAAGTATCCGATATTTTTAGAGTTGATTTTAAGTTGGACTCAGGTATCACCCTATTGACAGAAATGGATAATATAAATATGAGTACAAATAATAAAGAATTGCTATCTATAATGTTAACAGCTATAAGACTATGTATAGCAAGGAAATGGAAGAGTGATTTAACATTGAAAATAGATGAATGGTATAAGGAAATGTAGGAAATTGCCCCGAATGACAAATTGACATGTGAATTGAATGTGAAGAAAGGTATTTTGAAAGAAAACAAATTTTGGGAAATATGGAGACATTTTGTGTAATATGTTTTAATATGTGATAAAGGAGATAAACCAGTACCTCAACACATGAGTTTTTGGAGTGATTAAAACAAAACAATGATCTTCATGGCATGTATATATCACTGGGTGTTATTATTATTATTTTTTTCAATACAATAAGTTGAACCTTATAAATTTTTGGAATTTTAGATAACCTATTTGACATACTGTAAAATATTTGATAAATATAAGGTTCTAGAGTAATATTGTTTTACAATATTATTATAGCGGAATTTAAGTATTTTAATGAAACAATTTGTTTTATATGTTTATGTATGTTTTCTTGTAATTTTGTTCTTTTTTTCTTTCTTTAAAATTAAATATATATAAAGAAAGTAGAAATCCTAAGAGATATTGCTTGCAGTGGTTGAAGTGCACAGCGCTGAAGGAAGGACAGAGTCAAATCATAACAAGTCACAGAAATGTTGACCACACTTCTGGTTCAGTCCAGATGTGGCCTTCATGATTGCTGTTTGTGAAAGTGCTGCACAAAATGTGATCAGTGAGTAGGGCATGCACATTCTGCCTAAAGCTCTGTTATGTCAAACTATAATTCATCATCATCTCTATGTAGCCCAAGCTATATGCAACACATTTTTACAGGATAAAAGAAGGCCCTTTCCTGATGAGATGCAGAGAGTAAGAGTGTGTTTCTGAGGATGTTGTGCATGAAACTTGTGCCTTTAAGAAATGTAACCTTGCATTCAAAGTAACCTTGTACCCGAATGAACTGTGGATGAGTCCTGGTGATTACAATGTAACTCAGCTGTCCTTGCTAGCGATTCAGCTGCCATGAGAGGCAGCTGCACAGCTCAGCCCACATGGTTCAGATCACCCAATCACTGAGTAGTGTGGGAAACATTCCCGCCACAGGTAAACCTTGTAAGGTATTCAGTACGTCCCAATGACGTACTGATACCACAACCAATAGGCGCCCATAGGGCGAAATTCAAATGTACTGTAAGCATATATAAGGAGCTGCGTCTCCACCATTACCTCATGTTCAGATTGACTACACTGCAATAAAGATGTGTTTGGCCCCCTGACTGCTGCCTACGTCGTATCAATCTGCAAACATCAAAAGGGGACTCTCAAGAGTCTCCTCCAGCACCACAGTTCAAAGGCGTCTATTCTTCTGTGCTCAGCTTTCTTTATGGTCCAACTCTCTCAGCCATACATTACTACTGGGAAAACCATTGCTTTGACTATTCAGACTTTTGTTGGCAGGGAGATGTCTCTACTTTTTATTACGCTGCCTAGGTTTCACATTGCTTGCCTCCCAAGATAGCACTTCAGATTGCTTGAACCCCGCCTTTTGATTATTGATGGCCTCTCCCACACCCCATTCCCAGCCTTTCCCTGGCCACAGCAATGTCTCTATTATTTGTTTTATTTAGTAAGTGGCATCAACCTGGTATGAATATTCCCTTATATCTGAGAATCATGAAAATATTTTTTTAATTGTGAGAAGAGGAAAATAGAAGATGTGGTTTCTCCATCATCCCTTCTACTGTCATAATCCACTGTTTGTCAGGGTTGTCACCAAAGATAATGCTGCCTGTTGCTTTATTTGGAATCTGCTATTGGTTGAATTTCACCTACCAACTGCTTAAACAAAGGGCCACCAAACAATTTCCATTATGCTTCCCTACATTGCCATCTATTGAAACATAAAATTCCTATTTGTCTAGGTATTATTTACAAATTCACAAACTGCAGTGGCTCAAGTGGTTAAGACACTGAACTTGATGACTGGAAAGTCGGAGTTCAATTCCCGAGTACTGCACAATGGAGTGAGCTGCTGTCTCTGTCCCAGCTCCTGCCAACCTAGCAGTTTAAAAGCAAGAAAATGCAAATAGATAAATAGGGACCACTTCAATTTTCCTTTTTCCATTTTCCAATTTAATTTATATCCCACCTTTCTCAAGCCGAAGCTGACTCAAGGTGGCAAACAGCATATTAAGTCATACAATAATACATAATAACAATTAATAATCATAGAATACAAAATACGAATTTCAATACAATCAAGATAAATTAAGTAAATAATATAGCAAAATTAATTACCGGCCCCACAACAAGGGGTGGGGTGGGGTGGGGGAAGATAAATAGTGCTTCATGCACTCCAGTGCACTCCAGCATGCCTGCCATGTGTCCATGGAAATGTCTGCAGATTATTTATTTATTTGTTCGTTTGTTTAAATTTATATAGCCTCCCCCTCGCCGGAGCGACTCTGGGTAGCTTACATCCACTAAAAAAAACCCCAAAAATCAATTATGACAATAAAAACCATTAAAACCCATAAAACCCATACAAACTCATAAAAAATCTCACCCACCCACCCCAACTGAGAAGAGGGACAATTATTTGATGAGCCACCAGGCGGGGGCCACCTCCCCATCCATGGGGAGACAGTGTGGCTCTTTGGCTGTAAACAGAGATGACCACTGGACCCTAGAGTCAGATACGACTGGGTTTTGAGCAAGGGTGACCTTTACTTTTACCTTTACATTCACAAATGCACTTATATGGCTATTAGTGGTGGGAGGCAATAGTCCTCGGATCATTAATTTTAAGGGGAGGAATGTTTAATAGTGGAAACGAAGTGCCTTTTCATACAGTGAAATTGTGTGTTGCCTATTCAGAAGTATATATTCAATTGAATATGCTGGGACTTATTCCTAGACAAGTATGTACAGGATTAAGACTACTGCAGTCAACAAGTTTCTAAAGATTCATCATAACATAAAGTCTGCTCTTTATCCATGTGACAAGAGAAAAACCCCAGCAAAAATACCTGTATACCCCTTATTTTTAACCAATTTGCTAGGCTACATTTTATTCCAACAAATGTTATGAGAAAATAATAATTAATCTCAATATTTTGCTGCAACAGAGGTAAGCCTGTATAAGGTGCTTAGTAAACAAATGCTAAAGTTTGATTCAGAGGCTGCAAAACCACAGAATAGTAATCATTTTTTGGTGAACGATTTCTTGAAATGATTCAGAAGCACCCAATTATTCTTTTGGCAACAGTGTTTAGAAATGACTCGCACAACTCCCACCTTGATGTATTTCAAGATACTTCCTGGCTGAAGGATGTTAGGAACTGAAACATGTTGTTTCCTCATCTGCATCTACTGGTTTTTGAGTTCACTGAGGACAAGGGAACAGGTGGGAGCTTTGCCTGGTAGCAATTCAAGTATAGCTCAAACGCTGTCTGACTCACCATTTTTGTTGGTAGGGGTTGAGAGTATATCTACACTCCACAGTAAACAGCAGTTTTAATGGCGATGGCTCCCTCCTATTAAATCCCAGAATTTACACTGTGATGAAGCTCTGAGAACTCTCTGCAGGGGGAGCAATTGTACCCTTCCTTGAATTGAGCTGGAGAAACTCAGACAAGTTCCTCTATCACAGAATCCTAAGTATCTCACCAAAATCGAAATTCCAGGGCTCCAGAAGATGGATCGATGGCAGCCAGAATAATATCAAACTGCTATAACTTTGTAGGGTAGATACAATTGTGTTTCAGAAAGAAACCTTGTATAATGGTCCGCTAAAATCTGCATGGACTGTGGTGGCTGAGTGGCTAAGGTGCTGAACTTGACAATGGTAAGGTCAGCAAGCAGGTCAGCAGTTCGAGACCTGAGTGCTTTACAATGAAGTGAGCTCCCATCTCTGTCCCAGTTCCTGCCAACCTAGCAGTTCAAAAGCAAGAAATTGCAAGCAGATAAATGGGCAGTGCTTTAGCAGCAAAAGTAACAGCGTTCCAGGATCTAGTCATGCCTGGCACATGACCATGGAAATGTCTGCAGATGCAGACATTGCTGGCTCTTTGTCTGTAAACAGAGATAAATACTGACCCCTAGAGTTGGATATGATTGGCTTTCAAGCAAGGGTGACATTTACCTTTACATAAAATCTGCATGCTGGTAGGGCATTATGTGGAAGCAGCAGTTTATCTCCTGTTTTCTCGAACTCCACCACTCCCGTTTTTCCCTTTCTGCCAGCTTCATTCTCCTCTCCTTCCCCATCCCCTGGGCAGCTTACTCTTACAGAAGCCTGAATTGATCACTCACCAGAGGCTGTTTGAGAATCTTGCCATGTACGATTGTTCTTCTGTAAAGCATTCCTGCTGGCCAGGGTGGAGAAAGTGTGCTTTTCCAAGTTGCTTAGAGGGCTCTAGGAGGAGCAGGCAGAACAAGCATTTGCTTGCATTTCTGTATGTTTCTACAGCATGAGCAATAGCTTTAAGCCTTCTGAACTTCACATTTTTCACAAGGAGCAACAAGCCAAAAAACAAAACACTCCAAATCGAGAACTGAAATCATTAAGGTCAATATGCAAGCCAGAATCAATGCACCGACAACCTAGCACTATGCAGATGCTGCTACTATCCAATTTTTCAAGCAGATGTTTTTCTTTTTTGTGAAATTGACCAAACCTTTTTTGTGTCCTATAGGCATACCTGTCAACCTTCCCGGATAGACCGGGATTTCCCGTTTTTCGGCGCCAATTTTTGCCATTTCCCGCCCGGAACTGCCGAAACCACGGAATTTGGCAGCGGGGGGAAAGGAGTTACTGCGCTTCCCTTCTGTGCAGCTCGCTTCTACACATGCGTAGAAGGCTTTTACACATGCGTAGAACCCTTCTACGCATGCGTAGAAGGCTTCTGTGCAGAAGGGGATCGTAGAAGCCTTCTACACATGCGTAAAAGCCTTCTATGCATGCGTAGAAGCGAGCTGCGCAGAATGGTTCTGCGCAAGTTGCTTTTATGCATGTGTAGAAGGCTTTTACACATGCGTAAAAAGAAACCTGCGCAGAACCATTCTGCGCAGGTCCCGGATTGTCCGGAGCCGTGGTTGATAGGTATGCCTATAGGGATGGGGGGGAAAATCACACACACCCATTTTTCATTCAGTTTTGGTGGGGAATGGAAAGACATACACTCATCTTTCAGTACCCATTACTGGACGAAAATGATGTGCCTTGCTGTTTGTTTGTTTCCAAACTATGTTGTTATGTGTCCTAGAACTGACTCATAGCAACCCTAATAGAGCTTTCAAGGTAAGTGAGATATTTAAGGAGTGGCTTTACTAGTTCTATTCCTCCAGTGAGTTTCCACAGATGAGCAAACCATACCCAATTAAATGTGCACATAAAAATACATTTCCTTCAAAAATACGCACATTTTTTAGTTAGTGAAGAAATGTACCAAAACACATCCATTAAGTTCATTTAAAATGTATACTTTGGGGAAAGTGCATGCTACCCATTCATGAGTTTCTACATGGACAGGAAAAGTGTCACAAGCAGATGCAAAAGAAAAACAGGAGGTGAACAAAGATGAGATTAAAAGAAATATAAAAGAATCAAAACTCAGAGATTTCCCCATCACAACCCTACAGTTTAGCAGCTGCCATCTATTGAAGTAAAGTTGCTTCCACAATCTAACTGGAAAAAGTAACAAGAAAATACATCTTTAGAAATAGAGGTCCCAGAATAGAGGTTCCTCAACAGCAGTTCTGCTTTGCAGGCGCACCCACCCAATAAAGACTCAGACACCGGTATTGGATAAAAGGCATTGGGCCACTTTTATTGAATAATGCCCTAGTCCGAATTATCACTTTCAATTGGTGTATCATCCAATTGTAATTCTTTAAGGCAAGCAGGCCGCAGTAGCACTGGTAAGGTTCCACCTACAATGCCAATGGAAATTGGCTACATGTATCAATTTGTTTGTTGACACAAACAAATTGTTCAACGGAGTCAATATACTATCTACTAACCCCACCCTATGATGTGTATCCATTCAAATATCAAGGTGATGCAGGCTGTGAAGCTCCTGACATCACCCCTTTCATGGTTCGCCCTTGACTGGCCAATCCTGTTTCCTCTGTACCAATCTACGTGTTGGCCAGTCAATTGTGAACCTGCCGGATACCTATGGGTCATAAATCTTTACCTTACCAGTGCTACCCGCCACACGGGGAGGCGTCCATGATGACTCACCGCCCCCCCCCCCCCCAGACAATCAGCTCGGTCGCCAGGCCCACTTGCACATCCTCCAGAAAGAGGTTCATACCTCTAGCCGACAGGTGGACCCCATCTCCTGCATACAGGTCAAAACCCTGCAAGCCTATCCCCGGGTGTTGAATGGCTGTCCCCAAGCCATTCTCAACAAGAAACCGGGCCACAGCCCTGTTCACTGACTGCCGGGCATGGTCCAGACCACAGAGGTCCATGCCTCCTCTATAACACTGTCTCGGCACGATGTCAGACCATAGCAACCGTGTGTACGGCCATAGATGATGTAAAAATGCCAGGTCACTGCACACCGACATTTTTAAAGAAAGGCCAGTGATCTGTGCTAGATCATTGCCGCCGAGGTGCAGAATCAGGACATCAGGTGGTCCAGCATCTCTGATGGACATCAGGAATGCAACAGTTCCCGCCATCTCATGCTGCGCATACCATACCACCGCATGCGTGCGGATGCACGCAGCCCGAGATGGGGTCCCCACTCCGTCGCTGCAGCATACTGTGCCGCCCAGTGCATGTAACTGTGGCCCACCAGCCACACTGCCACCGGTGTGCGTAGACACACAGGGTTTGTAAAAGAAGGAGAAGGAATTAAGGACATTACTGGTACTCATACAGTAAGGGGACGTACATATAAGGAAAAATGCGCGGACCCCCACCTGCCCATCTGACATAAATCAGCCTCAGAGTACCCGAACGCAGCCCGCAGTTGCAGCGGCGCCTATCCTGAATGAATGGGTGCCATAACGAGCCCCAGGGAGGCCGACACTGTGAAGTGCCATACCTCCAAAACTGAAATTTGGTAAGGGGAGACCCATCCTGGTGGCAGAAAAAAGGGCCAGGGCACGTGCCACGCACTGCCAAAAATGCATGTTGGGCACCAACCGGACAGATGTCAGCAAATCTACATCGTAGCAGTCTAACACCACTGCCTACTCCATGCTGATCAGCCTTTGAGGAACGAATCCTCAACTGAGCCCACTCCTGGTTGATAGAGACATCGTCGAGTTCCAGTGCCCTACAAGACAAGTCCCCCTTTGACAATGGGACCAGCTCACTGATTCGGAGAGCTCCAAAGAAAGCTACGGTGGTAGCTGCGTGAAAAAGAGCCTCCTCATACCTATCGTAACACAGTCTATGCCAACCTCGTGCAAGGTGGGTCAGAACACCTGGTGAAACAGGGTGACGTGTGTCCAGGCGGCAGCCATGCTCACGTGTCCACCCTTCCAATACGTGGCGTATGCAGAAGTCATTCATGCAGTCAGTAAAGCCCCGTGCCTTGGCCATAAATGCCAAGGCGGATAGCCTGGTGGCGATAGTGCGTGGTGCCAACCCCTGATCATGAAGGTGCACCATATACTGTAAAATCTGGTCGACCGGTATCAGTCACATTTCGGGCAACTGCCTTTGTCCGCAAAAGGTCCTAAATTGGAAGAGTGCATGCATATACACCTTACGCTGTGAGGTGCCAAAGACATGCCGATCACCCGGTTCACCTCTCCTCGCCAAATGTCCAAATCTCTGCCGGGAGTGGAGAGGGAAGTTCCTCTGCGTCTGGAGCCAAGGCACGGAACCGGGAGATTTGCAGGCGGGATAAAGCGTCAGCAATATCGTTATTAATGCCTGGCACATGTCTGGCCCTGAAAAGCACATTAAGGCGCAAGGACCTAAGAACAAATTGGTGAACTAAGGCCATGACTCTGGGGGATTTAGACGTTTGGGCATTGACAATGTACACCACCGCAGCGTTGTGACACCAAAAGTGAACTACCGAATTAGCCCACCTGTCTCCCCAGAGCATAAGGGCCCCCCAAATTGGAAAAAATTCCAGGAACGTAAGATCGCGTAAACGATCCGTGCCCTGCCATGTCTGAGGCCTTTGACCATAGGCCCACTGTCCTTCAAAATAAATCCCATAACCCAGGGAGCCGGAGGCATCCGACTGTACTTGGAAATGAGGGCTGACCATAAGCTCAGATCTCCAAAAGGAGACGCCATTAAAGTCCTGTAGGAATGTGAGCCAAACCAAAAGGTCTGCTCGTAAACCCCTAGTCAGCTGTACCCTGTGGTGTCGTTTAGAAAGGCCCTCCATAGCGTCACACAGACGCCTGGCAAAGGCTCTACCTGGTGTCACTACCCTACAGGCGAAGTGGAGGTGGCTGTGGAGCACCTGTAACTCCTGGAGAGAGACCTTATGCTTGGCAAGCATTGCTAAAATTGCATCAGAGATCCCAGTCACCTTTTCCATAGGCAACCTGGATGTCTGAGCGGCAGTGTCGATTTGAATACCTAAAAAGGCAAGGGTGGTGGCTGGACCCTCTGTCTTTTCAGGTGCTAGGGGGATGCCCAGTTCCCACATAAGCACCTGGAACGTGGTGAGCAGGCATGCACACGTGCCGGTGTCATGTCCACCTCCGAACAAAAAATCGTCGAGGTAGTGGGCTACAGACCGGGACCCCGACCTACAAACAAAAGCCCAGTGGAGGAAGGTGCTAAATCGTTCGAAGGCAGAACAGGAAATTGAACAGCCAAAAGGCATGGCCTTGTCCACATAAAACTTGCCCCGAAAACAAAAACCTAACAGCTCAAAGTCATCTGGGTGCACTGGCAACAATCGGAATGCCGATTTGATATCACACTTTGCCAATAGCGCCCCAGGACCACACGAGCGTACCATCTGTAAGGCCTGGTCAAAGGACGTATACCTGACAGAGCAAAGGTCGTCGGGTATAGCGTCGTTGACCGATGAACCCGCAGGGTAAGAAAGGTGGTGAATTAGACGGAATTTACCCGGGGACTTCTTAGGGACTAAACCTAGAGGGGATACCTTCAAGTTAGAATATGGGGGGTCGTCAAATGGCCCCGCCACCCTCTGTGCCTTAACCTCCTTGGCTATCTGCTCCGCAGCAATGTTCTCATTACCCCTGAGAGACAGTAGGTTCGGGGCATCCTGAGGCCCACGAACACCTTTAAAGGGTATGCGGAAGCCAAACTGAAAGCCCTCAAGCAGGTATATCACATCATCCCATCTGGGATAAGCGCACAGCCATCATTCGAGTACCGGGACATTAATTGGGGAGGGGGCCTTTTGAATGGGTAGCACTGTCAGAGGGAGCTCTGGCCGCCCCCTGAAAACCCCTTCCTCTGCCTCGTGACCCACCAGCCCGTGGGCATGCGGAGGCGGCATGAGGGCCGGAACAAGAAGGGCACTCGTGCCTATATCTACACTGGCGCTTGTTGCACACTCCGTTGGAGGAGAAACTCCAACACAGCAGGCGGGCTGGAACCCCCTGCCCCGCCAGCTGGCGGGGAGTCTGTGTAGTAGCAGCCCGCTGTACGGCATGGCCACAGTGGTACCGGTCACCAGGAGCTGGCCGGGTGGGGGTCATATACAGCAGCCACAACTGCTGGCAGGGCTTGTCCCACCTCATCTCAGGGTGAAGGGCCGCCCTCATCCTAAATTCTTCATCAACCACGGCCCAGTAAATATTGTCCAGGTACTGGACCATTGGGATGGCCAAATCAGGACGGGCCCTTAGGTATACTGCCATATAAATTAGATAGGCCGGTAACTAATTGGCCCAAGTGCGAGGTGGCTTACGACGACGGGACAACTCTTTGTCCCTGTCATCCTGCCCCTCCCTCTCCTCCTTAGTGGGCTCACGGTTCAGGAGGGTGAAAATGTCAACGTATTCACCACGCCATATCTTCTCCCTAGTAGCCTGGGATAAATTGTCACCCAGGTGGTAGGGAGTAACTGGCTGTCGGCAGGGCCGCCATTGGCACGGATTGAATTGGGGGTACCCGTACTGGGCCCTGTAGGACCCCCGAGAAGTTAGGCATACTCATAGGGGCGGCCACCCCTGCAATAACCGGGGGATAATTGGGCACCCAGGAAGTAACCAGACGGTGTGGATTAACCTGCCTTCCCGCAGTAACTTGCTGTGGCCATGGCCACTGTACCCCCCCCCCAGCATTAGCTAGTGTCACCAGTGTACTAACTTGACCAGGATACTCACTCGGTGCACCCCCATGGGCTGCCCCCACTGGGGGTTCCGGCCCGCGGTGGGCGTCGGAGCTCGCGATGGCCATCGAGCTCTGTGTCCCAATGCGCCCCTGCCAAGCAGGACCAGTCCCCGGTGGAAAGGCTTGTTGTAATGATGAGGAGCTGCGAGGTGCCGGCTTGCTCTGGCCTGATAGCCTCCAGCAGCTCAACCCTGTTGGCGGCCCGCTGCGTGGCCTTGGCTGGCATGTGGGCCAGAACTGCAGAGCTGGCAAGCCCACCATCCGAAGGTGGTGGAGCAATGCCCATTGATGCCTCGAGTGCTGATATGCAGGCAAGGAGAGCATCCACAGTGTCTGACCCATCAGGATAAGGTGGGCTGGATGGGCCGGACGGCCCACCGGGTAATTGTTGAGCAGGTTGAGGGATCAACCCGTGTGGCAATCCCTGGCCAGAATAGGGCCATGCCCAATAATCCGGCCCATGAGGGGCCAGTAGAACGGTGGGGCGCAATCCCGCACCGCGCCTGGGTGGGCAACTGTGCCCCAAGCCGGGCAAAGGTGGAACAGGGGTAGAAACCCCAGGGGAGCAGGCCTGTGCAGCCCCCGCCCGAGTCCTCCGAGTGGGCGGGTTGGCAGAGGCCTGGTCACCCTCGTTGGTGGCAGTGGGTATGATGATCCTGCCACCCCCCTGTAGGGTGGCCGCCCGAGCCCTCCGGCCCGGTGGCTGCCCTAAGGTGGTCGAGGTGGTGGGCCGAGCACTCCCCCTAGGTCACGGCCTGGGGGCCGCTTGGGCCTTACGCTTCGGTGCCATAGCCACCCAAGCAGGCGCTGATCGGAGGACGAATATCCTGTGATCAAATTAGAAAGAAAGGCGAAGCCGAGGAAAAGAAGCATCAGAGCGAACTTCTCCGCTCCATCGCTTCTTGCGAAATGGCAGCGCGGCTGCTTCGTGGCCATCCCTTTTATAGAGGGGTGGCCACGCCTCCTAACTAGCCCGGATGTCTGCGTCCAGGTGAGGGCCCCCAGCAAAGAGCGCGGTGGCCATTTTGGCGCTCTTAGAATAACCACATGAAATGTAAATTGAAAATTGTACACAGGTCTTTCATCGATCTTTCAATATTCCATAATCATTATCTGCTGTGTCATTATGCCTCTATATATTCTACTATAGGAAGTATTCCATGTACCTTTGTCTGGCCAGACCAGAACAATAGACTGTAAGATATTTTTCACAAGGTTTCTGAAATTGTGAAATGCTGAATCATTTCTGATTTTTATATTTGGAAAAAAAAATCTCTCATAGTGCACTTCAGATTTGATAGTGTATCAAACCAAACTAGAAGTTATCTCCATATAAAAATAAGTTCATGTTTCATGCAGCAGCTCCATGTATGTTTTTGAAGAGATGCTGCATATTTATCAATATATAGCAAGATTAAAGAACCAATGACCTTCCAGATATTGTTGAACTCTGCTTCCCATGAGCTTTAACTAGTCTGACCCAGGGCTGAGGCATAATGAGAGTGGCAGTTCGTTAAAACCTGGAAGGAAAAAGATTTTCCACTACTGAGACAAGAGGTGTGGAATCAATGTCTTCAAATACATGTGCCTGTTAAGGAACCAAATTTGTTGTTTTTCTGACACATTGTAATGTAACAACTGTAACAAGAAGAATACATAACAAATAAAAATATTTCATATCAATTTTTTAAATAAGACTTATGATCACAAAAGAAAAATGATGGCAGTAAGCACAATAATGAGAGCAATCACATGAAGTTCCACCTCAAGAAATAGATACATGCCAAATAACTGTTTAGTGTGCAATATTGAAATAGGTGTCTTCATCTTTTGAGATATGAACTTGTATTCCCCATCTGGAGGCCAGTTTGTTCATTAGTATTTGATTATTCAGCAACAATTCCAAATAAATGGAAATAGTATGGAAAGGTAACATTCAAAATAAGAAAACCAACAGTAGATTATATTTTAAAGAAAATGGAAGATTTTCATGCTTCAAATGGTAAAAGATATTGTATTGGCCAAAGTCAATTGAAAAGCAAACAACAGAGTGACTAACATGGTATTTTGTCGTTTCCTATCAGCTCTCCTTCATTTGATTCTTTCCTTCCACAGTGTCAAAATCCTTTCCCTTCTGCCTCAATATCTACTACTCATGTCTAAGACAATTTTTTAACCTGAGACAGAGCAGCAAGTTGACCTCCCAAGCTCTTGAATCAAGATGCATTGTATAAGGCCAACCAAGATAAACTTAGGCAGGAGAACTGATAAGCACTTCCTTTATTGACAGTGTGAGAAACTACTGAAGGAAATAACCTGCTGCACTTCCATGAGGTCAAAAACCTACTGCATGTTAGACTGTCCCTCTACCAAAATGGTAGAGTGTCCCTCTCCATCACTGAACTGCTTTGGCCATTCAGTTGTAATTATTAAGAAGGATTTGTTTACAGTTTGATACCAAGCCCAAATTCTAGGATTTTGTTCAGGAATTCTCAATCTTTTTAAGCCTGGGTCACACTCCCTCAGACAGCTGCAGGGGCTGGACGGCTATTTTGCCCTTCCTCCACCACATAGCACTTCCTGGTGTGGTGGAGGTGGTGGTAGGCCACATGAAATGGTGCTATAGGCTGCATCCGGGCCCCGGGCTGCAGCTTGAGAATCCCTGATTTAGTTCCTAGATACAAGTTAATTTTGTTTTTATTCTCCCTTCCTAACAGTCTTAACAAAACAATTACAGGTACTTTCAAAGTCACTAAGGCTTAGAATAACTGAATGGTAATGAACAACCCACACAACAATTAGATTGGTTAAAACCAAAAGCCACTTGACTCATTGTCTTTGTACCACTGAAAATGTTATCTGTAGCTATTGATTCATTTCACCAGCAACTGCAGCGGAAGCAAAAAGGTTATGACTTGTTTGACAAGTACATTGTATTGCTCTGCACAGAATGTAAATAGGCATGGCTTCTTGTTGAGGAATCATTAACCTAAGTGTCCATGAAAACTAGGTACAGTTGAATACAACTCACATACTTCGTTCACTGAAATATGAAGCTTTCAGAGACTCTATCCTGGATAATCTGTGGCCCTGTTGAAGTTCTTGAATTCTAAATCCCATCAGCTTTCCAGACACCCCTACCCAATATTAAGAGAGAATGGGAGTAGTAATTAATATACAGGTTACTCCGCCCTGGTTTAGAAAAAATAAGTGTACATATTTATGTTGGAAAGCCTACTGATACTTACTCATCTTTAAATTTATTATGGAATGTTGTTGTTCAGTCGCACAGTCGATTCCGACCCTTTGCGACCCTATGGACCATCATTCTCCAGGCGCCTCTGTCCTCCACCATCCCCCTCAGTCCTCCCAGTTCTGTGCCCATTGTGTCTACAATACCATCTATCCATCTCATCCTTGGCCTCCCCCTTCTTCTTTTGCCCTCCACCTTTCCCAACATCACGGCCTTCTCAAGTGAATCCTCCCTTCTCATTTGATGCCCAAAGTACTTTAGCCTCATCTTTACTATTTGACCTTCCAATGAGCAGTCAGTGTTGATTTCTTCTAAGATTGACCTATTTGTTCTGCTCGCTGTCCAAGGTACCCTCAAAACTCTCCTCCAACACCACATTTCAAAGGCATCTATTCTTCTGCGTTCAGCTTTCCTAATTGTCCAGCTCTCACATCCGTACATTACCACTGGGAATACCATTGCTTTGACTATTCTAATTTTTGTTTTCAAGGTGATGTCTCTGCTTTTCACTATGTTCCCCAGGTTTCTCATGGCTTGTCTCCCTAGAATCAGCCGCCTCTTTATTTCATGGCTGCAATCTCCATCTGCAGTGATCTTAGATCCTAAGAAAGTAAAATCTGTCACTGCTTCTACTTCTTCCCCGTCTATTTTCCAGGAACTGATCGGGCCTGTTGCCATTATTTTGGTTTTCTTGATATTGAGTCTCAAGCCAGCTTTTGCGCTCTCTTCCTTCACACCGATCAAGAGATTCTTTAGGTCTTCATCACTTTCTGCCATTAGGGTGGTGTCGTCTGCATATCTCAGATTGTTGATGTTTCTCCCAGCAATTTTGATCCCATATTGTGATTCCTCCATCCCTGCATTGTGCATTATGTGCTCTGTGTATAAGTTGAATAAGCAGGGTGACAGAATGCAGCCTTGTCTTACTCCTTTTCCTATTCCAAACCACTCTGTCATTCCGTGTTCTGTCCTAACTGTTGCTTCTTGGTTCATGTACAGATTTCTCAGGAGGCATATGAGGTGCTCTGGTATTCCCATCTCTTTAATCACTTGCCACATCTTGTTGTGATCCACACAATCAAATGCCTTAGTGTAGTCAATAAAGCAAAAATAAACTTGTTTCTGGTATTCCTTTGTTTTCTCCATGATCCAACGTATGTTGGCAATGTGGTCTCTAGTCCCCCTGCCTCTTCTGAAACCAGCCTGCACCTCTGGTAATTCTCTTTCCACATGCTGCTGAAGTCTATCCTGTATTATCTTGAGCATCACCTTGCTGGCATGTGGGATGAGCGCAATTGTTCGATAATTTGAACATTCTTTGGCATTGCCCTTTTTTGGGATTGGAACATATACTGATCTTTTCCAGTCCTGTGGCCACTGTTTTGTTTTCCAAATCTGCTGGCATATTGAATGCAGTAATTTGATGCCATCATCTTTTAGAGCTTTGAAAAATTCAACTGGGATACCATCATCTCCACTAGCTTTGTTGTTTGCAGTGCTCTTTAGGGCCTTTCTGACTTCACTCTCCAGGATTATGGAATAAACAGTATGATTTCCAAATTGTGTCTTATGTTGTCCTTCCTCATGAACACAATTCATCTTATGAAAGAAAGCAGAAGGTACATGTGCTGGTGATTCAAATTGCCCTTTTCCAGATAAGTAGCTGGAAGGAGGGAGGATGAAATCGACTTCATGGATTTTAGCTGTCACCTGACACAGAGAGTACTATATTCAATTCCACTCTTTGCCTCCCAGGAGATGAGCCAGACTATGTAGTCCTGGGCAAGCTGCACAATCCCAGAAGTGTCCCCACAAGAAAGGAATGGTAATAATAATTTCGTATCAGATTACTCTGGGTTGAAAGGATTTTTGCTGGAGAAACTATGCTCAGGGGACACCTGAATGAGGCTCCTTTCATGTCCCCATGCAGCCCTTGGGTATTGAAACCCAACCTTCCAGTCTCCAAGTTCAGTGTCTTAACCACTAAGTCACCGGGGACACTGCAGAAAGGGATGGTAAACCACATCTTTGTATTCTCTACCTAGAAAATCCTGAAAAGGATTACTATAAATCAGAATTGATTCAATGGCATGCAGTTATTAATATGCAAGATTTCCCTCTCTGCCTATTCTACCTGCTTACACCCATAACCATATTTGTTTTCTGTCCTCTTGCTTTGCTTAGCAACAGAACTAGCAAACTGAAAACAAAACTTGATTATTATTTTTTCTCCTTTCACTGGCAAGATGAGTTAAATGTGAGCTCTGTTTTGTGTGATACTTTAGAGGACAGGAAGACCTTTGTCCAGCCCAGCTATTAACAATCAGTGTGCAGGGATCTAATGATAATTAGAGCCATTTCCTTCCTTCTGTTAAAGCAGGCTCTTCTCTGGTGATTGTGGAGCTTCTAGCCCTCTGGGTGACTCACCCACCTGTCTACAGGAATTGCATGAGATGTTGGCCTCTTGACATGATAGCTCAACTGTATTTTATTGTGTACCTCAAGTTCTCCCCTCCCCCATGGGGTAAAAAAAGAAGAAAAGAAGACCTTAAGTTCTCTCCTCCCCCAACTGTGTGTGTGTGTGTGTGTGTGTGTGTGTGTGTGTGTGTGTGTGTGTGTGTGTGTGTGTGTGTGTGAGGGACAATTACGTAGCCAAGTGAAAATGCAAAGATAATTTTAGCCTTGAAAAGTAATATGAACAGCACTCTGTTCACAATTATGTGGTAACAGATCCACAGGAACTCTGGAGTGAAGAAGCAAGAGACAAATATAATTGCGTTTATAGGCAGTTATTAGTAGATTAAATCTCTCTGATGATTTCCGTGATCTAAGATCTAAGAAGTCTATTGCCAGACTTCCCACCAAAAGTGGAGGCCGAAGCAACTTACAAAAATGAAGTGAGAATAGTAAAATATGGATTGGAAACAAAACCTTGATAAAAGTAACCTCGAAACAAATAAATTAAAAACACTACACTAAAAGGCCTAGTCAGTCAAAACCCAACCAGTTAAATTCCCTTCAACAACAACAACAAAAAAGACTTATGCATCTATTGTATCTAGCACAGATTTACTTCTGTGGGTAAAACAATTGGGAAGAAATTAGATACACAGACTGACAAATAGACTCCTCCTCCTTTTCTGTAATATCCATCCATGCAAACCTGTCAGAGTTTTGGATTCTTTAGAGCCTCCAGTGTTAATAGTACCTTGTGCAACATCCAAAGTATGATCAAGGTAAGATTGCTCTGTAAATTAATTAAAAAGCAGGAAAGAACTTTGTCATCAGGCTTATGGAATAGATTTCTTTACACCATACACCATTTATACAACCTTTGAAATATTCAAATTTATTTCTGTCTAGTGCTTGTTAAAGTTTTCCCACAAGTCTGTAAGGCAAGCAGGATACAAGCGAGGTACTATTAATTTCCAGAGCAAACTAAGGCAGCCTTGTCCTTTTGCAGCTAAGGTTAATTCAGGAATCTTTCTGCTCACAGATATCTGACTCTAGGGTTCAGTGCTTATCTCTGTTTAGAGCCTGCTGCTTCTGCAGACATTTCCATGGACATGTGGTAGACATGCCTCAACACCGGAGTACACGGAACACTGTTTACCTTCCCACCAAAGTGGTCCCTATTTATCTACTTGCAATTTCTTGCTTTCAAACTGCTAGGATGGCAGAAGCTGGGACAGAGACAGGCGCTCACTCCATTGTGAGCAATACTCAGGAATCAAACGCCCTCCTTCCAGTCGTCATTTCAGCATCTTAACCACTTGAGCCACCGCAGGTGTATTTAAATGTCTCTTTGCTGAATTCAGTATCTCTGGCAAAGAAAAAGTAATGGAACATTCCTAAACTACCCTGATAGAATATTAAGGTATAAACTCAAGTGCCAGTCCCAACTAAAGGGAGTTGATTGAAGTGTTGACTCAAAAGCCATTGATTTAGTATGTCTATTCTTAAATTTATTCCTAAAGGTCTCCTCAAGTCCTCTCATACCATGAAACTCTATTTCCTATGTACTGGCGGAAGTCCTGCCCTTTGATACAGATGTCTCTGAAGTATTTGATGAAATACCATTGTTTGGGGTCTCTCTACTTCTTCATGTCTTCCATAGTGTGGCTCTTTCTTGCTTTTAGTCATTCGGAAAGAGGCTGTTGGAGCTGTTAATGTGGAGGAGGGATGTTGGGTCTATGTAAAGCAAATCAGCCGGTACATGTGTGGGCAGCTTTTTGATTGTACTTCAAGCGTTTTTTTCCTTAGCTGAAAGGATAAGTGGAATAGTAACAGTAGCTTCTGTGCGTGTGGGAGAAGAGTGATGAGTTCTTTTAAAAATTGTTTTGCTTGCTAGCTGAACAGCTGGTGCTGTGTCTGAAGGAAAGTCTGATGGGGAGAGGTGGGATGCACTGAAGCAGAAGGTTTAGCGTAATTTCCAAGATTTTCAGGAGGCATAAAGCTGGCCTGACCATTAGACATAGTGAGGAAACTTGCTTGGGTAATGGCTTCAAGGAGGGAGCTTTGGGCAGTTTACCCTGAACTTTCCACCTTGTTCCATTGTCTTGGAGGCAAAGTGGCCTTCTGTTTGAAGATGTCCTCTGAACTGCCTTCTGTTTGAAGGTGTCCTGTTTGACTAACTCTGCTTTAAAGCTGAAGAACCCCAAGGAGAGAGATTAGGGACAGTGAAGTTGCTCATCTGCACCTAGATAGTAGACTCTGCAGGTACACAAGTCACCTCACTCGGGTGAGATGAGAGGAGATATTGCAATCCTGCTCAAATTATACAAATCAATTCTAATTTTGCATATACTGTACATATAAAGGTAAAGGTCACCCTTGCTCTAAAGCCAGTAATATCCAACTCTAGGGTTCAGTGCTCATCTCTGTTTATAGCCAAAGAGCCAGTGCTGTCTGCATTTGCAGATGTTTCCGTGGAAATGTGGCAGGCATGACTAGACACCAAAGTGCATGGAATGCTGTTTACCTTCCCACTGAAGTGGTCCCTACTTATCTACTTGCAATTTCTTGCTTTTGAACTGCTAGGTTGACAAGAGCTGGGACAGAGACGGGCACTCATTCCATCATGCAGTACTTGGGTTTTGAACTGCTCACCTCCCACCTCCCAGTCAGCATCTTAATTTATATCTATAGGCGTATACATATACAGTAAAACCCCACTTTACCCCACTTTACGATCTTCGTCCGTTCCGACAGTCTTCGTCGAAAACCAGAAAAATCATAAACTAAAGTACGTTTTTCCACAGGAATGCATTGAAAATTTTAAAAATGGTCCCGAGTGGACAAAATAATAATACAAAACCCCTCCAAAAATGCAAGGCATGATTGCTTCCCACTCCTCAATTGATCCCACCAGTTTGTGTGGGGGCTGGAGTGGAGAAAAGAGGGTGTTCTACCCCCTCCCCCCCAGCCAACCCCCAATAGTGGAGATTGATTGAATAAAAGGACACATACTGTACCATAAAGGAAAAAGTGATCTCCCTACCTTTTGCATGCTGCTGTTTCTTCCTGAGCAGTTTGTCCGAGCACCAGGGGAGCCCATGTTGTGGTGGCCATGGTGGTTTTGGCATGGTTTCCACAGTGTCTGCAGCTTCTACCAGCAGTGGCAGACTATGGGTTCCATATCCGCTCTGTTCTGGTCTGACATCCCCCCATGGCACTACAGCTGGGAATGTGCACCTGGGAGCTTTACTGTATGGGACCAAAGACAACAGAACAGCCGAAGGGTTGGCTTAACACAGGTTTATTGCATGATGTTCTGGTGGAGCATGAGGTAATGGCGGTGATACATCTCTATATATACAGTAGCATTATACATTTGAATCTTGTAGCACGGTAGCTCATTGGCTGCTACCGGCGTGGCCTCGCCCAGGCACGCCTCTCTTCAGTAGTTCTTTCTCCTGCTGCTGAATGCGGGGAAGGTTTTCCCGCGGCTGTCTGTGATTGAGCAATGTGAACCATGTGAGACTGAACGCTCGCAGCTGCCCTCTATGGGCTGCTTGCTCGCGTTCCTTTACAGCTGAGATACATTGTAATTGGAGTGGTTACATTCTTATCTTACAGTACAATGAGCATGCATGCATAACATCCCTCCCCCCTAGGATGGGACGAAGTCCCGCAACCATGGTGGCTTGCCGCACGTGCGCTTGGGGCGTGCTTGCGCCTGACCTAGTACCGGAGAGTCTGTGATCCCTGACTCCGTGGGTGCTTGTCCTGCAACGGGAAACGGGGATTCGTTAGTGGCTCTGTGGGGCATCCGTGCCTGCCTTGCGCTGGGGGATGGGAATGGAATGAACAGCTGGGACGTGAACCCCTGCCTGTTGCTCTCGGACCCCGGGGACCCTCCTATTGTGAACCGCGGGACCGATGAGGATGCCCTTGTGGTTCAGCTACCTTCTGTTCCCCGCTCGGGGGACCTTGAGACTGTGGTGGGCGGACTCGCCGTCGCCTCCTGTCTTGGGGGTGTCGGTCACCGGGAAATTGGTGCTATGTTGCATTCTAACTCACAGGGGCTACTGGGACTGGAAGTACCAGGGGCTGAACTGAAACCCCTCTTTTCACTAGGACGGGTGGGGGACCACTCCGCTAACTCCCCCTGGTACTGTAAATCAAGGTCTACACTTCTTGGGGAATCTGTGTTTTGGGGACGCTTCCGGGGGCTGTGTGTGAGATCGGGGCTCTTCCTTTCCGCCGCAAACTCCCGCAAAAGATCTCTGAGGATCGATTCCCTTTCCTCCCCCCTTGGTGGGGACCCATGTCCCCCTTTTTCTCCCCCTTGGGCTAAGCGGGTGGGGGAGTACCCTAACGCTGATTCGTGGCTATTTTCGTCTTCGTCCTGCTCTCCGGGGATCCTGCGCCTGAGTTGATCCGCGTGCCGCCTCCACAGGAGGCCTGTATTGGTCTCCACGCGGTATGAAACGGGGCCGGTTTGTTCTATTACAGTGCCCGGCACCCAGGCTGGCCCCGCGTTGGCGTAGTTCCTGCAATGCACTGGGGCGCCTACGCTGAAACTCTTTGCGGGTTCCACCCCTACATTCCGCCCTTTGTCCTCTACTCTCGTGGGGTCTAGCTTGGAGATTACCGTGGCCAGCTTCCTGCGCATTAACAGCTCCGCGGGGGAGTACCCTGACGCCAATGGGGTGACCCTGTACCTTAGCAGGAATTGGCACAGTTGTAAGTTAAGATCTCCGGGGCCCATGCGCCGCAGCGCGTCCTTAGTGGTGCACACGAGGCGCTCTACTTGGCCATTGGTGGCCGGGTGGAAAGGGGCGGAGGTGATGTGCCGAATGGCGTTGAGATCCATGAATGCCCTGAACTCGGCGGACGTGAAACAGCTAACGTTATCGCTGACGAGGGTGTCGGGTAAACCGAACGTGGAAAAGACCCTCCGTAACTGTTTAATTGTTGTGGCCGAGGAGGTGCTCGAGACTGGAATGACCTCCAACCACTTGGAGAACGCGTCCACCACAAGGAGGAAAAGTGTTCCCCTGAACGGGCCAGCAAAATCTACGTGTACCCGGGACCAGGGCCCCCTCGCTGCGTCCCACTCCCTATGTGGCAAACGAGCCTCTTCTGGCCTGGAGCTTTGGCACGCTTCGCAAGTGCCGACCATGTGCTCAATGTCGGCGTCTAGCTGGGGCCACCAGAAGTAACTGCGGGCTAGTGCCTTAGAGCGGATGATCCCGGGGTGGCTGACGTGCAGCAGTTTAAGCACCCTCGGCCGGAGGGACGTGGGGATCACTACCCGCTGTCCCCACAAAAGGCAACCCCTCTCTAGGGACAATTCTAATTTCTTTTTGAAAAATGTGTCGAATTCCGCTGCTGGGGAAGACACGGGCCACCCTTTCTGTACCCAGGAGCAAACTGTAGCTAACGTTTTGTCCTTACCGGTCGCTTTGGCGATGTCGGCCGGTACTACTGGGGGGGAGTCTAGGACCTCTATCATTAAGACCTGGTGGTCCCTCTCTTCCTCGCCCACGTGGCAGCAATCCCAGGGAATGGGGGACCTCGACAGGGCATCCGCATGGCTGATCTCCTTCCCGGGCCGGTACACCAACGCGTGCTGATACGCGTTGAGAAAAATGGCCCACCTGAGCATTCTCGGGGACAGGATTTGGGGTGAGGGCTTATCT
The DNA here is from genome assembly GCA_035047345.1 of Bradypodion ventrale. Lineage (NCBI taxonomy): Eukaryota > Metazoa > Chordata > Lepidosauria > Squamata > Chamaeleonidae > Bradypodion > Bradypodion ventrale. Next base: position 146,099,941 of record JAWDJE010000001.1, read on the forward strand.
GCGGTGAAAATGCCTAGCAAGGGCTTATGGTCGGTCACTATGGTGAAGGGGCGGCCATACACAAAATCATGAAATTTCTTGGTCCCCGCAATTATCGCTAGTGCTTCCCTGTCTGTCTGGGCGTAGTTTCTCTCCGCTTGGGACAAGGACCTAGAGTAGAACGCTATCAGGGCCTCCCTCCCGTTCTCCAGCACGTGGCATAACACCGCCCCCACCCCCACCGGGGATGCATCGCATATCAGGACCACTGGGCGTTTGGGATTGAAGTGGGTCAGTACAGCATCTGATGCCAGGAGTCGCTTCAGGTCATTGAAAGCCTTCTCATGGTCGTCGCCCCACTTCCATGCCTCGTCCTTTTTTAACAATTTGTGTAGCGGTTCCGCCACGGCTGCCTTCCGAGGAAGGAAGGAGTGGTAGAAGTTGAGCAGCCCAAGGAACGACTGCAGCTCGGGCTTGGAGGTGGGGCGAGGGGCCTTCTTGATGGCGGCCACCTTGGATTGGGATGGCCTTATTCCCTCGGGAGTAACATGGAACCCTAGGAACTCAACCTCAGTTGCGAAGAAAACGCATTTGTCTTTCCGCAACCGCAACCCCGCCTTTTCGAATTTTGCCAGGACCTTTCCCAACCTTTCTGCTAATTCGGCCCGGCTCCCCCCTGTAATCAATACGTCATCAAAGTAGGGTAACACCCCCTCTAACCCCTTCAGGAGGCGTTCCACGAGTGACTGGAAGATCCCGGGCGCCGAATTCACGCCGAATTGGAGGCGCGTTACCTGGAACGCCCCTTTGTGGGTGACTATGGTCTGCGCAGCAGCTGCGGCGGGGGTCACCGGGAGTTGCTGGTAGGCTTGGGCCAGGTCGAGTTTAGCGAAACACCTCCCCCCCGTGTAACCTGGCCAACAAGTGGCTGACTACCGGCACCGGATACGCATTGGGGCGGATCGCCTTATTGATGGTGCACTTGTAGTCAGCGCATATGCGGACCTCCCCGTTGGCCTTGAGCGCTGTTACAATTGGAGTTTCCCACTCCGCAGAATCAACAGGAACAAGAATCCCCTGGCCCACCAATTTGTCCAACTCCGCCTCTATTTTGTCCTTTAGTGCGAAAGGCACTCTGCACGGTTTAAGTCTGATTGGATGTACTCCAGGGTCCAGGTCGAAAGTCACTGGGGGGCCCTTGAATTTTCCGAGTCCCTTTTTGAAAACCTCGGGGTGCGCATCGCACACGCTCTGTATTGGATCAGTCCCGGCGGCGTGTACTCCCACGGCGTGCACCCCCCCAATGAACAACCCCAGGGGCTGGAACCATTGATTCCCGAGGAGGCTGCATTTACCTCCCTTGAGGACGACTAGGGGAAGCGTTGCGGCGCGCTTTTTGAACTGCACCTGGAACTTCCCAACCCCCAACACCGGGATGCGGTTCCCTTGCACGTCCTTCAGCGTGGACCTCAGCGCTTTGAGCTTGGGCCGCACGTGGGGGGCTATTTTTAGGAACTCTCCCTGGGAAATGATAGAGTAAGAAGAACCCGAGTCCACCTCCATCCTAACAGGGGCCCCTTGTATTACTACCTCAACGAAGTATCGGGGGTGCTCCGTGGATACGCTGAAAACCGGAGCGTCGTCCTCACTGTCGTCGGAGATGCGCCCTACTCCATCCCGCTTCCTTGTGGTCCGGGTGCCGTCCTTGGGCCTCGTGGTGCGGTCCTGCCTCGCCGAGCGGTCTGGGGAACTCCTCTTGGCCTCGCGCCGTTTTCGGCAGACCTTGGCGATGTGCCCGCGCCGGCCGCAGTTGTGGCACTCGGCCTTGCGGAACGGGCATTTGGCACGGGCGTGGGCAGCGCCGCAGCCGCCGCAGCGCCGGCCTTCCTTCTGGACCTTCCGGACGTCCTCGTCGTCGCCGCTCTCCGCGGACGAGTTCGAAACTCGCCGGGCCGCGCGCACCGAGCTCTCTGCCTTGGCGGGTTTCGGGCGCCAGTCCTGGAGCTCTTGCACCCCGGCCGTCGTGGCTTCCTCGGCCTGTGCCGTGTCGAGGACTTGCTGCCACGTGGGAGGCGGCTCCTGTCTCATCAGCGCGCGCTGAGTCTCGGTGTCCCTCAGGCCGCAGAGCAGGCAGTCTCGGAGGGTGACTTCTGGGGTCTCCCACTTGCATGGGCCAGCGGCCAGCCGCAGGGCCACGGCAAACTCAGCGACCGATTCCCCGGGTGCCTGGACTCGCCTCCAGAACGCGCTCCGAGCGGGGAACATCGCTATCGCGGGCCGGAGGTGGGTGCGCAACGCCACCAGGAGATCTTTGGCTTTGAAGTCGCTCACCCTCCTCGGCGCGATCAGGTCCACCAAGGTCCTCTTGGTCTCGTGTCCGAGCATGCGGACGAAGATGGCCCTCTTCTTGTCCTCATCTGAGACTTCGAGCTCCACCAGCGCTCCATTGAAGTCTATCTCAAACAGCTCCAAGTCTCCCGGCTTCCTGATCTCGTAGCCGGCGCATGTCTTGGTCCCGTGGGCAGCCATTAATCCCATCCTCGTCGCCAGTTTACTGTATGGGACCAAAGACAACAGAACAGCCGAAGGGTTGGCTTAACACAGGTTTATTGCATGATGTTCTGGTGGAACATGAGGTAATGGCGGTGATACATCTCTATATATACAGTAGCATTATACATTTGAATCTTGTAGCACGGTAGCTCATTGGCTGCTACCGGCGTGGCCTCGCCCAGGCACGCCTCTCTTCAGTAGTTCTTTCTCCTGCTGCTGAATGCGGGGAAGGTTTTCCCGCGGCTGTCCGTGATTGAGCAATGTGAACCATGTGAGACTGAACGCTCGCAGCTGCCCTCTATGGGCTGCTTGCTCGCGTTCCTTTACAGCTGAGATACATTGTAATTGGAGTGGTTACATTCTTATCTTACAGTACAATGAGCATGCATGCATAACAGGAGCCTGGTGCATAACCAGGAATTTCCAGAGAGGTGTGAATTCCCGGCTGTAGCACTGCGGGGGGGGGGGGACCTTAGATGAAGACTGGAATGGAGCGAAAATGGTCCCCACAGTCTGCTGCTACCAGTAGAAGAGGTGGCCAATAAGGTGGACATGAATCACAACTTCCAGTGGTGGGGGTGGATGGGCACCATTTTAGACTCTAAAAAGGTGTGGTGCTGACATTTTAGACTCTAAAATGGCAGTTGCGGTCTAAATCCTGGCCATAAACAAAAAAACAAAACCCATAAGACGGGATGTCATTTTCATAGATTTTGCTGTCATAAGCCTCCGGAACAAAATAGAGGAGGTGGAATACTTAGCAATAGATAAGAATATTGATATTATTGGTATCACTGAAACCTGGTGGACGGATGATAACCAATTATCCCAGGCTACAAACTGTACAGGAAGGATAGGAAGGGGCAAATGGGAGGTGATGTAGCCTTGTATGTCAAAGAAGTGATAAAATCATATGAATTGGAATATCTAGGTGATTTGGAGTCACCATTAGAAGCTCTGTGGGTAAGAGTACCAGGCCACAAGGATGGTCTAACAGTAGGCATATACTATCGGCCTCCGACCCAACTCTTGAGGGAGACTGGCAGTTGGAGAATGTTGTAAAGGAGGCATCCAAGAAGGGAAGCCTGGTTATAATGGGGGACTTCAATTACCCTCACATAGACTGGGTGAACTGTTGTTCAGCACATGATAAAGAGATAAAGTTTCTAGATATGCTAAATGATTGTTCCCTGGGACAGATGGTTGAAGACCCAATTAGAGGTACAAGAATCCTTGACTTGATCCTGAGTAATACTCAGGATCTGGTGCAAGATGTTTATGTGACTGATCCAATAGGGAACAGTGACTACAACTCAATTATGTTTAACTTGATCATAGACCGCAAGTCACTGATAAAATCTAACACAGAGACCTTAAATTTTCAAAAAGGAAATTTCCCAAAGATGAGGAAACTAGTAAAAAAGAAGCTGAAAGGGAAAATTGAGAGAGTCCAAACACTCCAAGAGGCATGGAGGATGTTTACAAAAACAATAACAGAAGCCCAATTGGAATGTATACCCAAAAGGAAAAAGGGCACTGCCAGGTCCAAGAGGACTCCGATGTGGCTTACAGGAGCTGTTCGGGAAGTGATCAAAAGCAAGAAAAGCTCATTTAGAAGATGGAAGGCTTGTCCAAATGAGGACAGCAGGCAGAAACATAAATTCTGGCAGAACAAATGCAAGGCAACAATCAGGAAAGCAAAGCAAGACTTTGAGGAGCATATAGCTAAAAATACTCAGAGAAATAACAAAGACTTATTTAAGTACATTAGAAGTAAGAAACCAACTAGGAAGGCCATTGGACCATTAGATGACAATGGAAGGCAAGGGGTTATTAAAGAGGAAACAGAGATTGCAGAGAGACTCAATGAATTCTTTGTTTCAGTATTCACTGAAGAAGACAGAGACCACATACCCAAAACAGAGCCTATCTTCATAGGGAGGGAAACCGAAGAATTAAGCCAGATAGAAATAACCAGGGAGGAGGTCCTTGCATGTCTTGTTAAACTAAACACTAACAAATCACCAGGACCAGATGGCATCCATCCACGAGTTCTCAGGGAACTTAAAGATGAAATTGCTGATCTCCTAGCCAAAATATATAATATTTCCCTCAAATCAGGCTTTGTGCCTGATGACTGGAAGGTAACGAATGTAACACCATTTTTCAAAAAAGGATCCAGGGGTGATCCAGAAAATTACCGACCTGTCAGTTTGACATGTGTCCCAGGTAAAGTGATGGAAACCATCCTAAAAGATAGAATTAATTGGCACATAGAAGAGAAGGCACTGCTAAAGGAGAGCCAACATGGCTTTTGCAAGGGCAAATCATGCCTCACTAATCTGTTGGAATTTTTTGAGAGTGTCAACAAGCATGCGGATAAGGAGGATCCAGTTGACATTGTTTATCTGGACTTTCAGAAGGCTTTTGACAAGTCCCACACCAAAGGCTCTTGAATAAACTTACCAGTCATGGAATAAAAGGACAGGTCTTGTCCTGGATCAGCAACTGGCTAAGGGACAGAAAACAGAGGGTAGCACTAAATGGACACTTCTCCAAGTGGAGGGAAGTAAAGAGTGGGGTCCCCCAAGGTTCAGTACTGGGACCCCTGCTTTTCAACCTCTTCATAAATGATCTAGAGGTAGGAGTAAAAAGCAAGGTAGCCAAATTTGCTGACGACACTAAATTATACAGGGTAGTAAAAACTGTGAGAGATTGTGAGGAGCTCCAGAGGGATCTCTTGACACTGGGGGAGTGGGCAAAACAGTGGGAAATGAGCTTCAACTTTAGTAAGTGCAGAGTGATGCATGTTGGGGCAAAAAACCCCAATTACATTTATAAACTGATGGGTTCTGAACTCTCTGCGACAAACCAGGAAAGGGACCTTGGTGTCCTGGTGGACAACTCAATGAAGGTGTCAACCCAGTGTGCCTCAGCAGTGAAAAAAGCAAACTCAATGCTAGGGATCATTAGGAAGGGTATAGAAAATAAGTCAGCAAGTGTCATTTTGCCTCTTTATAAATCTATGGTGAGGCCCCATCTGGAATACTGTGTACAGTTCTGGTCGCCATACCTCCAGAAGGATATTATGGAGTTGGAGAAAGTGCAGAGGAGGGCAACCAGAATGATTAGGGGACTGGAACACCTTCCTTACCATCTGAGGCTGCAACGGTTGGGCCTTTTCACTCTTGAACGACGGCGTCTAAGAGGTGATCTGATTGAAGTTTATAAAATCATGCACGGTGTGGACAAAGTAGATAAGGAAAAACTGTTTTCCCTATCGCACAACACTAGAACTAGGGGACACTCGATGAAACTTTTGGGTACTAGTTCTCAAACAAACAAGAGAAAGTACTTTTTCACCCAGAGGATAACTGGTCTATGGAACTCCCTGCCAGAAGAAGTGGTGACAGCTGTCAGTCTTGACAGCTTTAAGAAAGGATTAGGCAAGTTCATGGAGGACAAGGGTATCAATGGCTATAATTATGGATACTTAAGGACAACCTCGGGATTGGAGAGATAGGCAGGATATCTCTCAATGCCATTTCCAGGGAATCCTAAGCAGGTGAAGGCATCTGCTTGGGAATACCCTGAAGGAAATGGTGAGCCACTGTGTGAGACAGAATGCTGGACTGGATGGGCTGTGGCCTGTTCCAGCAAGGCTGTTCTTATGTTCTTATAAACCACTGCAAATGTAACCCAGGGAAATCGTAAGCTGGGGTTTTACTGTACTCCTATAGATATAAGTTAAGACATACAATTGCATGCAACCAGTCTCCTCTTTTGTCTTCTTTTTGATGATACATAAACAACCATCCTACGTATTAGGCAGGACAACATAAGCCATATGGCCTGACCTAAGGAAATTAAACTAGCTTTCTGAATTGGATAAGAACTTGGACAAGTTACTTTTAGGACTGGAACCTTCCAGAATCCTTGAGCTGGCTTATGGCTTATTGGTATTATGGTCCAAAAAAGTGTCTCTTCTGAGCTGTGTTTCAGGTGGTGTCGAAGATGCCATCCCATCAAGCTGTCATTATAGACTGCATGGAGTGATGTAGTTGAATTAAAACATCCATCATCCTTTGCTTTTGGCTAAATACTAATAAAAGTTGAAGTTCAAAAATAGAAAGGCCACTTTTTCCTCTAATAGCAACTTTGAGAATACTTGCAAGAAAAAACTTCCATGGGGAATGTTACGGACAAATGTTGAAGAACAGCCATTACCAAGCATATGGATTTTGATGCCCAGGGATTCATTCTGACTTTACTATCAATTTCATCATGTCTTATTTTATTTATTTATTTATTTATTTATTTATTTATTTATTTAAATTTGTCTTGCCAGATAAGATGATTTCAACTCACAAAATACCTTCCTCAAATCAGTGTTACAACTGAAGTGGAAATTTTGGCAGAGAATGTTGCCATGAGACCTAATCTACTTCTTATTGCTGCTATAGCAATAAGCAATACTATAGCAATTCCAACTATAGTATGAAAGCTGCAGCTGTTTGGAGAAGGATCTCCAAGCTTTTGAAACCACTTTAGAAAGTAAGCAGGGACAGGAGAAGAGCAACACTAGAAGTGAAACCACCTTTATGATATTAACTAAAGTAGAACCCCGCATAAGAAAAAAAAACTCCGTTCCACAGAGCTTTTCGCTATGTGGTTTTTTTCGTTATGCGGTTCCCTATGGGAGATACCCCACTTAATGAAAAAAAAGTTTGTTAACCGGGGTTCCCATTAAGCAGGTATACCCTGGTTACAAAAAAAACAACCCAACAACACCATTATGCAGGGTATCGCCATTGCATAACGGACGCTTCGCTGTGCGAATTTTTCGCTATACGATGCATTCGTTGTACGAGGTACTACTGTATTTGGCTGTGTAATTGCTTTTGGTTTCCAAACTGTGTTGTGTGAAACAGGATTCATCACAGGGCTGCCACATCCCACTTCTCCATATATGGACAGGCTATCTTGTGTATTATGCACATTATTACTTGGCAGCTTTAGTTACATTTTATGCAGATGAATATTGATTTCCCCATACTATGCAAATTAAGCAATTTTTGCTTCAACCTTGGCATTATCAAATAGTAAAGGTTTCCCTTGCTCGAAAGCCAGTCGTATCCGACTCTAGGGTGCAGTGCTCATCTCTGTTTCTATGCCGAAGAGCCAGCGTTGTCTGCTTCTGCAGACATTTCCGTGGTCATGTGGCAGGCATGACTAGACACCGGAGCGCACGGAACGCTGTTACCTTCCCACCGAAGTGGTCCCTATTTATCTACTTGCAATTTCTTGCTTTCGAACTGCTAAGTTGGCAGGAGCTGGGACGAAGACGGGAGCTCATTTCCGTCCTGCAGTACTCGGGAATCGAACTGCTGACATTCCGCTTCCCAGTCAGCGTCTGAGTGGAAAAAACAAGTCTAGTGATTAATGCTAGGGTATGTCTTGACTGTCTGATAAATTGGGATCGAAGTCAAGTTTAGTGAATTTGATGTAAGGCCACATGGTATATGAGTCTATGTGCGCATCCATTGTGATATCTGTTGGAACTATTTTCCTGTGCAGCATATCGACACACAGGACTACACTGGCTTAACAAACTACAAGTGGTACCTCGCTTAAAGAGCATAATGCATTCCACAGGATTGCTCTTTAAGCGAAACACCATTGTAAGTGACCAATTGTGACTTCTGTTGGATTGCGAACCCCAATTTAGTTGTTAAGTGAGTTTTTGGTGGTTTTAGTTGTTAAGCGAGACAACTATTCAGAGAAAATTCTGCTCTTTAAACGAGTTAGTCTCTAAGTGAAGCACTCTTTATTTTTTCTTTATTTTCTTAATTTTTTTATTAAGTTTTTCAAAAAAATACAAATGATGTATTAAAAAATACAACAAATACAAGAAATTACAAATCAGAAAAAAGAAATTCAGATTACATTAATTTGTTGTATTACAAATTATAACACTCAGTGATATTTACAAACCATGAGGATCGAATTTCTAATTTAATTTTCCCAGAAACTCATATGCTGAGGTACCGGCTTAACCCCTTTATCACTCACAAGGACAAATTCCACAAATGGTTTCCATATTTCCCAAAATTTGTTCTCTTTTAAAATACCTTTCTTCGCATTCAATTCACATGTCAATTTATCATTTAATGCAATTTCCCACATTTCTTTATACCATTCATCAATTTTTAACCTTAAATCACTTTTCCATTTTCTCGCTATACACAGTCTTGCAGCCGTTAACATTATTGACACCAGTTCTTTTTTGTTTGTACTCATATTTATATCATCCAATCCCGTCAGCAAGGCAATACCTGGCTCCAGTTTTATATCAACTTTAGTAATCACTGAAATTTCTTTCTCAATTAGTTTCCCAAAAATCTTAACCACTTTACAACTCCACCACACGTGTTCATATGTTCCAAGCTCACTTTTACATCTCCAGCAATCTCTTGATTTACTATTATCCATTCGATACAATTTAAATGGAGTCAGGTACCACCTCCACAATATTTTATAATTATGTTCTTTTAATCTTACAGAAAGATTTTTCATAATTCTTCTCCTCCATTTACTCTTCCACTGTGATTCCGAAATTCTTATATTTAAATCTTCTTCCCATAGTATTCTCAACACATTTTGTGAGCTTTCATCCTTATTCAAAATTCTATATATTTTACTTACTAAACCTTTTATCTCCATTTCCCCTTTTCTTATTTTACAAATCATCTCCTCAAATTTTGTTTCCCATCTCTGTAAACTGAACTCCTCTTTATATCTCTTCCCCCATTTTTTTACCAAAATTATTTGTAACCAGTTCAATTTCATCTGTTTAAACACTTCAGCTCTTAATTCCAAGTTATCCATTATTTTTATCCGATCTTTTAACAGAAACACACCATTTCTCAGGAGTATTAACATCTTCCAGATCCATTATCAGGGAAATTCCGGGCACTATTTTCTCTTTAATATTTTTCCAAACCTCCATCATTGCTTTCGTTAATGGATTATTTACCTTTATTTTCAACCCATTATCGGAAAAAAAAAGCCTTCCCAAATTGTTGTAATTCTTTTATTTCTATCTCGTCCCAAATAACATCAGGTTTTGTTATAATCTTTACAACATTTTTTAACTGAAATGCTCTATAATAGTGTTAAATATTTGGAATACCCAATCCACCTTCTTTTTGCGATATATACCATAAACTTTTTGTAATTCTTGGTCTTTTCTCTGTTACAAAAAGTATTTATCATGCTCTGAAAAACCTTTATATCTTTTTCTTTTAAATGAATTGGTAGGGCATCAAACAAAAATTAATCTTTGGCAATAATTTCATTTTACACAAAGCTATCCTACCAAACCAAGACAAATGTAACTTATTATATTGCTTTATTTTCCCCTTTATTTCCATTCTTTGTTTATCATAATTTAGTCTCTTAAGTTCTTCTATTTTATTTGCAATATTAATTCCCAAATATTTCACACTATCTTTAATTTGTATATTATATCTTTCCTTTATCTTTTTTTGATCTTCTTCATTTTCATTACAAATAATCATTTCAGATTTATCCCAATTCACTTTAAAACCCGTCATTTCCTCAAATTCCCTCAAATGTACCTGGATATATTCCATTGTTTTCACAGGGTTTTTCATTATGACCATTGTATCATCAGCATATAAACAAATTTTTACTCCTTCTATTCCCTCAATCTTTCTATCTTCTCTTATAAGTGTCGCTAATAATTCCATGGCCATCATGAAAAGTATAGGCGACAATGGACAACCTTGCCTGGTACCCACTTCTAATTTTATATCTCCTGTAAATGTTTCATTCACTTTTACTCTAGTTATTCCTTTCTGATATAGTTGATCAATTAAATTTATAAATTTCATACCAAACCCAAACTTTCTTATAATTTCTTTAATTGTAATCCATTGTAAAGAATCAAAGGCTTTAAAAATATCTAAAGATAATAATCCAATCTTTTCCTTTTTTTTGTTCTGCTATATTCACCAAATCAATTACCATTCTAGTAAGATCTGCCATATATCTACCCTTCAGAAAACCAGCCTGATCCTTATTTATATATTCCTTCATGAATTCATTTAGTCTATTCGCCAATATTGCAGTAAAAATTTATGCATCTTGATTAATCAATGAGATTGGCCTATAAGACTCTATCTTATTCAAATCTTTCCCTGGTTTAGGAATCAAAGCAATTACTGATCTATACCATGAAGTCAGCAATAAACCTCCACCCACTATATAATTAAACAGCTTCAGGAGTCTTGGTATTACCAATTCTTTAAATTGTTTATAAAATTCCGCTGAGAATCCATCCTCACCAGGCGCCTTACCACTTTTTAATCTCTGTATCATCCCTCTTATCTCTTTTTCTGTTATTGGTGTTTCCATTCTATCTTTATGCTCCTCCCTTATTCTGATTCCCTTCCATTTATCCAAATAATCCCTTAATTTTCCTACTCTTATTTTTTTTTAGAATATAAATCTTGATAAAAACCTTTTATTATTTCCACCTTCTCCTTTGTTTTGTTACATCTCACTCCTTGTTGGTTTATTAAAATGCCAATTTCTCTTCTAACACTCTTTTCTTTCGCAGCTCTAGCTAATAATTTTGAATTCTTGTTGCTATATTCAAAATATTCCCTTTTTAAGTATATCAAATCTTTTTAAACTTTTTCTATGTCCTTGCCGATCTGTTCTTTTCTCAATTTCTGGATATTTAATAATGTTTCTTTCTTCCCTGTTCTTATATGTTCCTCCTGAAGTTGTCCAATTTCTCTTTCAATGTTCTCATATTTATCCTTTAAATGTTTATTTCTTATACTATTTAGTTTAATACATTCTCCCCTAAAAACCGACTTCATAGCATCCCACACTACGTTATATGTTACTTCACCTGTATCGTTTCATTGCCAATAGTGATTCCAAACTTTTTCCATATTTTCCTTATTTACAGGCTCATTAAGTAATTTTGAATCATATCTCCAACTACTTTTTCCCCTCTCTGATTTCCCAATTCCCAATTGCATTAAAAGTTTAGCATGGTCTGATTCTTTGAAAATTCCAATATCTTCACTTTTGATCCCATTTTGTCCCTATCTACGTTAGTGCAATCCATACTAGACCGAATTAAATTAAAATCACCTACTATCATTTTAACTGTCTTTTCTTTTTCCAAAATTCGATATACCTTGTCTAAAAACTTATGCTAATGTTCATTTGGAGCATATATATTCACCAAGGTCACTTCTTCATTGTCTATTATACCCTTTACAATCAAAAACCTACCTTCCGGATCAGAAATACTCTTAGTCAAAACAAGACCCAATCTGGTTGAAATCAGTGTTGCCACCCCTCTTGCTTTAGAAGTTCCATATGCTTTTTCATATATCTGTATCCAACCCAGAAATAATTTGTTGGTATCTTCTGATTTTTGATGTGTTTCTTGTAAAAAAATTATATCTGGATGATCTTTTCTAAGAGTTGCTTGTAATCTTTTACGTTTAAACTTGGGAACCCGTACCTTTCACATTCCATGTCAACATCTTAATAAACTTCATGGGAAATTTTTACCTCAATCCTTCCATTTCTAACATGATCCTCATGGGTAGTGCATTTAACTAAACCTCTTACCCTAGACATTAATGAAACAATAATTTTCAAACAAGAACAAACAATAACAAAAAAAGACAAGAAGAGAAAATAAATAATTTTTTTTTACCCTCCTCACTTTTCCAGAAAAAAGAGGCCTGATAACCAAAGAGGGGAGGGGGGGAAAGTGCGTCAATGGGAGCTGAAGATCACTAAGTCCCTCCCTCTGCTCCCTCAGGCACATTATCATCCTCCTGTCCACCAAAATGTAAGCCACCAGATGTTAACAGTTCTTGCTTCAATAATTCCCATTCTTGAGTATCATTCTCCAGTAATTTAGCCTCAATAAGTATATCCAATACAAAAGCATTCTCCCTCACAACATATCTCCTACCTAGGTGCCAAAAAGTCAACATTTTTGGAAATTTCCATTTATATTTAACACCTTTACCAATCAAATATTTTGTAATAGGTTTCATAGTTTGACGCCAAATTCTTTCCTCCTGTGCAATGTTATTGTAAACTTCAACATTTGCTCCATCAATCTTCAAAACTGTTGAAACCATTTGTTTAATATGGGCCATTAATCTCATCTTATCTACTGCACAAGCAAATTTTAACAACACATTCCTTGGAGTGGATCTCCCTCTCTTCTGTCCGAGATGATACAGACTTACAATGTCTTCTGAAGAATAACTGTACTCCATCGCCATACTGTTTAACCACTCCAAAATCCTATCTCTTAACATGTCTGGATTTTTCTCAGGTAAGTTATGGATCACTATGTTCGGAGGTCTCATCTGCTCCTCCATTGTTGCAACACGTTTCTCCAGAAGATCCACCTTAATTTCTCTCATCTTCTCTCTCTCTCTTTCAACATCTTAATCTCCAATTTAATTTCCTTCTGTTCTTTTTAAATTTCTTTTTGATCTTTCTTTAAGGTAACTTGTCCTTTTTCTATATCATCAAATCTTTTATCAAATTTAGCAGACATTGCTCCCATTTGCTTCTGTCCATCTTTAATTAATGACTCCATTCGTATTAACTTTTCAAAAAGCAATTCATATTCGCTCTTAGGCCCCATAGGGCTTTTCCTTATGGCACCAGATGCTACTGTACCACCTGCCATAGTTGCTGTGATTGGGGTCATTGCTACTAATGTTGTAGTTACTGCTGTTACTGCTACTGTAGACATTGCTGTTGTAGTAATTGTAGTCATTGTTGCTGCTACTGTTGATGTCATCTTTGTTACTGAAACTGTTGTTGTTGTCACTGGTGGTGTAGGTACTGTTGTCTTTATTGTCTTTGTTACTGGAGCTGTTGTTGTTGTCACTGGTACCATAGATGCTGTTGTCAGTGATGTTAGTATAGTTGTCACTAATTTCTTTGCTGGTGTTACTGTTGCTTCAACAAGCGAACCTTGTATTAACTTTTGTTGCTGCTGTTGTAACATCTTTTTCACTTTCTCCTGTTCCTCTGCATCTTTTACCTCTTGAGCTAATGTCTTCTTCATATCTTTAGAGTCCTCTTGTAACCGAACCAGCCTTTTATAACTTCTATCAGATGATGTTTCCCTGTCTCTTGACCAAGCTATTTTCTTCTCTTTATCTTTACCATGACCACGCCGACTCATCCACTTAAAAATCTAATTACAACTCATATAGAAACTCAAAAAACTTCTTTAAAATAATATCAAACCTCTAAACACTTTATATTGAGATACATCAATAAAAAGAACAATAGGAAAATAATACCAACTGTACTTTTATATTTAAAAATGGGGGAAATAAATAGAAAAAGAAGAAAGAAAGGAAAAAGAAAAAGAGAAAGAAAAAGGGGGAAGAAAAAAAGAAGAAAAAAGAAGAGGGAAAGGGAAAAAAAATGAAAAATGGAGAAAAGATGAAAAATGAAAAATATATATAAAATAATAATAATAATAATAATAATAATAATAATAATAATAATAATAATAATAATAATAATAATAATAATAATAATAATAATAATAATTATTATTATTATTATTATTATTATTATTATTATTAAAAAATTAAAATAAATTAATAATAATTGCTTTAACCGCCAAAAATTATATCAATAGGCCAGTTCCATCTGAACAAAATTAAAAATTAAAAATTAAAAGTTTTTTTTTAAAAAAAGTCCTACAGTCGAAACTTGGATGTTCTCTTGATTATTCTCTATTTGATGAAGTCCTTTCCCTTACAAATAAGCCAATTCAGTAACTGCCAAAAAGGAGAATTCTATCTGTGAATAATAAAAACAAAATAACTTGACTCAACCACATAGAGATAGAATATCTTATTTCTTATAGTGTCCGTTTTCACTCCACTCACTCCAGCCGTAGCTACCAGGAAAAAATTCCCTCCTAAAAAGTAAGTGAAAGGAAAGAAAAAATCACGTGCACATATAGGCTCCCCTTTTAAGTAAATCCACTCTGTCTATGTCACTTTACAATCTTTGCGGTTAAAGCAAAAACAAAAAAAGACTTACAAAAAACAAAACTTAGTCCAGTCAGTTATCTTCCAGCTGTTCCCAGTCCATTCCATTCCACTCTCAATCTTGCAGCGCCATTTTAACCTGCAAACCACAGCACGGCAGCATCTGAATCCACCACAATCATTGAGGTTTTACACCCTTCTTCAATCCATTTTAACCAACAGAACTCAACTCAAACTGTTAGGTAGTAACTGTTAGGTAGTAACAGTAGTAACTCAAACAGAATGCAAGGTCCACAATCTCTCCTCCCTCAGCGAAGCACTCTTTAAGCGAGGTTTTACTGTATTGCATTTTAAACCAAAGCAGCACACCAATGGAGGGGCTTTCTTCCCTCCCACTCCTGGGACAGCTGATAGACTTCCCACTATTGTATTCCTCCTCTCTCCCATCTTCCATTTCTGCCCTCCTGCCTCCTCCTCCTCCTGCTGCTGCTGCCCAGTCTTGCAAAATGAGGAGCTGGCTTTCTATTTCAGTGCAATGCCAATTGGAAGATGGAAAATAGAGATGTGCTATGCTACAGAAAGGATCCTCAGAGGAAATGCCTGAGAAAATCAGCAGCTCATGGGTTAACTGCAGAGAGCTGAATCCAAGCTGTATTCCTTTGAACCCACATAGTGCTGAAACAGAAAGCTGGTTCAAGGCTCAACCATCAGATTGCAGGAATGGGCAACAACAGAAGCAGCAGAGAAGAGGGAAAAAGCTCACTGCTTGATGGCTGTCTCTTCTGGCTATTTTTCCTGGACAGTAAGAGAAGACTGCAGTGAATTTGATATCTTTATTTTTTAATATATCTCATCAAACTGGCATAGTGCTATATTAGAAACAGATGGGTTTTTTTAACAGAGCATCTTGCAAGAGGAGTTCTGGAGGCTTCAGGTGGTGCTTGAAGCACTTCCTCTTGTGGAAGTTGAAAGCACACATGTTCACACATTCAGGAATCGGTGAAAAATAAATGACCCTCAGAGAGACAAGCTACTGTGCACTTAGCTTTCTGTCATGTGGTCATTGCTCTTTAAATCAATTATGAACCTGGCAAATGCAATGTAAATATAGAACATTTTACAAATGTAGTTGGGCCCTTAAGAAGAAGGAGAGCCACATTCAAATCCCAGTTTACTACAAAGTTTACTGCATGTTTTGCCTTATAGCTCCAGTTCTGTAAGGGCTAGAACTCACTTTTTCAAAATAAAAATTTATTTATTATTATTATTTATTTAAACATTTCTACCCCGCCTACCTCATCCATGGATGACTCAAGGTGGCTTACATGACAGTTAAAAACATACACATTTTTAAAAAAAACACCCACCCGTGCCCCCCTAACCCCTTAAGAATAAATGGTACACAACAAGATTTAAAAACTGTTTAAAAATAAAAGAAAGCTTAGAATCCTGGCCAACTGATGAGGACTACAGCTACTAGGTGGCATGCCTAAAATCCAGAAAAAAACCATCCACTTGGATCATACAACACTCCTAATTCATCATCACAACAAGGATTGCACCAGTATGTAATATCACTGGAAAACAGCAGGAAGCTTTCTAAGTGTATACCTCATTGTATGAACAGTCCTCTACAACACATTTTATTTGCATATTGATGTTATTCTATGATTGTTATAATATGTTTCACATATGCTACAGAACCAGTACATACCTTGCAGTGCAAAAACTAATGTGATTATGAATTGTCAGTACTGCTGATTCTTCCGGGACGTCTTGTTCATCATTGCAGGCGCACCCCCCCAATAACGGACACAGACAACATTGAAAGTGGATAACAGCAAAGGGCCACATTTATTGATTCAATGCCCTAGTCCGAATTATAAATTTGTATTGGTAAAACGACCAATCATAATTCCTAAGGCAAGCAGGCCGAAGTAACACTGGTAAGGTACCACCCCAAAATTGCCAACGGCAATTGGTTACAATGTATCAATTTGTATCAATTTGTTTGTCAACAACAAACAAATTGTTGACCGTAGTCAATAACTAACTCATGACCCCACCCTCTGACGCGTATCCGTGAAATCACAGGGGTGATGCATGCTGGTTAGCAATCACCATCACCCCATCGCCTGGTTCGTCGTTGACCGGACAACGTTTAACTAATTTATTCCTGTCTAGTGTTGTCCAGTCAATTGCGAACCTGCCGGATACTTGTGGGTCCTACTGTTTACCTTACCAGTGCTACCCGCCCATGTGACCAAAGTCAACAGTAGTAATGGAGAAAGACCCCTATATCAAACCATAGCCACAGTGTGGGGTGGGCAAAAAAGCCAGGACCCGAAGCCAATATGGGTCCCAACCAAAAATTCCCACCCGGCCCCGAAGCGACCATAATCACACTGTTAACTAGGGAGGGGGTGGAGGGGAAAAACTTCTCCGCTCCGTCGCTGAGGCAAAATGGCAGCACGGCTGCCTCGTGGCCACCCCTTTTATCAAGGCGGTGGCCACGCCCCTAACTACCCGGATTCTCTGTCCTGTGGGGGGGGGCCCGCAAAGGGCGCGGCGGCCATTTTGGCGCCGCGCTTGCATTGCAGGCGCACCCCCCCAATAACGGACACAGACAACATTGAAAGTGGATAACAGCAAAGGGCCACATTTATTGATTCAATGCCCTAGTCCGAATTATAAATTTGTATTGGTAAAACGACCAATCATAATTCCTAAGGCAAGCAGGCCGAAGTAACACTGGTAAGGTACCACCCCAAAATTGCCAACGGCAATTGGTTACAATGTATCAATTTGTATCAATTTGTTTGTCAACAACAAACAAATTGTTGACCGTAGTCAATAACTAACTCATGACCCCACCCTCTGACGCGTATCCGTGAAATCACAGGGGTGATGCATGCTGGTTAGCAATCACCATCACCCCATCGCCTGGTTCGTCGTTGACCGGACAACGTTTAACTAATTTATTCCTGTCTAGTGTTGTCCAGTCAATTGCGAACCTGCCGGATACTTGTGGGTCATACTGTTTACCTTACCAGTGCTACCCGCCACACGGAGGGGCTTCACAGAAGACCTGACGCCCCCCCCAGACCGTCAGCTCGGTCAACAGGCCTGCTCGCCAGTCACCCAACAGGAGGTCCATACCTCCTCGCGACAGATGGACCCCATCCCCTGCATACAGGTCATAATTTTGCAGACTAATATCGGGGTGATGACTAACCCGTCCCCAAGCCCTGGTGGTAAGAAACCGCGCCACCGCCTTGTTGACCGCGCGCCTCGCGCGGTCAAGCGCAAGGAGGTTAACGCCCCCTCTGTAAGAGTGGCGCGGAACAATGTCCGACCAAACCAGGGTTGTGGCAGGCCAGACATAGTGCAAGTAGGCGAGTTCCTCGCAAATCGCATGCTTGAGCGATAAGCCAGTGACCTGGCCCAAATCATTGCCCCCCAGGTGGATAATTAGAATGTCAGGCGGGTCAGCCCCCAGGCCAGAAAAAAGGAAAGGCCTCAGCTCCCGCCATAACATCCCAGGCTTACCATGCCATGCGAGACTGGCGTGGTCACCCAGTCCCAGTCGGGGTCCCCACTCTGTCGCCGCAGCGTAACGCGCTGCCCTGTGCACATAGCTGTGGCCCACCAGCCATACTGTCACCGGTGTAATACGACACCCAGGGTCTGTAATAAAATTGAGAAAAAGGAAGGTAAGGTGACTGAATTGGTACTCATGGCGGGAGTGGGCGCACATAAAACTGAAAACACTGTGAGCCCCACCTCCCCATGCTGCGTATGTCAGCCCCCGAGTACCCAAAAGCAGCTGCTGTAGAGGCTGCACCAATACGGAACGAATGTGTGCCATAACGGGCACCTGAAAAACCCACCCTGGTGAGGGCTATGGCTGTCACCTTCCAAAACTGAAATCTAGTAAGGGGAGACCCATCTAGGTGACAGAAAAACGGGCCGTGGTGCATGCCACGCAGTGCCAGGTACTCCTGTAGGGCACCAACCGGACAGATGTCTGCCAAAGAACACCGTAGCAGTCTTACTCCACTGCCTACGCCGTGCTGATCTGTTTTTGAGGAGCGAATCCTCAACTGGGCCCAGTCTTTGGCAACATAGACATCTCCGAGTTCCAGTGCCCTACCACTTGCATCCGCCTTAGACAGCATCACGAGTTCGCTGACGCGGAGCGCTCCAAAAAATGCCACCGTTGTGGCTGCATGAAAAAGGGCTGCCTCATAATGATCAAAACAGAGGCCTGGCCAGCCCCGGGCCAACTGGGTAAGAACCCCTGGGGAAATAGGGTGCCGGTCGTCCGGGCAACGCCCGCGCTCGCGCACCCACCCCTCCAAAACGTGTCTCACACGGAAGTCAGAGGTGGTATCCACATGACCCCCTACTTTGGCCATAAAAGCCAACGCCGAGAGCTTGGATGCTATGGTGCGAGGTGCTAGGCCCTGTGCGTGGAGGTGGACCATGAACCGCAGAACATGGTCCAACGGGATAGGCCAGGTCTCTGGCAAGTGAAATTGAGTGGCAAAAGCCCTATATGAATTGAATGCTTGTTGATACGCCTTACGCGTGCGTGGCGCTAGTGACAGGCCAATCGCCCGGTTCACCTCTCCTTGCCAATAGTCCACATCTCGTCCGGGAGTAGCGAGGGAAATTCCTCCGCATCCGGGGCCAAGGCGCGGAACCGGGAGATCTGCAGGCGGGACAAAGCGTCAGCAATATCATTATTAACCCCTGGAACATGCCTGGCCCTGAACAAGACATTAAGGCGCAGGCAGCGCAGCACAAATTGGCGCACTAGATCCATGACCCTGGGCGATTTAGAAGTCTGTGCATTGACAATGTGTACCACGGCAGCATTGTCGCACCAAAAATGCACCACCGAATTAGCCCACTGTTCGCCCCATAGCATCAAAGCCCCCAGAATGGGAAAAAATTCAAGGTATGTGAGATCCCGCAGGCGGCCTGTGCCTGCCCATGCCGGTGGCCACCCACCATAGGCCCACTTGCCATTGAAGTACATCCCATAACCCAGGGATCCTGAGGCATCAGACTGGATCTGGAAATTGGGGGATGCTAGGAGGTCCGACCTCCAAAATGAGACCCCATTAAACTCCCTCAGGAATTGCAACCAGACGAACATGTCTGCCCTGATACCCCGGGTAAGCCTGACTCTGTGGTGGGGCCTGGATAACCCTGCCATGGCGTCGCATAAGCGCCGTGCAAAAGCCCTGCCCGGTGCGACCACCCTGCAGGCGAAATTAAGGTGCCCATGTAGCACCTGCAGTTCCCTCAGGGATGCCTTACGCTTGGCCAGCAATTCCGAGATCAGGGTCACTATCCTGGACACCTTATCACCCGGCAACCTAGAAGCCTGCGCTACTGTGTCAATCTCAACCCCCAGGAATACTAACTTGGTCGATGGGCCCTCGGTCTTTTCGGGCGCTAAAGGGACACCCAGTTCCTGCATTAGCGTCTGAAATGTATTGAGGAGACGTGCACACGTGTCCCAGCCCCGTTCACCCCCGAATAAAAAGTCATCCAGGTAATGGGCTACAGACCGGGACCCTGACCTGCGGACAAAAGCCCACTCTATGAAGGTACTAAAACGCTCAAAAGCCGAGCATGAGATAGAGCAACCGAAGGGCATGGCCTTATCAAAATAATATTCCCCTTTAAATTTAAAACCCAGCAATTCAAAGTCACCCGGGTGCACCGGCAAGAGGCGAAAAGCTGACTTAATGTCGCACTTGGCCAGCAAGGCACCCGGGCCACACAAGCGCACCATGCGCAGCGCCTGGTCAAACGATGTATACCTGACCGAACAAAGGTCATCAGGTATAGCATCGTTGACCGATCGGCCGGCTGGGTAGGACAAATGATGAATAAGGCGAAACTCACCTAGGGACTTTTTGGGGACCAAACCCAATGGTGAAACCTTAAGGTTGGGAAACGGGGGTGCGGGAAAAGGTCCAGCGACCCTGCCCGCGTCTAACTCCTTTTTAATGCTGGCCGCGGCCACCTCCTCCCTTCCTCTGAGGGATAACAGGTTGGGAGCATCCTGAGGGGATCTATCACCCATAAAAGGGATACGAAATCCCTGCTTAAAACCTTGAATGAGATACTCTCTGTCCTCTCCCCTTGGGTACGATGCGAGCCAGCGCTCCAGCATGTCCACCTTAATTGGGGAGGGTGCCTTTTGGAGAACTAGCTCCATCCGTGGCAGCCTTGCCAGCCCACTGTCCGCCCCTCCCTCTGCCTCGCGCCCCCCCAGGCTTGGGACAAGCCGAGGCTGCGTGGGGACCGGAACATGTGGGACACTCATGCTTGTATCTGCAGTTCTT
Organism: Bradypodion ventrale; assembly: GCA_035047345.1. NCBI lineage: Eukaryota > Metazoa > Chordata > Lepidosauria > Squamata > Chamaeleonidae > Bradypodion > Bradypodion ventrale. Next base: position 146,120,936 of record JAWDJE010000001.1, read on the forward strand.
TCGACTGCAGGAACCATTTGACGAGAAAGTCCAGCACAGCAGGCGGGCTGGAACCCCCTGCCCCGCCGATTGGCGGGTAACCTGCGCTGGAGCTGCTCGCTGGATCGCATGTCCACAATGGTATCTATCCCCCGGGGCAGGGCGTGTGGGTGTCATATACAAGAGCCACAGCCTCTGGCAGGGCTCATCCCATCTCATCTCAGGGTGGAGGGGAATCCTCATACGGAATTCCTCATCATATGCTAGCCATGAGGGGCCCGGGAAATCTACCATCGCCCTATATATGTTGTCCAAATATTGGACCATGGGGATAGCTAGATCCGGCCGCGCCCTCAAATATACCGCCATGTATATCAAATAAGCGGGGAGCCAATTGGCCCAGGTACGCGGCGGCTTACGGCGGCGTGCCTGCTCCTTGTCCTTCTCATCCTGACCCTCCCTTTCTTCCTTGGTGGGCTCTCTGTTCAGGAGTGAGAAGATATCTACATACTCCCCCCTCCATATCTTTTCTCTGGTAGCCTGTGCCAAGTGATCACCCAGTGGCAAGGAATACCCTGCCGTCGGCAAAGCCGAAAAGGGAACAACAGGCCTGGTAAAGGGAGCCTGAGCTAACCCTGCCACCCCCAAGACATTACCAGCAGTGTAAGAGCCTAGGCCCACCCCCGTGGGCATGGTGGCAGTCGTTGTCGCCGGGTGGGGCACCAGAGGGGTAGTCCCTGCACCACCCGAGCGAGGCCAAGGCCACTGAAAGGCCCCCCCTATATTGGGAATATGTGTAGATGTACTCGTTTGCACCGTATACTCACATGCTGCACCCCCGCGGGCCGCCCCCACCGGGGGTTCTGGCCCACTGGGGGCGTCGGAGCTCACGACCGATGTAGAGCTCATCACCGGGGCTTGACCCGCACCAGGTTGCTGGCTGGGGAGCTGCGAGGCAGTGGCCGTAGCCGCGCCACCCGCCTGCAGCAGCTCAACCCTCCCCGCCGGCTGTTGTCCTGCTGCCGTTAGCGCCTCAAAAGGTACCCCAAAAGGGGCACCTGCCTGACTGGCCCGGGCCAAAGACGCCTCGAGGGCCGCAATACGGGCCAGTAAGGTGTCCACATTAACCATGGGTAAAGAGCCGGCCGGCCCACCTGATCCTTGCATGGGGACAGGTCCCTGCACCCCAGGGGCCGTATATTGACATTGACTAACGCCAAAGCCCGGGAGGGCTGGTGGATTAACCTGCCAAGGCAGGGAGCCGGGCCACCCCCCAAGGCTAGAGGGCCCCGGGAGAGGCTGCGGCCCGACAGGAATAGGCCCAACCGATTGAGCAGGAGGATGAGCGGTGCCCACCGCTCGCGGGCCGCGGGCCGGAGCTCCCTCCGCGCCCGCACTTTGATCGGGCCAAGGGGCGATAGCCCCCATGCCACTAGCCCCGGCCGGGGATGGCAAAGGTGGCTGCTGGGGAGGCGGCACCGCGGTCCTCCGACCCGGATTACGCCTCCGAACCACCCGAGCTGCATTCGCAGCAGCCTTCTTTTTGGAAGGCATCTCACCGCAGCAGAAAGGGAAGCTAGCTAGTAAAAGGAACTAAAAGGCTTCCCGGTAGCACCAACGAGCGACGGAGACGCAGGGGAAAAACTTCTCCGCTCCGTCGCTGAGGCAAAATGGCAGCACGGCTGCCTCGTGGCCACCCCTTTTATCAAGGCGGTGGCCACGCCCCTAACTACCCGGATTCTCTGTCCTGTGGGGGGGGGCCCGCAAAGGGCGCGGGGGCCATTTTGGCGCCACGCTTGCATTCGTGAAACAACAATGTGATAAGTAACTGGTAGTGTTAATAGTTCAAGCATACAAATTATATAGTCCAAATTCCAAGATAAGAATGACTGAGGTGGGTTTGGATAGGGCATGAGCCTCCTTGTGCTAGTGCAGGGGTTCCCAAACTTTTTGTGCCCGAGGCCTGATCATGTCCCCTGGACAGCTGAGCGGGCTGATCACTTGGTTTTTCCCACTGCAAATACTGCCATAAAACATGTCTGTGGCTGTTGTAAACGCATTTATGACAGCCACAGGTGCATTTACAGCAATGTTTACGGCAGGCGCGGGCACGTTTATGCATGCATGGGTGTGTTTTATGGCTGTCATAAATGTGCCCACTTCCGGTAGTGGTGAGGGTGGCAGTGGGCCACATGAATGGTGCCGTGGGTGGGGGCCGGCGTGTGGGCCATAGTTTGGCCACCCCTGTGCTGGTGTAAGTGCCCTTAGGCTGGCCTAACCCCTTGTGGTGGCTGTGAGCTACTGTTTGGTAGTTGTCCATGCAGTTTCCATGGTGACTGTGCTTGGCTTGTGGTTGTTTTTTCTTGTGCTATTTTCCCCTTAAGCCAGCTGAAGTCCCTCTCTTTGACAGCAAGGAGGGATTTGAAACATAACTTCAGCCAGCCTAAGGCTCCTCAATTAGCCTAAAGTCAGTCTAGCTAGTTAGGATGGTGCTCATAGTCTAATGTCAGACATAAAGTAATAGAAAAGACATAATTTTACATCAGCACAACAGCAGTTAACTGCAAAAGGTTACTCCTCTGACATAAGGAGAATGACACTGATTTGCAGATGAATTGTATAAACCCCAGGATTAAAAAGGATCTTTTTAAATCTATTGGAAATCTTCATCTGCTGATGATATCATTCACCTTATGCCAGCATACTCAACAGGATTTTGTCCACTAAAATGAAAATTAAACATATATATATATATATATATATATATATATATATATATATATATATATATATATATATATATATATATATATATATATATATATATATATATATATATATATATATATATATAGGACTTATTCATGCATAAATGATTACAGGAATGCAGTATAAACATGCTTGAAAAAACCTTTCTAACAATGTTTATTAGCCACTAGTCTGTGAATTTATTTTAAGATGTTATCAGACCATAAATATCTGAATCTGTACAGTAATAGGTACTTTCCCCTTTACATTTATCTCCTTCAAAGCTAAGAAAATTATCCAAAGCCATCATTTCCCATCAAAGAAAAACATGTTTTTACAGAAAGCAATAATTGATAGCCTAAGAGAAAATTCAAAGTGAAAAGTAAATGGGAGGGAATCCCTTATCAGTGTTTTATTCATGGCAATCTGCCTTTTTCTGCTTTTAGCTGAGATTTTGCAGGGACCTCCGGCCTTAATTACGTAGTTCTGCCATGCTTGGTCCGCTTTTAAAAGCCAAGCAGTCAGTGGACCATGTCGTTCTTTCTTTTGCATGAGAGAAAAATGTAAAATTGATGTAACAACAAACCCCCTACAAGTCTTGCTACAATTTGCAATATATATAATGAACAATCATTTCCTGATCTGAATGTCTTTTCAGGTCACTTGCCTCACTTGGCACTGCAATTAATCCCTAGACTGGTGTGGAATGCCCTGGGAAGAACTGTTCTCAGGGAATTAAGAAGAGGAAGACTATCGTCATGATGTTAGCCAATATTGGGAGCAGATATGGCATTTGAAGAAGAAGATAATTGAAAACATTTCTGCAGAGGTTAGGAATGCATTTGAACAATCTGTTGATATTGGTATTGTGTGTATGTGTGTGTGTGTATGCATGTGTGTGCGCATGTGTGTGCATTTGCATGTGTGTGTGAATGATGGGGTGTGTGTCGTACCATTTTTGTGGCACTGGGCAAGCTGCAAGGCTCCAGACCTTCATCAAAAGACAAGATAGGTAGATCACTTCTAGGACTTTATAAATAGAAAACTTGTAGCACCTTAAAGATGAACAAATTTTATTTTGGAGATTCTAGTCATAAGAATCTAAAGAAGTGGGGAACCTTATATGAAAGCTTATGCCAAGCATAATCTATTAGTCTTTGAGGTACCATAAGACTTTTTATTAGTTTGGTTGCCTCCGAGCAAGGTGTAGTAGATGAAGAACCTTTGGACAGGGCCTGAATTGTAGCCATCATGCCCTAATACACATGGATCTTTAAGTTACAACTGCAACTAATACAGCAGCAGTTGGCCAGGACACAGGTAGCATATTTTGCAGGTGACATCTGAAACAGCTAGGATGCAAAACACACCTCTCTCTCCTTGACAGGCCACTGGCGGGAGGTGGAGACATTAGGTACTGAGCAACAGAGAAGTTTGGAATGCAAGTTGGCTCTGATGAATGTGGCTGTGATGGAGAACAGCCACACAGCTCACAACATTCAAGAGGCCATGAAAGACATACTTTATTTCAACTCAGAGTAATTTCTGACATGAAATTTATTTATTTATCAGTGGGGGCTGTGGGAACTCAGTGGTTAAAAAGCTTGCCTTGTTAGCTGGAAGGCTGGCAAGTCAGCAGTTCAGAACCTGGGTACTGCATGATGCTTTGAGCGCTTGTCTCTGTCCCAGCTCCTGCCAACCTAGCAGTTCAAAAGCAAGATATTGCAAGTAGATAAATAGGGACCACTTTGGTGGGAAAATATCTTGGGGACATGGAAGGAGCCTCATTCGGGCATTCCCTGAGGGGAGTTTTTCCAGCAAAAACCCTTTCAACCCAGAATAATTTCTGATATGAAATTATTAATATTATAGTGGGGCTACAGAAAGGGTAAGTCTGTTGGTCACAGACAACAAGGCAAACATGGTGGTAGCACTGCAGACTTGGAAGATGAAAGAGGTCTGCTTAATTGTGAATATTCTCAATGAAGTAGTTCAAGGTGCTTTGGTAAAGAAGACACATGCAGATCTAATATGATTGAGTTGGCCAAAGATGTGCCATTTTTGGTTAAACTGCTGTCCTGCAACCAAAAGGTTGTGAGTTCGAACCTGACCAGGACTCAAGGTTTACTCAGTTTTCCATCCTTCCATGGTCAGCATGTTGCGGGCAAAATGCCAATTAACTTGTGAACTTCCTAGAGTGCACAAAGTGCTATTGGGTAGTATATATCTTTAGGACATGGATTTTCAAAACAAAAAGCCCCCTTTTCCCTTTCATATACTGTACCTGAAAATAGCATTTGGAGAAATGTTGGTGATCATTATAGCTGAGAAATATAAAAAAAAAATGCCCCTATGTAATGTAGCTACTGCAGTACAGAGATTAAGGAAAATGTGGCCCATTATCTGAATGCTGTTCTCCTGAAGTGAAAACAGATTCCCAGACCCCTATTTCATTTTTTTTCAACAAACAAGCAAGCGAGCAAGCAAACAAACAAACAACTTTTGTGCTTTAGCTCCACCCACCTCTACTTCTTCTTTTTTTAAAAAAAAAATCAGTCTGTAAGCCTATAAAGTGGTGGGCTTGCACGTCCTAAGACCTCTAGAAATTGCCTGACTTAGTTGCAGCAGACAGAGGATTTAACTTGATTCAAGGAGCACCACGCTTCCATATAACTGACTGGAGAATGGCAACATATGAATCAGAGCTCAGAAATTTGCTATTTTGGATGGCAACTTCCTGAATGAGGAATTCTAGAAGCTGTGGTTCCAAAAAGTAACTTTTCAGATAAAAAAAATCTAACACAAAAATAAATCTGTTTTTGTTTGTCATGTGCTGTCAAGTTGTAACTGGTTTATATCATCCCTAATAGGGCTTTCAATGTATTTAAAAAGTAGTCTTATTACTTCCACTTCACCAGTGAGCTTCCATTGGTTGAGCAAAGATTTGAACCCAGGCTTCCTAAGTCTTAGTCTATAACTTTATCCAGTATCCAACATTGGATTCTGAAGAATAAATAAATCTACCACTGTTGAAATAACAGTTACGCCTGAGATTTACTGACACAAGTAGAAAAGCAAAAGGGAAAAGTATTTGAGCTTTCTTAATTTTTTTTTTCATGCTGAGTAACATCATGTAACATGTCTGTTTCCTGGAGAGATAAAAGACTAGATTCAAGATATATCCATTAGGACGAGGTATCCCTCATATCTTGAAGATGATGCCACAACATCCCAATTGTAATTGCACAAGCACTGAACAGAAGGAACCAAGGTAAACATGTGAGAGGGGGAAAAGGGATACAATGTAGGAAAACAATCCCAGATGGCTCAATAGATGAGTCATACCACAGGCTGGAGCAGTCTTCTCTTCTGTCCCTGATCATCAACCTGTCAGTCTGAGAGAAAATGCTTTCTGGGGTTAAGTAAGCCATTGGATAACCATATAAATAAGCAATTGGTGTTTGTTTGTTTTTAACTGGGAGAGGGGAATCACTGGTCCTTCAGTTGCTTTGGCCTACCATTCCCATCAACCCCATTGTTGTGGAATGAAAGCAAGAGAAACCCACATTCCAGCTAAGACAGATAAGAGATTTATTATTATTTGGCCAAACAGACTCATGGACGCTTTAACAAGCTAATAATCCCCGAAAGACAATACATTTGCAGAGCCATCTTATTATAGCATAAAATTAGGAAATTTCTACACATTTCATCACTATGGGATAAGCCAAAATTATTAATTAATCTTTTGACATTGTCATGCAGTTCAGGTTAGAACATTCAGAATATTTGTTCATGTCATGTCACACAAATATTATTCAGCATTATGGTTTCTTGAGTCTAAGAGAAATCCCAGTCAGCTGTACAAACTGTGCAGGGCTTGTGGAAACAAGGCCTTCTGTTTACTTAGCCTCGTAATCATGTTCTATTTGATTAGGTCAATCTGATCTGTTTAACTTTACAGAGTAGCTGAGAAAATTGTTTTTTACTTTTAAACCAGAATTAATATTAGAATTAATATCTTAATTCTTTCACTCCTATTTCATTCCCTCCTGATTTCCTGAAAATTATTATTTTTTAATAACTTTTCACACTTTATTGCAATAAATAAACATTTCTATCATGTTGATTGCAGATTCCTCAAGTTTCAACTGGGCGTAGAAAAGACTGCTTCCGGTTTGGGTCTTTAGCCAAGTTACTGCCTTTCTTCTTACATTGACTATTTAAGCAAAATCTATGCATTTTAATCCTTCCAGGGTTTTTAAACTGCAAGAGAAGAAAATACTACCAACAGTATACAGTTCTTTTCATTTTGGTTTCAATGATTCATCTTATCAGTGTTTAACAATAGACCAAACTTGCTGTACCTTGATTCACATATTAATTTATACTGCAGTAACTGAGTTAATAATTTCCTAACTTCCATTCCCTTCTATGTGGGCCAGATCTGGCCAACTCTATGTGTTTAGGACAGAAATTCAAATGGGGAAATACGATACTTTGTACAGAGGGGAGTTCTCATTTCATGCATTGTCATTGGCTAAAACCTGGACTTATTGATTTACTTTCATACAATTCCGCAATCAACAATACCACTTGCTTTCTCAACCTTTCCCTAACTGTGGATTAAATGAATAAGGATGATTCCACTAAGCCTCACTGCTTTTAAGTAAGTATTTCCTTACTGGCTTTTTATTTTGGATGTGTTGTATTTTTAAGTCCTCAAATTCTTTAATCAAATACAACTCCTGTATTTGTTTTGGCTTTTTAAAACATAGCTGTTCTTCGCTTCGCTTCTTCCCTTCTGTTCCTTTTGCCACTGTGTCTTCTGTTTTCTGATTAAATGCAAGGGATTTAGGCATTTTGGCAGCTTTGATCAGTCTTTGATTACTAATCCATAAATGTCCCTTATTTTCCAAATCATCTGGAGGGCATGTACTTGTACGTCTGCAGAAAAAGTAAACTTTCTTCTTGTGCAGGGCCATCAAGTTCCTTTGGAAAAATAGGCAACTGGCCTCTGACATCTGCACTTTTATTTCTGCGTACTTTCACATACTGCCTGAAAAGTTGGGACAAACCTAGTAGCCTTAAAGCTTGGGGCTGACATTTTTTTCCTGGGATTTCCCAAATTCCTCTGGTTTCTTCAATCATCCCATTCCATCTCTGCCAATTCATCATGTTCTTCTTGTCTGTATCCATAACTTCCTCTGCCAAATGGGTGTATTTTTCTCATTCCTCTCTCGGGACAATTCCTCTGCCAGTGGCCCTCTTGCTTGCAGTAAGCACACTGATTGTAATCAAGTGTTCCTTGCCTCTTCCCAAAGCAAGGGCGATCATCTCAGCTTTCTTATATTCTCCTTCTTCTCTTCTTTATTTAGATAGATCTTCTTGGCCAGTTCTACTAGTTCGCTAGTATTCTTTCCCAATGCTCCTTCCAGCTTTTGTAATTTCTTTCTTACATCTGGCGCACTCTGAGTAATGAATCTCTTAGTTAACATCTGGCAGTTTTCAGGATCTTCCATATTTATTTGTGTATTTACTTTATATGCCCTCTATTAATCTGGCTAAGAAACTTTTAGGGGATTCTTCTTTCTCTTGAATTATATTAGCAGGTTTGCTAAAATTGACAGGACCTTTTGCTGCTTCCTTTAAGCTTTCCAAAATTAAATATCTGTACTGTTGAAGACTTGTCCTGTGTGTTGGATCATTAGGATTCCAATTTGGATTTTGTTCAGTGGGTGCTGCCATACGCACTACAGCCTGATCTGTGTCTGGGAAATTTCTATGGAGTATCTTTTCTTTTGCCAGTTTTAATTTTTCCTTTTCTTCCATATTAAGGAGCGTATTTATTATTTGCTGCATATCACTCCATGTGGGGTTATGTGTTTGGACTATCATCCCAATTCATTCAATCACCTCATTCGGCTTGGTACTAAAAGGTCCATAATGCTGTTTCCAATTTAACAAGTCTGTTGTGGTAAATGGTACATATTGGAAGATTGACTGATTTACTGATTCATCATCTTCCCTCATATGGCTGGTTACCATTTCTCTTAATGGGGCAATAACTTCCTTTCTTCCTTTGGTTGCTGGTGAGAAATATGCTCTCGCTGCTGTGTTTGGAGGAGGTTCTCTACCCATTTTATTGTTATAGGGAGAAGGTTGGTTATACCATTTGAAGTTTATTTCTCCCTCTTCAATTACATCTTTCAAGATTTCAGTTACCCTTTTCAGTTTTTCTGTGGTTGGAGAAACCATGTTTCTATCAGGGGTTTGAAATCGTCCTATGCTCGCTAACGCAAGGTCTGGATAAATGCGTGGAACTTGGCCATCTTGTGGGGCTGATTTTGGCATGACATAAGGTGGAGTCTTTGAAACAGAATTTCATCTTTTTCATTTCTGCTTAAAATTTTCAATCTTTCTTCTGTCTGCCATTCTACTTTTGGGGCTATTGGGCGTTCTGACCACTTTCCTTCCTAATTTAGATTTCTTATCTTTGGACTTATCTTTTCCTTCATTAAATATGCTTTCACACATTCACCCTGGCATTTCCTTAGCCAAGATGGCCATGGTTTCTCTGCAACTGTTGCCTGCCATACAGACATATAAGGATACTGATCCCAATGTTTGTCCTCTGCTATTCTTTGAAATACTCTATTTATAAGACCTAAATCTAAGGAGCCTTCCGGAGGCCACCCTACTTGGAAACTGGGCCATTCATATTCACAAAACTTTCTTAACTCAAATTTTGTTAAAGGCGGTTCATGTGTCTCTGGTGTAAATACCTCAAAGTTCTCAAGGAAAAACCATAGTGGCATTCTTGGAACACTACTACCACCACCCATTCTAAGCTAAACACTACCACCAGCCTTGGGTACCCGAAAAATCAAGGGCTACCATCAGGGAACGCGATGGTTTAACCATCCACACAATATAAATTTTACACACACAAAAATCAGGTTCACTGCCCTGACTTTTCCAGGAACACTGGGTTACTGCCCGTGGTTCATTAAGACTTAGGAATCGCCGTCCCGTCCTCTTGAAGGTAATTAGGCTCCACTTCCACTCCTCAAATGAGTGGGCACACACCAGCATACTTCATACAGTTTCATACAATTTTATACTTGCCTGCAGGCTTTGAAAATCCAGCTCCAGCTCCTGGAGTTCTCCATCTGTCTTAGCCTTCCGGATCCTTTGACTGGTCTGTTTCTCTGATAGTTACTTGCCGCCTCTTCACTGATTTCCTAGAGTAGATCAAAAGGTCTACTATGCCGGCATTTAGGTTATCCCTGGAGAGGCATCATTTTATCCCATCAGGAACAGCCGTCTGGAGCGACAATGGCGCCTGCTGTTTGTCAAGTCAGTCCCGGCGGAGTCGCAAAAAATGTTGCGGAATGAAAGCAAGACAAACCCACATTCCAGCTAAGACAGATAAGAGATTTATTATTATTCGGCCAAACAGATTCAGGGACGCTTTAACAAG